>CAWUFW010001739.1:0-656052 GCA_963921515.1 Calotriton arnoldi | reverse complement strand
TAGTGATCTTACAGCTATATCTGCAATGATGGTGATGTGACAACTATATCTGCAGTGATAGTGATCTTACACCTATATTTGCAGTGTTAGTAATGCCATACGTATATCTGAAGTAATGGTGATCTCACACTTATATATGTTCAGTGATAGTGATTGCACACCTATATCCGCAGTGATGGTGTTCTCACACCTATATCTGCATATATGTGCAGTGATAGTGATCTCACAGCTATATCTGCAATGATGGTGATTTCACAACTATATCTGCAGTGATAGTGATCTTACACCTATATTTGCAGTGTTAGTAATGTCACACCTATATCTGAAGTGATGGTGATTTCACACTTATATATGTTCAGTGATAGTGATTGCACACCTATATCTGCAGTGATCATGTTCTCACACCTATATCTGCATTGATGGTGACCTCACATTTCTTTCTGCAGTGATAGTGATCTCACACCTATATCTGAAGTAATGGTGATCTTATAGCTATCTGTGCAGTGATAGTGATCTCACACCTTTATCTGCAGTGATAGTGATCTCACACCAATATCTACAGTGATAGAGATCTCACACAATATCTGCAGTGATATTGCTCTCACACCTATATCTATAGTGATAGTGATCTCACACTTATATCTGCAGTAATGGTGATCTCACACCTATATCTGCAGTAATCATGATCTTATATGTATCTCTGCAGTGATAGTGATCTCACACCTATATATGCAGTGATAGTGATCTTATATGTATCTCTGCAGTGATAGTTATCTCACACCTATATGTGCAGTGATAGTGATGTTACACCAATATCTGCAGTGATGTTGCTCTCACACAAATATCTGCAGTGATAGTGATTTTACACCTATATCTGCAGTGATGGTGATCTTACACGTATATCTGCAGTGATAGTGATCTCACACATATATCTGAAGTAATGGTGATCTCACACCTATTTCTGCAGTGATAGTGATATTACATTTATATTTGCAGTGATAGTAATCTCACACCAATATGTGCAGTGATGGTGTTTTCACAGCAATGTCTACAGTGATAGAGATCTTACATCTATATCTGCAGTAATAGTGATCTCACACCTATATCTGCAGTGATAGTGATCTCACATTAATATCTGCTGTGATGGTGATCTCACACCTATATCTGCAGTGAAAACGATCTCAGACCTATATTTGAAGTAATGGTGATCTGACACGTATATGTCAGAGCTCCAACTTGAACCCGTATATGCTTACTAGAGTAGAACCTGGATACACACTTTCCCTCAAAAGCGCTTTGTCTTTTCTTCTCTTCTGTAAGATAGATCGCGTGTGAAGCAATCATGGGGGCTCACCTGGCTCGCTTCAACCCCGCGGCTGCCAATCAGTGCGCGCGAAACATCGGGGAAAGAGTATATAAACTCCCTGCACCGCTAATCCAGCGCTTGGCTTCAGTTCTTCCATGACGACATTGGACCTCGCTTTGTTTCCTGATTCCGAGAAACTTACCCCGCTTCCGCTTTGAACCAGAGGCTCATCTTTGTACGGTCTAGTCTCCTTCAGATGGACGTCACTTCCGTCTTTCGCTCTGCTCAAATCCTGGCAGTTTGAATCTGCTACTCCTACCTGTTCGTCCTCCGTCTCTTCCTTTTTTTGAACTACGCATCCTATTTTTTGGTACACTATTTCCAACGGACCCGTTGCTACGTTCCTTTCTGGACTTTCCGAATCAGCGTATACGAACGAGACCTGTGTGAATTAACAGGGACCTCGTGTACGCAAGTTGCTGGCTTGCACACAATCCCGAAGCCGGCTGGAAACCCGCTTCGTCTAAGTGTGGTGGATGAGTACACTTCACTCTTTACGAAACTGGCCTACGAGACCGGGTGAGTTCTCCCTTGATTGATCCACGCGCATCACAGTTAGACTGAAAGGCTTAGAGAGTAAACTACAGCATATGTGTTTATAATATATTCTTGTTTGTTCTTATCCCTTTCTGTGCATTAGATAAACTTTTGATTCCTTTGTCATCAACACGTCAGAGACCTTCTGACAACACATCGTCACTCCTTAAACCAGCCCCCTCCTCCCGAAGTGGTCCTGTCGTCTTTTTCTTCTCCCACCTTCAGGGGAATACTTCTTGGCCGAGTGTATGTCAGTCACTGGCAGGGAGTGTTCCTAGGACGGTGGGGGGAACATCTTCGCTCCTGTGGGTTCCTCTGGAGTTAGAGGTTAGTTCGTGGTGCGACAGAAAGCCAAGCCCACGTTTAAATAAAACCCCCTGAGCGATGGTGGACATCAGAGATACACAAGTCCCTATGACTCTGGTAGATAATCCCACTCCTTTTCCACAGTCCCCCACTATGGAAGATTTAGCTTCCGCGCTCTGTGAATTACAGGTAGAGGTCCAGTCGTTACGACTGGAAAACCAACAGTTAAAAACTGAGATGACCCATATGTCCTCCATGAGAGGGGACGAGACTAGAACAAGTGGTGCTATCCCTAAAACTAGAAAGAACTATATCCAGCCACCGCGTTATACATTACCCATCACCTCTCCCGTAGGGGCAGCTACAGGGGGGGAAAGAGCATCCCCTGTTAATGTCACAGTGTTAACTCCTAGTCCCGTCCCTTTGGCCGTTCCTGAGAGATTCAATGGAGACAGCACTAAATACAGCGTTTTCATGAATCAATGCCACCTTCAATTCCTGTGCAAATCTGCTTCCTTTCCAGACGATGCAGCCAAAGTAGCTTTTGTTATCTCCTATTTAGTGGGAAATGCTGCTACTTGGGCGGTTTCGTTAGTGGATAATGATGATCCCATTTTATATGATTTTGGCGCTTTTAGAGAAAAAATGCGTGGGTTATTTGCACAACATACCTTCATGCAAGCAAGCGACAATGAGTTGTTAGGATTAAAACAAGGGTCCAAAGATTTATTGTCTTACATAACTAACTTTAATAGATTGGTGACAGAAACACAATGGCCTGAGAATAAGCGAACCTCTTTGTTTTATAGAGGTCTTAGAGACGACCTCAAAGACATACTCTCTCAAATCATAGATCCCCCTGAAGACTGCCCTTCTTTTATAGATTTAGTAGTTAAACTTGATCATAGGATGGGAGAAAGAAAGGGAGAAAGAGCGAAGACCGACTACACTAGACCCTTGATATTTCGGGGAGAAAGAAAGGAAATACCCGAGAAAAAAGATAATAGTGAGCCTATGCAAATAGGTGGGATCCACAACCCTCTCACCATAGAAGAAAAGAACAAAAGACGAAACCAGAATCTATGCCTGTATTGTGGCAAGGGCGGGCATTATGCTCGTGATTGTCCGGTTAGGCCCCTAACCTTTAGAAAAATTAATAACTCTCAGACACCCGGATCTGTTAGGACGGGAAACTAGAAGGCTCGATTGGTAAGGGGTTGCCCTTTCGAGTAAGGCATCACTAAAGATCCCTGATCGTGTCGCGAAACCTAGCACTCACATTCCGAAACATTTCCTAATTTATGTGACACTTATAGTCTCTACGCAAGTAAGAAAGTCATTATCCATCTTATTGGATTCCGGTGCAACCGGTAACTTTCTTGACATCCAACTTGCAAAGAATTTAGGAGTAACCTTTCTTCCTAAGACACAGCCTGAACCTGTCAGGGCAGTAGATGGGTCTGAACTGTCCTCAGGACTTATAGTATATCACACTAGTGATATAGTCATGTTGTGTGACAATGGTCACTCTGAAATAATACAATTTGATTTAATTGATGCACCTAACTTTGGAGCTATATTAGGGGTTCCTTGGCTCCAGTTACATAATCCGCACATTGATTGGAGCGCCAGATTAGTGACTTTAAGATCCCCATATTGCTTAAAGAAGTGTTATCAAGAGGCCACTGATTGGAATGCCCCATTATGTTGCGCTCTCTCTGACACACCGATGCCTGCTGATCTTCCTGGGGTATACGCTGAATTCATTGATGTTTTTGATGAAGTAAAGGCAACGATATTACCACCCCATAGAAGTTATGATTGTAGAATTGATCTGGTTCCAGGGGCGCAATTACCGGTTAGTCGAGTTTATGCTCTTACGGAACCTGAAACTGAGTACCTGAAAGAATATATCCAAGAGAAATTGAACACTGGGTTCATTAGACACTCCACTTCCCCAGTGTCGTCCCCTTTATTTTTCATTCCGAAACGTGAGGGAGGTGTACGGGCTTGTTTGGATTATAGAGCACTAAACAAAGTCACTATTAAAAACAAGTACCCTTTGCCTCTCATTTCTGTTTTACTTGACCAAGTCAAACAGGCTAAACTCTTCACTAAAATTGATCTTAGAGGGGCCTATCATCTTATTCGTGTCAAAGAAGGGGATGAATGGAAAACCGCCTTCCGCACCAAGTTTGGACTCTTTGAGTATTGTGTGATGCCTTTTGGACTCTGCAATGCTCCAGCAGCATTCCAGTTTTTTATGAACGAAATACTGCGAGAGTATCTAGACATTTTTGTTATCGTCTACATAGACGACATTTTAGTCTATTCCCAGAATGAGGAGGACCATGTTTGTCATGTTAAAAAAGTGCTACAGTGTCTAAGAGACAATCATCTCTTCTCAAAATTAGAGAAATGTATGTTTCACACCAAACAGGTAGACTTTTTGGGTTTTATTTTGTCCCCTAAGGGTATACACATGGATCCTAAAAGATACAAGCCATTATAAATTGGCCTAGTCCAGGGTCAGTTCGAGAAGTGCAATCCTTTTTAGGATTTGCGAATTTCTACAGAAGATTTATAGATCACTTCTCCGATATTATTTCACCAATCACCAAACTATTGAGAAAGGGTAATGCCTTTAGCTGGTCCCCTGAAGCGGAACAAGCGTTTGTCACGTTAAAAGACAGATTCACTTCCGCACCTGTGATTCAGCACGCCGATAATACTCAACCCTACTTTCTGGAGGCTGACGCCTCTCAATACGCCGTAGGAGGTGTGTTATCTCAAAGAAATGAAAAGACAGGTCAACTGCACCCTATCGCTTATTTCGCTAAAACATTATTACCAGCAGAACAGAACTATACGATAGGAGAACGAGAGCTACTTGCCATCAAGTTAGCATTTCAAGAATGGAGACACTATCTTCTTGGGTCTCCGCATATTATTACAATTTATTCTGATCACAGAAACCTCCAATTTTTTAAGGCAGCCAAAGCACTGACGCCCCGCCAAATGAGATGGGTGTTATTCTTTTGTGAGTACGATTTTGTTATAACCTATCGACCAGGTTCGCAGCAAGGAAAAGCTGACGCCCTGTCCAGATTAGGCAAAGAGAAGAGGGTTATGATAGATCCTCATTACATATTATCCCCCACATCGGGTAATAGGGCTGGGGCACAAGGAAGAAGACGTCTCCGCTATCTTCTTGCAGAACCTAGCCAAAGCTTGTAAAGACGCAGGAACACAAGAATGGTTGTCTCAAGCTGGTAATCTTAAGAAACATGACTTCCTGTATCATGATAGTAAGTTGTACCTTCCTACATCTGCATTGCAACTTCAAGTGATGCAATGGTGTCATGATTCCCCGTTAGCAGGACACCCAGGAGAAGATAAGACACTACAATTTTGTCAACGTTGGTTTTGGTGGGATAATATGTCTAGAGACACACAACATTACGTCCAAGCATGTACCACATGCGCCAGACAAAAGTCATCTCATACGGTGCCTGCTGGGTTATTACAACCCCTACCCATTCCACAGACACCTTGGACATCTATCAGCATGGATTTTATCACTGATCTCCCAGTAACGCACAACTACACCACCATTTTGGTAGTGGTAGATTTGTTCACGAAAATGGCTCATTTTATTCCCTTAAGGAAGATACCAACAGCTAAGGGGCTAGTGGATATATTCATAAGGCAAGTGATCAGATTACATGGAATTCCATCCATTATAATTTCTGACAGGGGTCCTCAATTTTTGTCTAGATTCTGGAAAGGGGTGTGTACCGCCTTGCATATAGAACACCGTTTGTCATCCGCTTATCATCCTCAGACAGATGGGCAAACGGAGAGGACCAACCAGACACTTGAACAATATCTTAGATGTTTGTTAAGCACCACCACTAGTGATTGGGTTCAAGCGCTCCCTATGGCTGAATTCGCATATAATAATGCTACCCATTCCGCTACTAAGATATCCCCCTTTTTTTTTACCTCTGGATATCACCCGAAATCCATTCCCGTAAACCTTCCTAAGCAACTGGTTGAGATCCCTACAGTTAAGACACATTTAGAGAATTTATTAGCAATCTGGGAAAGTGCCACTCGAGTATTGCAACAAACCAAAGAAAGTATGAAAAAACAAGCCGATAAGCACAGACGTCCGGCACCCCCATATGCTGTTGGAGATAAAGTCTGGTTAGCTACAAGAAATCTCAGAATACCAGGTCCACGTAAACTCCAACCTAGATATATGGGCCCTTACCCTATCGCCAAGATTGTGAATCCTGTGGCAATTAAACTCACACTACCGGACGAAATGCAAATCCATCCGGTTTTTCATACCTCCTTGTTGAAGAAATACAATCCTTTATCAAACCCTGAAACACCTCCTCCACCTGTGATTATTCAAGGTGAGGTAGAGTATGAAGTTCAACGAGTTTTGGATTCAAGGAGATATGAAGGGAAATTACAATACCTCATTGATTGGGTGGGATACGGACCTGAAGATAGATCCTGGGAACCCGCAGAGCAGGTCCATGCTCCCCGTCTAGTAAGACGATTCCATGCCCTGTATCCTACCAAACCTCGCCCCGTGTATAGGCCTTTGGGTGGGAGAACTGTCAGAGCTCCAACTTGAACCCGTATATGCTTACTAGAGTAGAACCTGGGTACACACTTTCCCTCAAAAGCGCTTTGTCTTTTCTTCTCTTCTGTAAGATAGATCGCGTGTGAAGCAATCATGGGGGCTCACCTGGCTCGCTTCAACCCCGCGGCTGCCAATCAGTGCGCGCGAAACATCGGGGAAAGAGTATATAAACTCCCTGCACCGCTAATCCAGCGCTTGGCTTCAGTTCTTCCATGACGACATTGGACCTCGCTTTGTTTCCTGATTCCGAGAAACTTACCCCGCTTCCGCTTTGAACCAGAGGCTCATCTTTGTACGGTCTAGTCTCCTTCAGATGGACGTCACTTCCGTCTTTCGCTCTGCTCAAATCCTGGCAGTTTGAATCTGCTACTCCTACCTGTTCGTCCTCCGTCTCTTCCTTTTTTTTGAACTACGCATCCTATTTTTTGGTACACTATTTCCAACGGACCCGTTGCTACGTTCCTTTCTGGACTTTCCGAATCAGCGTATACGAACGAGACCTGTGTGAATTAACAGGGACCTCGTGTACGCAAGTTGCTGGCTTGCACACAATCCCGAAGCCGGCTGGAAACCCGCTTCGTCTAAGTGTGGTGGATGAGTACACTTCACTCTTTACGAAACTGGCCTACGAGACCGGGTGAGTTCTCCCTTGATTGATCCACGCGCATCACAGTTAGACTGAAAGGCTTAGAGAGTAAACTACAGCATATGTGTTTATAATATATTCTTGTTTGTTCTTATCCCTTTCTGTGCATTAGATAAACTTTTGATTCCTTTGTCATCAACACGTCAGAGACCTTCTGACAACACATCGTCACTCCTTAAACCAGCCCCCCTCCTCCCGAAGTGGTCCTGTCGTCTTTTTCTTCTCCCACCTTCAGGGGAATACTTCTTGGCCGAGTGTATGTCAGTCACTGGCAGGGAGTGTTCCTAGGACGGTGGGGGGAACATCTTCGCTCCTGTGGGTTCCTCTGGAGTTAGAGGTTAGTTCGTGGTGCGACAGTATATATCTGCAGTGATATTCATTTTGCACCTATATCTGCACTGCTGGTGATCTCACACCTATATTTGCATGGATGATGATCTCATATTTATTTCTGCATACGCCAAAATCTAGCCTCTGTGTCTTGGTGTCACTGCACCTGCTGCACCACTGATGCATACGCCTTAATATGAAGTATGAACCATGCCCATGCTGGTAATAGGATCTCTGCTAACATTCCGGTGCACATTTTAATAGGAGCCCCGGCAACTTTGAAGCATTAATTTTTTTTTTTTTTTAAACGGATAGACAGGTAGCAGTGGCGGGCACCAAAGGTGGGTGGCAGTAGGCGTGATAACGGTGATAACGGGGGCGGCACAACAAACGTGTATGAAACACTGCTATGCAAGGACGAGTAGGAGTGCAGCAATGTAATTGGTCTTTATCCGTTGTGCTGGTACTTAAAATGCCGATAACCACTGTTTGCGGGCCCCTTTGTCCTCTGTGTCTTGGTGTCACTGCGCCTGCTGCACCACTGATGCATACGCATAAATCTGAAGTCTGAACCATGCCCATGCTGTTAATAGGATCTCTGCTAACATTACGGGGAACATTTTAATAAGAGCCCCAGCAACACTAAAGATACAAATTAAGTACTGTAAAAGCAGCTGTAAGAAAGCTAGTATTCAATTTTAATTTATTCAATAAATAGCTGTGTTTTAGCCTTTAAAGCACACCTCCTGCCCATTCCTACAGTTTCTGGCCTAAATGTTAAGCAAGCTAACGGTAAATAAAGTATGCTATGTAAACCTGCTACTTAATAAGAGCCCTAGCATTTGATGTGTTACAAATTAAGCACTAGGAAAGGATCTGTTAATCAGACGTTTCAGGGAGTGCAGCAATTTATTTGGTCTCTAAACAACATCGCCTCCACATTTGCACAGTTTGTATGCGTACTGTTAAATAAATGAACCGCCCAAAATGCACTGTAAAAAGCTGCCTTCTTATAAGAGCCCCTGCACCACTATAGCTACAAATTAAGCACTATAAAAACAGATGTAACAAAGCCAGTATTTAGTTGCTGTTTTACCCGATATTGTAACAATATGTTAATTTAAATCAAAGCCACATTGTGTATACTTTATGTGCTCTCTGTAACATAAACTAACAAAAGGAATAAAATCCGTAAAGCTGCATACACTGCGTTAAGCTGCGAAATGAAGAGAACCCAGGCACTTTTTTTTGGTTACAAAATAACCACTAATAAAAAAGCAACTGTAGCTACGCATTTAAACGTACACAGAAATAAAAGTAGTACCGTTTTTTAAAAAAAATGTGTTTTAGGCAATACGCTTTAAACTTTTTTTTAAATAAATTTGCGTACACGTTTATTTTGTAACTAGAGTAAGATATTGTAATGTATTGACATTTATTTAGGAAAAAAAGACAGACCAAAAGTCTGCTGTAGGGTGAAACATTAGCATATGTTCGCCAGTTGGGAAAGGAAACCAGACCAAGCTAATTAAGTGCGTTAAGCCTTGTAGTAAAGATTGTAATCTATTGGCTCGCAGCATCTGTGAGATGCAAATCAACTAACAGCAGGATGCTAAGCTCCTAAAAAAAACTGTAGGTCAATGCTGAAGTAAGGGGTAAAAACACAACATCCCCATCGCATTCGCATATTTTTAAATGCACGCGAAATGCAATTACCTTATTGTAGTCGAGAAATAAGAATAGTTCATGTTTGCCCAAATTTTACGAAGAGTACGGACCCAGGAGACTCCGTCAAATGCCGTAAAATAAAACCAAGCAAGCACTGTGCTAAAAACAAAGCGCTGCGCCCATGTACATTAAAACATTAGCATTACTTAAAATATTTTTCTTTGTTTTGTGCAGGTGGACGTGCAATTATAAATATATAGTTAATAGCTAACTTACAAACCAAAAAGAAAACATACATGCTGTTTATAATATAAAAAGCAGTGAAAGCTGCTGGTTGATAAAAGCCCCACCACCACCTTTAATACAAAATAAGCACTATAAAAGCGGCAGGGCAAACAACATGCTGCTGATATAATATGCGAGAAAGTGTAGCTTTGCTCAACAATTTCACGTATGCTAATAAGGCAGCGCAGTGGGCTTAGGGCCACTTTGTGAAGCTGATCATATGTTCAGAAAAACAGAATCGGCCCTGCTTTTTACAAATTGGAAGCAAGTTTAAACAAGCATTGGCATAGCCAATAGGTCTCGCTTTTGGGACCTTATAAGTATTTAGTTATGCAGCACAATATCCTTGGTGCAACAAAATCAACTGTTGCATGGCTAAACACTTATAAGGTCCCAACGGCGAGACCTATTGGCTATGCCAATGCTTGTTTTTTTTCTTGTGCCACAGTCATGATCATCTTCTGAGCTGCCCCGTCTGCCCTGTTACAGCTGCGAACTGTACATCACACAGCAGTCTGTCTTCTACTGACAGTAAGCTGTGTTAGTAGTCGCTCGCACTAACTCGTTTTGGGTCAGGTGACTGTGAGAGCCACTGTGGTGCTTGCCAACGTAACTTCTCAGCGCGCCAAGCATCACTGAGTCAGAAGAGCCTGTTGTGTAGATCTGTGTGACAGGCTGCTACTGGTGTGATGGTGGCACCAGCAGGGCTTGGCAGGTAGTGGGCAGCATGCAGGACCGGGGCGCACAGCTCAGTAATACAGGTTGTGGCTTATGATGTGACTCGAATTAGAGTTCCTTGTTGCTCACATGGGTTTAATTTCTGATATTTATGTTTCCCTCATCTTCACTGCTTGAGTTTGCTTGCGAGAAAGTGTCACTCCTAGTCCTTGAAATGTCACTCATAATTACACTGAAATTAAGAAGATGTCACACATAGCAATCCGAAACCTTGGCAGCTATGTGAGGTGCTTTCACATCTATTATGAACCACGAGTCACACTCCGAAAGTGGTGACTAATCAACAACTGTACAAAGTAACATGTGCATGGAAGAGGAAATCATTAACAGATATACAGCTCTCGATTTTATCAGTGGTGGAGTAAGACATTATAAAATGTTGGAGTAATCGGTCTAATAAATTCTCATTGTACCAAGCAGTCATAGGAACCGAGGCAGTCAGCGTTCAGTTTAAACGGTCTGAGTAACAATTCCTATGGACAGGTCAAATATCTTCCAGGAAAACAGTTTTTGGTTTTGGAGGTAGGACGCAATAGGGTTGTTTTGCGAGAAGCAGTTGAGTGTTGACTGGAAGAGCATGAGTGAGCGAGCATGCCCATCTTACCCCCTACCCATTTGCAGTGAAAAGGGAAAGTAACTTCATTTTTTAATAATGGGAAAACCCGTGCTTTTTCCAGGCAAACTTTAACCTCCCCAGTAGTGTGGCCACATGGCAGTGAGACACAGAAGAGAGGAGAAATTAATAGAGGATAGCCAATCAGGAAGGGTCAGATAGTGATACAGGAAAGAGAGAGAGAGACACAGGAAAAGGACAAAGAAAAGACACAGAGCCAGACCGTGGGTAGCTACGGGGCGACTACGGTTGGGAATCTCTTTCGAGACTCTGCGTTACTCCCCTTTGGCAAATTTCATGCTGAATTTGATCTACCCTGGGGCCATTTTCTCCTAGACAGGGCCCTCACCTCGGTATTCAGGAAACACTGGGGTACTGGGTCCACAGAACCAAGGTCACTGAGCTGCTGTCGATATGTGGCTTTATCGGCAGGCACGATCAAAACAGTCTTGTGCCTCTACAAGGCGATACGTCACGCTCTCCAGCAGCCAATGGAGCGATTGCGCCTGATATGGGAGGAGGACCTGTGGACCCAGATCCCTGAGGCGGACTGGGAGACTATAGTAGAGGACCCCAAACGTTTCGCGGAACACGCGTTTCAAGTTAATCAACTACTATATCCTGAATAGGGCATACCTTACAGTTGTGACTTAACTGTTGCCATTCCTTTTCCTTAGCTACATCTTCCCTACTGCTCAGCCATGGTGAGTGCTGGAGTGCTTGGTGATGAATGGAATGCTGAATGCTTGGTGATGTCATAAAATGCATGAGTGTCTGGTGATGTGCTGAGTGTCAGTTGGAGTATATTACAGCACTTACCCCGGTGAGAATTAGAAGATATTTTCAGTTGGAGGAAGCAGCATGCCCTGGGAGGAGGACCTTAGCATAGTGGAAACGGTTACAGACAGGGAGATTCCTCACACCGAGTCATTGCTTATTGGGATGGTTCCCGTGCACAGGTAAAACCAAAGTGACACGGAAATTCCAGGATCTTGCGTATGGTCTGCCAAACGAAAAATCACCAGGAACTGGAAATCGACGGGGGGGGGGGCGAGAGTAGCGACATGGTGGAGAGAATTAGAAAAATGGGTGTGCTGCAAAGGGAGAGTACTTCTGAGGGAAGCCCGATGCGGAATAGCCACACTAGACACGGCCAGGGCCTGGGGAGGGTTGGTCGACGACTTAATAGCATTGGACCTAGATGTTGCTACGGCAGTGCCCTCACGACCTCCATCATGAGTGAGCACAGAGGAGATGGACTTGGCCGAGTCGCACAGTTAGTGCCCCCCTCCTTGATCCTACCCCACTGAACCTCATATATATATATATATATTGCCTACATGCACCATCGAACAGCGTCCCCTAGAGAATACATGTATATCACTGAAGCTGACGTACAGAAGCTGGAATCGACTCACGGGGGGAGGAAGAGTTGGAACTGTTAACAATGTTCACCAAAATGGGGATGACAGTGACATATCAATGCTTTTTCTCAAAGATATGCAGTGAATGTGTCGTGATTATGAAATAAGTATGCAAAACCCCAATAAAATCTGGTTAAAAAAAAAAGAAAAGACACTGAGCCAGACAGTCATAGGAAAAAGGGAACCACAGCTTGGAGAGTCTAGACAATGATTTAGGGATAATACAGAATTGAGAACTGAAGAGAGTGGCACAGAAAGGTAATAGAGGTGGATCACAGGGCATCAAAGAGAAGGCAGAATAAAATATATTGAGAATAAAAACGGTCAAGCCAGGTAAGATAGCAAAAAGTGACAGAGAAGAGAAGTGGCAGAAATAGAGGGTGGAACGTTGGTGACACTAAAGAGACCGCTCTAGCAAAGTAGACAGGATTGGAAATGAAAAGCCGGAGAGAAGATTTAGAATACAGAGAACAGTAAGTGGATAAAGCAGAAAAGGCAGTGTCATAGTAATATGTGGGAAGGACTAGGTAAAAGAAGGTAGAAAGTTGCCGAACCAAAGGTGGGGTAGTAGCTAGATGGGAGACACATGGGAGAGACAGGAGTGAGAGAGCAAGTTAATGGAGATTTCAAATGCATCAGAGGGAAGAAAAGGTGTGGACAAGGAAAAGAGAGCAAATTGGAAAACAAATGGAGAGGTGGGAGGCATTGGGATAAGACCAGCATGGGAGAGAGGAAGGGTGAGAGGAAACCCAAGGGGAAACATTGCAGTATAAAGGCGAGCGAGTGATGAGGAAGAGAACAGGCATCATGCCACAAAACCTAATTATACCCCGTTAACAGGCCAGAATGTGCCAAGCCAACTGAGGCTTCTCCAGCACCGCACTTATTCACGCTTATTCACAGTTTTTTGTTTTGCTAGAAATGTCACACATATAACACTGCAAAACTAATTGTGAAAGATTCTATGAAAGTAACATCCAAGGCTTCAGCTGTTCATTTAACTTGCCAGTGGTTGAGAAATTAGACATAAGCAAGAAGATAGATAACCGCAGCGTCTGCAGCTAAATGGTATTATTGAAGTGATAGGTCAAATGTCTGACTGATCTTTCCTTGTTAATATTATCTAGCACAAAAGGAATATACACCCCCATTACCTTCAAAATATATCTGTGACCAGAGCACCCACTTCCACTGTCAATTCAAGCACACCATTTAGCATTTCTCTGGAATTGGCTGAATACGAAAATATTTACCTTTTATGTGCTTGTCAGTGAGTCTTTCGTTTTCTGTAAGGCTTGAAAACACACATCTCTGCTGCAGAGCAAATTGTCTTGCAGATTCAGGGACACGCCTGTTCGGATAACTCTGTTTTCTGGTAGGGGGCAGAGGTTGCGTGGTCTGGAGATTGCCGTGTGTTGAGCGAGCTCCTTCGTCTGCGCTCAATATCCGCCAGTTATCCTGTACTAAACTGACCTCCATACATTTAAAATAGAACCTGCCAGCCTGGAGAAACTATCGGCACCGGGGCGACAAAAAACAACGGCCGATATCTTAGCACGGAGAAGAGGTGAAGTAGCGGCCTGAGCGGAAGACGGGTGCGCGCGGAACGGCCTGCTGCACTGAAGTCAAGTATTGGCGTAGCCGCGCTGAGCGCTGGAGGAAGGCAACGCTGGAAGGCAAGCGGGCGGCGCTCAGTGAAGCCTGGAAGAACGAATTGAAACATCGCGATCACGGCGCTGGTAACGCGCAGACAATGGGAGAGACACGAAGAACGGCAGGTGAGCGCTGAAAGGCGAAGTGACACGTGAGGCCGCATGAGTGAGACAAGAGAGGAGCGGGGGCGAGCGCGGCAGCCTGCTCAGCTGACCAGACGCTCGTGCGTCATGGCCTTTTCCCGGCATGTGTTTCCAATTATCGCGCCCGCGTCTGGGCACGATAATGGGAAACACATGTCTGCGGCGCGCGTAACCGCCCGAAAAAGGCAACGACGCACGAGCGTCTGGTCAGCTTTTCAAACCCCCTTACATAAAGTCTTCGCCTAGCAGCGCTTGCGCGCTACTCGAGGCTCGACCTAAAAAGGCCAACGGAATAAATCTGGCAACCTCTCATTCAATGCCTCTAACAGTGATTACATTAGAAACAGCGTTCACCTAAAAATATGCTGTAAAAAGCAACTGCAACGCAACAAAAAAAAACAACACCAGGAATAACAGAACTTTTAAAACGTGCACCAGTGTCCTCTGCCTGCGACAGGACACGGTACCCGCAGCCGGTTAGCCATGTCCCAGTTAGTCAGTCTCCGTGAAATGAAAATAATCTCCAAAGGATCAATTAACAAAAAACATAAAGGAGGACAGGTAGCGGTGGGAGACATCGAGGGTGGGTGGCAATAGAGATGATAACAGGAATAACAATGGGGGCACAACAAACGTGCATAAAACTGCTATGCAAGGACAAGTAGCAAATAGCAGCAATGCTGCATAAGACAACTTTTAAAACGTGCACCAATGTCCTCCGCCACGGGAATCACACACCTTTTTTTTCTTCTTTCAAATCTGTTTTTATTTTTGTAAAAGAATCAAGAGAGAGGGTCCATACATACACAGCGTGTGGCCTACAACCCAACGCAGGGCCGGCCGCCGTATCAAGAAGAGGCGTGTAAAACTGGGACAGCAGCCATCAACTTAGGTATTTACACAGCAAGTCGCCTACAACCCATTTTGGGCCGGCCGCGTGTTATCAGAAGCATTGCGCAAGCCTACACTGTGTGTATGCCTCAGGACATTTGCTCAACCGGAGCAACTAAGGGGAGAGAAGCAAGAAAAGAGGGAGAGAAAGAATGCAGCAGTGACAGGATAGGACCGAAGGGAATTAACAGTCAGAGGATAGTTAGAGAGCTGAGACGCTAGGGAAAGGAAGGAAAGCAAAGGCGGGGGCGCGCAATCAAGCAACGCAAGGCGGGGAGGGAGGGCGCGCTACTCGAGAAATGTCTTATGCAATGTGGGGGGGGGGGGAGGAGCGTCAGGCCAGAGGGGGAAGAGATAAGCCAAGGCATTCAAGGGGCGAGTGACCGCCTGGGGCCTCCCCCAGAGGGTCAAGGGGCTGGGTCAGTAAAGCTAGGCAGTGAGCCTGTCAGGTTCAGGTGGCAACACAGCGTCTTCAAAAAGGCGGAGAGCCCGGAGTTTCGGGGGCAGAGAACGTGCGTGCTCTAATTTACAAAGGTGGGTGACCAGCGGCTGCCATATTTTGGTAAAATGAGTGTCGCGGGACTGCAAGCGCGCGGTGAAGAGTTCCATAGTGATTGTGTGCCACAGGCGCGTGAACCAAGTGTTAATGGGGGGTGCCTCTGTTTTCTTCCAATATAAAGCAATGAGTTGCTTGGCGGTCCCTAGCATATGGAGAGCCATTCGCTACCAGTAAGTGCGCGCAGATTGTCGGGCTTGAGACCTAGGAGAACTGTGACTGGAGATTCAGGCAAGGGGAAGCCCAACACCACTTTTATATGACTAAGAACCTCTTTCCAAAATAGAGTCAGGAGTGGACAAGCCCACCAAATATGAATGAAATCACCCGGGGAGCTTAGGCATCTCCAACAGAGCGGGGAAGAGGTGGGAAACATCTTATGTAATCGAGAGGGCGTATAGTACCACTGCGTCATAACCTTGTATGCAGTTTCCTGTTGGGCAACACTGCGATAGACCTTCGGTATGTCCCGCCACAAGCGGCTCCACTGAGCAGGTTCAATGATAGAGGAGGATGCCGACTGCCACCGACGCTGATACGGATGCGGGGTGATCAGTGCGGGGTGCTGTAGGAGCTGGTAGATCCGAGAGATTAAGCCCTTTGAGTCGTCAAAGGAGCGTACTAAGCGTTCAAAAGGAGTGAAGGCGCGGGTGGCGGCCTGCATTATGTCAGGTGTAGAAATCCAATGGCGAAGCTGTAGATATTGAAGTCTGGCCCCCTCCGGGAGATCAAACTTCTCCCTGCATTGAGCAAAGGTTTTGGGTGTACCTCCTATGAACAGGTCCCGGACCGTCTTGCAGCCGCCCTCTGTCCAATTGGCGAAGGCCTGCGTGTTAACAGCCGGCGGGAATAGCGAGTTTCCAGCAATGGGGGTGTGAGGGGAGGGGAAGGTAGTGAGTCCCTTAGAAGCGGCTATCCTGTCCCAGACATCCAGGACTGTCTTGGTGGGCAGGGCAATATAGGCACTACGGGACCGCGCAGCCCGTGGAAGCCAAGGAAGATCCCAGATGGTTCGCACAGTTACTGCCCTGTCCATGTGGAGCCAGACCTTTTCGCTATCCACCACTACCCATTCAGAAATGAAGCGGAGTTGGGAAGTCCAGTAGTATTCCATTAAGTTGGGACATGCTAGCCCCCCCATGTCCTGAGGGAGCATGAGAATTTTATTGGAGAAACGCGGTCTACGCCCACCCCAAATGAAATTAGTGAGGTCGCGTTGTAGGCTTTGGATCTGGCGCTGTGGAATAGGGGTGGGAAGACATTGGAATATATATAAGATTTTTGGGAGTATCGACATTTTAATGGCGTTGAGGCGGCCCAGCCAAGAGAGAGTAAGAGGTTTCCAAATTCTCAGTTCCTCCAGAACCGACCTCCTGCAATCTCGCCAATTCGTTTGAGTCCATGTGGCGAGCGAGGGGGTCAGCTGAAGTCCCAGGTAGCGAATGGAATTAGTCGCCCACTGGTAGGGGACAAGAGACTGCAACACAGGGATCTCCTCCCGAGGGATCGTTAGGTTCAGAGCCCATGATTTTTCATGATTAATTTTAAGGCCAGATGCCGATTCAAAGGACTGCAACAAAGAGAGGAGAGCTGGGAGAGAGGCATGCGGACGGGTTAACGTGAGAATAAGGTCATCCGCAAAGAGAGCCACTTTGTGTTGTTGGCCACCAAGGGGAATGCCGTGGACCTCGAGAGCCTGCCGAATCAGCATGGCCAGCGGCTCCACCACAAGGGCAAATAGCAAGGGGGACAAAGGGCAGCCCTGCCGCGTGCCTCGGTGTATGGAAATGGGGGCCGTGAGCTGGCCATTAACCCGCACTCAAGCCTGCGGCGAGATATAGGGGCCATGATCCGGGCAATCATGGACGGGCCTAGCCCAATTTTGTGTAACACGGCTCGGAGAAAGGTCCAGTCCACACGGTCGAACGCTTTCTCCGCGTCAAGCGATAATAGACACGCCGGTATGTCCCAATGATGGGCCTTCCCTACAAGGTGAGCGACTCGGCGGACGTTGTCCGCTCCTTGACGATGGCGGATGAAGCCAACCTGGTCCGGTTCGATGAGCCCGGGTAAATGCGGATCGAGCCGCCTGGCCAATATTTTAGTGAATATTTTAAGATCCGTGTTCAAGAGGGCTATAGGCCGAAAGGAGGAGCACAGGGCAAGATCCTTACCTGGCTTGGGGATGAGGGCAATCTCTGCCATTCCCATAGAGGTGGAAGGACCCACTACATCAGTAAAGGAGTTAAAAGGCGCAGCAGGTGGGATTGGAGCTGTGGCAAGATTAGGCGATAAAAGGCCAAGGGGAGGCCATCCGGGCCCGGTGATTTCCCCAGAGGCAGTTCCTTCAGGGCGCTCGCAAGTTCGTCCTGAGTGAGGGGTTCCTCCAGTTGCTGGACGTGATATGGACTGATCGGGGTCCAAGGACAACGATCAAAGATGGCTTGTACCCGATCTGGGGGCGGCTCATCTGCAGCATAAAGTGCTGTATAATATGCGAGGAACGCGTCACGTTTAGCCGCCTCCGTAGTGGCCCGTATGCCATCACCTATCTGAACATTAGCTATGTGGGCTTTAGCTGTTCGCGCATGCAAGCGCCGAGCCAGGACCCTGCCCACCTTATCCCCTCCATCAAAATAGCGTTGCTTCAACGCAAGGAGAGCCCTCTCGGCCTTGTTAGTTCGAAGAGAGCGAAGCTGGCCCCGGAGGATCGCCAGACGTTGTTTGTGAGTAAGCGAGGGATGCTCCTGATCCTGTTTTTGCAGGGTCTTGATGTCCTGAGAGAGATTATCTTCTAAAAGGCGTGCTTCGCACGCCCGTGCGATTGCAAGAGACGTGATATGGCCACGGATTGTGGCCTTGAATGCATCCCATACGACTGGGAAGGGAGTTTCGGGGATGTCATTAGTCGCAAAGTATGACTCTATAGCAGTACGCAGGCTTGCCACATCAACTGGGTCTCGGAGGATGTGTGGAGGTAGACGCCAGCGCTGGGCCCTGGGGGCACTGGTAAGTGACTCCCTCAAGAGGAGCTCTACGTGAGCATGATCCGAGACAGAAATGTTGGACATGGAGGCCGAAATCGATTCGCTGATTAAAGCATGAGAGTTTAAAATATGGTCGATGCGCGAGTACGTGCGGTGTACGTGTGAATAATACGAATACTCGTGCGCGTCAGGGGAGTGATAGCGCCAAGTGTCAAGAAGGTTAAGGTCCGACAGCTGCTTCTTGAGGGCCGAGGACATTGCTCCAGTCCCATGAAAAGAGGTCCCGCTGCGGTCCATCTCAGCATCCCACACCAGGTTAAAATCCCCCCCTATGATGAGTGAGGTATCTGCTTGCGGGACGTGTTCCCGCAGGGTCTCGCGAAGATACAAATCCTGCGCCTGTTTAGGCGCATAGATATTGCACAGTGTAAAGGGGCGACGTCCAATCCTGACTCCAATCTTAACGAACCGACCATCCTGGCTACGAAATGCCCTAGACTCCCCCTGCCTGATGCCCGGTCTGCATAATATCGCCACTCCAGCCGTTTTTGTGTGGGCTGTAGCCCAGAACTGGAGGGGATATCGCGGATGGGCCATGCGAGGGACATCGGCACGTGTGAGGCGGGTCTCCTGAAGGAAAATAATGTCAGGGTCATGTTGTAAAAGATAGCGCCATATCTGGTGTCGCTTGTTCGGGGAGTTAAGCCCCTTAACATTGAGAGACAGGATCTTCAGGCAAGGGGTAGTGGTCATGACTGATGTAGAGCCTGGTGCAATCCGTCACACCATTGCAAAGAACGGGGCTGTGTAGCTGGAGGGAGAAGCAGAAGGGAAACACTCCCGTCGTGGGGAAAATAGCGCCTTGAAGGGGACCTCCACCCGCCGTAAGAAGAGGTAGTGTAAGAGAGAGAGGAGAGAGGAAAAAAAGAGAGCAGAGAAGCATCCAAAGTATAGAAAACCATCAGTGGCCAACAGGGCCACATTGTCCTGTTCCAGCTTAGGGACGTACAAGGCCCAAAGGCACAGGCAATCCCGGAGAAGTCACTCTCCCAGGGACAGGTCGGGGGCGGGTCTTCCACCGTGCGAGGTGTCATCCGGGTGGATATTCCAGTACCGTCAGCACTGCAGTTAGGGAGCTGGGGTAGCATTGTCTCAGGGGGCAGGGTGCAAACTTCTCAAAGACAGAGGACCGCTACAGAGATCAATGGGCTCCGCCACCAACGAACACGGAGGTCCGACCATTCAGGGGGTGGATGGCTGGGAACCAGGTGCAGAGCGGTCGCCCTCCATGGAGCGAATATGTTGGATGATATCATTCTTAGCTTGCGAAGACGACTGCTCCCCGGGGCGTGAAGGGTGCCGATTGCGGCGTACCCCGGACCAGGAGGGCTTGGCAGGGACACGGGGTGGCATATGCGCAGGGCTAGGTGGCGGCGTGAGGGAAAGTTGAAGAAGCTGTGCCGCCTCCCGGAAAGACCGCACCATCCGGCGTTTGGACTCCCACTGGAAAATGAGCGCGAAGGGATGGCCCCACTGGTACCGGACATTCAAACTTCGCAGCTTGTCAGTAACAGGCCTGAATTCGCGGCGCCGCCGGAGGGTGGTGGGTGCCAGGTCCTGGAAGATCTGTATGGGAGCTCCTTTATAGGAAAGGTCCGGCTTGGAGCGTGCCGCTTTTAGGATCGCCTCCTTTTCGGTGAAAAAGTGGACCCGGGTCAGTATATCGGGGAGGAGGCCCGCACGGTTGGGAGGGCCAGCAACTCTGTGCGCTCGGTCCAGTGCCGGTGGAGAGGAGTCGTCATCACCCCAGACCTCATGCAGGAGCTGGGCCACATACGTCATGATGTCTGACCCCTCGGCCCCGGTAGGCACTCCCCGGATGTGGAGATTATTCCGGCGGCTCCTATTCTCCAAATCCTCCTGCCTCAGCTGTAGGTCAATATGTTGCTCCTCGAGGACAGCCAGGCGCTGCCACAGTTGCTCCTGGTCCTCCGTTCGTGCATCCACAGTCCTTTCAAGGCCGTCCACCCGTTCCCCAATCTCGGTGACCTCCATCCTGAGTTCACGGACACAGGAGTGGACCTCTGCGCGTAGGGAGCCGATTTCAGTCTTGAGCTCCGCCATGAAGCCGGCCATGAAAGACTGCGTGACAGGCGGCGAGTCCCCGCCAGTTTGCAACGCCATCTCCCCAGAGGCAGTAGCGCCTGATTTGCTCCAAAGTGCTGCTACGGGATTGTCCTTTGGGGGTGCCGCTGCATCCTTTACCGACTTAGTGCGGGTCATCGCTCGTCAGGGCCCAGTAGCAACCAACGCCGGGTGAGGCGCAAAAAGGAGGGAGCGTGTGGCCGTGGGAAAGCAGGCGGGAGAGTCGCGTGTATCCAAGTTCACGCAGGTGACAGAGCACAGGGCGCAGCCAGAGAAGCCCCACAGCTGATGCAGAAGGCAGGAGGGCAGGCGGTGACGTGGAGCGTGGAGTGGTGTCCGGAGCCTCGCAGACCGGCTGGTCAGCCCCCAACTGCGTGGCCGCTCAAGCCCAGGGCCTCCCAGGTCCCGCACCCCCACAGAGCAGGCAGTCCAGCCGAGAGCCAGGAGCAGGAGCCCAGTCGGCGTCGCTATGCCCAGGGTATGCAGCCAGGCAGCAGATGCATCAAGAGGGATCCGTCTCCACAGACCAGCCCGGGACTCAGCAGCTGAAGGGTGCCCCAAGCGACTGCTCTCCCTCGTCAGGGCTCCCCCAGTCAGCTGCGCAAGGGACACCCGCCCCATAAAGTCCACAGACGTCAACGGGATCGCCCCACGCCCTCAGTCTAGCCAACCAACTCCGTAGTGCGCCACAATTTAGGCCACCGCAGTGTAGAGCGAACCCCACCGGGCTCCCCTGGGGGCAGTTAGGGCCGGGGCAGATAGCAGGTCCGGAGCCGTGGCAGGGCCTCCCCCGCTAGACAGGCTGCCCGTGACCCAAGGGGCAGCTGCGTGATCCGGGAGGGATACAAAAGGGGATGATCCGGGAGGGCCGTCAAAACCCCAAGCGTTCCCACCAGGTCAGAGGGGGCTGCTGGCAGTCTCCGTATCGATGGTCCCCCAGGCCGATGACCCAACAGTCGCGTGCCGGATGCCGCTGCAGCAAGGGCCCTCGCTTCAGGGGCACCAGCCAAGCCCCCCGGTCCCCACACCTCTGTCAGCAGGCTCGTCATGTACCAGGCCCCAAACGCCTCAGTGCAGGGTCGAAATCAGGCAGTCCACAGCACCCTGCCGTCAGGCCCCCCCTGCACGCCTCCACCATCCGCCGCCAGCCGCAGGGTAGCATCACTCACCGCAGTGGGGTGTAGGGTTCAGCAGGGCCACGCCGCCGACCGTCCACTTCAGGTGTCTTCCACAGGCTCAGGCCGCTCAGGAGCACAAAATGGCGGGCCTCCGATGCTGGAGGGGGTGACCACCACCGATCACCAGCGCCGCAAGTGTGGCCCCCGTCTCCCACCGGCTCCGGAGATCTCCGCAATACGGCGCGGCACCGGGGGCAGCAGGCAGATCACAAGGCGGCGTCCACTATTCGCCAGGGGGGCTCAGGCAGGGAGAACACAAAATGGCGGCAGCCGCAATCCGCATCGGAGAGGCCCAAGCACAGAGGCCGCTCCACCGCAGCCGACGGGCCGGAACCACCGACCTCTCGTCAGAGGGGCCCCCTCCGTCTCCGCCACTCATGCGCCCCAAAAGAACGCGCTGATAAGGCCCCAGCTCCGCTAGAATAGCTTCTGAAAGCAGCGGGCGGCCGGAGCTCCAGCGGCGTGCGTCTCACTCCATCGGCAGCGAGACCACGCCCCCATCACACACCTTTTAAAACGTGCACCAGTGTCCTCTGCCCACGTCCATACACAGTACGCGCAGCCGGTTCGCCAGGTCCCAATTAGCCAGTCTCCATAAACTGAAAATAGTCTCCGAAGCAGCAATTAACACAGAAAAAAGGAGGGGCACGGAGCAGTGGGGGACACCAAAAGTGGGTTAAAGATAATAACGGTGGGAGCACAACACACATACATTAAACACTGTAATGCGGGAGCGGGTAACAGTGAAATGCACCGAAAGTGGATGCAACAAACACTGCAATACAGAATATGCAAGCCGCAAAATAAAATAAAAAGTTCCAAGGCAAACACTTCATTCCACATGCAGCATGTTTACTGTACTTAGGCGGTGCTGCATAGGCGTTCCCAAAGAAATAGAGGCTGATCTACAAAGCGCATTAGCCTGTCAAAACGAAGAAATGCAAGCAGACAAGTGAAGAAACCAATTAAAAGCAAAGAGGTAGAGTAGGTGGAGTTTACCTAGATATACAGATTACTTGATGTCTCGGAGAGACAGCGCATGCGCCCTGCTTTGGCGAGACCTAAAAAGGGAGCCTTCTGCGGTCTCCAAATAAGCCTGGCGCTCCCAGGTAGATGAGTCAGTCATCACCTGGCTTGTGGATGTACGACTTTTGCAGTACAGTGTGCTGGAACCTGTATAAGGGAGGGCGAGGAGAATTTTTCAGCTTTTCAGCATTCTCCAGATTTTCAGCACACCAAAGGATGCAAGAGCTAGATATTTTGCTAGGCAAAGCACACCACAAGATAGTCTGAATTGCAAACCATGGGTCATATGTGTATTCTGGGCAGATAAAACACACAGGTGCTGTGAGTTCTGCTTGAAAAGGCTCCCTACAACTCTTTATTCTGCACGGGAAGGGCATCCTGATGGGGTTTTCTTTATTGCACGTGCATCACAACTGAATATTCCACAGGCAGAGCGCCTATCCTGCGCAACAACGTTGCTTATGCTGGTGGACTGATACATTTACGTTTCAGTCTTACCCAAGCACATTTCAAAAGATCCTGCAAGCAGACTAATCTCTTATATTTGCTTATATTTGCTTAATATGCAACTAAGTGAGCTTTCATCTTCCAGCTACACAGATTCACAATGGCAACATGGACAAAAAGCTTACACGCTTTTTTGTAATCCGAGAATTACCGAAAGTATACGTTTGAAGCACGATACTGCTATTATTTCTAGACCTATGGGTTGATGGCAGGAACTTGGGGGATGAAGTATTTTATACTGCAGGTGTACAGCAAGACAGTCCTGTTCAAAAGCCTACTGTTTTGTGTGCTGAGGAAAGCTTTCATTGCTGCTGCTATTGTCATGCTTTATTTGGATCTCTGAAAGGTGCACAATGATATTGACTATATTGTTACTAATGTGTGCCTGAGGGACTCTTCCAATTGTATTTGGGCTTGGGCATGTGGCTGGCATTTGAAGCTGTTATTGGGCTTAGCATGACTACCACATGGTTGGTTTCCTCCCTTGGATCTGTGACGGACGCATCTCTGACATATCATGGCAGCAACCTAATTAGTACATGCTTGGTGATTGAAATAGGCATATTTAGTTTAGCAATTTTTTTAATATGCTAATCAGATTTAAGTTTGCACTTTTTTTTAGCTTTTTATTTTCTTCAGTGGTGTTACTTTCTGGATGTCATCAGAGTAAAAGGCTATATGACAGTGGTTCCCAAACTGTGCGCCATGGCTCCCTGGTGCGCCGTCAAACCTAGCCAGGGGAGCCGTGCACCAAGCACTTTAATGCATTTAATGTTGAAGGGGTTGTTGGCTTCAGTTAAACTAATTAGACTTAAACCTATGATGTCGATGATTTGTAAGTGACATGCCTAAAGCTGTAAACGTAGTGCTTAATTGATGGCATGTCGAGGGAGATGACCTCCATATTTCACTGGATCCCCACATTCCAACACTCCCAAAGTAAGCGGAAGATGCCTGATTTATTTTGTTAGACTTGTTACTTGTTTCTTTTTTTTCCAAATGCATTTTACACCAATGCAAGTTATCTGGAAAGTATTGTTGTCCTGTCTATTAAACACACTAAGTATTATTAAGTATTGACGTTTGTACTTGAATCATAGGTACTTCCAGTACACATTTCTTTCAGTACACAAACATTTCCAGACAGGCCTGCTCTCTCCTTGAGCACAGGGAAGTAAAACACCATATACAGCATAATGCCAACATTTGGAAGCACGAAAGAGGGATGTTTAAAAAAAATAAAATTGGAGGAATTTATTTTACTTGCATTGATTTGGAGGCAATTTTAGGGAGGAGAAAGCAAATATAAAGCTGTATGTGGTTTAAAAAATCGTGAGTCACCCTGCTGAGACAGGTATGACATGGGTAGAAATGGACAGAAGCGGCCCGTGGTGGGAGTGCTGCCGGGCGATGACGCGGGGCGGGGGAGGGTCAGGGTGGGGGTAGTAAACTACGGAATACGGCTGCACAGAGGTTAGTAAACAAACAAATAAATAAAACGAATTTCGTTGCGCGCGCTGCATCGCCAAATGTTTGTTTGTTTACTTACCTCTGTGCGTCCGTATTCCGTAGTTTACTACCCCCCATCCTGCCCCTCCCCCGCCCCGCGTCACCACCCGGCAGCACTCCCACCACGGGCCTCTACTGGAAATGGAAGTGCATGCAAATATTCTTCAAGCACAGAAACATTTTGGAAATGGGGCCTACATGCACAGGGGTGCTATCTAGCACTGTAAGTGGGATAACAAAGTTTGAGAGGGTACTCTTAAAAAGGCATGGGCAAAGGAGTGTAACTGGGAATATTTTATTATTATTATTAGTAATATGAAACACCCTGCGTACATGATTATAATACCTTCATCAGTTTAATCCCAATTATTTTCAGGGAGAAAAATGCAAGTACTCCTGAGGCCGAGCTTACATCTCCCCCACCCTCCAAAAAAAGTAACAGTGGGGAGCCACAGGCATAGGCCAATGGGTCAAGGGAGCCGCGGGTCGAAAACGTTTGGGAACCACTGCTATATGACATCAATTCCTGTAGTGCACCGGGCCTGATATTCTGTAATGTAATTTCTTGTGATATCATTGTGGGTGGGTCATAGGCCATGTGATATCACCTCCGCTACCCCTAACATTTTGGGGAATTAACGTCCATGGATTATAGATGCTCAATCAGAAGCGTATGCATTGGGGTTGTTAATCTGACCTCTGCAAGGCTGAGGCCTACACCGTAGCTCAGCATCGTGTAAAAACACTAAAATGCAGCTTTGTTGTACAAGTTCTGTACCTTAATTCACTGTCTCCAAATTCCTGCAGCTCTTACTCTGTATCTTACCCTGCATGCTTCCTCTTTCCAAGCTTCAGCAACAGGACTTAAAGTTCCTAAAGGCTTGTGCAGATTTACAAACTTCTAATACATACCTGTTGAGCTCCCCCCTATCTTTAAGATCCTGTGTAAGATGATCAGGTTCCATGCTACCAGGACAGCACTTTTCCATTCATACACTTTGCTTTTTACATGCCATTGTTATCAGGTGTGTTTGTCCAATTGGCTCAATTAAAATCAACAAAGACTACAACTCTCAGAATGCACTGATATGTCACAGCAAAACCCATGAATGGAAAAGTAGCATCACGGTGACAACAAGCCATCAGGCCATTCTAATTCTGTTATTATCCCTGTCTACAAGCCCCTAAAGCACAATATGTTCTTTTATTTAGTAACATCACTTCCATCACTCCTTAGAAATAGAGAGCTCACGCCTTCAACTCTCCTGATGCAAGCACATTTACATCTCTCATTGTTATTTTACTCAAATACAGGGATTTTCAGCAATGTCTCTCTCTTCGAATTCCTGCACCACTCTTTTGCGCACTTGCAGCACTCTCTCCTTTCAGATTCCTATGTGATCCCTCCGTCTGGGCACATGCACCAGCATTCACTTCTACCATGCTCCTCCTGTAATCTCTGCACCATTTCAGTGTCTTGTAACACTTTCTCCTTCCTTTTAGGTCCTAGAAATGCTTTTCCTATTTCCTTGGAATCCTGTGGCTCTCCCTTCTTACAGGCTTTTGCAGTTCTCCACAGCATCTTTGATGCTGTTGTGTCATGCAGGTTCCTGAAAAATACACTTCCTTCTGACTTTTGATGCATTCGTTACCTCAGTTCAATGCCAAAGTCGCATTACTAGCATGATGTTATGAAGCTGGATTTCAGCCAGTAACAGTTTATCATTGATCTCTAATTATACTGTGTCTTGTAAGTAAAATGGCAAAAGTTACACTACAATCCCGAAGATGCTTTGTCCTGTCAGATAAAATGAGACCTGCTTAGTTAGCCTAACAGTATACGGATAGTGCACAGCTTTCCTTGTGTCCTGTCCTCCATTATTTCTCCTTACCAGTTATGTTATGTTATGTTAATATGTTTTGTATAGCGCACAGCTCCCACAGCAAAGAGGCGTCCCAGCGCTGAAGCAGAACATAGAGGCTGGAAGTCAGAAAAAGCACTAGGCTATGGGGAAGAGATGGGTTTTAATAGCTCTGCGAAAGACCATGTAATTCTCCATGGCACGAATGGAGTATGGTAGAGCATTCCAAAGCTTGGCAGCCAAGAGACGGAAAGAGTGTCCGCCTGACCGTACCCTCCTCATACGGGGCACAGTCGCCAGGTGTTGTCCAGTGGAGCGAAGCTGGCGCGTAGGGTGGTAAGGTGACAGCAGATTGGACAAGATGGCCAGAGAGGAGAGTTTCAAGATTTTAAATGCAGTACAGAGGACCTTAAATTCCACTCGGTTGATGACAGGAAGCCAGTGCAACTGACGGATAGCCATAGAGGTGGGGCAGGTTCTGGGGAGACCCAGCAGGGTTCTAGCTGCCGCGTTTTGAACTCGCTGTAATCTCAGGGTTTCGATCTTAATCACCCCTAGGTACAGTGCATTGGCATAGTCCAGTCTTGATAGGATGGAGGCCTGGATGATCATTTGCCTGACTGGTGGGTCAAAGAACCCAAGCAGCGGTTTAAGCCCCCTAAGTATGCCAAAGCAGGTCCCCGCAACTTTTTTGGTTTGGAGCTGATAGCTGAGACCCGAATCTACCCAGACTCCAAGATCTTTCACCACCTGCTTAGGAGTAGGTGCGCATCCCAGTATGGCTGGCCACCACCAGTCCCCCCATAGCTCTTGATGGTTCCCACCAGCAGGACCTCTGACTTGCTGGAGTTTAATTGGAGACAGTTGTCAGTCATCCACTCGGCAACAGCCGTGAGATCTTCCCGAAACTTAGATGCTGCACTCCCAGTGTTGTCCGAGAGGGCCACCACTAGCTGTGTATCATCAGCATATGATACGATGGTGAGCCCTCTGCTCCTTGCCAGGGCTGCCAGGGGTTGAACATAAAGGTTGAAAAGCAGGGGGCTCAGTATGGACCCTTGCGGGACCCCTTGCTTGTTGGCACGGAGCGTGGAGGCGAACGGGGGGGGCTATAACCTGGAAGGTCCTATTTGAGAGAAAGGAAGCACACCAGGTCAAGGCTGGGCCCACGACACCTGCTTATTTTAGTCTCCGTAACAAGACCTGATAAGAGACCTTGTCAAATGCGGCGCTGAGTTCTAACAGAATCAGCGCCGACGTACGTCCCTCATCCAAAGCAAGTCTAAGATGTTCGATGACAGCCAGGAAAGCAGACTCCGTACTGTGACCTGAGCGAAAGCCATTCTGAGAGATGTTCAGACAGTTGTTTTCTTCCAGAAATCTGGCAAGAATGGAATGGACATAGGTCTCAGTGATCTTAGCAATCCCCCTCGTTGCCCCCATTTTCTGTGCCCAACTTTGCTTTCTGTTTCCCCTCGTTGCCCCCTTTTTCTGTGCCCAATTTTGCTTTCTGTTTCCCCTCGTTGCCCCCATTTTCTGTGTCCAATTTTGCTTTCTGTTTCCCCTCGTTGCCTCTCTCCACTCCCGCCGTGTCCCCTGCGGCCCCGCCCCCCTGACTGCCCATTCGCTGCCCCTGCCTCCCGCCTCCCCATATATGGCGGCCGCTGCGCGGTGAGGAGAGCGACCCTTGACCTTGCCAGGTAGGTCGCTCCCCCGCCACACAGCTCCGTCTGTGTTGTCCTGCCCGCTGCTGCTGCTGGTAAGCTCGCCCCTCTGCTTGTTGCCTCGGTGCCCGTTTGCCTTCTGTTCCCCCTCGTTGCCCCCTTTTTCTGTGCCCAATTTTGCTTTCTGTTTCCCCTCGTTGCCCCCATTTTCTGTGTCCAAGTTTGCTTTCTGTTCCCCCTCGTTGCCCCCATTTTCTGTGCCCAACTTTGCCTTCTGTTCCCCCTCGTTGCCCCCATTTTCTGTGCCCAACCTTGCCTTCTGTTTCCCCTCATTGCCCTCTTTTTCTGTGCCCAATTTTGCTTTCTGTTTCCCCTCGTTGCCCCCATTTTCTGTGTCCAATTTTGCTTTCTGTTTCCCCTCGTTGCCTCTCTCCACTCCCGCCGCTGCGTCCCCTGCGGCCCCGCCCCCCTGACTGCCCATTCGCTGCCCCTGCCTCCCACCTCCCAGCTGCTCCTCCCTCCCACCTCCCCATATATGGCGGCCGCTGCGCCGTGAGGAGAGCGACCCTTGACCTTGCCAGGTAGGTCGCTCCCCCGCCACACAGCTCCGCCTGTGTTGTCCTGCCCGCTGCTGCTGCTGGTAAGCTCGCCCCTCTGCTTGTTGCCTCGGTGCCCGTTTGCCTTCTGTTCCCCCTCATTGCCCCCTTTTTCTGTGCACAATTTTGCTTTCTGTTTCCCCTCGTTGCCCCCATTTTCTGTGTCCAAGTTTGCTTTCTGTTCCCCCTCGTTGCCCCATTTTCTGTGCCCAACTTTGCCTTCTGTTCCCCCTCGTTGCCCCCATTTTCTGTGCCCAACTTTGCCTTCTGTTTCCCCTCGTTGCCCCCTTTTTCTGTGCCCAATTTTGCTTCTGTTTCCCCTCGTTGCCCCCATTTTCTGTGTCCAATTTTGCTTTCTGTTTCCCCTCGTTGCCTCTCTCCACTTCCGCCGCTGCGTCCCCTGCGGCCCCGCCCCCCTGACTGCCCATTCGCTGCCCCTGCCTCCCGCCTCCCCATATATGGCGGCCGCTGCGCGGTGAGGAGAGCGACCCTTGACCTTGCCAGGTAGGTCGCTCCCCCGCCACACAGCTCCGCCTGTGTTGTCCTGCCCGCTACTGCTGCTGGTAAGCTCGCCCCTCTGCTTGTTGCCTCGGTGCCTGTTTGCCTTCTGTCCCCCCTCGTTGCCCCCTTTTTCTGTGCCCAATTTTGCTTTCTGTTTCCCCTCGTTGCCCCCATTTTCTGTGTCCAAGTTTGCTTTCTGTTCCCCCTCGTTGCCCTCATTTTCTGTGCCCAACTTTGCCTTCTGTTCCCCCTCGTTGCCCCCATTTTCTGTGCCCAACTTTGCCTTCTGTTTCCCCTCGTTGCCCCCTTTTTCTGTGCCCAATTTTGTTTTCTGTTTCCCCTCGTTGCCCCCATTTTTTGTGTCCAATTTTGCTTTCTGTTTCCCCTCGTTGCCTCTCTCCACTCCCGCCGCTGCGTCCTCTGCGGCCCTGCCCCCCTGACTGCCCATTCGCAAGCCCGTCTGTGCCCGTCCGCGCCTGGACAGCGCCCAGTGCCAGAACCCCTGGGCCGTGCGCCCCCCGCTCCAGCCTCGAGGACCGACGCCGATACGATGCCACCACACTCCACGCTCTCAAGCCCGGACGGACACACAACTGCTTCAAGGCCACCCCGAAACGCACCCATGGTCCCTTCACCTGCCGGAACTGCAGCTACACCAGCCTCAGAGCCACCGAAGCGCCCGCCAAGAAGTACCTCAACCACCTCCGATGCATCCTACTGAACACCCGCTCCGCACGCAAACACGCCGTCGAGCTCTGGGACCTGCTCGACACATCATCACCAGACGTCGCCTTCCTGACAGAGACCTGGATGAACGACTCCTCCGCACCCGACATCGCCATAGCCATCCCAGACGGCTATAAGATCACCCGTAGAGACCACATCAACGCAGTAGGAGGAGGAATCGCCATCGTCCACAAGAACACCATCAGGGTATCGACCAGCACCGACGACACTCTCAGCACCCGCCGAACACATGCACTTCCAGATCCACACGGACCCCAACACCACCCTTAGAGGCACCCTTGTCTACAGACCCCCTGGGCCCCGACCCCAGTTCAGCGACTCCATCGCCGACTTCATCAGCACGCACGCCCTGACCTCTACCGACTACATCCTCCTCGGAGACCTGAACTTTCACCTGGAGAACAACAACAACAGCAACTCCACCACCCTGATCGACAACCTCGCCAACCTCGGACTGAGACAGCTCGTCACAACACCGACCCATTCCGCCGGCCACACGCTCGACACCATCTTCTCCTCAAGCTCCCACGTCTCCTTCAGCCACACCACGGAACTCCTCTGGACCAACCACCACTGCATCCACTTCACCTTCCAGAAACCCACCACACACCACCGCACCCAACAGATCCCACGCCGCTGCTGGAGCAAAGTCACCGAAGACCAACTACGGGCAAACCTCGCTCTCAGCCCTCCCTCCGACCCATCCAACACCGACGACGCTGCCTGCAACCTCAGACGATGGATAGACGACTGTGCCAACACCCTCGCCCCGCTGAAAAAACTCACCTACAGTGACACCACCAAAAGAGCCAGCTGGTTCACCCCGGAACTCCTAGCTTCCAAGCGTACCTGCCGGAAACTAGAGAAGAAATGGCACAGTGATAAGACACCGGACAGCCACGCAGCCCACAAAGACGCCATCCATAACCACCACCACCTCATCAGGTCCGCCAAGAGAATCTCCTTCAAAGACCGCCTCGACAACAACGCACACAACAGCAAGGAGCTCTTCAACATTGTGAAGGAACTCTCCAACCCCAGCTCCAACACCAACGGCATCCCGCCGTCGCAAGCCCTGTGCGATTCCCTCGCCACCTTCTTCCACCGCAAGATCACCGACATCCACGACAGCTTCAACACCCAGACAGCCCCAACTAAGATTGATGCACCAGACCCGCCGCACACCATCGACCACGACCCCCTGCCAGCCTGGGCCAGCGTGAACATCGATGACACCATCAAGACCATGAGCACAATACACTCCGGCTCCCCGTCAGACCCTTTCCTGCACCACATCTTCAACAAAGCCAGCAGCTCCATCGCACCCCACCTGTGCAACGTTATCAATCTCTCCTTCGAGACCGTGACCTTCCCAGAGAGCTGGAAACACGCAGAGATCAACGCCCTACTCAAAAACCCAAGGCGGACCCGAGAGACCTCAAGAACTTCCGGCCCATCTCCCTGCTTCCGTTCCCAGCCAAGGTCATCGATAAGATCGTCAACAAACAGCTAACCCGATACCTCGAAGAAAACAGCATCCTGGACCCATCCCGATCAGGGTTCCGCAGCAACCACAGCACTGAGACTGCCCTCATCGCCGCCACCGACGACATCAGGACCCTGCTGGACAACGGTGAGACCGCAGCCCTCATCCTGCTGGACCTCTCCGCCACCTTCGACACTGTCTGCCACCGCACTCTCACGCGCACGCCTCCACGACGCAGGGATCCGAGACAAGGCCCTGGAATGGGCCACCTCCTTCCTCGCCGGCAGAACCCAGAGAGTCCGCCTCCCACCATTCCGATCCGAAGCCTCCGAGATCATCTGCGGCGTACCCCAGGGATCATCCCTCAGCCCAACACTGTTCAACATCTACATGGCCCCGCTCGCACGCATCGCCAGACAGCACGACCTCAACATAATCTCCTACGCCGACGACACTCAACTGATCCTCTCCCTCACCAAGGACCCCCTTGCCGCCAAATCCAACCTCCATGAAGGAATGAAGGCCGTCGCCGATTGGATGAAGATCAGCCGACTAAAGCTGAACACGGACAAGACAGAGGTCCTCATCCTCGGCTCCAACCCCTCAGCCTGGGACGACTCCTGGTGGCCAACGATACTGGGAGCAGCCCCGACACCCACCGACCACGCACGCAACCTGGGAGTCATCCTCGACTCAACGCTCTCCATGGCCAAGCAAGTCAACGCAGTCTCCTCCTCCTGCTTCAACACCCTCCGCATGCTTCGCAAGATCTACAGGTGGATCCCGACAGATACAAGAAGAACAGTCACCCAGGCCCTCGTCAGTAGCAGACTTGACTACGGGAACGCCCTCTACGCGGGAGCCCCGGACAAGCTCATCAAGCGACTGCAACGCATACAAAACGCCTCCGCACGCCTGATCCTCGACGTACCATGCCACAGCCACATCACCCCCCACCTGAGGAACCTGCACTGGCTCCCCGTCGACAGGAGAATCTCCTTCAAACTCCTCATCCACGCACACAAGGCACTCCACAAGACTGACCCAGCCTACCTCAACAGACGACTCTTCTTCTATGTCCCCAACCGCCAGCGCCGCTCCGCCGACCTCGACCTCGCATTCGAAGAACAACCACAGGCGGCAGATCCTTCTCCCACCTCACTGCCAAGACCTGGAACACCCTTCCACTAAGCCTACGACAGACCCAAGACCTGCTGACCTTCAGGAGGCTACTCAAGACCTGGTTGTTCGACCAGTAGCAGCATCCCCCCCCTTTTTTTTCTCCCCAGCGCCTTGAGACCCTCGTGGGTAAGTAGTGCGCTCTACAAATTCTGTGATTGATTGATTGATTGAGATCGGGCGATAGTTTTCCAGTTTGGCAGCATCCAGGGTAGGTTTCTTAAGCAGAGGAACCACCTTTGCTTGCTTCGAAGAATTAGTTACTGGAGATCTGCACCTCCTCCCAACAGGACATGGCTAAGTAACAGTCTGGACTGCAACAGCAACCATAACAGAGTCTGAGGTGGTCTACACGTGTAACTTTGGGGGACTTCAGTTAACAAAGTGGAACAAATAGATAAAGTTCTGCTTCACTGAGGCACCTGAGCATGACAGAATAAACGAATGCTACACTCTATCTGCCCTATTAACATATTGCCTGATTTTATGCTCTTTTCACCTGCAGGTACCACAATAAAGTTTAGGCCAGTTCTTTGCTGCTAGAAGCGATGGCTTAGTTTTGCCACTGACATTCTTTGAGTGATGTGGTCAATATGGAAAACAAAATGCACCGATTCCATAATAGTGGCACTAACAGCTATAACCAAAAACATCACCTAGTCCTGATTTAAACAGCACTGTCTTTCTCTAACTAAGTAATGCACAGTTTTCCTCTAGTACCAAATTAACAATATGTGGGTGCTTTCAGTGCATAATTGCTGATAGTAGTTATATCAAGGGCTGTTTGCTTTTGAAAAAGCAGCAAGGCAGGAAGAGCCAAAGTAAAGGCCCACAATGTCACCAGGACTCCCATTTCCAGTGCTTAATTTGCGCCGGTGGTTGCAGGTGGTGGCCACCAGCACTCATTTTTGGGGACTGGGACAGAATGAGAGAGAAAGACAGAAAAGGTGTAAAGAAGGAGGAAGAGAAAGACTGGAAAACAGAGCCAAGGGTGGAAAGCAGGGATGAAACAGAACCTGCAAAAGTAAAATTAAGGGACAGGGAGCTTTTGCTGGTAGCTGACATAAATGTCAACCCCACGTTCGGTGGCGCTGGTAATGAGCTTTTGAGAAAAACTTTGAGCCCCGGCACTTATTATTTTACAAATTAAGCACTGCAATAAATCCAATACTTCTGCAGAAAAAAAAGGAAGCAACAATGATGGACGAAAAGCATCTAAAAAGGCAATGGGAATGACAAAAATTAAAGGACTGTAGTGTTGTGGTTCATCCTTCTCTGACCAAAGCATCCTTACATATTGTCTAGGCAGGAAATGATACCAATGGAATTATCTTGAATTTTGAAACTCTATATCCAAATACTGGGTTCTATGCTGTTCACTCTTTGTCTGAGCTTACCAATACATTTCATTTGCAGCTCAGTGCCAAAAACATTATAGACAGAGTGGCTCATTGTGGACTCATTTGGGGGAAAAAACTCAGCAAATTTTGTATATGTCACTAATCCAAACTGTTAAAAATATATAGAAATAAAGAATACACCTATTCCTAAAGTCTCAATTCATAAAGTTAATCCAATTAAGCACTTTTATTCATAACTGAAATCAATATGCTGCTAAAAGAAGTATTCACATGGTGCAGCAAACATAAAAAGTGAAATGTGCATATGCAGCCAACTGAAGTCTCAAGGATGTAGAAGAGAGTGCATGGTCCATGAGTCTAAATGTATATAATGATCATCAGGAATAAAAGAGAGGGCCAATCAGTTCCTATGGGTGGTTATTTGACAGTATTTCCCATGCAAATACAAGGGATACTACTGTTTTGTTTTGTTTTTTTTTTAAATCAGATTACCTTATTTTCAGACTAATAGGGCTATGTACAATAATTTCAGATCCTATTTTGTTTTACTTTTAATAAGTCTATTTTAAATCTATAACTTTTTAAAAATATTTTAGTGAAACCCCAAAACTCAAAAACATCCTTTAATCCTATTTCTGCAACCTAAAAACACCCTGCACACCTACCCCATTCAAACCCCCTAGGATCTCATCCATAATTACACTTACAGAAATCCTACCCTGAACCCTTAAAACACCTTATGGTTTAGGGGTGTGATTTTGAAGTGTATACATTTTCATAGGATTCTGGGTTGTGCTTCATACTTTTTATAAACAGGGCAGTGGACTTGGGAGGGGTGGAGGTGGGCTGGGATTAAAGCCTATCACAGCTCCATCAAACACCTCCCTAAACCTAGGAAATCCAGCACTCCTAGCTCATCGAAACTCACTAGCATCCCATGCATAATTAATCCTACACAAATCCTATCACCTTGTCTGAGAGTAACCAATCTCAGACTTGCTCTGTGTGTGCTGAATTCCAACAAATGTTTTTAAGCACAGGACCTTTACTTTCCTCAACATGCAAGCTCATCCTACTTTACTATTGCTACCTATAACTCTCTGAATAAATACACAAGAAAAATATTATTTAGCTATTCTCTTTCAATCAATGGAATATTCTATTGGCAACTCTTGGGAAACTAAATGCCCCCCTCCTTCCCTTTTAAAACATAGACTCATTAATCAATGTAGGAGCTTGGCTAATCTCAAAGCACCCACAAATATGGTGGATTTAATGTTCAGTGAGAAGATATAGTTTGCCAAAGACTGTTCTACCCTGCAGACCAGGCTACTGTTTAAGAACTTTAAGGATGAACACCTTACATAACCCATAGACCAGGCAGAGAAGATAAAATCGTTGGCGGTACAATCAATACTGTCCCAAAGTACAGTTTGCTTAACTGTGGATATACTGGTTACCATGTTCAAGGCAAGCAAGGTCTAAAAATACACAATTCTTTCACCGGCTCATCTACCAATATGGGACATGATTCACAAAGGTACACTTACACTTTTGTGTAAGTTTACTACTTTTCGGTATTCACTAGGGGCGGCTCCTCCACTATGGCGAAGGAGCGTCGCCCACTGCTTTTGAGCAGTGAGAAACATAAAATGACAATAACTTAAAGTTATTGTCACTTTATGTTTCCTGTCCTGCTACTTTGCAGCAGGCTGGTGGGCGGTGCTGCTCTGCTCTCAGAGCAGGGCAGGCAAGGAGTGGTTTGTCCACTCCTAAAGTGCGCAATGACTGTTTGGTCGGCCCTCTCAGGCTGCCCAAACCAGTCATGCACACTTCCCTGTTCTCCATGCAGGCTGCATTACAGCCTGCATGGAAAACATGCCCACCCCTCCAGCCCCTGGCTGTGTGCCGTGTCACGCCGCTCAGACCAATCACAACGCTGCATGCAGCGTTGTGATTGGCTTTGGAGTGGGAGCCTGGCTGCCGGCTTCCTGTTCCTGTCGGAGGCAGGAGAGCAGGAGCAGAGAAGATGCGGGACACGGCCTCAAGGTAATTTTTTTAAATATCTGATTTCCCCCACCCCCTGCGTGAAACCTGCCCCCCCACCACCGAGAGAAACCCAGCCCCCTCCACCCCCGCGCCCTCCCTGCCATCCATGAGCCATGCCGCCCGCAACTGGTATTCACAAAGGTACCAAAAGTCTAACTTTACTAGTAGTAACTTACCTTTGTGAATACCGAAAAGTAGTAAAGTTAGACTTTTGGTCTAAGTTTACATTTGTGAATACCGAAAAGTAGTAAACCTCTGTGAATCGGGCCCATGGTGTTTCCGATTCTACTTACAAAATGTCTAAATTGTAAAGAATAAGCATGCACCTTTCTGATGTCAGAATGCACATATAATAGGCAAATAAAGCACTCAGTCCTTCGAAATAAGTTATTTTAAGTGACTTGTGATGTCATAGTGCTCAAGTGGCACAGCAACCAACATGCAGCTTGAAGGACATTTGTGCACAGGAGCTCAAGCACTATGTACATAGCAGGACTTTTTAGAGTTGAGCCTGTAAAAGCATGCGCTTGCACATACGTATTGCTTGCGGGTCACTGTTAACAACAAGCATTGGCAATGCCAATCGGTCTCGCCATTAGGATCTTATATGTATTGCCTGCCGATCGTTCGCGCTATAGAAATCTGCATTAAAAAAACACCATGCCGGGGGGCGTGGCTAGCAGCCGTGTAAGATGGCCGCTGCCTAAAAGAGCTCCGGGACCACGGGAGTCTCTCCCAAAAATCCGACCAGTTATCCTGCTTCTACACGGCTAAACCTGCGATCCTCTGATTCCGATACCCTGAGGGACCGATCGAGCCGCTCCGGAGCCTCGGAAACGGGGCAACGGCTCCATACAGACGATCGGCGAAGCTAGGGCCTGTGCCCTGCGCCGGCGCCGCGGCCTCGCGTACTTCCCTGGACCTCGGGAGAGTGGCGGCCGAGAGCGCAATCGGGAGCGGACCCTGCAGCCGGAGCCGTAGGGGTGACCGAGGACTGTGAGGGGGCACGGCGCTTGGAGGCATCTTCCCTGGTGACACTGCAGAGGGGAGGTGGAGTGGAGGGACAGACCATGTGATCGTTCCTGGATCCCCGATGGCAGTGAGTGGTGCGGCGAAAGGAAGATCTGCGTAGTGCGCGCTGGGGGCTACATCTCTTGCGGGGCCGATAGTTCATGGTGCCAGGCCTGCTGAAGGACCGCAAACTGTGAAGAGGTGCTTGGGGAAGTTTAAGCGGCCGGCATTGGCAGTCCTGAGACCCCCGGGCGGCGCACTGCGGACGGAGACCCCCTGTCTGTGTAGATGCGGCCGCTTACCGGCGGACCCCGCTAACTAATCCGACTCCGCGCTCATAGGAATACTCCCGCCGCCGACCTGTGCCACTGCAGGCTGATGAGACGGTAAAGTTAAAACACGGTGCCTGACTCCTGTATACGCTCTGCATGTGAGTGGACACGGAGGCCGATACAGACTGGGAGACTGCGTGGTGTCGACATTATATGTACGCCTCCCGGTAATACGCCAAAGGACCCGAGAGAGGAACTGGCCAGCAACCCGGTAGGTGGCATACGACGGATCGCCGTGCGACTGGCAGCGGACACTACTGCCTCAACCCGTGAACGTGGTGGTGATCACGAGGAGAGGGCCACGATGGGGGGAAAGGGCCAGAGAGGACAACAAACTGCCAGGCTGGATAAGTACGCATATACCAAAGAACTATCAGAGACATCGCAGGGGGAAATGGCCCCGGTGACCGACCTAGCGGCGGATAAGACAGCAGAAATCACATTGAAGGATGTTATGGCCGCCCTACAAACAGTTCAATCCTCCATTGGCACGATATCCACAGATATCTCCCTAATACGTGTGGACTTTTCTAAAATGACCGACAGATTGGCGACGGTTGAAACTACGGCGGCGGCGCTCTCTACGGATACGGCGACACTGCAGCGACAGGTACGCCGCCTGGAAGAAGACAACAAACTTATCATGGCCAAACTGGATGACCAAGAAGGCCGCTCACGGCGCAACAACATAAGACTGGTTGGCGTGCCAGAAAATGTAGGAGGCCCGGCCCTGGACCTCTTTGTGGAGGATGTGATTAAAAATCGGTTACAACCACGGGGACTGTCTAGTTTCTTCTCAGTAGAAAGGGCGCATCGTGTGCCGGGTGGCAGACCACGCCCAGGGGCCCCCCCCCAGACCAATCTTGGCGCGCATCTTCAATTTTCGTGACCGCGACGCCATTCTACAGACGGCAAGAATAGCCCCACCGATACGGATTGAAAATAGCACAGTGACACTTTACCCGGACTACACGGCCGCGGTCACCAAACAAAGACGTAACTTCGCTGAAGTGAAGAAAGAGATGCGCGCCAGAGAACTCAAGTATTCAATGCTTTTCCCAGCCAAGCTGCGGGTAGAGGCGGAAGGCAAAACTTGGTTTTTGCAACTCCAGAGGAGGCCCAGGAATGGCTGGAGGGATGGCGCCCAGCTACAGGATCCCGGACAGCAGGGAAACACCAGCAACATCGAGCGACTGACTCGCAACTGTCCGCGCACAGAGAGCGCAGTGAATCGGGAACCTGACCAAGATCCGGACGACAGGGCCCACAATGAACGCTATAAGGCCAATATTGACAGCTAGTAGAGGAGGAAGATGCCTGCTCTCATAATGGACCACCGAACAGATACATTGCACTCTGTAAGAACTCAATATATGGGTTTGATTTGCTTAGACAGGGGTGGTGCGAACTGACATCCCTTCCAGGTATGAACTGATTATAAATTGGGACGGCCGTAGAAATGTAGACATTTGCGGGAGGGACTTTCGAGAGGTCTCGGATGGACTCACCCCCCTTACAATGGTACAAGTTTTGGGGGCAAAGCGCTCTGCTCAGTTGGGGGGGCGGGTAGTTTTAGAACCGCCGGGCAGGGAGGCAGGGAGGGGGGAAGGGGTTATGATGCAGTTTGTGGTTTTATGTTTCTTTTTGCAGTGTCAGATCCGCAGCCTCTCAGGAGGTGCTGTATATTATGCAAGGTTGTTCTTCATGAAGCGTGATAATACGAATGGGCTGACGACTATAATTTCGTATAACGCACACACGCGCTCTCCTGAGTTTTGGTGGCGAAAATTTTTAAATTTATTATGTCAGCGGACAGGGAGAAGGGAGGGAGGGTGGAAACAGTTAATGGGGTTAGTTTTAGTTTTAGTTTTACTCTTTATGAAAGGTGCAGACACGGAGGTAACACATGGGGACGATAAAGAAACGACTGTACGGGCAACCCAATGCCTGGCTACAATGGCTGACTACCATGACACAACCTAACATGAGGACTGATTTCTCAGACCCCCAGGCGCCGGCCTCTCGGCCGTCCAGCCTTCCACTTACGGTGTTAACATGGAATGTGAACGGGCTGGGAGATAAGATAAAGCGGGGTCTTGTTCTCCAATACCTTAAGCGTAAGAGTCCCGCCGTGGCACTACTCCAGGAGTCGCACCTGACAGGGACCACATGCAAAGCTCTAGACAGATGGGGGTTTAAAATGATAGTACACTCTGACTTTACATCCGGCTCACGGGGGGTGGGAATATTGGTCAGTAAGCGCTTCCCGCTGATTATAACTGGGACCCACAAAGACGACCAGGGACGGTTTGCAGCGTTAACGTGTCAGTGGGACGGGAAAATCTACAACATGGTGTCGGTATACATCCCACCGACGCTACACCAGACGGCCTTCTCGGACCTGGGGAAATTCCTACTGACACTACCACAGGGTGAGCTGATAATGGGAGGGGATTTTAATACCACTATGAATTCAGACGTGGACAGAAAGCCCCCTAGAGCTCCCACTGGTGCAAACCTCAAACTAGTAGAGTTCACAGAGGCACTAGGCCTCATTGACGCCTGGAGGATCAGATATCCAACTGAGCGGTCCTATACATTCCGATCCGGAGTACATAATAGTCTTTCCAGACTGGACTATATTTTTACATTAGCAACAGGGCTAATAGGGGTGGCAGAGATTACACATTTACCAAGGGGTATTTCGGACCACTCCCCAGTGCTCATTACATATGCTACTTCCACCCTAAGACGGAGCAGGTTATTTCCACTACACCCCGGATATCTCAAAAATCATAAAATTAGTAAAGATCTCCTTAATACCACGAAGACATATTTTGAGGAAAACCAACACTCGGTCACCTCCCCAACAACGTTATGGGAGGCCTATAAAACAGTGCTCCGGGGGCAAGCAATTTCCCTAGTTACGAGCCATAAGAGGGCACAGCGACAACAGATGGACAGTTTGGAAATGGAAATTTCTTTAGCAGAGGCAGCCCATATAGCAGATGTTAATGACGAAACAGCACATAAGGTACATCTGGCACAACAGGCATACACAGCCTGCGCACGGGAAGAGACAATCGCTAGGCTCACCCGAGCGCAGCACACAGTCTACGAATTAGGAGATAAAGCGGGTAGGCTCTTGGCATGGCTGGGGAAAAAGGAAAGGGCCAGTAACTGGGTGGCACAGATCCGGTTGCCGGATGGGCGACTGACGGCTGAACCCCAACAAATAACCGATGCCTTAGCGGAGCATTATGAACTTGTCTACACACCAACGGCTACAGCCTCGATAGATGACAATCTTCTATTTCTTAGGGACATACGCATGTCTACATTGACACCGGAGGCAGCAGCAGACCTAGAAAAGGATATAGCACCTGAAGAACTCGCTCAGGCGATAGGCGCATTAAAAACAGGTAAAGCCATGGGGCCCAACGGAATCCCAGTGGAATTTTATAAAAAAGCAGCCTCCCAGCTCATACCACATTTACTTAACATGTACACAGATAGTCTGTGGAGGGGGACCCTGCCCAGGGACCAGCGCCTGGCTACAATAGTTGCGATCCATAAACCTGGCAAACCACCCCATGAATGTTCGTCCTATAGACCGATCTCCCTGATAAACGCGGAAACAAAAATCTTAGCAAAAACATTGGCTACGAGATTACAGCCACATCTAGCTACAGTGGTCCACCCAGATCAATCGGGATTTATGCCTAATCGAAATACGGCACTTAATCTGAGACGGCTGCAGAGTGTTCTTGCGCGCAGATCCACTATAGAAGAGGATGCAGTTATCCTATCGTTGGATGCGCGAATGGCGTTCGACCTCGTTGAATGGCCCTTCCTGTTTGCGGTCCTCCGCCACTTGGGATTCGGTCCCAAGTTCTGCGCATGGGTTCAGTTGCTATATGCAAAACCCCTGGCGCAGGTTGTAGTCAACGGGCATATATCGATGGACTTTCCGTTGGGTAGGGGGACGCGACAGGGTTGCCCACTATCACCGCTCCTTTTTGCGCTGGTCCTGGAGCCTCTAGCCGCGTGGATAAGGCAAAGTCCGGTAATACGGGGGTTGAAGTGGACAATGGGCTGGGAGGATCGCATCTCGCTTTATGCGGATGATATTCTCTTATATCTGGCGTCCCCGGCACGCTCAATTAACTGCCTTTTAGATATCTGTACGGCATATGGACAGGTTTCCGGATATACCATAAATTGGACAAAGTCCATTCTTTACATTCTACACGGCTCCCCACCGCGGCTTCCACGGGATTGTACGCTTCAGGTGACGGATAGTGGCTTTAAATACCTAGGAGTGTATATAACACACAACAAAGCACAGTTTATTGCACAAAACCTTACACAGCCCCTGATGAGATTTAGAGGCGACGTCAAACACTGGCGAACGCTCCCACTGACGTTGCTGGGAAGGGCAGCACTTTTCAAAATGGTGGCACTCCCCAGATTTCTTTACGCACTGCAGAATACACCGTTCCCAGTAGCCCCAGCATATTTTACAGCGATAAATGCGGAAGTGACCAGTCTGCTCTGGGAGGGAAAACGCCCCGTATAGCAATGCAGAAGCTTACGAGGAGTTGGTACGACGGCGGCATTGCCCTCCCCGATATCAAGGCATATTATTGGGCTTCCCAGCTGATTGTCATAAACCAATGGCTCCATGTAGCCCAAGATGACCCAGCCTACCGAATGGACAGACACCTACTAGACAAGATGGGAATTATGGGGGCACTCTACAATAAGGTCGGGAGAAGCAGCCTCACGGGTCCGACAGCACACACTGTCCAGGTCTGGACTGAGGCACAGCGGGCGCTGGGATGGGAGGGTGTCATAACGCAAGCAACGCCACTATGGGACACAAAAGGCTAGGTACACTACGCAACACTAAAGGGTTCCAACAATGGGACCTGATAGGCATCACAAAGGTTGGGGATCTATGGAAGAAGGGAGAAATGGTTCCATTCACCCACCTACAGGCCACATATGGCCTGGCAAAGACCGAACTATTTCGATACATACAGATCAGTCACGCCCTTAAGTCAGTAATTCCACCGGCAACACGACTTGATGAATCATCACCGCTAGAAGATAGGCTCCTGACAGAACACCTTCACAAAAAGCTATCTCCCAAACCTATCGTAAAATCATACATAATCAATCAGACCCTACAGAGGCGTTGAAGGCGAGATGGGAACTGGATGTGGGTGCCATAGACGAAGCAGACTGGCGGGAGGCGCTGGCGTCCCCGCGGGAGGCAGCAATATCATCTAGGCTCAGGTTGGTGCAATTAAAAATTTTACACCGCACGTACTATACACGGACACTACTACATAAAATAAAACGGACGGTCACACCACTTTGTCTTCGGCACTGTGGAGAATTGGGCACACTATTCCACACCCTATGGCAGTGTCCGGAGATAGCGCTGTATTGGAGAGCGGTGATGCGTACACTCTCACAGGTGCTGGGGGTCACGATACTTCCGGAGCCGAAACACTGCCTTCTGAATATATGGGAGCCCACAGACTTAAATAATGCAGATCAGGAGTGGGTAACATTGGGAGTAACGTTCGCGAAGCGCAATATAGCGCAGCGCTGGGGATCTGGGCAGACTCCTACCCTACGTCAATGGTGTAGTAACATGGATGCAGCAATGGTGACGGAAAAGGCTGTATACACTCATCGGGGATGTCCCAAAAAATGGTCAAGATTATGGGGAAAATGGAATGCTTATCGTGGGACTATTTGTGAACCCCCACATGAAGATTCTCTCTCGGATGGGAGTGAATAATCGGGATACAATGTGTGCAGATGGTAAGATATGGTACCGTTGTTTATTAGATAAGATAACTTGTACAGGTCAGTCTCCGATATGTGTCTGTTACATTGAAAGCTTAAATAACCTGATGTGTCTATCTATATGCACCGTAAGAATTCAATATATTGGATGTTACTGTTTTATTTTAAATTTCAATAAAAAGTTTATAAAAAAAAAAAAAAACACCATGCCAGCCTGCCTCAAGCGCTCTTCCCGAGCAGCCCTGCCTGCCAATCACATAATCTCCTCCTGCCTGAATGTGCCCTTGTGTAACGTAACCGGAGCTCATGTAAAGCGCTCCAAAACCTTCAGGTAGAGTTCGTGCTATAGAAATCTGCATAAAAAAAAAACACTGTGCCAGCCTGCCTCAAGCGCTCCTCCCGAGCAGCCCTGCCTTCCGATCACATAATCTCCCCGTGCCTGAATGTGCCCTTGTGTAACGTAACCGGAGCTCATGTAAAGCGCACCAATACCTTCAGGTAGAGTTTGCGCTATAGAAATCTGCATAAAAAAAAATAAAACGCCATGCCAGCCTGCCTCAAGTGCTCCTCCCGAACAGCCCTGCCTGCCGATCACATAATCTCCCCGTGCCTGAATGTGCCCTTGTGTAACGTAACCGAAGCTCATGTAAAGCGCTCCAATACCTTCAGGTAGAGTTTGCGCTATAGAAATCTGCATTAAAAAACAGCACCGTGCCAGCCTGCCTCAAGCGCTCCTCCCGAGCAGCCCTGCCTGCCGATCACATAATCTCCCCGTGCCTGAATGTGCCCTTGTGTAACCTAACCGGAGCTCATGTAAAGCGCTTCAATACCTTCAGGTAGAGTTCGCCCTATAGAAATCTGCATAAAAAAAAACACTGTGCCAGCCTGCCTCAAGCGCTCCTCCCGAGCAGCCCTGCCTGCCGATCACATAATCTCCCCGTGCCTGAATGTGCCCTTGTGTAACGTAACCGGAGCTCATGTAAAGCGCTCCAATACCTTCAGGTAGAGTTTGCGCTATAGAAATCTGCATAAAAAAAAAAAAAACACTGTGCCAGCCTGCCTCAAGCGCTCCTCCCGAGCTGCCCTGCCTGCTGATCACATAATCTCCCCATGCCTGAATGTGCCCTTGTGTAACGTAACCGGAGCTCATGTAAAGCGCTCCAATACCTTCAGGTAGAGTTCGCGCTATAGAAATCTGCATAAAAAAAATAAAACAGCGTGCCAGCCTGCCTCAAGCGCTCCTCCTGAGCAGCCCTGCCTGCCGATCACATAATCTCCCCGTGCCTGAATGTGCCCTTGTGTAACGTAACCGGAGCTCATGTAAAGCGCTCCAATACCTTCAGGTAGAGTTCGCACTATAGAAATCTGCATTAAAAAAAAACACCGTGCCAGCCTGCCTCAAGCGCTCCTCCCGAGCAGCCCTGCCTGCCGATCACATAATCTCCCCGTGCCTGAATGTGCCCTTGTGTAACGTAACCGGAGCTCATGTAAAGCGCTCCAATACCTTGAGGTAGAGTTCGCGCTATAGAAATCTGGATAAAAAACAATAAAACACCGTGCCAGCCTGCCTCAAGCGCTCCTCCCGAGCAGCCCTGCCTGCCGATCACATAATCTCCCCGTGCCTGAATGTGCCCTTGTGTAACGTAACCGGAGCTCATGTAAAGCGCTCCAATACCTTCAGGTAGAGTTCGCGCTATAGAAATCTGCATAAACAAAAAACACCGTGCCAGCCTGCCTCAAGCGCTCCTCCGGAGCAGCCCTGCCTGCCGATCACATAATCTCCCCGTGCCTGAATGTGCCCTTGTGTAACGTAACCGGAGCTCATGTAAAGTGCTCCAATACCTTCAGGTAGAGTTCGCGCTATAGAAATCTGCATTAAAGAAAATAAAACACTGTGCCACCCTGCCTCAAGCGCTCCTCCCGAGCAGCCCTGCCTGCCGATCACATAATCTCCCCGTGCCTGAATGTGCCCTTGTGTAACGTAACGGGAGCTCATGTAAAGCACTCCAATACCTTCAGGTAGAGTTTGCGCTATAGAAATCTGCATTAAAAAAAAACACTGTGCCAGCCTGACTCAAGCGCTCCTCCCGAGCAGCCTTGCCTGCCGCGTCACCTGACCTCAGAGAGGGGCGCTGGCTGCGTGTCTGCTGCTGCGGACAAGGATCACGCGCCGACAACCACCCTATGGGGGGAGGGGGATCGGCACTCATAAACATCAGTGCAGCTGAAAAAATACGTGTCTGTACACGATCGCCAGAGGTTTGCACTCGATCAACATCACACGCTTGGCTTAAACATGTCACATTAAATAAAAACTCAACACACGCACCTCCTACTTCCCCAGCACCTTCTTACACAATGTACTGCCTTCGCCCATCCAACTCCTCCTCCACAGTCCTTCATTCACCTACTCATCCTACTAAGAAATATACACATAACACCACTGCCTCTACCACCCGCTGCCATTTCACATGAAGCCCTGAGCCCCGAGTTTTACCCCCTTCCCCTCTGCACCTCTGCAAACACTGATGCAGCATGATCGGAGCCAAACCTCTGACTGCAACTTCCACCTCTGCTGTCCGGGCTCGGACCCATGCCAGGTCCAGCGCCTCGCCATGCACAGTCCTGCACAAGTACACTGCACCTCCAGATGGTCGCGGGCAGGCAGACAGGCTCCGCTCACACACACGGTTCGCCTACCTCATAAGAACAAGTGTGCGTACATATCACCAAGTTATAACAATAACCAGCACGCACTTTTTTTCTAACTTTAACACCGAGCGCGGTGTCCTTTATGCGGGCGCTGCGCTCAGTGTTAAAGTGGAAAAAAAACAAAAAAACAGCGCGGTGTCCCTGAAGTGGACGCCGCGAAAACACAAATAAATAAGCAAGAGGCAGACTTTTGGCGCGCATGCGTACAATGTATAGCATCGCGCGCATGCAAGAGTCTAGGTCAGGCAAAATAGAGTGCGAATGCAGCCAGCCAATCAGAGGGGCAAAAAAGCATTTACAAATGCAATAGGACTCGTATTTACGCAAGTCCTATTGCATTGTAAATAAAACTGCGGTCGTCGAAGAAGGCAGGAACAGGAGTGGGTGGGGGGGTTGTGGTTGGCAGAGAAGTGACGGACTGCGGGAGGGAATGGGGGGAGGCAGGGGAACAAAACAGTTTTAAAAGTAAAGGGGCCGATAGCTATGGAAGTCGAAAAATGACGACATGGCCGTCAGGAGGCGGGATTAAGTTGAGGAAAACAAATCAGATTGCAGCATTTAGGAATTCGGCCAATCAAAAAGATAGGCGGAAAGTGGGCTGAGCTTCCCCCACTATACTGTATACAGCATCTCTCGATGAGACAGCGCATGCACTGCCTAGGCGAGACCTAAAAAAGGGCTTGGAGCCTGCCCATTATTTACAATTTGTTGGCTGGTGTGGCACCCTTCTTTACAGCCATGCAACTAATCATTGCAACCCTAACATCGTTTCCGTTCCTCTCTGTGGAGCAGGGTCCAAGCGCTGATTGATTCATCTTAATCAGATGTGATTGAGGTACTATTTTGTTCTTGTTAACTTCTAGTGCCCTGCAAACAGAAGGTGTGTGACTGGCAAAAACGTGCCTAGCAGGACAAACAAAATTGCAAAGTTGTATTTTCTAGAGTTAACTTTCTCTTATTTTGCCGAGTCTTCTTTACACTCATATTTTGTTTTGTGTTTGCTCGTGGGCGCTGTTCTCAAAAGATGATGATTATCTTGTTCTACATATTGCAAAGCAACATTTTTTCTTTCTTATATGTAAGTTTCGAAATTATGCAGTGCAGTACACCCAAATCCACCCCACTCCAATCCAATCTGCCCTACTCCACCCCATGCCAATCCACCCCACTTCACCCCACACCAATCCACTCGATCCATTCAACCCCACTCAATCCAATCCACCCCAGACAAATCCAGTCCACCATAACTACCCCAATCCACTCCACTTGCCCCAATCCACTCTAATCCCCAACACTCCAATCCTAGCAACCTGCCCCACTCCAATCTGCACCACTCAAGTCCAAAACAATCGGCCCCACTCCAGTTTAAAACAATCTGCCCCACTCCAATCCAGCAATCCAAGACAATCTGCCCCATTCCAATGCAAAACAATCTGCCCCACTCCAATCCAAAACAAGCTACCCCACTCCAATTTACCCCAGGCCAATGCAAAACAATCTGCCCCAGTCCAAACTGCCCCACTCCAATCCAAAACTGTCTGCCCCACTCCAATCCAAAACAATCTGCCCGCTCTAAAACAATCTGTCCCACTCCAATCCAAAACAATCTGTGTCACTCCAATCTGCCCTGCTCAGTCCAAAACAATCTGCCCCACTCCAATTCAAAATAATGTGCTCCACTTCAATCTGTCCCACTCCAATCCAAAATAATCTGCCCCATTCCGATCTGCCCCAATCTAAAACAATCTGCTTCACACCAATCTGCTCCGCTCCAATCCAAAACAATCTGCCACACTCCAATCCACACAATCTGCCCCACTTCAATCCAATATAATCTGCCTCACTCCAATTTGCCTCACTCCAATCCAAAACAATATACCCCACTCCAATCAGCCCCACTCCAATCTGATCCACCTCACTTCATCCCAATTCACCCCTCTCCCATCCAATCCACTCCACACCAGTCCAATACAGCCCAATCCAGTCTATCCCACTCCAATCCAATCCACCTCACCCCACTCCAATCCAAAACAATCTGCCCCACTCCAATCCAAAACAATTTGTCTGACTCCATTCTGCCCCACTCCAATCCAAAACAATCTGCCGCACTCCAATCTGCCCCACTCCAATCCAAAACAATCTGCCGCACTCCAATCTGTCCCACTCCAATCCAAAACAATCTGCTCCACTCCAATCCAAAACAATCTGCCCCTCTCCAGTCCAAAACAATCTTCCCCATTCCATTCCAAAACAATCTGCCCCACTCTCAACTGCCCCACTCCAACCCAGCACAATCTGCCCTACTCCAATCTAAATTAATCTGATCCACTCCAATCCAAAACAAGCCGGCCCCACTCCAATCCGAAACAATATGCCTTATTCTAATCCACCCCTCTCCAATCCAAAACAACCTGCCCCACCCCAATCCAAAACAATCTGCCCACCCCAATCCAAAACAATCTGCCCCACTCCAATCCAAAACAATCGGCCCCACTCCAATTCAAAACAATCTGCCCTACTCCAATCCAAAACATTTGGCCCCACGCCAATCCAAATCAATCTGCCCAATTCAATCAAAAACATTCTTCCCCACTCCAATTGAAAACAATCTGCTCCACTCCAATCCAAAACAATCTGCCTCACCCCCAAACAATCTGCCCCACTCCTATTAAAAGCAATCTACCCAACTCCAATCTGCCCCACTCCATCAAAAGAAAGCTGCCACACTCCAGCCTATCCCACTCCAATCCAAAACAATCTGCCCTACTCCAAAACAATCTGCTCTACTCCAATCCCACAAAATCTGCCCCACTCCAATCTGCCCTACTCAATCCAAAGCAATCTGTCCCACTCCAATCCAAGACAATCTGCCCCACTCCAATCTAAAACAACCTACTCCACTCCAATCTGCCCCACTCCAATCCAAAACAATCTGCCCCACTACAATCTGCCACAGTCCAACCTGGCCCTCTCCAATCCAATCCACCTCACTCCATCCCAATTCATCCCTCCCATTCAATACACCCGGAACCAAATCCAATCCAGCCCAATCCAATCTACTCCACTTCAATGCAATCCACCTCACTCACCTCCAATCTGCTCCAATCCAAAACAATCTGTCCCAATCCATTCTGCCCTACTCCAATCCAAAACAATCTGCCCCCACTTCAATCTTCCCCACTCCAATCCAAAACAATCAAGCCCACTCCAGTCAAAAACAATCTTCCCTACTCCAATCCAAAGCAATCTGATCCACTCCAATCCAAAACAATCAGCCAATTCCAATCCAAAACAATCTGCCCCTTTCCAATCCAAAACAATCTGCCCCAACCCTAATCTGCCCCTTTCCAATCCAAAACGATCTGCCCCACTCCTATTCAAAGCAATCTTGCCTACTCCAATCTTACCAACTTCAATACAAAACAATCTGTCCTTCTCCAATCTTCCCCACTCCAATTCAAAACAATCTGATCCACTCCAGACCAAAACAAACTGTCCCACTCAATCCAAAACAATCTGCCATGCCAATCCAAAACAATCTGCCCCACTCCAATCCAAAACAATCTTCCCCACTACAATCCAAAACAATCTGTACGAAAACAGTGTGCCCCACTACAATCCAAAAATATCTGCCCCACTCCAATCCAAAACAATCTGCCATACTCCAATCTGCCCCACTCCAATCCAAAACAATCTGCTCCTCCCCAATCCAAAACATTCTGCCCCACTCAAATCCAAAATAATATGCTCCAATTCAATCCAAAACTCCAATTCAAAACAAGCCGCTCCACTTCTATCCAATCCACGCCACTCCAATCCATTCTGGCCCATTCCAATCCAATTCACCTCACCTCACCCCAATCCAATCCACCTCACCTTCCTAATCCAATCCACTCACACCCACTCTACCCCACTCTATCCCAATTCAGCCCACTTCAATCCACCACAATACACCCCACCCAATCCAATCCTCCCCACACCAATATAATCCACATCAATCCAGTCCAAGCCAATGTAACCCACTCCAGTCCACCTCACCCACATCCAATTCACCCCATCCCACTCCACCCCATCCCCACACTCCAATCCATTCAACCACAATCCACCCCACTCCAATCCAATCCACAGCTTTTAAGTACAATCCACCCCACTCTAGTACAACCCCCCCACTCCAATCCACCCCACTCCAGTTTAATCCACCCTGTTCCAGTTCAACCCACCCTACTCCAATCCAGTCTACCCCACTCTAATCCACCACATTCCACTCCAATCCAGTCTAACCCATTCCAATCCACACCACTGTAATTCAATCCAACCCAAATTAATCCACCCACTCAAATCCTTTCCACCCCATTCCAATCCATTGCAACCCAATTCACCCACCCCACTGCAATCTAATCCATTTGAATCCACCCAAGTCCAGTCCACCTTAATCCACCCCACTCCAATCCAATCCATCCCACTCCAAACCATCTTAATCCACCCCACTCCAATACAATCCACACCACTCCACACCAATCCAATCTGCCCCACTCCAATCCACCCCAATCCAAGCCAATCCAGTCCAATCCAACCCACTTCAGTTCAATCCAACCAACCCACGCCATTTCGGTTCAGTCCACTCAAATGCAGTCCACTCCACTCCACTCTAATCCACCCAAATTCAATCCACCCCACTCCAATCCACCCCACTTTAATCCACCCCACTTTAATCCACCCCACTATAATCCACCCCTCTTCAATCTACCCCACTCCAGTCCACCCACCTCAGCCACAATCCACCCCACTCCAATCCACAGCGTTCCAGTCCAATCCACCACATTCCACTCCAATCCAGTCTAACCCATTCCAATCCACACCACTCTAATTCAATCCAACCCAAACTAATCCACCCACTCAAAACCTTTCTACCCCATTCCAATCCACTGCAACCCTATTCACCCACCCCACTGCAATCTAATCAATTTGAGTCCACCCAAGTCCAGTCCACCTTAATCCACCCCACCCCACCCCACTCCCACCCAATGCACCCCACTCCAAACCATATTAATCCACCCCACTCCAATACAATCCACACAATCCACTCTGCCCCACTCCACTCTAATCCACCCCAATCCAGTCCAATCCGCTTCAGTTCAATCCAACCAACCCACACCATTTCAGTTCAGTCCGCTTAAATCCAGTCCACTCCACTCTAATCCACCCAAATTCAATCCACCCCACTCCAATGCACCTCACTTTAATACAGCCAACTTTAATATACCCCTCTTCAATCTGCCCCACTCCAGTCCACCAACCTCAATCCAATCCACCACAATCCAATCCACCCCATCTGAATCCAATTCACCCAACCCCAAACCAACCCACCCAATCCAATCCACCTCAAACCACCCCACACTAATCCAATCCACCCCAATCCAATGTACCCCACTCAATCCAATATAGCCCACTCAATCCAATTCACCCCTCTCCACTTCAATCCACTCCACCTCACTCCAATCCATCCACTCCAATCCACCCCACTCTATCTAATTCACCCCACTCAATCCAATTCACCCCACTCAATGCAATCCACCCCAACTCAATGCAATTTACCCCACCTCAATGCAATCCATCCCACCACAATCCAACCCACCCCAATATAATCCACCTCACTTTACCTCACCTCACCTCACCCCACTCCAATCCACCTTATCTCAATCCAGTCCAATCAACTACAATCCAATCCAATCCAACCCACTCCAGTCCACCCCACCCTATTTCAATCCACTCCACTCCAATCCACCCCACTCCAATTCACCACACTCAAATCCGCCCCACTTTAATCCACCCCACTTTAATCCATCCCCTCTTTAACCCACCTCACTCCAATCTACCCACCTCAATCCAATCCACCCCAATCCAATCTACCTCAATCCAATCCACCCCAGACCACCCCACAGCAATCCAATCCACTCGAATCCAATGCACCCCATCTAATCCACCCCACTCAATCCAGTCTACCTCACTCAATCCAATCCACCATTCTCCAGTCTAATCCACCCCACTCCAGCCCACCCACTCTAATCCATCCACTCCAAACCACCCCACTCAATCCAATTCACCCCACGCAATGCAATCCTCAATGCAATCCACCCCACCTCAATGCAATCCACCCCACTGCACACCAATCCAACTCACCCCACCCCACTCCACCCTAATCCAACCCAACGCACCCCAATATAATCCACCTCTCCCCACTCCAATCCAAACCACCCCACCTCACTCCAGTCCACCCCACCTCACTCCAGTCCACGCCACCCCACTCCAATCCACCCCACTTCAATCCACCCCACTCCAACCCACCCCACTCCAAGCCAACTCACTCCAATCCAATGCACTCCACTCTAATTCACCCCACTCTACTCCAGTCCACCCCACTCTACTCTAGTCTACCCCACTCCAATCCACCCCACTCTGCTCCAATCTACCCCACCCTAATCCACTCCAACCCATCCCACTTCACTCCACTCCAATCCACTCTACCATAATCCAATCCACCCCACTCTACAACAATCCAATCCACCCCACCTCAGTTCATTTCACCCCATTCTATCCTAATCCAATGCATCCAGCCCTCCCCACTCCAATCCAATCCACCCACCCCATGCAATCCAATCTACCCCACTCAATCCAATTCACAACTCCAGTCCAATCCACACCACTCCTGTCCACCCCACTCCAATACAGCCACTCCAATCCACCCCACTCAATCTATTCCACCCCACTCAATCCAATTCACCCCATTCAACGTAATCCACCCCAGCTCAATGCAATCCTTCCCACCTCAAAGAAATCTACCCTACCGCAATGCAATCCACCTCGTCCCACCCAAATCCAGCCCAACCAACCCTAATGTAATCTCCCTCACCTCACTTCAATCTAATCCACCCTCACTCCAGTCCACCCCACTCCAATCCAATTCACCCCACTCTAGTCCAACCCCCACCCCATTTCAATCCACCCCACTTCAATCCAACCCACTCTAATCCACCCCATTCTTCCCCAATCCACCCCACTCTACTACAGTCCATCCCACTCCAATCCACCCTACTCTACTCTAATCCACCCTGCCCAGTACAATCCACCCTACTTCACTCCAATCCCCTCCACTCTACCACAATCCAATCCAGTCCACTCTACCACAAACCAATCCACCCTACTCCAACCCACCCAACCCCAGTTCAATTCACGCCCCTCTACCCCAATCCAATCCATCCAGCTCACCCCACTGTAATCCATCCACTCCAACCCAATCCACGCACCCCACTCCAAACCATCCCACTCCAATCCAATTCAACTTAATCCACCCCACTCCAGTCCACCTTAATCCACCCCACCCCACTCCAATCCAATCTATCCCACTCCAATCTCCCTTAATCCACCCCACCCTACTCCAATCAAGTCTACCCCACTCCACACCATTCCAATTCACCCCACTTCAATCTTCCCCACTCCACCCCAACCCACCCCACTCCAGTCCAATGCACCACAATCCACCCCACACAAATCCAGTCCACTCAAATCCACCCCATTGTCCTTAATCAACCCACCCCAATCCAATCCACCCTAATTCAGTCCCCCACTCCCTTCCACCTCACTCCAGTCTGAGCCACCACACCTAATCCACCCCACTCAATCCAAATCACCCCACTCCAATCCACTCCACCTCAATGCAATCCACACCAATCCAATCCACCCACCTCACCCCAATCCACCCCACCCCAATCCAATCCATCCCACCCCATTCCACTCCACTACAGCCCACTCCACCTCTAACAAATCCACCCCATTTCAATCCACCCCACTCCAATCCACTCCAGTCAAACCCACTCCAATCCACTCCACCTCAATGCAATCCACACCAATCCAATCCACCCACCTCACCCCAATCCACCCCACCCCAATCCAATCCATCCCACCCCATTCCACTCCACTACAGCCCACTCCACCTCTATCAAATCCACCCCATTTCAATCCACCCCACTCCAATCCACTCCAGTCAAACCCACTCCAATCCATCCCATTCCAATCCACCCCATTCAATCCACCCACTCAATCCACCCCACTCAATCCATCTCAATCCACCTTAATCCACCCAAATCCACTCCACTCCAATCCACCCCACCCCAGGTCAGTTTAGCCAACCCAACTTCAATCCTTTCAGCCCAGCACACTCCAATCCACCCCTCCACGTCCAATCTAATTCACCCCATTCCACTCCACCCTACTCCAATTCCCCTCTCTCCAAACCACCCCACTCCAAGCCAACTCACTCCAATTCAATGCACTCCACTCTAATTCACCCCACTCTACTCCAGTCCACCCCACTCTACTCTAGTCTATCCCACTCTGCTCCAATCTACCCCACCCCAATCCACTCCAATCCATCCCACTTCACTCCACTCTACTCCAATCCACTCTACCACAATCCAATCCATCCCACTATACAACAATCCAATCCACCCCACCTCAGTTCATTTCACCCCATCCTATCCTAAGCCAATCCATCCAGCCCACCCCACTCCAATCCAATCCACCCACCCCACGCAATCCAATCTACCCCACTCAATACAATTCACACCTCCAATCCAATCCACACCACTCCTGTCCACCCCACTCCAATACAGCCACCCCAATCCACCCCACTCAATCTATTCCACCCCACTCAATCCAATTCACCCCATTCAACGTAATCCACCCCAGCTCAATGCAATCCTTCCCACCTCAAAGAAATCTACCCTACCGTAATGCAATCCACCTCGTCCCACCCAAATCCAGCCCACCCAACCCTAATGTAATCTCCCTCACCTCACTTCAATCTAATCCACCCTCACTCCAGTCCACCCCACTTCAATCCAATCCATCCCACTCTAGTCCACCCCCACCCCATTTCAATCCACCCCACTTCAATCCAACCCACTCTAATTCACCCCATTCTTCCCCAATCCACCCCACTCTACTACAGTCCATCCCACTCCAATCCACCCTATTCTACTCTAATCCACCCCCGCCCACTACAATCCACCCTACTTCACTCCAATCCCCTCCACTCTACCACAATCCAATCCAGTCCACTCTACCACAAACCAATCCACCCTACTCCAACCCACCCAACCCCAGTTCAATGCATGCCCCTCTACCCCAATCCAATCCATCCAGCTCACCCCACTGTAATCCATCCACTCCAATCCAATCCACGCACCCCACTCCAGACCATCCCACTCCAATCCAATTCAACTTAATCCACCCCACTCCAGTCCACCTTAATCCACCCCACCCCACTCCAATCCAATCTATCCCACTCCAATCTCCCTTAATCCACCCCACCCTACTCCAATCAAGTCTACCCCACTCCACTCCACACCATTCCAATTTACCCCACTTCAATCTTCTCCACTCCACTCCAACCCACCGCACTCCAGTCCAATCCACCAGAATCCACCCCACTCAAATCCAGTCCACTCAAATCCACCCCATCCTCTTTAATCAACCCACCCCAATCCAATCCACCCTAATTCAGTCCCCCACTCCCTACCACCTCACTCCAGTCTGAGCCACCACACCTAATCCAACCCACTCAATCCAAATCACCCCACTCCAATCCACTCCACCTCAATGCAATCCACACCAATCCACCCACCTCACCCCAATCCACTACAGCCCACTCCATCTCTATCAAATCCACCCCATTTCAATCCACCCCTCTCCAATCCAATCCAGTCAAACCCACTCCAATCCATCCCATTCCAATCCACCCCATTCAATCCACCCACTCAATCCACCCCACTCAATCCATCTCAATCCACTTTAATCCACCCAAATCCACTCCACTCCAATCCACCCCACACCAGGTCAGTTTAGCCAACCCAACTTCAATCCTTTCAGCCCAGCACACTCCAATCCACCCCTCCACGTCCAATCTAATTCACCCCATTCCACTCCACCCCACTCCAATTCTCCTCTCTCCAAACCACCCCACTCCAATCCAGTCCACCCCACCCAAGTCCTGTCACTTCAACCCAATGCACCAATCAAATCCAATCCACCCCACTCTAATCCATCTCACCCCATTTCAATCCACCTCACCCCAATCCACCCCACTCAATCCACCCCACTCTACCCCAATCCAATCCACCCCACTCTACTCTAATCCACCTCACTACCTCAATCCACTCTGACCCACACCACCCTATTCAACCCTACGCCACTGCACTCTACAACATTCTCTGCCACTGAACCATGGGACTCTACTCCCCTCTATGACACGCTACTCACATACTCCCCTCTATGATACTTTACTCCCCACTGCACTCCACACCACTAACTTTTAGCGATGCTGAGCAGCAGACACACTGGTGTACAACATTACAAAAACACATTGCCAAAGCTGATAGCTCTTGTATAGGCGAGACCTATTGGCTTTGCCATTGCTTGTTAAAATAAGCTGTTACTTCATAGAGACTGTGCTTAGGGCTATGCTCCCACTTCCCTCATTGTCTCTGGGAAGGAATACAGGCTGTCGAAGAGTTACTTTCGCCTTTGCCTATGAAAGAAATGATTTTGATTTCTTAAATAGACCAGCTCCTCACATTCTTGCAGGCTGTGAGGAGCTGGTCTATTTAAGAAATCAAAATCATTTCTTTCATAGGCAAAGACGAAAGTAACTTGTTTGTTGGCTCCTCTATCTTTCACCCATTATAGCATTGTTTTTGTTTTTTGAATGGGGCAGCGCTGCCAATACCTACGGACTTCTGAAGAATAGCTGCCAAGGGGACCCACGTCATGGGCCATACTATCAGCAATGCCTACCTTGAAGCAGATCAAATTGCATTCTGGGACATGTAGTTTTGTTTCAAAATTGAAAACCCCAACATGCAAAGTGCACCAGGCTGAAAAGACTAGAGGAAGATGTTACACATAACACATGGCCACTTTATGAGCATTTCATGTGTTTACAGAAGGAGGTGGTAATGTCTGCATATTATATAGGATAAAATAACTTCTTGATATCTATTATAAGGATACTGCAAGTCACCTTGGAGTTCTGTGGACAATAAAGGCACTCAGCCTGCGGCCTCGTGCCCTAATATTGTCATGGATCTCCTTGGTGACTTGCAATATTCTTATGATGTACAGAAGGGGTTATTTTATCCATGTATTACAGGCAAGATCTAATATTCGAGTTCATCTGTAACAAGACAAATACTCATTGCAATAACTTATTACAAGTAATTAGTGACATCACACTGCCAGACTGCGGATAGGCTTCTGCTTTTGTATCGGCCATGGTAGGACTGAGTATTTGCTTCTCACCCTTCCTGCCTTGGGTTGCGAGTATGCATGTAGGACTGAGCATCGAAGCTGAGTGGGACTGCCAGCAAAGGAGCAAGGTTCGAAATGCTGCTCCATATCTCCACCTGCCAACATGAAAAGATGTCATGCAGCTCTGACAATATCGAGTGGAGCCTGTGAAAGGGAGAAAATGGACCTGCACTAGTTCATTAGCTCACTTCTCCTCATCAAATGTAATGAGACTGAGCACGCTGACGAGGACACTCCTGTCACACCTACCTCCTTCCTTCAGTGCCAAGATGAGCGCAGGGCAGGTAGAACTGAAAACAAGGGGGCTTATTTACGAGAGTCAAGCACATTTACCACTTTAGTGATTTTGCACCACATAAAGTGGTAAATGCGTGACTTTAAGTGGCCTCATCAATCATGACAAGGCGACGCCGCGCAAATCACCCGGGGTGCGTTCCATGGACGTTACAATGGATTTTCCCACGCAACACCCATGGAATTTGACGCTGCCCCAGATTTACAAAGTCATGTGAACCTGGGGAAGCACCAACTCCGTACGCCTCCCGAGGTGAGGCACAACGAGGAGAAATATGTTTTTCTCCTCGTTGTTTCCTCTTGCTATGTGTGCTTCATTCTGTAGCTCACATAGAAAGAGCAAAATGCCTCTTAGGATTGTTTTCGTACAGGAAGGTGCCCCTTCATGCACAAAAACAATCCTGCATGACACGGAGGCACCCTTGCACCATGATGCAAGATTGCCTACATTTGCGCTAGGCTGCTTAAATGGCTCCGGCGCTGGAAGAAAGGACAGGAATGCACCATATTGCTTAAATACTTAGCATTCTTGCCCTTTCACTTTGGCGTAGGGCAGCACAGCAAGGTGCCTTGCTGTGCTGCCCTATGCCAAAATCCCATAAATGAGACCTCAGGTCTTTTGAGAGAGGCTCTATGAGCAACAGCAAATGAGGCCCACAGTTGTCCACTCACCTCCCTTTCTGTGCATGCAACGTTGAAATAGTGATGTGGGCAGGTCAGGAATGCAAGCAGGGTGCTGTTGAACATAGGCGCTGAAAGTAGGGGTGCACGACTGCTGCAAGACCCAAAAATAGCCATGCTGGAGTTCAGAAGGTGAATGAGCAATACATTTGACTTTAAATTCTGCATGTATCTTGCGCCTTTAAAAACAAAAGTCGGGGCGTAGCCAAGTCACGAATGGACTAGGACGCACGTTCGCTGAGCTCCGACCCTCCGCGGCCCGTTTTAGCTTTCACACCCAATACTCTCAAGGCTGGCGGGCTTGTTTGTGGGGGAGAGGCTCCGGGGGTGCATTGGAGGGCTCCCGAGGTCTCGGGAGCTCGCTGAAAACCTCACGGACGACTCCCGGCCCTGAGGGACGACGCGGGCGCGCCCGGAGCGGCTGCCATCTTGAGCCCTGTCGGGAGGCCTGACACCGGCAGTCTGCTTTCTCCCCCCGCCAGCTCTGGGGAAGCCCAACCGGAGGCGGCGCAGCAGCAGATGGGGTGCCCCCCTTGGACAGAAGATCCAGAGGTCAGATTGCCGGACCGAAGGGGCGGATCTGGCCCTGGGGCCTGCCAGCATACTCACACACGATGGGCGGCCTGCGCTCTAACCATGCTGTGTGGGGGAGCTTTGGTGACTGGTCCCTGGGGAAAGAGGAGGCGCTCAACTGGGGTGGACGCCCCTGGTCCTTCCCCGCCCGCCGCATCTGCTGCCGGCTGCCGCCACGGGAGAGCGGGATCGGCTGCGGCGATCGCGCACTGGGGCATTCCGCCCCTCCCTCCCAACTGCTGGATCTTCCTTGGACCCCCTTGCCGTCAGCCTTTCGCTCAGGCCTGATTCTGACCTTGGCCTGCCTTCGCCTCATGGGCTGTGTGCCTTGGGCCTACACCACCTGGGCAACCCTGCGGGAGAAGACTGGGCCTGTCTGTCGATGATGGAGGAAGCTGGAGCCTGCCACAGAGCTGACGGAGGAGCGACGAATAGCTGCCTCGAGGTAGGGAGATCGGCTGCGGGGATCGCGCATCTGTGGGCCTTTGTCGAGCAGCTGCCTAAAGGTAGGGAGATCGGCTGCAGCGATCATGCAGCGGCGGGCCATTGTCCCCCCTCCCTTCCCTGCTGGGCCTGCGGTGCCACCACTGAGGCCCCGACCACCTGCTTCTTTACTCCAATACACAGGGCCCACACTGACCACTGTTTAACTAACCTACCGGCTGCATAATTATTGAGGCGCGCTGGGGATGCTTACTGATTTTGGCCCAGACCCTGCAGACAGAGTGCCCCGCACGGAACTTTACTTGGACACATACCATTGCAGCACTCCCAGGTTCTTGACCACTGTCTACGGTGGGGGCCGCACGTGGCCTGAGGCCTGCTGCTGGCTGTGACTGACGCTCTCTGGGCTTGTTGGTGCTGGCGATTCCCGGGGCGGTGGGCCACTTGCGGCATTGTCTCTCTCCCTCTCTCGGGCTGGAAGAACCAGCTGTGGTGACTGCACGGCGGGACCCCATCTGTAGGGGGCCCCCCCTCGAGACTTAAACTGTTGGATTACTTGGTAGCACTGGGGGGATGAACATCGTGAGGAGTGGCAGAGATCCGGTGCTGAGCTGGAGGATTTTCATTATACCTATGTACATTCGCCGCTGCCTGGGCTCTTGATCCCTCCTATGGGCTGAAATCTAGCGAAGCCTGGAACTTGAACATACACCCCCAGACCCGGTGCGCCTTCATTCCTACACTTTGCCCTCCGGCTCTCGAGCTGTGAATCTCACCTGTGGAACCCACCCATTGATTTTACTCATCCCTCCCTCTCTTTTCTGAGCATTTTGGCACCTTCCCCCACTGCTATAGATGTGGATGGGTCCCAGACGGTTTATGGTGCTCAAGTCCACTCGCTGACATGGAAAGGGTCTCAACCCTCAACTACTCTGTCTCAGTAAGTCCGTAACATTCCCGGAAAGGCACTATCGGCCACAAAGACAGCACCTTCTCCCCTGTCCTCTTGGGTCTTCTCCTGTGATCCGCGACATTCAGGAAAAGACGTCCTCTGCCATGCCGCGCCCTAAAGTGGGAAAAGACTCCGCACCTACTCCAGCTAAAGACAATCCGGTGGCATCCCTATGGCTGAAATCCACTCCTCAGTCGCAGCCTACCTCGGACTTGCCGAATGCCTCCTCTTTGGTCGAAGACCCGACAGCAGCCCAGATCACGCATGCTTTCATAACCTCTTTTCTACAAGAAATCAAGGCTGAAATCGGATCGCTCAAGAGTTACTTTAAATCCTGTCTACGAGAAATCCATGTCACCGAAATTGGAGGACAGGTGGACGACCTCGAGCACACGATGGACACCCGAGCGGAAGACCATGAGAACCTTTGGCGTCGAATGGCCGAATTGGAAGACCAGCATATTAACCTGTAACTGAAGCAAGAAGATCTAGAAAATAGAAGCCGGCGAAATAATATCCGCATTATGGGGGTTTCGCGGGGGCAGAGGGCCAAGATATTATAGCCTTCACCGCTGAACTCCTACACACAATCAGAGCAGACAATGATGCTTCTCCCCCGGCCCTTGATAGAGCATACCAAGTTGCTAGCCCCAGGGATTGTCAGGCTTTGTCCCAGATATCCTCACCCGAGTACATTTCTTTGTAGAAAAAGAAGCTATCCTTAAGAAGATACGGGGAGAAACAAATTTGACGTACAAAGGCCACCCCATTCAAGTCTTTCAGGACATTGCTCCAGTCACTCTCCGTCGCCGCAAAGAATTCAAGTCTATTACAGACAAACTACAGGGTCTTCAAATTAAATATAAATGGAGCCACCCCTTCGCATTGTTTTTCTCATGGGAAGGCAAGCGCCAAGCTCTCCGCTCATTGCATGAAGTGAAACGGCTCCTTCAAATTCCAACAGACTCAGACGACAAGGGCCCTTCTTCACCTGGGTCCCCACGCAGGGGGTGACACGGCTGGAGTGGTCCACCGTCCCGGCCCCCAAATGCAGGGCGTGCGCTAAGGAGCAGATCTCTCTTCAAACAAAGCAGGAAATCCTCAATCATCTCCGCACTATGAGCCCCCCTCACTCACCGACCCACAACTCGGAGGCCTCAGACAGTTACATCCACACCAGTCTACAAGTCACGCCCAAAATCATCCATGAAGGTCCTCTGCTGAGCGCACTTCTACGATGCTTATTCTAATTACCGTACTCTAACTAACAATCTTTCCGCCTGCGTAAATGACTCCGAATGCCTCCCCTAGCTCACGATGCTGAGAAGCAACCCTTGCTCTCCCTCCACAGCCTGAGCCTCAACACTACACAGTCACTCTGACAGCTGGCATACTCCCTTACATTCCCACTGGACCACAGAGGGACCCAGAGGCCGCCCACCTGCCTCTGTTGTCTACCCCACTAGCTTCTCTCCCTGGCAGCCAATGACTTTGCATCTCCAGCTGCCATTCTAACCCCGGCCGCGGAACACGGAGCCCGCGCAATCCACACTAGCTCATACTACGCCCCCCACACACGTAGTGCCTATTGCAGGAGTGACACCCTCGGAATGGCTTCATTCTCGACTTTCGAGCCATTCCAGAAATGGCAGTACATCCTGCAGGCCATGTTGCCCATTACCTGTTCCTTTCCCACTTGTTTTGCCCCTCCTACACTGGGGGCAGGGTGAGCCCGACACAACAATCCTCTCACTCCCCATCATGCACAATCTCTCCTCTGGGAAGTCCCACCACTCGCCTCACAAGCTCTATTGCTCCTCCCTAGGAGGGTACCAATCTTCCACCCATGATTACAACAATCTCCCTGGACACTCCCCGTGACACTATGACCACAAAGTCGTCAATTAAACTTCTTACTCTCAATGTCAAGGGCCTCAACTCTCCTAATAAAGGCAACAGATCTGGAGACACCTGCTCCTCCAAGACCCTGACATTATCTTCCTCCAGGAAACCCATTTACTCCCTACAGATATCCTGGTCATGGCACACCCGAAGTATCCTTACCAATACTGGGCATCGGCTGCTTCCAAAACAAGGGTTGCCATACTAATTAGATCCAGACTGGGAGGGCCGACTTCTCGAGTGACACGGGACACTGAGGGACGATATGTAAAACTCCAAATCCATCTGGGCGTGCAGCCCTTGACCCTTACCAACATCTATGCGCCTAACCAGGCACAAGTTGCCTTTCTCAGATCCTTCTTGAAAGATCACCTACACTCTCCAGTGTGCGCGGTGATTCTTGGGGGTGACTTCAATATGGTTTGGGACCCTACACTAGACCGCAGTGCCGCCTCATATCAGACTACAGGGGCAATGTCAGCTGCTTTGAAGAGGGACCTCACAGAGGTCGGGCAACGGACGCCTGGAGGTATCACTCCCTGGGCGTGTGCGATTTTACCTTCTTCTCTCATGTTCACCGTTCTTACTCAAGAATCGAATATTGCTTCCTCTCTCACTCCCTGATTAAATCCCTAGACTCAGCAGAGATCTCAGACATATCCATATCAGACCACGCCCATGTGGTGGTGACCTTCCGAGTCCCGGGTAGATGATATGACGCCCCCGGTAGATGGCGCCTTCCTCCCCAAGTCTTACGGGATCCAGTAGACTTGGCAGAAGTCCATCCGGAGATCTCGGCTTACTTTGAGGTGAACACACCCCCAGAACCTCCCGCAGCCATAAGGTGGGATGCTTTTTATCTCTTCTAAAGCCATTGCCCGTTCCCGGGACGCCCACCTGGTTGAGCATAGCTTAACCAATGACATTAAGACCTTGAAACGCAAGGACGACATCACACCCTCGATGACGCCCAAGAAGCAGCTTGCCAAGCTCCGGGGTCAATTGAGACTACTTCGCACTAATAAGCAGAACGTACTCTTATGTCACTTAAGCAAAGATTCTTTGAGTGGGGAGACAAGGTTGGGGCTATACTATCATGCCTCGTCCGGGCCCAGGTTGCTAAACTTCATGTCTTCAAATTCAAATGTGTGGACAATACCTGGGCCACATCTGAACGGGACAAGGGTCAGGTCTTTGCTGCATTTTACACTGAGCTATATACCGCAGGCCCGCACTTGCCTGATGAGGCCTCCTCTTTTCTCAATGCATGCCCCTGGGACCCTCTGAACCCTCAGCATGCAACACTGCTGGAGGACCCAATTACTTTAGATGAAATTCAAAGAGCATTGAAACAACTCCCACTAAATAAAACTCCGGGACCGGATGGCCTCCTGGTTGCCTTTTGCCGTGCCTTCCGCCCTCAACTCCAGGATCACCTGCTTCACCTTTTTAATATGTTCTCTGACACCACAGGACTTAACCCCACGATGTCAGAAGCTGAAGTAGTGCTTATACCAAAACCGGGAAAAGACCCCTCTTTATGCACCTCCTACCGGCCTATCGCGCTACACAACACTGACGCCAAAATATACACTAAGATATTAGCAAACCGCCTTGAGCATTACCTCCCAGGACTGATCGACCCCAATCAGGTGGGGTTCATCGGCCACCACCAGGGAGCTGACAATGTTCGGCGAATTGCCCATCTTATTGAAAAGGTCCCAAAGTGAGACATCCCGGCCTATCTGCTATCCCTCAACGCGGAGAAGGCCTTTGATCGCGTTGACTGGCAGTTTCTTAGTGCAGTACTCCATAAAATAGGCCTAGGACCAACAATGATCTCTAAGCTAATGACCCCTTACACTTCTCCTGTAGCGCAATTCCGAATTAATGGCCAACTTATGCCCCCAATCTTGATTCACAAGGGTACCAGGCAGGGCTGCCCACTTTCCCCTCTCTTGTTCGCCTTAGCGGTGGAAGCCCTAGCTATTGCCATTCGCCAATCACCAGACATAATGGGCATACCCTTTGGGGGCCATGATCATAAAGTGTCCCTGTTTGCAGATGATCTAATACTCTCAATTACCGCACCGGCTACGTCTTTTCCAGCCTTATCTTCGCTTCTCCACCCCTATGAAATAGCCTCAGGTTTTAAGATCAACATGTCTAAATCTCACGCACTAAATCTCACCATTTCTACTCCGGATCTACAGAGACTTCAACACCTTACCCCCATACATTGGGCAGACCAATCAATCCTCTATCTGGGCCTCAACTTGACCCCGTCCCTCTCCACCTGGACCCAGGCCAACTGGCCAGTCTGTCATAGAGAAATTCGAAAAGAATTACGATGCTGGAAAAAACTCCCTATTTCCTGGATGGGTCTTCTCAATGCGGTAAAAAAGACACTTCTCCCTAAGATACTGTACCTCTTCCAAAGTTGCCTTCCCCGATTCCACAGGTAGATATCCAAAGCCTGCAGCGTGACCTAACTTCCTTTATTTGGGGTAAAGGCCATCCGCGCTTCTCGAACAAAGTGCTTATGATGCCCCGGGACCGCGGAGGCCTCGCGTGTCCTAATCTCTTAGAATACTACTGGGCGGCCCATCTCCGCTACATATCTGAATGGGTGGTACGGGAGAGTGTAAAGCATTGGTTCCACATGGACAGGGCAGACGCTTATAGACCCCTGTGGGACCTGGCATGGCTCTCCAGAACGGCCAGACCCCGCAGTGCATATGTTGCAACCCCCACGAAAACAGTTCTCGAGATATGGGACAAGATCGTGGTAGCTAGAGGCCTAACGACCTTCCCTTCACCTAACAGACCCATTGCCCGGAACCCCTTGTTCCGCCGGCCATACAACCACATGCATTTCCCGAGTGGAATCAGGGAGAGTGCCGAGTTATCCAAGACCACTTTGAAGGTGATAAATTTAAATCCTTTGACCATTGCAAACAATCTTTCCATGTGACCGAGGTCAGCAGACTCCAATACTATCAACTTCGCCACTGGTTGCTCACTCCCAGGTACATTCAGGAAGCCACTAGACCGCTCACGGCCTTTGAGTCCCTAGTTCGAACCTTCGAAGGCACACGCAGTCTAATTTCTCGCACTTATCAAGTACTACAACACTCACAACCCCACCGTCTTCATACATACCGAAAACAATGGCTTATGGACATAGAGGAGGAGCCCTTCCAGCAGAACTGGGAACAATTATGGCGGGACATCCCTAGAATTTATAAGAGCACTACTCAGCACGAATCGGCATATAAACTAATGAATCGCTGGTACTTCACCCCCGCACTCTTACAGAAAATCCTCCCTGCCCTCTCTCCCCTCTGCTGGAGGTGCCAATCAGCAACAGGGGACTTTATCCATATGTGGTGGACGTGCCCGCTTGTGACGGTGTTCTGGAAGGAGGTTCTAAGCCACATTAAAGACACCGTGGTGTCCCTATTGGGCATGAGACCAGCGCAACTCAAAGTCATGACGCACTCTGATTTGCACCTTATCATGCAGATGTTGGGGGCTGGTACACAAACTATAGCCCTTCATTGGAAGACAACATCTCCTCCCCCGATATCTGCCTGGTCCCTACGCCTATGGCACGTCATGTCAATGGAACTCCTGACAGCCCGCCTCACCCATACGGATACCAAATTCACACAACCTGGCAACCACTTATCACTCATTTCTCCCAAACCGCACATTACCGCTATGTACCCCATAGGCTGCAAACTCTTCAGCTTTTTGAGGACTCTCTACTCCCATATTCTAGAGAGGCCGCCCGACGAGACCCTTTGACGCTGGGGGCGGATGGTGGCCCCCTCTCCTAGCGAACACTATACATGGGGATGAAGGATTGCCCCTGATATCCCTTCCATTAAAACTGACTCGCCCTCCCTCAAACCCTATAGGATCCTGGTTATCCCCGGTTCTCCTTTATTATTTTAGATGTTTTCATGGTTTAGTCTTGTAAATGACACATCAAACGGAAGCAGCTGATGCTACCTTGGCCCCCCTGAGGCCTTTTTAGGCTCTTTATCTGCTTGGGCCTTATATTACGGAGCCTGAATGATTTGTCTCACCTACACTTTGACATTGTACAAGATATGTCTCTAAGCTTTCTAGCATTGAACGCTCCCTGCAGCGGCCCATTGCATGTCTGTATTCAATGTTTGCGCTTTCTATGCTCGCATGCACACTACAACGATCTGGCCCATACCTGAAAGGGCAAGATCCTTCCAGCACCCTTCAACTGTACCCATTCCTTTGCAACTTGCTGTCAGTCGTGATGCAGCAGTTGATGCTTGATAGCTGAACGCTACTTGTAAGGCATATACTGGTTGATACCCTGTGTAATTAAACTGCTTCCCAGCTAGCTTATATTGCGTGTGATAATGTAGATATAATTATTGTTCTTAGAGATAAATGCTTTGACTTATCTTTTGGTAACAGGGCTGTAACAAAAGTCAGCGGTACACAGGACTCTACTCAGGCTCTATAATGCTTTGTAATAGGAGTCAGTTTGAACAACTCGAAATCTTTCGACCCTAGAAGACTCTGACAATTGGGTTTGAATGCTTACTTGACGTCCTAAGTGTACTACTATTGCTACGTAATTGCCTAATGAAATCCCTTTTCTCTTTTCAATTGCATTTCTATTGTAATGTTTTTTGGAGGATTCAATAAACAGAATTTGAGAAAAAAACAAAAGTCAAATGTCAGGCTATATCTACTCACAAATTACAGCGCATTCTTTTACCCGAATCGACTTGCAATTACATGACGTAGTGTAATGGAGTAATTTCTAGAATTTCTTTTAACAAGTGCGCTGTATTCTTACTTCACACACTGTCACCTGAATGCCCAAAAAGATGAATATTTCCTCTATGCATTTTAGACACTTTACAATGCAATGTTATTGTTCAGCCATATAAAGAAAATATCTGCTGTACTGTACCTTTCTGAGGATGGCAACTATGTGGTCCTGAAAATTAGCAACTGAAAACAAGAGCCACACTTTTTTTTGTACCCAAATAAGTTTTGCCATATGACACCTGACTGAATTTCATTCACAGTTTTACTGCGGAAAGAATGCGGTGTTGCTGCATTATTCACTCTTTTACTTGGGGATAAGAAAAGATAGACCTTGCTCTGCGCAGCAGACTCAGGCACAAGAGAAAGGCATATTTAATGAAAAATGCATAATTCATTGACGTTTGGGGAAGTCCCCAGACAAGCAGGTCAGTTCCTTCCGGCATGAAATATTGAGCACATCTCTCTCAGGCATGAGGGACAGCAGATGCACAGGAGTTTTTATATTTCTAAAATGGACGAGAGCACAAATTTGTGTGGATCACTGTCTTCAATGAATCACGTTTACTAAACCGTAGTAATGTCGCAAGCTTAAAATGGAATTGAACTTGCCCACCATTCTTGACAGAGAGAAAACTTTAAAAAAAAAACTTTTAGGCATATGTACAAGAGGATTGCGCCACCGGTCACTTTTTTCGACGTTCCAGCAGCGCAATGTCCCAACAGCCCAACACCTGCGCAACCTCCACTGGCTCCCCGTCAAAAAGAGTATTATCTTCAAGATACTCACCCACACCTACAAATGCCTCCACAACACCAGCCCCCAATACCTCAACGAGAGAATCTCCTTCCACGCACCCAAGAGAAACCTCCGATCCGCCGCCCTCGCCGAAACCCCACGCATCCGCAGAGCCAGAACAGGTGGAAGAGCCTTCTCCTACATCGCGGCCAAGACCTGGAACGAGCTCCCGACTGACATCAGACACGCCCCCTCCCTGAACATCTTCAGAAAGACGCTCAAGACCTGGCTCTTCGACTGAACGGAGCTGCTTACCCCCCCCCCCTTCCCAGCGCCTTGAATTGAATTGAAAATAATTTATACCGCGTATGGCTGCCCCAGCGACGGGGCGTCCCAGCGCAATCAAGTACCGAATGACTAGAGAGCGTTTAAAGGGGAGACATTATACAGGAAAAAGCCAGGTCTTTATGGCTTTATGGAACGTCAGATGGTTCTGAATCCCTCTGATGGAGACCGGGAGCGAATTCCACAGTCTGGCTGCTAAAACTTTGAACGAACGCCCTCCCGCTCTAACTCGGGGTGCAAGCCAGCATTTGGTCCGCTGAGCGCAGGAGACGCCTTGGGGTATAGAGCGTTAGAAGCCCTGCCAAAACCGGGGGTGCTTGCTGGGTGATGATTTTGTGGGCAACACACAGTGTTTTAAACTGGATTCTTTTTTCTACTGGCAGCCAGTGTAGCTTAGGCAGAAACTTGGACACTGAGCAGGATTTTGGCAGCGCCAGAAGAGTACGGGCTGCTGCATTTTGTATTCTTTGGAGCCGTTGAACCCTAGATTTGTTGGCTCCCAGGAATAAAATGTTTCCATAGTCCAGCCTGGACAAAATTGTGGCCAGGATTATGGTCTGGCGGATTTTGGGGCCGAAGAAGCCCAATAGAGGTTTTAATCCTCGCAGGAGTCCAAAACAGGTCCCTGCGACTGATTTAGATTGAGCGTCAAAAGACAGTTGACTGTCAATCCAGACTCCCAGGTTCTTAACTGCCTCCTTGGGTGCGGGAGCCGGTTTTAGCTTATCTGGCCACCACTGCTCTGACCACAGATCACTATCCCTCCCAAGCAGTAGAATCTCTGACTTGCTAGCGTTCAACTGCAGGCAGGTCAGGGCCATCCAATCCGCTATCGCCACCAAGTCCTCCTTGAATTTAATGAGGTTGTTTTTACAATTCTTGGAGAAAGCGATCACTAATTGGGTGTCGTCAGCGACTCAGCGTAAGACACCAACAACAGCCCTCTGCTTTTAGCTACAGTAGCTAAGGGTTGTACGTAAACGTCAAAGAGAATTGGGCTCAGTATAGAACCCTGTGGCACCCCATGTTGCAGAGCATACTCTCTGGAATGGTAGGGTGGCACGATGACCTGGAAGGTTCTGTCCGCCAAGAAGGCTCTAAACCATTCCAAGGCCGAACCCCTGATCCCTATCTCCTGCAAGCGGCTCAGTAGTATCTCGTGGGAAACAGTGTCAAAATCGGCACTTAAGTCGAGAAGAATTAAGGCCACAGAGTTTCCATCATCAAGAATACTACGCATTTCCTCTGTCACTGCCAACAAGGCCGACTCGGTGCTGGGGCGGGCTCTGAAGCCATTTTGTGAGGGATCCAGAGTTTTGTTTCGTTCTATAAACTCTGTAAAGATAGAGTTTACGTGAGATTCCACTGCTTTAGCTAGAAAAGGCAGCTGTGAGATAGGGCAGTAGTTGCCTGGCTCGGATGGCTCCAGGGACGGCTTCTTTAAAAGAGGTGTCACTTTCGCATGCTTCCAGGCAGATGGTAAGGATGCTGAGGACAAGGATAGATTGATCAGTTCCCTACCCAGTGGTGAAATAAGGGTATGAAACTGACGAAATTGATCAGGATTCAACGGGTCTGCTGGAGAACCTGATTTAATTTTCTGACAGAGTGACTCAAACTCGGTGTAAGACAATAGAGAGAAAGAGGACAGTATTCTTTCCTCTGTAAATACACTATCCCCCTGTCTTGCTACAAGGTCAGATTTGGCAGTTGCCATTGCCGGAGGGAGACTGTTGTAAATATTGTCCACCTTGTTCACAAAATAGTTGGCCAATTTGTCACACTGATGGTTTGAAGTGACAGGTGAGTCAGCCTTCAAACTCTGACTCTTCATAACTTTGAGCAAGGTGAAGATTGTTTTGGAGGGATTGTTGCTCTCCGATATTTTGCCCGCAATAAACTCTGCTCTGGTTCTCCGAACCAGCTTGTGGTACACCTTGATCGCAGAGCGGTATTTGTTTTTTGCTTCCGCATCGTAAGTACGCCTCCAAGCTCGCTCAAGTTGTTTACAGCTTTTTTTTGCTTTTGACAAAGAAATGTCAAACCATGGATTGGATTGCCTTCGTTTTTTTGCAGTCAGTTTAACAGGGATGCAGCTGTCCAGGGCTTTAGTCAGCCAGTCATGAAAGAGCGTGTTGCCCACATCTACATTGGGGGGTAGCTGAGGCTTATGGCTTGACAGTAAGTCCTGAAAGTCCTTTGAATCTAATTTGTGCCAAGGTCGTTTTAAAACTGGCCGAGGGAAGCTCCGTATTTGCTTACCTTGCCAACGCAGGGAGAAAGAAACGAGAAAATGATCGGTCCAGGCCATGAGGATCGGGGATAACACCTTAATCATATCTAAGTTGGAAAATATGGGGTCCAACAGGTGCCCTGCTATGTGGGTGCTGTTCGAGACACATTGGACCAGCTGACAGGCCTCTAAGTCCGCTAGAAATTTGGCGATCTCTGGCTTGCCGTTCTCTTCAAGGTGTAAATTGAGATCACCTAAAATGGTGAAGTTCGCCGCTTTGCTAGCATGGAGCATTACCTTGTTCAATACTTCATCTATAAAAGCCTTGGATGGCCCTGGTGGACGGTAAATCAGCAGACCAGAGGCCGTGAAATTATGGTTAAAAATAATTTTGAAGAGGGCACTTTCTCAGTCAGGGATGTCTTCCTTTATGAGACTACACTGGTAAGACTCCTTGTAAATTACAGCAATACCACCTCCTCTATTTCCTGCTCTATGATGTTTATTCATGAGGTAGCCATGGGGGAGAGCCAACCAAGACTCCGCTACTGGGACCCTCACGGGTGAGTAGCGCGCTTACAATTCCCCTGATTGATTCAATGTCCTGCACCATATTTACAAAGAGGCGTCAAGCCACTTTGCATGGCTTAACGCAGCTTTGTACATATGGTACCCTTTCACACAGGTATCTGCATGAAAGGGGTGTGTAATGGGTGTTGCTGTGGGTGTTCTACCGCAACACTCATTGCTTTTTAATGCTGCCCCAGATTTACAAGAATCTGTAAATCTGAGGCAGGGCCGACAACTAATGTCATGCAAAAGCAGGCGTTAGATAAATACTTTTATTTCTCCTCGTTTTTGCTTTTTTTATGTGTGCTGCATTCTACAGCACGCATAGAAAGAACAAAACGCCATTAATGATTGTTTTTGCGCAGGAAGCTGTCCCATCATGCACAAAAACAATCATTAGATAATGGCAATTTGCTACTTCTATGCACGCATAGAAGTAGCAAATCACCATTATTGATTGTTTATGTGCAGGAAGAGACACCTTCCTGCACATAAACAATCATCCCAGCAACTCAGGCATCCTTGCACTATGGCGCAAGGGTGTCTGGGTTGGCGCTAGGCAGCTATTTTTAGCGTCAGCACTAGGGAAAACACCGGGGTGCGCCGTATTCTTGTAAATATGGCACACCCCTGCGTTTTGGAAACGACGCAGCGCTAAATTTGCAGCCGCGCCACGCTGCACCATTTCCTTGTACATATCCCCCTTTCTTTTTAAACTATGGTATTATATCACTGCAGATGTTTCTTTGACATACCTGCAGTTGTGTAACCGTGAAACCTGCAGTGCCCTTGTTTACTTTTTAATTAATGAAGAATGCTTACCAGTTTAGTCAATGTGATATATTCTATTATGTATTTAATATGCAAGGTGATGTTTTGTAATTGTATGAGAAATATTGCGTTGGCCATGTTTTATGAATCGAGATCATAATAAATTTAATTTGAAATTTAAAGTAAAAAGTAAATGTTTAAATTCTCAGTTGATATTTTTCTGGGATGAACGAACATCGGAACCCACATGTAGTTGATAATCCCAACTGAAATCTACTTAGAAAGGAAATCAGTAAAGCATACCACAAATTAGAGATTTCAGTGACAAAGTAAAAATGCCGAAATGAGACCTACCAGTGTTTTTCTGTAACAAACACCTATTTGCATGTTGTAGTTTGTTCTTATTTTCCCTAAACTCCTTCAGCTGAATAGTGGACCAAAAGGCCTGGCCTGGTCAACATTTTACTTGCACCACTGGTAATTCTCCGACTGGTGCAGGTTATAAATGCCTGCAATGAATTTCCCTGCATGTTTTGCCCTATCCTGTCTGTGAGTTTATAGTAGCACGTGTTGCATGGAAATGGAGAAAAGAAAAGCCCTTACTAATGAGAAATAATAAACGTTACCTATCAAAGCCCCCAGTATGCACCTTCCAGGTTGGCTACTGCTGCTCACTCCCAATTGGTTCCCCATCAGGGCCTGGGTTGTATTATCTTCACAATACCCATTCCAGAAGACAGAGGGCTTGATTACGACTTTTGGAGGTGTGCAGCCGGTCGGCACACCACCAAGAGTCACTGCTACCTGCCCCCAGATTACAACTTAAAAGTGGTCTGGTGGGCGGGAGGTGTGGTGGTTCCTGCTGCGGTGCCGGGACCCCCGTAGTCCTGCCAAGCATGTTACGAGTTTCCTTTCCACCACGGTTTTCATGACGCTTCGACCTCCATGAAAACTGTGGTGGAGAGAAAACAAAAGGGGCGGGCCCCTTGGTGCCTCACGCCATGTGGATGCTCATAGGGGGTACAACATGTGCCCCTCTGTGTGCGTGCACACCAGTTCCTGCACGGTATGGATGTTACAGTCCATGCGTGCAGAAACCTTGTGTGGGTTTCCCATTGCTGAGCCTTTTTCAAAGGCACCGCTGCCTTTGAAAGAGGCAATGCAGTGGGAACCGCCATGCCGCCCACCCGCCAGACCACTTTTAAATTGTAATCTGGCAGGCGGGTGGCAGCGACTCTTGGCAGTGCTGGGTTGCGGCGGTGGCATGCTGCCCACCCCGCACCGCCAAAAGTCATCATCGGGCCTATATTGAGGGCTCTGGACGACCCCACCTCCTCCAGGAAATGCGGTTCCCTGGCAGCGGTCCCATGGCGGTCCAACCACCCAAGTCATAATGGGGCTGTTGAAAGGCCGGTGCAGCGGTGGCAGGACCGCCACCACCGCGCCGCCATGAGTTTGGCGGTCCTCGAACCGCCAGCCTCGTAATTGGGCCCTAACCCATCTTGTTCACAAACTGGGCATCATGGGTGGTCAGTGCTATTTTCAGAAAGTGTGCCCAAGGACTTGAACTTTTCAGCCAATTATCATGACCCTCCCATCATTCAAAACCTTCAAACAAGAGTTGTAAAGTTTGCGACTCCAACCCCATTTCCATTTGTAAATGGTTCTGAATTGCTTTAGGAGCACCTTAATTCAACTACTCTGCACCAATGTCATAGTTTTGTACTTATGTCTATATCCTTACTCGCTTAATTTACTCCATACTACTTCGAATCATATTCAATGCGAATTTACCTATTTTGTTCCTCTCCTTCACTCTATACTTTTGCACTACAGCTTTTGCAGCGTAACCCTACGTAAAGCGTTGCCATCTTTTACATTTGGTCTGTGCTGTGTAAAAGTACCAAAAAATTACATCATAGTCAGTTGTTATCATTTAAAGCCCTTTGTCTCATAAATATTTCAAACTAATTGTTTCCTTCTCCATGAGACAGAATGTCCTGGGGTAGGATCTTGTAAGAAACCGCCTCTATGTACAGTGTACTAAAATGAAGTACACTATGTAGAGCGTGCGAGAAATCCCCAAAAGGCAGGTGAATGTAAAAGTAGATAATACTAACTCTCTTTTTGTGGTAGTGTGGGCGAGCAGTTAGGCTTATCAGAGGGTGGTGTTAAGCATTTGTTGTACTCACAAAGGCAAAAAATGAGATACACACTCAAGAATAAATCCGAGACCAATTTGTAAAAATAATATCAATTATTATATAGTTTTTAAGACCAAGAACACAGTTCTAAGGTAAGTACTTTCGGGGATACGATTTTGAAAAGTTCGATATATATATCATTTCTATTCGCAATTACGCACCATAGGAAACAATGGGGGAAAAGTAGAAAAATGCATAGAAATTCAGGCAATGCTTTCACAAAGTTCACCTTCTTGTTTTAGGTTGTTGTAGGGACCAGGTCCAAAGTTCCAGCAGGAGATGTTATGGGGCTTCCCGGATCAGCCAGGAGCAGAGGTGCTGAGGTCGTGTAAGTTGGTGAGCAAAAATAAAGGGGGCCATTTGAAAAAGCACTGCACAGAGATTTGCTGGTAAGTCCTGTGGGTCTCCTTAAAGGGAGGAGGTCGCAAGGGCCTGTGGACCAGGGGAGCGAGCTGGTTTGTCGGTGCTGAGGCCAGTGGGGCTGGGTGCAGAGCGAACATGCCAGCCGGGCATCGTGCGTCTTGAGGTCCTCACGGTTAGGAGCAGGCAACTTGCAGAGGCAATCTCGGGACAGCTGGGCCACTCAGGAAGTGGTTCTTGGGTGTCTTGACATTTTTCAATGGGTACTTGCTTCTGGTGCTTTGGGAGTGTACAGTGTTCTCTTCTTCTCAATGTTTGCCATTGGGAGTCTGGTACCCTGGGTATTGGTATGCCATGGCTCCAGTAGGTCCTGATGTCTCCACACTTGGTGGGAAGACAGATCTGACCCTCTGAAGGTTTTGTACCTTTTCTTGCTTTGGTACTGCATCAAGGTCATCCGGGGGCAGCTTGATGACAAACCGGACTTCATGGGATTGGTGCCTGCAATGTTCAGGGGAGTGATACCTTCACTCTAATGGAGCTTCACAGTGATTTCTTGAAGGCTGGAGGTGCTCCAGGGTTCTTGGAGTCCTTTTAGAATTCAGGACGAGACAGCAGCAGTGATCGTTGAGTCCTGGGAGGAGCAGGCACAGTTTGGTGCCTTTTTCTTCTGCAGCAGGGCTTCAGTTCTCAAGCAGCGGGTCTTCTTTGTCCTGGTATTCTCTTGTCCATTGATTTGAATGTTCAGGTCTCGGGGTGCCACCTAAATACTGAATTTAGGGGTGTTACAAGGGAAGACAGGTAGTAGCCAATGGGCTACCTACCTTTAGGATATCTACACCCTCTAGTGACCACTTCGTGTGGGAAGAGGCACTACCCACCCTAGCCCTGATAGGAGGTTTTCTCACCATTTTGGAAGAGGGGTTCACATTGCCTGCCCTGCCTTAGGGTGGTGTAGGCTAAGTGGGGACCCTCCTCCTAATCTAACACATTTTCCCACCTTTCCTCCAGCCAAAAGTGGAGCAGGAAAGGAGGCTTGGCTTCCCCCACTATCTTTTAGGTTCCTGGGTTGGATTTCAAAGGCGGCATCACCTTTGAAGCTTCCCGTCCAGGAAGGCCATCCTGTCCTGGAGGAGATGTGAAGCACCTCAGCCCAGAGCAGGCTTTATCTCTTTCCTATGAGAGAGCTGGCTTTCATCCCATGAGGTCAGAAAGATGTCTGGTAGTGGCAGGCTGGTGAAAACAAAAAAGGTTCTTCTGTGTGAATTTATTAATACATCCACCACTGGCTTCAGTGAGGATTTATTAAGACAAGATGTTTGGTACCAAACATTTTAGGAATCAGTGCAACCATCATGGAGCTAGGAAACTCGTGTTGACAAGTATACAGCCCATGTACTCTGTATGGCTTCCCTGTGCACTTACAACATCTCAGAATAGACTGGACATTGTAGGGGCATACCTGCTCATGCTGATATGTCCACACATAGGATATAGTGCACCCTGCCTTAGGGCTAAAGGCCTGCTGTAGGGATGACTTACTTATACCTTATTCAGTGTTTGGGTGACATGGCACCCAGGATTCTTCAGATTTCTCTGTGCCTAGACACGCAGCCTGCAATGGCTGAGTGTATTGTCTTGGTGAGGGGTCCCTGGAGTGGCACAACCAGTGCTGCAGCCACAGAGGACCCTCTTCAGTACCCATGCCCTAGGTACCAGGGGTACCATTTTCTAGGTACTAGTACAGGTGTTGGGAAAGAGAGCTGGCACTGGGGACCTGGTTAGCAGGAACCCAGTGCACTTACATTTCGAAATCACATTAGTATCAGGATAAAAGTGGGGGCTAACCATGTCAGAAGAGGCACTTTCCTACAGATCTCATGTGGGAGAAAATAACTGTTGCACCCTGTCTGCACTGACACAAGGTAGAAATCGGATGAGGCCTCCTAGCATGGAACGGTGCAGGAGACAGAGAGATGGTGTTCCTGACAGAGGATGGTGGCAAGGCCATGGGGAAGGTGGGTCTCTAAGCATTGGAGACCGTGGTAAGGGCTCAGTCTAGGCAACCCTGCATCTGGGTAGGTGCCACAAAATCTGGTTATAGTTCTTTGCCTGGGGCAGAGGCTGCAGTCACGGTATGGTACACGCTGCTGAGCAGCAGGAGTTCACCCACTGCTCTGAGAGGCCCTTAGTGGTAAAAGGAAACCAATCCCAGATTCCATAAAGGGCCACTAGAGCTGCACATTGTTTAGTTAAACTTCACATGCGTTGGACCTTATGAAGCTTGACAGGTTTAAAAAGCGGATACAAAGCTGCAAGTCAGAGGACTTTGTAAATTAGCTACTTCGCTGATGCTGGCCTAGTGACCAAACAAGAAATGTAACTTTGTTTAATACTGTTAGACCTGTCAGCCTTAGGGTGTTCTTGGCCCAAACCTTTTACCTTTCTCCTCCATTTTTGCTGACCTCTTTTTTACTGACCTTAGGATTCTGTGCACCTTACCACTGCTAACCAGTGCTAAAATGCATCTGCTCCCTCCTTAAAACACGGTAACATTGGCTTATCCCCAATTAGCATATTTAGTTCACTTGTAAGTCCCCAGTAAAGTGGCACTACCTGTGCCGAGGACCTGTAAAGCAAATGCTACTAGTGGGCCTGCAGAAGTTATTGTGCCACCCACTTAAAAAGCACTGTAAAACATGTCTCAGACATGTTATTGCAGCTTCTGTGTGTGCAGTTTGAAACTGCCAGTTGGACCTGGCAAAAGAAACCTTTTTCCAGGCTCAAACCTTCCTAATTAATACATATAAGTCACCAGTAGGGTAGGCCCTGGACAGCCCAGAGTGCAGGGTTTAATGTATTTAAGAAGTAGGACATGTACTTTTTTTAAAAGTTTTACATGTCCTGGTAGTTAAAAACTCTTAAATTTGTCTTTCAATACTGCAAGGCCTATCTCTCCCATAGCATAACATTTGAGTTGCCTTATTATATTTTATAAGTGTAATTTCTAAATGGGAAGAGATAGCCAGTTGATGTTTGGGGTCTCTGGAATCAAAATTTTAAATCCTTACTTATGGTGAAGTCAGATTTTAAATTGTCATTCTGAAAATGCCACTTTTAGAAAGTTCACATTTTCTTGCCTTAACCATTTAGTGCCTGTAGCTGGTCTCAGGTCACATGACTGGGTACAGCTGACAGTTAAACTTTTTGTATTCTTCCTAGACAACTACACACGATAGGGAGCTTAGGTGTGCCTGGATGGGCTAACACTGTCAGGATGGGAGGGAGAAGCTGGGCAGAGCCCTACTTACACCTGAAAAGGCATTGTCCTGCCTCTACACAAAGGGCTGCATAGTCCCTGTAGATAGTCTGGAGCCAGGGCAGGGAAGGCAGGATGCCTGGGGACGTCTAAAGGAGACCTCTAGAAACTTCTCCCCCACTTCAAAGGCACAACTGTGGGTGAATACTGGACCTCAGACACCACCACTTCAGTACACTTCTGGGTCAGTGGATACCAGGAAGAAGGACTACTCTACTACTGAAATAACTGCCACTGTGCTGGACTGCTGCTCTGAAAGAATTAATGCCCTGATGACCTGTTGCCTGCTGCCCTCTTGTCTTGGTGAGAAGGACTGGCCCTGCATCTCTTGAACCCAGGACCCAGAGTGACTCCAAGGGCTAGTTGGCTGGACTCCTGATCTGAAGCCTCAGGGACTTAACAGGTTTCAAATAATATTGCATCTGCATTTAGTCTTTGTCATCTGTGAGTTTACTCTACCAAGTGGTGCCACCCTAGTCCTGGACCCTTGGAAGTGGGCTTAAGGTGCTCTGGTGGAACCAGCAGAACTGACGCATTTGCTCTGCTGAACAGTGCAAACCTGAGCAGAACCCACAAATCGTCATTACTGCATGGATTCGCATTTGGATTGGACCAGTTGCGAAGACCTGCATTGCAGCTGTTCAGAACTGCCACATCACTCCAACTGTGTGGGCATCCTCAGTTCAGGCCCTTGCATTCCTTGGGAGCCTTAACGACTCCGCATCGCAGCCTCACAGCTCTTCGGAACTGACGCATCACCCCGACTGCGCGCCCCATGCTCGACGCCAGACTTTATATTGCAAGTCCTGTCGGCGGGATACTCAATGACTATGGAGGCCCTCGCATTCCACCCTCGCCACATCTCAGAACTGATGCATTGCTTCAACTGCATGACACATCTTCACCGCAGGTCCACACAACGCTCCGCTAACCAACCAGGATTTAAGGTAACCAGGTCCCCGTAGCAGGCCCGTGCTCCATTGTGGCCTGCCCGAACATGTGACTTTGTCCCTGTCCGGAGCGGCCAGATATCCACAATATTTATTAAAGAAAGTTCTATTTTTCTAACTTGATGTGGGATCCATTTTGTGTGGTGTTTTCACTTTATTACTTTTTCAGTTACAAATACGTTACACATTGCCTCTAAGTTAAGCCTGACTGATCTGTACCAAGCTACCAGGGGGTGAAGCAGAGGTTAATTTGGGGTTTGCTTTTGACTTCACCCTAAGAAGAATTGTGGTTGCTGCTAGAGAAGGGTTTCACCCCCTTTAACCAGTAATCTCTTACAAATAACATCTATCCGGAATGTAAGTATGAATAACTTCTCTTTTTCTAAAAGCAAAAAAGTTTTAATGGCAACATGCAAAGACGCCCAAAAACACCATACTAATGTAGATGAAAAATGCCTCTGTTTAATTTTCTGAAGTGTCATAGTGTGTGCAAGAACATAGTTTCAATTGAGCACCAATGGCTATTGTCATTGTACACTTTATTTGAAAGGCAGGCTTGCTTCCTCACAGGCTAGACTGTCTTTCTTACCAGATGACTACATATCACGAGGATATCCAGTTTTATAATCAAAGGATTTTACTTAACAGATAAAATCTTTCTGGGAATTGTAGTCTTGATTTCCTTCATTTGAACCACTAAGACTAACTTACTTTGAAACAAAAGCTTGCAAAGGAAAGCCCAGGACTGGAAGAGCTGTTGGGCATATTTACAAGCCCCTATAGCCACAGAAACGTCACTTTCAGTGATGTTCCTCTGGCGAAATGTGCTTCGCCTTATTTACAAGGCAGCGTTAAACCACTTAGGGGCCGATTCCGATCTCGCTCGGAAGGGCTCCGAACGCGATCCGGCCGGAAAAAGTATGAGCCGTACGCGTGTTTTCCGACCGACTCGCTTAGCTGTACGAGCGAGCAAGTACGATGCGAGAAATGTGAAATCGCCGACCGAATCGTTTCCGGGTCCGAACCGCTCCGTACGTCTCATCCGTAAGCAAACCGTGCCGTGCAATGGAGGCGATTTCCGACCGAGCCAGTACGATGCACGATTTGGACAGCCGGATGGAGTCGGAGCCTCCGACACGTAAACGCTCCGGGAAGCGGACTTCGGGGCTCCGCGCCAGACCCCCCTTCACCCGTAGCCTTATGAGTCGATCATAGGGGGGGACCCAAGGGTCCCCCCTACACATGCATGTACGGTGCAGGTGGCACAGACGCATCCCCACTACAGGGGGTGCCCTTGTGCGCAACGTACCTTTTTTGTCAATGGGAGCCTATGTTCGCGTCGTACAACAGGCTCCCATTGACTTCAATGGGGCTCCGAGCGACCCGTGTCCGTCAGCGCTTGTTCGCATCATACTCGGGCGCTCGGAGCCCCAGAGCCCGAGTCGGTCGGAAAGCCCTCCGGATCCGAGTCGGACGGAGCCATCTCCCAGCGAGATCGGAATCGGCTCCTAAATGTGGCTTAAGGCTGCCTTGTAAATAAAGCCCCCTTTCACGCTATACTTAGCGTGAAAAGGGTGGCAATGGGTGTTATGGTGGGCATTCCACTGCAAAACCCATTGATTTTGACGCTGCCCCATATTTACAAGGACAGCGTGAATATGGGGCAGGGCCAAAATTAAGACCAAGGAAAACCTGAATTTACCCTGGTGCAACGAAGAGAAATGTTTAATTTCTCCTCGTTTTGCTGTTTCCATGTGTGCTGCGTTGTGCAGCACACATAGAAACAGCAAAAGGCATTTGATTGTTTATGTGCAGAAAGGTGTCCCTTTATGCACATAAACAATCAATAAAAACAATGATGTTTTGCAGGTTCTATGTGTGCTGCATTAAGCAGCAAACATAGAAGTTTTAAAACACCATTTAAAGATTGTTTATGTGCAGGAAGGGACACCTTCCTGCTCATAAACAATCTTCCCCTCAACGCAGACACCCTTGCACTGCGGTGCAAGGGTGCCTGCGTTGGCGCTAAGCTGCTAAATTTAGCGCCAGCGCATGAGGAAACGCAGGGCTGCACCATATTGTTGTAAATATGGTGCAACCCTGCGTTTCAGCAGTGGCAGAGCATGGCATTAAGCCAAGGAGGCCAACGCCATGCTCCACCACTTCTCTAGTAAATATGCCCCAGTGTTCCTCTAGTGGTTCATGATAACCTGCTGCATGCCAGAGATGAATGGTGAAGAGAATTTAAAGCGATTTTGACTTATGCAGTAAACCATCACTGATTTTAGTATGATAATTTCCGATGTAAGGCTCCACAAATGTTACTCTGAGCAGGGCCCATAAATAATCATCTAGATTCTTTCATTTTAAGTCAGACATGCCTCCAGTTTATGTTTGAATTGATGGGTTTTCGGGCATCTTTGGCTCATTTTTCCCATGGCTTTTTTGCTTCTGGCATTCTCTTTTTGACTGTGTGCTGCATTTCATTTTTGCTGGTTTTAGGACTCTAGGCAATTTACCACTGCTGACCAGTGCTAAAGTGCAAGTGTTCCCTGTGTAAAATATGACTGTGATTGGTTATCCATGATTGGCATATTTGATTTAGTGGTAAGTCTCTAGAAAATGTGCACTGGGTGTGCCCAGGGCCTGTAAATCAAATGCTACTAGTGGGCCTGCAGCACGGCTTATGCCACTCACATGTGTATCCCTGCAACCATGTCACAGACCTGCCACTGCAGTGTCTGTGATGTCGACCTGCCACGCGCACCCACTTGCCAGGCCCAAACCTTCCCTTTTACTACATGTAAGGCATCCCTAAGATAGGCCCGGTATTCAGTCATAAAATCGAGTTGGAAATGTCGACTTACACTAATGTCGAGTTTTAAATATCGTGACACATAAATATCGACAGCAAGAATATTTTGGTCAAGAATATCAACTTTAAGGTAAGAAATATTGATTTAAAAAATATAGAAGTCATTAATATCGTTTTCAAAAATATAGTTGTTTAAAATATCGATTTTTTAATTAGTGTTATGTATCTTAGTATATATTTTAAATATCTGTGATGTATTTTTTTGTATAAGTATTGTTTATGTTTTATAATATATGTGTTAAATTTTTAGTAGTTATTTATTTTATTTTATTTACATTTTGCTTTTTTTCATTCCGTAGCGGGTTGTGGGTTTATAGGGGAATAGGGTGGGAAGTAATTTAATCATAATAAATTAATGAATATTTTTTATTTATTAATATTTATTTAATTAAGATTTTATAATGTTAATTGTGTTTTAAATTTTTTGCAGGAACATTTTAGGTGCGGATTGTAGGGTTTATAGGGGTAAAGGGTGGGAAGTAATTTATTTGTAATGAATTAATAATTAGTTGGTAATTATTATTAATTAAGCAATTGACAATTAATTATGGTAATTGTGTAGTTAATTTTAGGTGCGGGTTGTTAGGTTTATAGTGGTAAAGGGTGGGAAGTAATTTATTTTTAATTAATTAATAATTAGTTATTATTTAATATTAATTAATTGAAAATTAAATATGGACATTGTGTAATTAATTTTAGTTGTGGGGTTTTTAGAGGTACAGGGTGGGAAGTAATTTATTTTTAATTAATTATTAATTAGTTGGTAATTAATATTAATTAATTAATTGATAATTAATTAGTGTAATTATTTAATTATTTTTTTTGTGTTTGGGTTTTGAATTTCTAGGGGGTGAAGTGTGGGGAGTAACTTAATTTTACTTACTTTATAATTAGTTGTTAAATACTATTAGTTATTTAATAGAAAAAAAATTCATTGTGTAATTAATGTTTTTACAGTTTAATTTTAGGTGTGGGTTGTGGGGATTATATGTAAAGGGTGGGAAGTTAATTTCATTTTATGTGTTTTAATTTGGTTTTTAATTAATAACATTTGTTTAATTGATAACTAATTATGTTAATTATGCAAATAAATATTTTTTTATTTTCGATGTGGGTTGGGAGTTGTGTGGTGTTATAGGCTAGGAAGTAAATAGACTCAATCAATCAATCAATCATTTGTTAAGCGCAGCTATTCACCCAGAAGGGTCTCAAGGTGCTGGGGGTAGGGGGGGCACGCGGCTCCTAAGCACTCGCGGAGTATCGGCGAGGGCCAAGGGATTCAGAGGTTTACTATGGCTCATCAGGGTACGTGGGGTGCCGGACGATTATGGTGATTCATCGAAGAGCCAGGTCTTGAGGTCCTTCAGGAACTTGGAGAGAGTTGGTGTCTGGCAGAGGTGGAGAGGGAGGGTGTTCCATGTCTTGGCTGCGAGGAAGGAGAAGGAACAACCTCCCGTTCTGGTCTTCTTGATGCGTGGTACCGTGGCAAGGGAAAGCTGGACTGAGCAGAGGGATCTTTGGGGTGCGTGGAATGAGAGGCGATGGTTGATGTAGGCGGGCCGCTGTTGTGGAGGGCTTTGTGGGCGTGGGTGAGAAACTTGAAGGTGATTCTCTTCTCGACGGGGAGCCAGTGTAGTGCCTGCAGGTGTTGGGTGATGTGGCAGTGGCGCCGTAGGTTGAGGACTAGTCTGGCGGCGGCGATATCTGGATGTTCTAGAGCATGCGAGTAAGGTTCTTGTTGATCCCAGCGTAGAGTGCGTTGCCGTAGTCCAGTCTGCTGCTGATGAGGGCGTGGGTGAAGGTTTTCCTGTATTCAAGGGGGATCCAGTTGAAAGTCTTACATAGGAAACGGAGGGTGTGAAAACAGGAAGAGGTGATGGCGTTGATCTGGCGGTCCATTTTGAGTTCGGAGTCCAGGATGATTCCGAGGTTGTGTGCATGGTCCGTGTATGGGGGTGGGTCTCCGAGGGCGGGGGGCCACCAGGTGTCGTTCCAGGCATCGGGATGAGGGCCTATGATGAGTACTTCGGTTTTGTCTGTGTTCACTTGTAGGCAGTTGTTTTTCATCCATCTTGCGACTGCTTCCATTCCTTCTTGAAAGTTGTATTTCGAGATGTTGGGTTCGTTGGATAGTGAGAGGATGAGTTGTGTGTCGTCTGCATACGATACGATGTTGAGTCTGTGTGCTCTGACGATGGAAGCGAGAGTGGCCATGTAGACGTTGACCAGGGTGGGGCTGATGGAGGATCCTTGGGGGACTCCGCAGGTGGTTGGCTTGGGCTCAGAGGTGAAGGGAGGGAGTCTGAACCGTTGCGTTCTGCCGGAGAGGAATGAGTGGGTCCAGTCGAGGGCTTTGTTCCAGATTCCTGCATTGTGGAGTCTGTGGGCTAGGGTGCGGTGTGAGACTGTGTCGAAGGCTGCAGAGATGTCCAGGAGGATGAGGGCCACAGTCTCTCCTCTGTTGAGGAGGGAGCGGATGTCATCTGTCACAGCGATGAGGGCGGTCTCTGTGCTGTGGTTCTTTCTGAAGCCTGATTGGAAGGGGTCGAGGATGTTGTTCTCGTCAATGAAGGAGGCGAGTTGGCTGTTGACAGCTTTTATGATGACTTCCCCGTATGGGGAGATCGGTTTGAAGTTCTCAAGGTCGGAGGGGGCCGCCGAGGGTTTCTTTAGGAGATGGTTGATCTCAGCGTATTTCCAGTCGCCGGGGAAGGAGGCGGTCTCAAAGGATTGGTTGATGATACTTTGTAGCTTGGGAGCGATGGTGTCTGCAGCTCTGTGGTAGATGTGGGGGGGGGGCAGGAGTCCGTGGGGGCCCCGGAGTGGGTGGTCCTCATGGTCTTTAGGATGTCTTCAATGCTGAGGGCGGTCCAGCTGTCCTGTGTCGGCTGTGTTGGTGCAGGAGGCGGTGGGTTCCTTGTGGAGGTTGTTGTTGTCAAAGCTGTCATAGATGGTCTTGATTTTGTGATGGAAAAAGGTGCTGAGTTTGTCGCAGAGGTCCTGGGAGGGTGGGATGTCAGTGGACTCACTGTTGGGTTGGGCGAATTCTTTGATAATCTTGAAGAGTTCCTTACTGTTGTGTGCATGGGTGGAGATTCTGTCCTGGAGTGCTTTCTTCCTTGAGTGTCTGATGAGTTTGTGGTGGGCAGTGGAGGCTGTTTTGTAGTTGTCCAGGTTCGCTGGGGTTTTGGAGTTCCTCCATAGTTTTTTGAGATGTCTGCAGGTTCGTCTGGATTCTCGGAGTTTGGTGGAGAACTAGCTGGCCTTCTTGGCGTGAGGGTTGGAGGATTTCTTGAGGGGGGTGATGGTGTTGGCGCAGTCGGTGATCCACTTGTGTAGGGTACGGGCGTTGGTGGCGGAGTCATTGTCTGAGGCGGTGGGAGCAGAGCCGCTGAGGGTGGCAGTGAGCTGCTCGTAGGAGATCTTGTTCCAGTTCCGGCGTTGGAGCTGGGGTGGGCATCTGCGGGGGATGTTCACTCTGTAGGTGAAGTGGACGCAGCGGTGGTCTGTCCATGGAAGTTTGGAGGTGTGGCTGAAGAAGATGGAGTTTCCTCCGGTGAAGATAGGGTCGAGGGTGTGTCCTGCTGTGTGCGTTGGTCCTGGTACGAACTGATTGAATCCGATGACCTGGAGGTTTTCCAGGAGGGAGATGGTGTTGGGGTCTTGGCGGCTGTCGAGGTGGAAGTTGAGGTCTCCCAGCAAAATGTAGTCGGTGGAGGTGAAGGCATGCGGGGTGACTATGTCGGTGATGGAGTCGGAGAAGGGTGCGTGGGGTCCGGGAGGTCGGTAGATGAGGGTGCCACGTAGGGTGGTGGTCAGGTTGACCTGTATCTTGAAGTGGAGGTGTTCCATGATGTCCGTAGGTCCATTGATGTAGGTGCTCAGGCGCAGGGTGGCCTTATGGGCGATGGCGATGCTGCCTCCCAGGAGGTTTGGGCGGTCCTGCCGGGTGATTTTGTATCCTGAGGTGGCGTTTGTCCAGGTTTCGGTGAGAAAGGCAACTTCGGGAGCTGTGCTGTCAAGGAGGTCCCAGATTTCCGTGGCGTGTCTGTGGAGGGAGCGGACGTTGAGGAGGATGCATTGCAGGCGTTGTGCTGCGGTGGGGATGTTGCTGGTCGGCGGGGGGTGGGTCCTGGGTTTTGGCGATGTGGAAGGAGTGGCGGCAGTGGCGGCAGGTGAAAGGACCGTGGGTGTCGAGAGGTGAGGAGAGCTTGCAGTTGTTATTCTTGCCATCGTTGAGTGCGTGGAGAGCCGCTGAGCTGTAGCATTGATATGTTGGAGAACCAGGGTTCCTGGCGCTGGTCGCGGTCTGGTCTTGGACGGGCGCAGAAGGGCTTGCGTTTGGCGCCATAAATGTATGCAATAATTAATGTTTTTGTTTATAAATAATTTCTAAATAAAAATATTTATTTGTTTCAAAATTATTTTTTTATTTTATTTAATATAATATTAGTAGGGGTTTGTGATATGTATTTAACATTATAATATGTTTTTGTTATATTAAATATATTTTTATTTTTAACATATTTATATTTTTTTACTTACTTTATAAATATATATTTTTTATTCTTTTGATTATATTTTTCTTGTTTTTAATTTTCAACTGACTTGAGTGAGAATAGTAAATTTTACCCCTCCGCAATCCAACACTTTCCATATTGATGCACTGACTGGAGTGGGAATAGTAATTTTTACCCCTCCGCTATCCAACATTTTCCCTACTGTTGCACTCATTGGAGTGGGAATAGTACTTTTTACCCCTCAGCTATCCAATACTTTCCCTACTGTTGCACTGACTGGGGTGGGAATAGTAAATGTTATCCCTCCGCTATCCAACACTTTCCCTACTGTTGCACTCACTGGAGTTGGAATAGTAATTTTTACCCCTCCGCTATCCAACACTTTCCCTACTGTTGCACTCACTGGAGTGGGAATAGTAATTTTTACCCCTCTCTGATCCAACACTTTCCCTAATGTTGCACTCACTGTAGTGGGAATAGTAATTTTTACTCCTCCGCTATCCAACACTTTCCCTACTGTTGCACTCATTGGAGTGGAAATAGTAATTTTTGCCCCTCCTCTATCCAACACTTTCCCTACTGTTGCACTCACTGGAGTGGGAATAGTAATTTTTACCCCTCTGCTATCCAACACTTTCCCTACTGTTGCACTCACTGGAGTGGGAATAGTAATTGTTACCCCTCTCTGATCCAACACTTTCCCTACTGTTGCACTCACTGTAGTGGGAATAGTAATTTTTACTCCTCCGCTATCCAACACTTTCCCTACTGTTGCACTCATTGGAGTGGAAATAGTAATTTTTGCCCCTCCTCTATCCAACACTTTCCCTACTGTTGCACTCACTGGAGTGGAAATAGTAATTTTTACCCCTCCGCTATCCAACACTTTCCCTACTGTTGTACTCACTGGAGTGGGAATAGTAATTTTTACCCCTGTGCTATCCAACACTTTCCCTACTGTTGCACTCATTGGAGTGGGAATAGTAATTTTTACCCTTTCCCTACTATTGCACTGACTGGAGTGAGGAATTTAAGTTTAAAGATGTTTAAATAGTTTAATGTTTTAATTTATCATTGAATGTTTTTTTTAACAGCTCTTATGTTATTGGTATATGTGTATATATATTGATTTGTTACATTTTTATATAAATTTTAAAATTATAAAATACATTACAATTATTAGTTTAATAATTGTTTTAAAGTAAATATATATATATATTTATCTAATAGACCACTGAAATTTGCTAAACATAACCAGATGATATTGGATTTATTGCTGTTTTGTCTTGAGAACAATTTGTTTTTGTACAAAAATCAAATTTATCAGCAGATACAAGGTGTGGCAATGGGGGCCAGCTTCTCCCCTAGTTATGCTTGTCTCTTTCTGGGATGGTGGGAGGAGCTGGTCCTTAAAAAGAAGTATACCCACACTTTGGAGAACAAGGTAATTGTTTGGTTAAGATTTATAGATGACTTATTTGTTATCTGGAATGGTACAGAACAAGAGGCACATGAGTTCCTTAAAGATATCAATATGAATAATCTTAATTTGAAGTTTACATATTCTATTAGCCGTGTCAGCATAACTTTTTTGGACACTGAAGTTTATATCTGTGGGAACAAACTGTCAGGGTCTGTCCGGGACTATGTGGGGAACACAGTCAGGGACTTGGGCAAGGACTGGGAACTGGGTAGGAAACGTACACAGAAAGAGGAGACAAAGGGATCCAAGGGGAAAGCCTGTACAAGTGAACAAGAAGGGTGAGACTCAGAAAGGACAGGCACTCATGAGGCGGCTCAGCATTCAGAATCAATAAACCCAGGACGGATGTGCAATACACTTAAATATAAAACAACATTAACAATAAAGGGAATGTGGGGTAAAGCACTCGGGAGCTCCACACGGTAAGACTGAAGCTCAGTAAGTTCCTCACCCACAATTGCTGTTACAGATACTGACTGAAAATACCCACATATAGGATATGTATGCAAAGGCAGGGTCTGTGGAGCTTATACCTATGGTGATGTTATAACAGTAACTCAAAGACAATACTCACAGTGAACAAGAAACACCACCTAGGTAGTCAGCTGTGCCCACGGATCCTGGCGATCAAACAGGAACACGCAAGGCAATAACAGCAAAGGGGTAGAACTAAACACAAGCACAATAGACAAGGAGCTAGCAAGGAGCAGTGCTTAACAGGAAAGGAAGGAAATCACAGGGCACACTTGGCAGAAAGCAGGTAACAACATACAAGGTAACAGAAGCGAGACAGCTGAATAGAAAGACAGCAAACTAGGAACTGGAACCAAGGAAATGGGAAGAAAGGCAGGGACTGGAAAAGGGTATGCAGAAGGGGAGGCTACAAGGGTATACTAGAATAGTGCAGGGTCAAGAATCAAGAAAACAAGGTAGCATAGGATGCAGTGCTGGGGCGAGAATTGAGCAAAGGCTCAGGATTCAAGGTAGCCCTGCAGGTCAGGAACAAGGAAATGTTAAGGCTCAGGAATCAAGGTAGCACTGCAGGTAGTGCTGGATTAGGAAACAAGGAATAGCAAAAGCTCAGGAACAAGGACTGGTCTCACCGGATAACAGCTTACAATGACCAACACTGGGCTGAAGGGAGCTGGGGCTTAAAAGAGCTCACAGTAATCAGCAGGTGTGAGCAGGCTAGCAGCAGCCAGCCACAGGTGAGCTGAATTCCTCCACCCATCCTTGGCCTGCAGGGGTGGAGACAAAGCAGTGAGCAGGGAATTCTAGGTAGTGGAGTTTCAGGCATGAGTAGGCTGGCTTCAAATATAAGCAGGCTGGCTTTCACAAAACCCGGCATGGATTGGGAATGGATGTCAATTCCCAATAAGTGTCCAAATGGCTGGAAGTCAGGATATGCATGCAGGGGAGGGTCTGGAAGCTTATTAGGAGACTGAAAAGTCCCCCAGTTCAGCCCCCTGGTGGTGGACACGGGAATGCAGGGAGCAAGTCGTGACACAAACTGGCAACAACCCTCTTTAGAAAATCTACAGCTGGCAATGCTATATTGCATGCTACGAGCTCACATCCACAACACCTCATACATAGCATCCCCTGTGGGGAAATGCTTAGGATCCAAAGAATATGTAGTGAGGATTTGGATGTCCAAAAAAAGCAACTGGAATGTAAAAACAGATTTCTAAAGAGGGGATACAAGGAACAAGCAATAGAGGATGCAATGTTAAAATCAAGAGGTAAAACAAGGCAGGATCTGATTAAACACCGAGTGAAGTCTAGTCGTGCATCTTATAATGTATCAGACAACACAACGAGACTTATACTGGGGTACTCCAGACAGGAGGGTCAGATCAGATCCATTATACGCCGTAATTGGCACACGGTATTAGGCGATCCAGTTATTGGAAGTTCTTTACCTAAACAACCTGCTATTGCCTTTCGTAGGGCACCCACGATGGGTAATGCTTTGGTAAAGAACAACCCGGAGGACATTGAGCCTAGTTCATGGCTCAAGCAAAGGATAGGCTTTTTTAAATGTCCTTCTTGCAAAGCGTGTCAATTTGGTGTTAATACCAAAACATACCAGACACCTTTTAGTGATAGGGTCTATTCAATTAATAAATACCTGTCGTGTAAAACTGAATTTGCAGTCTATGCTTTGCAATGTAGTTGCAACTTGCTCTATATTGGGAGTACAAAATTGGCTGTACATAAGAGGGTTTTACAGCATACTCGGGCTATAGTGAACTGTGACCCGAGTTACCCGGTAGCCAGGCATTTTAAAGATGAGCATAACAGTAGCCTTAAGCATTTTAAATACTTTGTATTGGATTCTATACCATATTCTAAACGTGGTGGGAATAGGGAATCCAAGCTGAGGCGCCTGGAGACAAGGTATATTCTGGAACTCGATACTAAACAGCCAAATGGTTTGAACACGAGTGAAGACTTATACACCTATCTTTAAAATTCTAATTGTATCTCTCTGAAAGAGCTCCCAGTTGAGGATGAGATTGTTGTGTGCTTTTCGGCCTTGAACTAGGTTGAGTTATTTATCTGTATATGACTAAAAAACCTCTCTGTATGTATTAGTTGTTTATGAAACATTGGGTATCTCCATGAAAAATATTTTTTACAATGTCTTGTGTAAATATTTTTAATATATTTATTTATATATATATATTTACATATTTATTGTATTTTTTAGGTTGGAAACCCCTTTTTTAACTTTTCTAGTGGAGTTTTTAAGGTTGAAATGTATTTTATATCTAGGATATGTAAAAACATTTGTGGGAATTGAACTTGTTGCTCTTGATTGGTTATACTCTATCTTTTTTTCTGTGTATGTAATTATTTGATTATATCATTTTATATGGTATAATGTCGTTTGGCAGCTAGCTTAGAATTTGCACATTGGGGTTAACTATTAACACCTTTATTTTGCACTATATTATATAGGACTTGATTTTTTAGGATTTCTCTTTTTAGGTGGGATATAGGTTGTATTATCCTTTTTTAACCTTTGGTATCCATTTTAGAAGTTAACTATGGGTAATGATTTGTATTTGTATTTTACAAAAATATATATTCTTCTTGTCTTATTTATTTTTTCAGGTTGAGTTAGTAGTCTACTAGTATATTTAGAGTTATGATAATTTACTTATATCATTACATTCTACAACTGTATTTAAACAGAGACATTGTATTGCATAGTATTTTTTCTATGTCTATATGGATTGCCATTGGTCACTTGCACTTTAAAAATGTACCTATTCTTTCTGAACGCTGTCATGTGATCAAGGCCGCTTGTACGGCCGAAACGCGTAATGGCAACATGGTGATGGCTGGTTGGAAATATATAAAGAAGCAACTTGCACTGAACTGGGTCTGCTCTTGCCGTTCTGTTCATCGAGTACTGGGCTTGTTTGCAGCTATATATATATAATTATGTGTGTTTAACTTTTTTAAATTAAGTTTATTTGTTATATTTGTTAAAATGTATATTAAATCTAATTTTTTTTAAATTAATTTTGTTCTTTATTATATTGAATATTTATTAATTTATTTTATATATAAAAAGGATATTTTTGTACAACTATACTTATGACTGATATTTTTTCGAAATTTTTGTACTTACCATTATAAGTATAGGATGTAGATATTTGATACATCGATATTTTGGTCACAATATTTTTGTATGGGGATATTTTGAGTGTTGATATTTTGTCAGGGCAGCAGCTGCGGCAATTTGATTTATTAACCCTCGCTCACTGCCTCACCTCGGGGCGGGGCCAATTCCACTGCTGATTGGCAGCAGGAATGATTGCACTAAAGCCTATAGTGCGCATGTCAGATTGGGCGACCGTCTTGCGACGGCCAGCCCGACATGTGCACTTCAACCCGCACTTATGTATTAGCTGAGTGAAAGAAGGCGGACTGCAGGAACAGGCTCCTATTCTGAAAAGGAGCGCTGCGTGAACCTGCTCTGACCAATCTTGGAGCTACTCTTGCTGAGAGCAGCTCCAGGATTGGTTAATTTCATTGCCTCTTCACTTAAGGCTCCGTGCGTTTTTTCTGTGAACAAACTAGACTGCAGATTCTGAAAACTCCAGCCGGATTAACCAACGTTGTCGGTAAGTACTTTTGTCTGTTATTTATGTAAAGAAGTACACGATTTCCTGGTTTGCAGGGAGGTGTGCACAACCTTGTGCTGCACGGGGTCATGGCTCTGTCCTTCATGACGAGCCGTGCCAGCAAACGGGCTGGTGCGGCTGTGAAGGGGTTGTTGAAGGTCTCTCCCACCACTGCACTTTCATTTTCCATCCATCTTTGTGCTTCATGGTCACAGCTTCCAAATCGGGAGCAAAAATGTTCTCTTTTTGTTACAGCTGGACTGACCTATAAAAAAGAGCCACTCGTTTCTCTAGATAGACACCGGATTATGCTGCGCGCTGCCACGTACTTTAAGGACATTTTCTGTCTACAAACAATTATGATAATAATTTCTCACTTCGTTTCTCATTCTCCCTGGAACTGACATGTATTTGGTTCCAAAATAAAACGTGTCTGCAGATACCGCACACTAACTCGATAAGCATTTTTGGGCCTACTGAATTTGGAAGAATGTGGGAGCTGGCAATGTCGGCCCCCGGGGGAAGCAGGGTCGCAGACCAGTCTTCCCCCGGGGATCTTCGCGCTGGCCGGAAGTACAAGGTGGAAGGTAGGTTATTAGGGAGGGTTTAGGGGCGGGGCGGTGGTGCCTATAAAGGTGTTGGGGAGGAAGGTCACGGCCTCTTTCTCAACACCTCGCACCACCGGGTTAGGGATGGTTTTTGTTTAAATTGATCCACCCCCCCTCCCTGCAGTTGGACGGGAGAAGGGGTGAGAGTTAAGTGTGCCAGTTAAGGACGGGTTACAAGGCTCCAAGGTTGCGGAACTTTGGAGGGGTGGTGAGTCACGGACGGGTGGAGCCACCCCTCAATGGGGGGGTACACAGGTGAATGTGGGCGGAGCGCTGGTTGAAAGGTGCAGCAGAAGAAAGGCAAGAGAGGATGTTTAAGAGGGCTGTGAAGGTGAGAAGGGATGTATGGAGAGGTTTACAGCAAGAATGGGGAGGAGTGAAACGGGTGAGACGGTTGGAGAATGGTTGAAGTATGGGTTATTATTGTTGAATAAAGTTATAGAGTTGCATTATTATGTATAATAAATGTTGGAGTTATGATAACCTTGTCCTAATAAATGGCCTTTTACACTTCAAGTCAGTGTGGAGTGTAGTTATTGCGCGACATAATTTGTGTAGATTAGCAGATAATTTGTTGTTTGAACGGAAACGTTTTTGAAAACGTTGACATATATGAAGCTTTAATTTTCGACTTCGGTTCAATTGTTGCATTGCTATTCTGGGGCCTATCATGATGGACTTCACTCCATCGGCGCACAGCCCAGTGCCACTTTTTATGCACCTGCAGTCAGTCGCTGCTCTTTTTTCTGATTTTAAAATACCAAGCCGCCCTAGTCCTCAATCCGCACCCTTTTATGAGAAACCCAAGAGCTGCAATTTTAACACATTCATGGAACCAAACTGTCCCAGGACAAGCCTCTTTTAACATGTAATAGTAATTTGCAAATGGTCAGCAAAGGGGCTATTTACCGGGAGCCATGATGTGATTACAGCCTTCGAATTAAAATATGCAGAACTCTTCTTTCAGTACGCTCAATACCGCCAAACCCGCAGACTTTTCATATGTTTGCTAAACAAATGTTAATTCGAACCGTAACTGACAACCATGCTGTAAATTTATATTACATTGCACACAGCTTGAAAGTGTTCTTATAGACCTGCATTAAAGGTGCAGCACAATCTATTGCGCTTCAGCTAGAGAACCAGTTTAATTATTTTTTATCTGAGGCGCAGGTGTGAGACTTAATCATTTTCTTGTATAGACCGCAGCACGATCTGTATAGCCCCAGGCAACCCATGTACTTTAAAGTAACGAGGGCACTAGAAATAAAAAATTATTTGCCCAGGATCACGCAGTTTAGTCAAGTGGGGAAACTGGGATTAAAGCACGGTCTCCTGGTGCAGAAGTCTGTAACTTCTCCACCTAAACACACCCCTCCTCTTCTCCTCAGGATACTTTTCCGAGTGAAGACAAAAGGATGCATGCATTACAATGTATATACGGAAGGGTGAAAGTGACTAGCTCTGTGCACATTATCCTTCAGGGCACAATATTCTGTGGTGCACTTCCTCTCTGATCACAATGTCTGTTTTTCCCTAGCCCTGTTTTTTGTTTTCCGATTGAAATCTCAAATAATGTCCCTCTTGAGACTTAAGTGTTCTTCCCAGTTTACCTCTTTTAGAAACACTGATATATTGAAAAGACGTCTTGCACTCCCCCTTAGATCTTTAAAAAATCTCTCTTTTTATTTACCGATATAGTTTTAAAATCTGCTTTGGGGGGGAGGGAACCACCATGCCCCCTTGATAGGGCGGCACCTGCTCAGTGACTAAGAAACTAGAGGTTGCGGTATTATAGCGCTTGTGCTAAAGAGACCTGTGAGGGTGGTACTGTGGAGAGTGCTGTGTGTTGTGCTCCGGAGGTTAGCAGTGAGTTCGCACATTTGAACTGTTGGTGTATCAGACCTTTCGTGCTGGAGGGGCAGGAGTCCAGTTACGTTACCCTTGGTGTCTCATTTTATTGTCTATCGCTATATTGCCATTAGTGCGCCTCACGGTGTGTTTAGAGTTCAGCTACCTTCACGCGCTGGTCTTCGGGACCGCATCATAGATTAGAGTCTGGTGGTTGTTAAATTGGGGTCATCAGTGGTGTGCACGTGGTTAATATGCTTCATTGGCATGTATGTTTGCTTGTATGTGTGAGTGAGCATTATTGTTCTTTTGTGTATTCAGAGGTCGGTACCAGTAGGGGTGTGCCCTGTTGTAGGGGTGGCAGACACGAAGCCAGCACATTCACAGCATTTGCAAATATGTGTCGGCGGCTGTTCAATCCACATCTGCTATCTTCCCCTTCCAGTCCCATCTCTGGGTTTATGTGCAGCGACTCACGATGTGCAGGTTCCCTTTACTTTAACTGCTGTCGCTCTTCTTCTTTCTTATTTTTTTGGCCCCTGGGCATTGCCTGTCACCGGCCTACATTGCCACTTGATGAGTGGTATAAGGATTGGCAGAGAGTGCTAAATTGGGTTGGCGGAAGCACAACAGCACTGTTGAGGGCACTAATGAAAAAGAGCTTCTTACACTGTGTACTGATTGCTCAGTCTTGCTCCATCACATGAAGATCACATTTACTGTTTATGATATGCCATGCTTTATATCTTAGATGTGTGGAGCATGGTAGCGCAAGAGGTTGTGTCAATAACCAGGGAGTTGAACTGTGGTTATACTGAATAAGCAACAACCTACGTCATTATCATATAAAATCTCTTTATTGAAGTCATACCTATACTTTCACAATTGCCTTATTAACCTTGCTTTCTCAAATCAGCTTGAAAGTGCACCATTTGCCCTCTCTTTTTTCAAAATTTCTGTCGCGGGGAGAACTCCCCAAAACCCCCCCTAAAACGGTCGGGCTCAATCGCTACGCTTGCGCGCCATAGGGCCCTCATCAGGAAATGTTACGCTCACCACTTTCAAATGTCACCAGCCGCCACTGGTGCAGTGTATTTAAAAGGTAGGACATGTACTGGTGTGCTTTACATGTCCTGATAGTGAAATACTGCTAATTTCGTTTTTCACTATTGCAAGGACTATCTCTCCCATATGTTATCATTGGAGCTGCCTTGTAACCTCTTTCAAGTGTAACTTCCAATTGGGAAGAGATGGAGATTTAGAGTTTGGAGTCCCTGAACTCCCAATTTGAAAATTCATCTGTTAGACCTGCCATCCTTGGCGTGGGTCTCCCTTCCATTTTTCTATGATGCCTCCAATGTTATTGATCTGTTTTTGCTGGTTTAGATGCTTTGGGCACTGTGCCATTGCTATTCAGTGCCACAGTGCAAGTGCTCCCTATTGTAAATTGATGTATGTATTAGTGACTCCATGATTGGATGATTGATTTACTTGTCAGTCCCTAGTACAGTGCACTGAGTGTGCCCAGGGCTTGTAAATCCAATGCTGCTGGTGGGCTTGCAGCACTGGTTGTGCCACCCACCGAAGCAGCTTGTAAAGTGTGTCTCAGGCCTGCCATTGCAGAGCCTGTGTGCAGCCTAGGGCTGCCATGTCGACTTGGTGAGTACACCCACTTACCAGTCCCTAAACCTTCCCTTTACTGCATGTTGGTCACCCCTAAAGTAGGCCCTAGGGCAGGGCGCATTGTAAGTATAAGGTAGGACATGCCCTGGTGTGTGTGGCGTGTCCTAATAGTGAATTACAGCCATTTTCGTTTTTCACTATTGCAAGGCTACCTGCTCCCCATAGGCCAGAATGGGCAGTTTTGATTATTACACCTTATAATCCTAACTGACCCAGGGAACATGGTAGAAAAACGAATTTAGTATGCCTGAACTCAGGATGATAAAATACATCTTTTAGTGAAGTTGGTTTTAACATTCTGTGTTTGAAAATACCACTTTTAGAAAGTGGGTATTTTCTTGCCTAACTATCCAAGCCTGCCTCTGCTAGGTTGTGTATTCCTTGTCTGGAGTTTGAGTGACAGGGGCTGGGGGTGGCTACAGGAGACAGGGTGAGTCAGCACAGGGCTGAATAGAGAGAGTGTGGAGGGAGGAGTTGCTCCTGGGTCTGAATAGGGCTGTGCCTGCCTTCCACAATGCTGGCTCCACCTCCTGCCGGGCGGCTGAGCACTCTGCCCCACATTCTGAAAGGACAGACGGAGTCCTGTAAACAAAGTGCTCCAGGACTGACCAGAACTGGTTTTGGACTAGGCAAAGGCCTCTCTGCCCTCAGAGAACAAAGAGAAAAGGTGTATAAAAAGGGGACCCAGACCCCTAGGAAATTAGATCACTTTTGGGAAACAAGAATGTAACCGGGGGTGTCCGGGCATTGAAAGGACAGACCTACCTGCACACCAAGAAAACGCGACTACCATCGTTTTCCCTCTCCCTTCACAGCAGCAGGACGAGTGGTTACGTACAAACGTACGGGAGAAGGACAAACAGGAGGAAATGGGCTGCCGTTCCTTTAAGGTGGGAGACTGGACCATAGGACACGCCCCCAGTGATGACGACGACGAGGACTGGCCAACAAAGGAAGGGAGAATACGGAAGCCGGCGTGTGGCATCACCGGAGGAGTTGAGGAGAAAGACCGAGGCGAGGAAAGTGCGAGTTGGACGGAAGTGAGAGAAAGGACCGAGGCGGTGCGGAGAGAAGACGACGGAGAGCCAGGAGGCCAACGGTTCCACGAGTCGCCCAGCCGCGCTCCAGGAGGAGCGTGGCTCTCTCAGGTACGAGAGCGTTTCGCGGGCTGGGTGGGTAAAAAGGAGAGACCCCATCAATAAAGATAAAAACTCCTGTTTCCCGGTGTCCCCGTTCCTGAGCACTCCTCCTCACCTAAAATAGATGTGTTGAGCACTGAGTGATACCCCCTCACTACCCTTCCCTTTCACACCTGTGTTCAAGACCAACCCATTCATACAGAGCTCCTGTTTTCCTTTGTTTACATATCTCCATGACCGGACGGGCTCGAGCTGGAGTGGACCAAGACCAGACGGGGCTCGGCGAAGACCCGGGACACCAAGGACAAGCCACCCCTTTCACCACTACCCTATTATAGACTGGCCACACACCGAAGACGTTTGCTTTCTACAATAAAACCCTCTTTGCCACAGCCACGTCTCCTGTCCCTTCCTAACCCGCTACAAAGAAGAAACCTTTGCTGAGGAGCGGAACCAAGAAGAAACTGAGGAGTGACTTTCCCTAAGCTGAAGTGCTGCTTGGGGGATTGGCCTGCAGTGGTTGCCTAACTGCCAAAGAAAGGAGAGAGGAACTTTGTGTGTACTTTCATCAACTTGTGAAGGATCTCCAAGGGCTTGATTTTAGAGCTTGCCTCCTGCTGAAGTCTCAGGGACAACAGACTTCACCCACCAGCTCCCCCTGTGTTCCCTTGCTGGGAAATTGGACCTTCTGACACACTTGTGTGTCTCTGGGAGCTGGAAGCGCGACTCAACACGAAGAAGCGTGTCGCCGCAGCCGCTGAGTATTGCATCACCGGAGAAAGGTGTCGACGTCGCAGCAGACGCCGGCGCATCCCCGAAGAAGCGCGCTGCATCCTTCGAAGTGCCTCGCAGCACCGGAGAAAAGTGTCACCGTCGCATCAGACGCCGTCGCATCCCCGGGGCAGAGCATCGACCTCGCATCAGACACCGACGCATCGCAACACGAGGCGCACCCCGCATCCCAGGAGAAGATCGTCGACCTCGCATCAGACGCCGTCGCATCGCCAGGGAAGCGTGTCGCAGGGCCTGTCGCGGCTCCAAAGACTCATCGAAATCACCGCACGGCCGTCGGGCGTGCACGCATCACCCCTTCGTTGTCGCAACCTCAAGAAGACGCCACTTTGTTTCTTTTTGCACCAGATCTTCAACGCATCACCGTCCTTGCGTGTAAGGGACTACCGCCTCACCTTCCCTGCAACACTTTTCGTTGCCCTGCGTTACGCATCTTAAGGTACATTGAACTCAAAGTGTCGCATTGCTATTTTAAGAGACTCAAGCTAATTCTACCCCCTTTAAAGTACAGTATTGTGGATTATTTATGTCATTTATGGTCTTGTGGTAAATCTATATAAAAGATACTTATTTTTATAATACAACCTGTGTGGTGTCCATTTGTAGTGTTGTCACTAGATTACTGTATGTGTTCACAAATGCTTTACACACTGCCTCTGAACTAAGCCTGTCTGCTCGTGCCAAGCTACCAAGAGGGTGAGCAGGGGTTATTTCAGGAGTGTACCCCCTTACCCTGACTAGAAGCAAGGGTCCCTATTTGGACAAAGGTACCTACCTCTGCCAACTAGAGACCCCCAGTTCTAACAACATCGTTTTAGTGAAGTTGGTTTTTAAGTTGCATGTTTGAAGTTGCCACTTTTATAAAGCTGCTGGCAGCATGAGAGCAGCATCAGGATTGGCCTGAGCGCCCTCAATTTGCGCTCAGGCCCTTATTTGATGTCTATCGGGCGAGTTGATTCCATTGCTATGTCAATTGATAACATTTTTAGCTAATGCTGAAAAATTATTGGTGTCTGCAACCTAAGGGTTGTCTTAATGAATAAGGAATTATAGTGATTGGTTTTAGGTTGCTGACACCTTGAATGATCTTGTGTCTAAGCTACTATGGTAATTAGGCCCTAAAGAATATATGAAAATACTGATGCACTTTCATTGCTCGTTTGTACAATGGAATTCATTGCTTAAATCTAGCCCTCAGGCAATTTCAGATAACAGGCCTCTTAGCATACAGAGACACCTTATTGCTTATTTGCACAATTATCCATAATGTTATAGTTTGTGCATATTGGCACTTTATAGCATATTTGCACAATGTAATATAATGTCTAGAGTTATTATTGTATACTCCTGGGAATGTAACTATAATAAGCTATCAGTTTTATGATTACAGTGCATTCGTGATAAAAGATGTTAATATGTGGTTTCAATGTTCTAGTACGGCATGTAAGCATTGAAACATTCTTCTTGTACATGTGCACATTGTTTAAAGAAACTGGGAATTGTGTTTTTTTCTTATTTAAGTTTTTAATGTTTTAATTGCAATGATTTTTGTCAATCAAGCAGTAAAGAATTAATTCTCTCTCTTCTCTTACAGCAGTAGGCTTTCGTTAATGCACTTGTCTAGACTCAAGTATTAGCCATTATCGACATCACCTTAACTATCATCACCACTACCATTACTGTCATCCCTACCACTGCTACCTCTATTATCACCACCATTACCACCCACACCATCACCACCATTGTTACCATTACCAACAAAGTTGCCATCAACATTACTGCCACCATTATAAACATTACCACTTACACTATTGCCATCACCACCATTACTAGCAACATTGCCACCACCACTATTAACGCCACCATTACCAATTCCACCCACACCATTACCATCACCACCATTACTAGCAACATTACCATCACCACAACCACCACTTTTACTTCCACTAGTACCACCACCATTGCCACCATCGCCATTGGCAACACCACCATTATATCCACCATTACGACCACAGCATTTGCACGTGCCTCTCTCTGAATGCTTTACCACATGAAAGCCAGACCGATTGCCTTTGTCAATGCTTGTTTTTGTGTGCCCGCTTGAACATAAAGTGATTTAAAGTGAATGATAACATGACATGTTTGGTGCCATCGAAAACAAATTACATGCATGCAGAAATAAATACACAACGGGTCAAGGGTTTTGTCTGCAACCGTTTTAGAGAGCTTACAATGCCCTGAAGCTTGATTTGTATGCTGGCTCGGGTAATGCAGGGGTGGAAACAATTCATCAGAGGGAGGCCGGCGGTGATTATGATAAGCCTCGCGCTGATAGTCATCAGCATAAACTGGTCTGTCATTCTTCTCTCACCGCTGAGCCTACATCGCAGACGTCTGCCCCTAGTGTGATATTTCAACCAACGTCATTTGGGCCCGAGGGAAGCAGCGCTTCCTCTGCTTTGAGATAAAGCCATTTCTGAAGAAGCGGAGGTTGTAAACCTATTTACATCCCCGGAGGGAAATATGTTAAAATGAAACATCGGTCTCCCTTCCTCAGACAGAGCGCGGAGAGTCCGAGGCGCGCCGAATATAATGTTGCTTTTTTCTTCAATTTAAGAATGTTTTAATACAGTTTGATGACTTTCTGGATTTTTGAACAGAGGTCTGTTAAAGTTCAAAAGAAAGCACGACCATGCAACGCAGATTAAAGGAGGCCTACATTAGTGTAATTATGATTGTAATTAAATAGCTATAAATGTAATTCGGTTCCATAATATATCACACACTGTACTGTTTATAACTAATATCCAGGGCCACAGGAATTATGTAGCAGGGTAGGACCAAACTATGTGGCGGGGCTTTCTAAATTGCGCGGCAGGAAAAGGAAAATTATGCGGCATGATTCAGCATAATTTGTGATAGTACCAATTCATTATGTCGTCATTTTTATCCGTCAGCACTGTGAAAACGTTTCACCTCATTAACATTAGTTTAACAGCCAATTATAGGATTAAGAAACTTAAAAAAGCAGTCAGCCTTTGCAAAGGGCCTTGCACTGCACGACGACGTGCCCCAACATTATTAGTAACGGTGAATTGAATTTCCAGATCTGATTGACAAACCGTTTTCAGTAAAATGTGTTTTCCACTCCAGGCTTTCGTGGGTTCTACTACCAGAGCTATTTGCAGGACTAGATTTAACGTACAGATGTAAATAGCTGTTTTCTACTAGCGTAAAGCCACAGTTGGCATTGGAAAATGGGCTTTTTTGCACACATGAAACAATTTACCCACACGAAGGCATTTGTATGATTTCGTCTACTCATAGAGACAAGAAGTTGGCTTTTCAAGGTGGGAATGTAGTGTCAGTTTAAGCACACACACTGCTTGTTTCTAGGCACTTACAAACTTTACATGACCTCTGTAAGAGGACATTTATGGGAGTAGTTTAACAATTTATGTCAGAATTTCAAAGAAATTCATTATTTTGAATCTTCATGGCTACAACTTTGCATGCATGTGTGCAGATCTATAACTTCCAGGAATTCACAATGGTTTCTTAAGTGTGCAACTGGTGCATGTTTCAAGGTGTGCTTTCTGGAAATGAATTTCAACTTCCTGGTCTTGGCAAGTGCAGCCCTTGTATGGTTACATCCTAGAAATCCACTCAATAAGTACCAGGGAATTCCCAAATCTGTTTCATTTCTCTGGGTGCCCTAGAGGAGGATGAGGTGCCCCAAGCGCCATTGAGGTCCTCTGGGTTAATATGAATATTAAGTGGGTCTGAAAATGAGGTTGTGAAGGTAAGGTTAACCTTCCTGACCTCATCTGAAGGTAAGAATACCCCAGCCAGGTTCCAGTCCATACTAGAAGCCTCAAAATCATGGTGATGGACCGGAAATCTCACGGTAATCTCTCTTTGGAAAATTCAGGTAATGCGGCACTATTACATTTGATTACCGTTACCCTTGTTTCCGCTTAAGGTCGATAGATCTTGGCCACCGTGTTTTGACCCAAAAGGCCCCTACATAAGCATGGGCAATTAATCAAATGCAAAAAAAACATTTTAGTCAATAATGAGGGTTGTGAGTAGTTTTAAAGGGATTTATTTTTAAGGTTCTGTGACTCTTCATTAGTCAGATATCAATCAGGTTACAGAATTAAAAATAGAAAATGTAGGTTAGTACAAGCATATCATAAATTCCACACAAGCGTAACAATTGCAGAATCTCCCATGAAGAGAAATCAAGCATAAAACAAATACGCTTTGACAAAGCTTGGGATCTTAATAAAAGTCAGAATGTAACTAAACCTACATCTGAACTGCCTTCGTCTGCCTCCGATATGCTATCCATCAAGTCTGCCGTCTCCTACCCTACAACTGCAAATCACATCCGCTCTTCTCCTTTCATTTCTGCATCAGAGTCTGAAACTCCTCTGCAGCCCTCTGTCTTTACATCTGTCTGCAAGGGTTTTGTCTCTCGCAAAGGTCTCTGCAAGAGTTCTGAAAGCGTTCTGAAAACTCCTAACTAGGAATGCATTTATCAAAGAATGATGTTAAAAAGCATGTAGCATGACTTCATCTTCCTCCAATCGGAATACAGCATTCTCCACAAGGACACTTGGGCAACTGCATATGTCATCTAATCAAACAAATGGATCTGTGAATCGGCCCTTTATGTGAAACATGCCTGGGACGTCATTATGTTTGCATCAGCACTAAATAGTGGCAATCTGTCACAAGTCTGCTCCTTACAAAAATAATAAATAAATAAAAAAGAGACCTGCCTGAGTCCCGTCACAGAGTGTACTGTAGCCATCTTTGCTTACACGCCCTGCACATCTGTGATTCCAATGCAGGCTGCAGAGCAGATTTTTAAATAGGGAGAAACGTAGCGTAGAGTCATATCTACAACGATCACCTGTGCTGGTGCCTCAAACAGGCTGCCCGGCGCTTTCAGTCACCTTGGTACCATAGTGCACACCTCTGCATTATGGTGCAGAAGTGTGTGTCATGTATAGCATAGGTTTTGTCCTGCAAGGAACCCTTCTAGTAAAAAATACTACACTTACACTACCTTTAAACTTTTCCTACATTGTATGTGTGCTGTAGAGTGCACAGTTTAACAACAGTGTGGAGAAATCTGCAGTAGTAAATCCCACGCAAATGGTAGGAAGTGGGTGTTACAAGGTGTGGTTTGCAGTGTTGGATGACCTTTCAGGAAGTCTGGTAGTCTGGCACTGCCAGATGGGTCAGGGTGGGAGCTGTTTATTTTGCTCCAGTGGGCTGTGATGGGGGCCAAACAAAAACAGACCATTCGCTGGTCCTTCCTAGCTAGCCCAGCTGGCAGTGCCCGACTGCAAATCTGCCAGAAGAGGCAGTCCGCCTCGGATGGTTTCCATTGTAAGTTTGTAAATGCCCCCAAAAATGTACATCTGTGGGTATTCACATACTGAAATCCAATCCCTTCCCACCATAGAAAGTTAACCAAGCCCAACAACGTTTGCCCCACCCACCCCCACCAAATAAGAAGAATGATAAAAAGTGCAGTTGACATTTGGCTGCTCTTCCCACTGTGTCGAATTGTACACTTTGTACAGTTCTGCAGGGAGAGATTAGGCACCCTTAAAAAGCAACATGACACGCCCAATAATATACCTGAACCTGCAACTGGCATACTTTCTAGGCCTACTATTGCACCTGTTTTGTGAATGGCAAAAAAGTGAAAAGTTACATCGAACACTGTCCGGAATTTCGCATTTCTTTAGGGGATTAGGCCAACTGAGAATAGCAGATGGAGAGTTGGTTAAGGATTGGTACAAAGATAGACATCATGGTAATGCACTGAGATCCACGCATGTTAGAAAGAAAAACTCCTAAGACTCTGACAAACTGTGATCATCCATATGTTCCTAATCAAGAAGCCCTTTCTGAGCCTGCCCAATCCATTTATTACTTACAGGCAAGCGCCAAGCACTTCACCATGCACAGCTGGAGCCACCAGCCTGACTGGCATTTAGCTCCTAAAAACCAGTGGGATTGACGAAAATTAAATCTGCTGTTCAATGCATTATTTGCTAAAGCGTGGTTCCATACAGAGACAGCCAAACCTTTCCTCCTCTGCAGCAAAACTATTATCTAAAATTAATTAGGGCTGGAATGAACAACATTCGTTGCCCTTAACTGTATTCGTCCGTAGGTTTAGCTTGCAAATAGTCCATAACTCTCTAAGGAAATATACGCTTGTTTTAGAGGTGAAATCGTAATTAGCTAAAAATATCAGTGACAAAACAAGGGCATCTGCAAAGAGGCTGAGTCGTCAACAAACTGATATGACTTTTATAACAAGACGGATGTGTAGCCATTGTATGTCATTGCTGCTTTATTTTACAGAATAGCATAAAATGTATTATGCAGGGAAAACACTCACTAGATGGTTCATTTGAAAGCTGCAGTGTACAGAGTCGGACTAGGACAGAAAATAGACCTGGGCCCTAAAATACAAGTGGCCCACATTAGTGAATTGGATAGCTAAAAAAAGTGCCCCATGTCTGCAAATTGGTCGGGGGTGGCTACCTCCTCCTGGCAGAGAGTTCACCTGCCTGTCAGCCACTGAAAACTTGATCCCGACTTCACAGAAACTCTGTGATGCCCTAGCCGACCACTTCTACAACAAGATAGCCACCATATACAGCAACTTCGATCCCCAACCCACTGACCTCCTCATCATCCCTTCTCCCATGATCACTGCCGCTGACCACCAGCTCACCACATGGGAACAAATCAGTACACCAAACACAACTACCCTAATGAACTCCTCTACTACAATTTGGGTGGAATGTTATAGGAGAATGACACTCTCAAGGATATCCACATAAAGTATTTAATACAGTCAAAATTGTATGCAGTGCTAAAGAGTTAGGGAAAACCACCCTATTCCCTGATATACGGTCACAGACCACATGAAATGTATACAGTAATCCCCTGCACAAGCTCAAAGTGTATAGTTAAGTGACAGTAACATAAATTAACAGTCGTCTTCTTTGGTTCTGTAATTTTAATATTTGCTTTCTTCAGTAGATGATGTCTTTTTACAGTCCAATGAATCTCTTGCAGCCTTAGCCAACACATGTTTCGTCACCTTTTTGGGAAATGATTCCGCAACTTCTTCAGGACTAGTGTACTACTTTATGGAGTCCTTCACTTCGGTGATACTTCCGACTCGAAAGTCATCCAAATATCTCCCTACTTCCAGATTATAAATTGTATGTTCGGGTTCCCATCTTAATATAAGCTTCCGAATACAGAGAGCTTTATCCATGTGCCCGATCCAGCAAAGATCAAAGCTACATATAATCCCACAGTCCGCGAGTATGCCGAGTTTTGGGTCGGAAGTATCACTGAAGTGAAGGACCCCATAAAGTAGTTCAATAGCCCTGAAGAAGTTGCGTGATCATTTCCCAATAAGGCGACCAAACACTTTTTGGCTAAGGCTGCAAGAGATTCATTGGGCTGTAAAAAGACATCATACCCTAATGAACTCCATCCACTCTGGAGCACCCACCGACCCATGTATCCACCAAATTTTCAACCTCAGAAGATACAAGATCAGCCACCAGCTCACCACCATCCTAAACACCTCCATCACCATAGCCATCTTTCCTGATACCTGGAAAAAAGCAGAGCTCAGACTCCTCCTCAAGAAGCCCTCTGCAGACCCCAGCGAGCTTCAGAACTACCGCCTCATCTCCCTGCTCCTGTTTCCCGCCAAAGGGAAACCATCAACCTCCAACTCACCAAACACCTAGGGAGAAACAACCGACTGGACCTCGCCCAATCAGGATTCAGAGCCAAGCACAGCACAGCACAGAGACTGCCCTGATCGCCACATCAAACGACATCCGCACCCTACTCGAAAGAGGAGAATTAGCCTCGTTGGTCCTACTGTTGCGGGGATTCTGCACATATACAGAGCTATGCACAGGATAATAGGACCTCGGTGTATAGTGGTGAGCCAACCATGCACCTTAGTACCCACAATCCCAATCAGACTAGCCTTAGCTTCTCATTAGGTCTCCGTCCTACAGCGAAGCAACCAATGCTTAGACATCCCAAAACACTGACTCTCTCAGGAATCGCGGGAGCAAGAACACTCTTTCATCTCTCACTCATACTTGTCCACAACATGCGTAATAAGAGACACAGTATAGTTTAAAACGTTTATTTCAACTATCGTGCTCTAAGATAAAGTACACGTGCCAGTACTATCAGCATAATGCATAATGATAAAATAATAAGCATGGTTACAATTCCATTGAATACAAACGGGGACAGCATTTTATAAAGACAGTGGATATAGGGCTAAATGACCTGTCCACCCTCCCCGTGCTAATAACTAGTTTATTATAAAAATAGAAGACCTCTGGGCTTTGTCATGCGGACCCCCATACCTCAATATCTAGATGCAAGGTTTACATCATCAGACAAGCACAGCTCTTCTCCCTGGAAAGGTTTTTCTCCAAGTGCCACCAACAGGGAGATCACAATATTAAAAGCACACAAATTTCTCCAATGCAACTGTACTGCGTGTTATGTCTATGTGCGAAGGGCTGACCAGATCAGCAATAACAAAGGACCTTGTTTTTCGACCTTGTACTTGGTGTGCAGACGAAACCCACAGGGAACAGGAGAAAAGGTGAAAGGCAAAAAGGCAGACAGTTCTAATATAGCCGGGCACAGGCAGAGTCTGGAAAAACAAAGTCACAGAGTAACGTGTGCAAAAGAGGCATCATGGCAGCCAGGCCTAAGCTAACTTAGCAATGCAGACAATGAGGCCACAAACCACACTACACCCTCCCCTGGTCAGTCCAAAGGCTAAGACATAGGACGAAGACAGAATTCAAATAGATGGAGCAGAATGCAAACAGCTATGTACGAAAAGGTCTTATGAAGGACAGTGAATGAAAAAAGTTCAGGACCAAAAAATTACAGACAGGGCCAGAAATCAGGGCCCTTTGAAAATAAAAAAATCTAGAAATGCAGTTCGTTGAAGGTGAAGGCCCCTAATCCAATAGAGTGTATGCGCAGAAAACTGCCACACCTTCCAAGAGGATGTCATTGGTATTGTCAGAAAAAAGAGATGCCATCCAGTTCAACAAATCAAAACTGCATGCATGTTCCTCAAAATAGGGAGCAGCGGTCAGCAATGCGGGACAACTTGCGTGATACTCAATGTAACTTTGTTGTAGGAGATTCTGAGCAGCCGCCCAGATATCCCATTGCGCCAAAACTCCAAGTGCAGCTGCACGCGCCATCAATTCAGCGCCAGAACATTCCCGTTCATGGGCCATTAAAGGGCCCATCAACTGGCCAAAATCCGGGTCAGACTGAGACGTATTGGAGAGGCAAACATCCAAGGACCAACAGAAAGGACATCGTAAGCAAGACATCACAGGTTGCACGTAAGTGAAATACGCAAAGCGAAAAGAAAGTTTGTAGGACACACCGAGTGTCGCCAATGGCAGGACGCCGAAGCTGATGAGCATGCGTTCACGGAGCATCCGGAGTCGACCTTGGTCGAGTAGGCCCCCAGGAAGTGCAGCCATTGCGCAGCAAACAAAATAAAAGCAATATTCCAGCAGCTAATGCTAGGAGTAATGGGAAGCCGCCAAAGATGCTGGAAAAAATAGAATGAATAAAAGCCGGAATTACTCCAAATATAGTTTGAAAGGAGGTAACAAGGCCAGAGCCCACAACCTTAAAAAAGTGCACAAGACCTTCGGTATTAGAAGCATTGAAAACACGGTGAATCAGTTCACCAAAATGTTGTGGGAGGTTTGTGTTCAAAAGGGCCTGTATCTCACTGTGGGTACTAGCCACCTGGAGAACAAAGGTCTCCCGGGCGGAAGTGAGCATAACCTCCTGGTTTAATAATAGCGCTTTTATTCTGCTCAATTTATTGAAATCCGCCGTCAAAGTTGGTATGGAAGGCCAAATGGGACTATCTGTCCTGTTGTGCGGGGGTGGAAAAAGTACATTTTTACAGCACCCAACACGGTGGGAAATAGTCACAATGTAGGGGATGCCGGCCTGATTTCCACAACAGTCCTGATTATTTAGAAGCAGATAGCTACCATTTGCAAGCACAGTGAAAGTGGGTGATATAACAGGAGCCGGAATGCCCTTTAAAACACAAGCAAGATTCGGAGACGAAACATTACAAGCCCCGTGCAATTTAATGTTTTTACAAATGAGGGAATGACCCACTGTAGAATCGCAAGATTCTCCTGTGAGAAAAACCTCCTTTTCGTCCCTAAGGCATCTGTACATGAAAGGCAGGGACCAAAGTTCATGCAAGAAGGCACTGCCTAAGGGCTGAAAACGTCCAACAGGATAATGCTTCATGCATGAAATGAACTCAAATAAAGAAAAAGGCAAAGCGATAACCCCGTGAACTAGCCACACTGCAGAGTCCAACTCCGCTACAGAGAATGGTAATGGTTCTATCTTTTCGATATGTAAGAGAGTGTATGTTGCATCTTTCATGGACATAAACTGCTGTTTTTCAGATAAATTAAACGGCAAGAACAAGGCAGACGTGTTTAAAAAATGCAAAGGAACTTTACCCATTTTCAGAGTCTGCAAAGTCCATGCAAACTGCATCACTGAACGCAATTGATTCTGACCATGATATAACACAGATACATCATCTTGTACAATATCAACAACAGATGAAACAATATTCTCTAATGTGTAAATGCGGGAAGACAGGGAATTAATACTATTGTCAACAACAGCAAGCACTTTTTCTAGATTTGCCTGATCTATTTCCCGTAAATGGGAAGCAGCTTCAATTTGCGAAAGCTTCCATAGTTCATTGTAAGTCTCATAAATGAACCTTTTAGGTCGAGGACCACGAGGCCCTAGAAGGAAATCGGACAGATCAATGTTGCCTGATATTAGAGATAAATGTTGTTTTACAGAATCCAATGAAGAGTGCTGCAACCACTGTTTACACAATTTACCAACTGAATATGTTGTAACAGTACGAGAGTCAGAAAACTGTGGATCAGGCCTATCCTGTTTGTAACCAGGAGCAGAGTCATGAAAACGTAGTTGGCAGGCATTTGATGCTATGGGCCTAGACAACCAGGGTGACTGAACAAACGTAGAAATATTAAAGGAATTATTTTGATACAAAGCTTGCAAAGTTGAAAGGGAAATATTAAAAAGCAAGCTCACGTTGGGAGTGGAAGACAGGACGGGAATGGAGGGTGCATTCAATTGTTTGGAAGTAGCAAAACCCCAACAGGTTGTTTGAAAGATCATGCTATTTAAAAATAAAATCTGGGCCGGGATGAGGCAAGCATGGTGCAACGCTTCCGTACCGCGTACCTGCCATGATTTGGTGCCCCAAATAGATTTTAAGTCAATGGTGTCTAGCCAGTGTTCATAACCACCCACTGCTAAGTCGTTCAAAAAGGAACTCGAATACAGCAATTTAGTGTGGGTCAACATGACCTTTTGAGCGGATGAGGAATTTAATTTAAAATAATAGGACCCAGGGTTTGATCTATTAAAGTCTGTGAAATAAGTAAATTTACTTTTAAGTGTTTGGGAGCTACCAGGCAAAGGGGCCGGACAATGTTCCCATTGGGTATAATTAAAAGTACCCCGAAGTGTACTTGGTTTATGGAGAAAATGGTTGCCCCAATGCTGGTAACAATATAAATCTGCATAACTTGCAGAATTTAAATACAAATCTTCAGCATTAAAAGCAGCATAATATTTAAAATCAGAGAATAACGATTCAACGGCATGCACATCCCAATCATCAGAAAGAATATTACTTTTCACCACATCACCCATAGAAACATGGAGGACATTCGGTACATTAATAATTTCGGTAGGTCCATGAATTTGGTAATTTACAGCATCCCATACGATGCCATCAGCGACAGGGAAAGCGGAAATGTTCACAAATGTGTGGTCACGCTTCATGATGTGAGAAGAAGAATGCGGAGCCAAAGTTCCAGCGACACAGTCAACTGCAGAGCGTTCAGGTAAATAATGACCATTAATGAGCAAGAAAAAAACTGTCACAAAGCCAATAGACATGAACAGAAAAATCAGGAACAGCACCAACCAGATGTAAGTCCATGGTGGGACTAAAAAATTGTCTCGGAACCAGGAGATAAAAACACTGAAGCGGGACGGAACCAGTGATGAGGTGGAAGCCGAATCAAAAGAAAAACGGGTTGGACTCTGGTGTTGTAGGTAAATGAGCCACCGACTCGGTGGCGGGGTATGCATACTCTGTTTCCTCGTTGCAGGAGGAAGTCGGGAAGTTGAGCAGGCAATCAGGTAAATCTACCATCTCAATGGCAACATCAATGTCTGTGTACGATGGAGGGACACAAACAGGAGTCCGTGAAATGGCTGGACATGATAATGAAGGTGTCATGCTATTCAGGATCGGCCAGATGTTGTAGCTTGACATTGTCCACTGAGATGTATCTGTTCTCTTTGCGACCAGGAAGCGGTGGTAAGATTACTGTACGAGTACCCTTCAAGCCAAGAACTGGAACCGGTGCACGATAAGAGGGCCAAATTCTTTTTTGTTCTCCACCTTCTCTCGGACCAGATCTCCAACCTTTGGAAGCCAGCCGGCAACCAGAATCTGCAACGCAGCGTCTGTGGCTGAAGGCAAGTGTTCGTTTGCAAGTTTGTCTCGGGTCTCTTGTAAGTCCTGCAATATAGTAGAATGATTATCTACGTCAAATATTGCGGTAGTTGCCGCCATGTCTAGACCATCTAGGTCTGGCACAAACATTTGTATGCCAAAGAGCATTTCGTATGGGGTCCGCCCACCCAGAGATCTTCTAGGGAGATTATTAAGTGCACGTTGTACGCCATACAAGTGGGCCAGCCAGTTCCTGCCAGTACCTAAGACCCTAGCTGTCAAGGATTGCTTTAAGTCACGGTTCATTCGCTCCACAATTGAGTTGCCCTCAGGCATATATGGAGACGAAAATTGCACCAGCACCCCCCGAGACCTCATAGCGTCCTTGTACGCCTTAGAGGCGAACGCTGGACCTTGGTCCGAATGGAAGGTGCCACAGGCAAAAATTCCCACAAAGACACGCAAATCCCTAATGACATTTCGAGCGTCAGCACTTCGTTGTGGCCAGACCCAGATGAAACGTGTGCACGGGTCTACTGCAACTAAGATGTATTTATATGCAGTGTCAGAAGAAAATGGACCACAGTGATCCAGGTAAACACACCCAAAAGGTTTGTTAGAAATGCAGAGCTGTGTTTGTGGTGGTCGTGTAACCGAAGGCTTAATTTGCTGACAAACGTCACAAGAAAGCACATAAGTACGGGTTTGTTTATATAAACCTCGCCACCAGTAACGCTGCTGCAAGATGGAAACAGTCGCAGATACTCCAGCATGGGCCGAAGCCAAGTCTTCGTGTGCGGCCGTTATCAAGGAAGGTCTGCGGTCCGCGTTGGGAATCAGCCGATCCCCAACGTCTGGAATGCTTACATAAGGAACCTGTTCGGGACTTAAGTGATAAGAGTACTTGGAAGGGCAACCCCGTGGGTAATTAGCACCTTCCTTTGTTGCAGCAATAGCTGCCAAAATCTCATTATTTATTTTAGTCATGGATCTTGTAACCGCTGCTACTGAGCACGTTGCTACTGCAGACTTGGCAGCTTCATCCGCCAAACTGTTACCGACCGCGTGTGTGCCCACACGCTGGTGGCCAAGTGTGTGAATCACCTGTGTGAGGGGCAGACGTTGTTTAAGATCTGCCACTCGAACCCAAAGCATTTTATGCCTGATTGCGCTGCCTTTAGCATCTCTATAATCGTTTTGAGACCAAAAGAAGAGGTTGTCATTAAAGGATTGAACACAATAGTAAGAATCGCATACAATAACTGTAGTCACATCCAGATCTGCAAACTCAAGTGCGAGCACCAAAGCATGCAGCTCGGCCAATTGTGCGGTACTGTCTCCTAGTGCCTGTGTGTGCACTACACTTGACTTGAATTCACTGTTCACCATAGTACCTGCAACAATAGCACATGCTGCGGAATAAGCATGCTTAGAACCTGTGGCCGGTTGCGCCGAACCATCAGTGTAAATGTTACATTCGTACTCCTCTAGCGGCCGCAGAGACAGAGGAGGAGGATGAACAAATTCATACTGTAAGAACTCCTGTGTCTGAAGCGAGGAATCAAAGATAAATGTGACATCCGGGGACGTCAGAGAGGTAGCCCATTGAATCCAACGGGGGTGCAAAGCCTTAGAGTTTGGTACACTTGCCTTTGTCACTGCCTCAAGGGCAGGATATGGTGTTACCACCAATATGCGTTTGCCCTGTGCCAGTGCGCGTTCCTTAAGAATCGCCATTTGCACTGCAGTCAAAACTTTCTCCACAGAGGAAAAGCACATCTCGGCCGAAGTGTAAAGATGTGACTTGTATGCAATAGGTACGGTGTCACCTTCGTTAAACGTTAAGTACGTAAAACCCACCGCACCTGGCACATTTCTAATCACCAGGTTTGTGTGGTTATCACGTGTCAACAAGAACTTAGATTCAAGTAGATCAGACTGCAAAGAGTGCAGTATGGAGGAATGCTCAGGAAGCCAGCATGACTTCGAATAGTTAGGTTGTATCAAGGCATAAAGAGGCTTGATACGCTGGGCATATTCGGGAATGTAAGTACGCCCGAAATTTAGAAATCCCAGCAAAGACTGAAGCTTCTTCAGAGTGGTCGGAGGGCGCAGAAGTGTGCACTTCTCCAAGAAATGGGGTGCTAATCCCTTTCCTTCATTGTTGAGCTCATAGCCCAAAAACAAAACTGTGAATTCAGCGATGTGAGATTTGGCAAAATTAAATTTGTATCCTAAGACCGCAAACTCAAGAATAATGCGGTCCACACGGTAAAGATGCGGCCATAATTCGTCGTCTGTCAGATAGATTTCGTCGACGTACGAACACGCATCTGGGTCTATGCTGTCCAACAAAGAGACAACACGAGCGGCGAAGACTCCAGGGCTGTTCTTATAGCCCATGGGCAAATGCCGGAATTTGAACTGTTTTCCACCGGAAGTGAAAGCGCTCCATTGGCTGCACTCCGGGGACAAATTGTGCGTGTAAAAACCATTTGATAGGTCAAGTGTCGTTTTATACTTTTTACGAACGAGACTGTCTACAAGCGCAGAACTATGGGTATTTTGCACCGCAAAGGTCCGACAATGAGAGTTTAAATGTCGGTAATCCAAAACTAAACGGTACGACCCATCGGGTTTAGAAACCGCGAAAAGGGGATTATTCATTGGCGATACGCATGTTTCAATTACTCCTTGATATTCTAACTGTGTCAGAATGTCTGAAACGGGACCTTTTGCCTCCCGCCGGAGGGGATATTGGGGTTGTGGCTGTGGCAGAGACCGCAGTGGTATTTCATGGGAGGGGGAATCCATATCCCAGCCCACGTGATTTCGGTACAGCGCCGGAGCCAGGGTCCCAGCCCATTCAGCTGCGAGGGCCTCCGCTTTGTCCTTGGGGACGTGACGAGAAAAGCTCGGAAGGATGACCTCCTCCCCTCTACGAGCAGCCAATACGAATGGGGGCGGCCAATCTGCCTCTGCCAACAGAATGTCGTACGAACAGGTCAGATTTTCCCAAAAAATCCCTTTAATAACACGCTCAATGTCGCCATCAATTTGAATGACTATATTGAATAGTCTATCAGGGGGTGCCACTCGGGTGTCAGCTGTCTCGACAGTAATGTATGTATCAGTTGCTGTCGCCTCCACATGAAGACGTAGTGCCTCCCGCACTATGGTAACTTCCGCGGCGCTGTCTAGCAGCATCACTGCCCACGTCCAATTCAGGCGTCTCGTTCTCACCGTCTGTGGCATACCTCGCTGTTAATGCTGCAACTTTTTTCTTCTGAAATTGTGGGCAAGAACGTGGAAGTTCTTCTGGTTTCCCTCGGCCTTTGTTGTCGAGGTTGGTCTCAACCTGGTGGGGCCTCACGACCCTTGCCTCTATCCGGGCGATCTCCTCCACCAGTCTGTGAGGATGTTGGTGCCTGTGAAGAACGAGGAGAACGCGGGTCAGGGACCTGAAATCTCTCTGGAGATTTAATTTTCGCTCGGACGCGCAAATCATAAGTGCGTTCAGAAGATATGGAAACCGGGGAAGCGGCACGCGACCCTGGTTTTGATTGTTGCTTACCCTGTTTTTTCAACCTCCAGTTCTTTTTAGTAAATAACGGTTTCTCATCTTTTTCAGACTGAGTTTTTTGTTGTGGGTTTAATTGAGTTTGCGTTTTAGCAAAAGGCTTAACCCCCAGACTATTGCGGCCTATGGTTTTATAAGCCTGTGCAATAATTTTCGGTAATTCGCGTGGCTTGTCCGGCTCTGGGACTAAAGCCAAAGGATTAGCGACTTGAAAGTTGACGGCATCACCCTTGACGTTAGCAAGGATTAAATCAGCCACCACATCGAACACTCCCACTAGTCTCATCCCCAGCTCCACAGCCGCTTCAGGGCCATGTTCATCTTGCACACGCTTAATCACGGTGGGGAGGACCGTCATGGAAGGAGTGCTGAAGCACTTTGCATACACTGCTGCGAATACCTTACCCCAGTTGGAACATTCTGCCAACTCGGGAATTAAGTCTTTCGGCAAGCTGATCGTCAAAATCCTGTGTTTGTCCACAGGAGAAGTATTCGGAAAAACAGCCTCCAGCTGGTCAAATTTTTCTGCAAGCCAATAATCATCCTTATTTTGTGGGCGCTTGCCCAGCAACGAAATAACCATGACGGGACTTATGGTTACACCGCCCGGTCCAGCTGGATGCATCGCAACTCCAGGAGGGGTTCCCTGAACGTTGCCTGTAACATATTGTACCAAAGCTCTGTGCATGCGGATTAAAGACGCATGCAACACGCGCAGCTCATCTATTGGAACCGCTAAACGATGTGGATGTGGGGTAAACCCGGCCAAAACAGGCCAAGTGGCCCCTTCAATCAATAAGGGGCCTAAAAGAATCGGGGTAACCGGATGTGGGAGGGCGCCATTAAACCAAACACAGTGTTGCCATGCCGTGAGCGGTACTTCAAGAGCCAGATAAGGCATATAAACATGAGGAAGAGCGGTGGGCGTGTATTCGTGGAACAAGTTATCAGTTCCATCCACCGCCGGAAAAGTGACCCAAGAATAAAACACCTCAAAGTGGTAAGCGGGATCCGCTTGCACCACAAAGATCAGATCGACACCCGCGTCAGGCACTCCATACACTGTTAAATGAGCTCGGAGCACTGCGCGACTATGTGCCGCGATGTTGACAGCCATTAAGACTAAGAATGTTCGACAACCTAGTATGAGGCAGCGCAATAAAGGGTTAACATAAACCTTTTAATAACTTCAAGCTTGAAAGAACCTATAAAAACATCAATATAGGAGGTATCACCCTCACATACGTTTCCGGAAACATAAGTGAAGGGAATTGTGGACAAGCACAAGTACTACTCAAGCGTCTCGCAGATAAGAAGCCCCACGTTGGGCGTCATGTTGCGGGGATTCTGCACATATACAGAGCTATGCACAGGATAATAGGACCTCGGTGTACAGTGGTGAGCCAACCATGCACCTTAGTACCCACAATCCCAATCCGACTAGCCTTAGCGTCTCATTAGGTCTCCGCCCTACAGCGAAGCAACCAATGCTTAGACATCCCAGAACACTGACTCTCTCAGGAATCGCGGGAGCAAGAACACTTTCATCTCTCACTCATACTTGTCCACAACATGCGTAATAAGAGACACAGTATAGTTTAAAACGTTTATTTCAACTATCGTGCTCTAAGATAAAGTACACGTGCCAGTACTATCAGCATAATGCATAATGATAAAATAATAAGCATGGTTACAATTCCATAGAATACAAACGGGGACAGCATTTTATAAAGACAGTGGATATAGGGCTAAATGACCTGTCCACCCTCCCTGTGCTAATAACTAGCTTATTATAAAAATAGAAGACCTCTGGGCTTTGTCATGCGGACCCCCATACCTCAATATCTAGATGCAAGGTTTACATCATCAGACAAGCACAGCTCTTCTCCCTGGAAAGGTTTTTCTCCAAGTGCCACCAACAGGGAGATCACAATATTAAAAGCACACAAATTTCTCCAATGTAGCTGTACTGCGTGTTATGTCTAAGTGCGAAGGGCTGACCAGATCAGCAATAACAAGGGACGTTGTTTTTCGACCTTGTACATGGTGTGCAGACGAAACCCACAGGGTACAGGAGAAAAGGTGAAAGGCAAAAAGGCAGACAGTTCTAATATAGCCGGGCACAGGCAGAGTCTGGAAAAACAAAGTCACAGAGTAACGTGTGCAAAAGAGGCATCATGGCAGCCAGGCCTAAGCTAACTTAGCAATGCAGACAATGAGGCCACAAACCACACTACACCACTCAACCTCTCTGCACAGTGGCGTAGCAAGGGGGGGCGGGCCTCTGACGGCACGAGGTCTGGGGGCGGCGGCTCCCCTGTCCTTACAAGAAATCTCACAAGCACCCCCGTGCTTTTCTGTGCGGCCACGGGGTGGCAATGACAGGGACCGCCACGGGCGGACAAGTGTCTAGCTACGCCACAGTCTCCGCAGCTTTCGACACCATCTCCCACCATACACTTATCGATTGACTGCGCCAGGTTGGAATCAGAGACACCGCGCTTAGATGGATGGCATCTTTTCTCATGGGGCGCACTCAGAGAATCCATCTACCCCACTTCACCTTACAACCCAAGCACACCCCCTATGGCATCCCCCAAGGCTCATCCCTCAGTTCCTACCCTCTTCAACCTCCACATGACTCCACTCGCAGACATCATCAAAACTCACAGCATCAACATTATCTCCTACGCTGACGACACCTAACTTGTCCTCTTGCTCTCAGAGGACCCCTCCGTGACTAAGACCAATTTCCACAACTGTATGAAGAACGTCTCGACCTGACTGAAGAACAACTGCCTGAACCTCAACACGAACGCAACTGAAGTTCTGATCTTAGGCACACCTCCCTCTGAAATGACTCCTGGTGGCAGTTGGTCCTCGGACCCACCCCTACTCCAAAAGACCATGCCCGCAACCTTGGCATCATCCTGGACAGCGAACCACCCAGGAACCTCCGCTCTGCCCAACTCACCCTTGCACAGGTTCCACACATCTGCCGCTGCTGCACCGGAGGACGCTCCTTCTAACACTTCACCGCCAAGTCCTGGAACACCCTTCTTCTCCACCTCTGCATGTCGCTGACAGACTTCAGGAAGGGGCTCAAGACCCGGCTCTCCGACTAACACCTGCAGCACAGTGCCTGGACACCCTTACGGGTGATAAGCTGTGCTTTACAAGTACTGTTTGATTTATTTATTTATTGACTTTACATTTATAAAGTATATACGTGTTTACATAAATGTCAACATATACAATATGAAAAACGAAATAAATAAAAAAAAATTAAAAAACGTGTCATTCACTATACAAAATGTTTTACCCTGCGTCTACTATTCATACTGTAAGTACTACATATGATGAAGATATTAAAGTGGTCACATTAACTATTCCCCCTCCAATCTAAACCATTTTGGGGAAGACGTTGGTCACTAGAGGGGTCACAATGATTAGCCCCTCTCCAATCTAAACCATTTTGGGGAATGTGTTGGACACTAGAGGGGTCACATTTACAATTCCCATTCCAATCCAAACCATTTTGAGGAGGGTGTTGGACACTAAATTGTGTATATTAACAATTCCCACTCCAATCTAAGCCAATATGAGAAACTGTTGGGCACTAAAGTGGTCATATTTCCTATTCTCACTCCAATCTAAACTATTTTGGGGAAGGTGTTGGACATCAGACGGGTCACGTTTACTATTCCTACTCCAATCTAAACCATTTTGGGGAAGGTGTTGGACACTAAAGTGTTCCTATTTACTATTTTCTATAAAATCTAAACCATTTTGGGGAAGTTGTGGAACACTAAAGTAGGCACATTAACTATTACCACTCAAACCAAACCATTTTGAAGAAAGAGTTGGACACTAAAGTGGTCATATTTACTATTACTACTCCAATCCACACCATTGATGGGAAGGAGTTGGATACTATAGTGGCCATATTTATTATTCCCACTCCAATCTAAACAATTTTGGGGAAGATTTTGAACACTAAATAGGGCACATAATTCCCACTCCAATCTGAACCAATTCAGGAAAGTGTTGGACACTAAAGTGGTCATGTTTACTTTTCCTACTCCAATCTAAACCATTTTGGGGAAGGTGTTGCCCACTAAAGTGTTCACATTTACTGTGGGCTCAGGCGGAATTATAATTCTGCTTGCGGAGTTGACAGAATTCGTTAATTTCAAGCTATGCTTGTAACAAGGAGTTCCCACTAAATTCCACCATACCATACGTGGCGGAATTATAATCCCATTAGCGAATGCAAGACTTGTGTTAGTGCGCTGGTGAGCCTGGTGAAATTTGCCAGCTGCTAGCACACGCATGCAAGATTTGCTAGCCGCTAGCGCAGCTTCTGGTCACCATGAAACCTCCAGGTGCCTTTTTTGTGGTGCTGGCGAGCAGCCGCGGCGGCTTCTTGAGCAGATTTACTACTCGAGAAGCAGCTAAATCAACTCGAAAAGATGTTTTCAAGTGAATATTCTCCTCCAACAGACCGTTCAGGTTTTATTTTACTGCAAAAAGCATAAAAAGGAAGTGACCCATAGACTAAAACTCCCTCACCCTGTCCAGCAGCCTCCTACCAGTGCTTTGTCCATATCCTGGTCACTTTTCCTTTGGATTTCAAGTTGGAAAGATCACTCTATTTGTCTGCAATTCCTGCTGCAAATATACCATTGGATTTTTAAGAACTTTGTTTTTGTGATATCACAAGTAAGCTCAAAAACATTTGTATAAGAGTATGATTTGTTTGATAGAGATTATGCACCAGTATTTATATGTACATTTATTGGATTTTTTTTTTTTTATAAATCTTTTTATTAAGAAAACAAATCAAATAATATCACAAACATAAACACAAAAACAAAAGCAGTCATGATATTGCAGAACAAGGATAAATAAAATGCGGCTAAGAATCAATGCAAAACAATACAGAAAGGGGGGCTCTTTTGTACACGTGCATCATTTTCGGGCATCGTCAGTGGAAATGCGGTCATAGGGCGCCAGATTATATTGTTCCCGTATCCATCGCGAATGGGGAGGTATCCCCAAAGGGGGTGCACAACTAACCTCTGCTTTCATTCCATGGGGCCCAGATTCTGGTCCACTTCCCCGGGCAGCCCCTACTTTCATACACCGCTCTCTCAGCCTGCATACACCAATCCATATCGGATTCCCAATCTGAGCATTTCAATTCAATTCCACCTTTCCACGTCCTGGCAATATTGCGCTTGGCCACCATGCATCCCAAGGAGACCCACAATCGCTCCGGCCTCGTTAGGTCAGTGGCCTCCCAAATATTCAAAAGGCAAAGTCTCGGGAATTGTCAATTTCTTTCCCGCAAATCTGGGACAGAGTTGCGATAATCTCTCCCCAGTACTTCTGGAGGACCGGGCATCCCCACCATTGATGTAAATAGATGCCCATCTGGCCACAACCTCGCGGGCAGACGGGGGAACTCATGAGACCCATTTTTACCAGGACCGTGCTCGTATAATAGCTCCTATGAAGTAGTTTGAGTTGGACTAGTTTAAAGCGGGACCGGATCGCAATCTCTCGAGGTGAGACGAGGGCCTCTCTCCAGTCCTCATCATCAATATCACCCACATCTGAACACCACTGTGCCCGAACTTTAACCAGAAGGTCGGGCGCGTTATTTTGGAGCTTACGATAGGTTAGAGAGATGGCCTTCTCAGGGAAATAATCATCTAGGAGCCTGTCTTCCAAAGGAGAAGACACCAGTAGAATCTCGCCCCTGGAGAGCACTTTAGACAGTGCACTACGCACTTGGAGATAACGGAAAGTTTCGTTTTCATGCAAATTGAATTTTCGCTGCAGATCACCAAACGGAAGAACTGCGCCTCCCACCCAAATATCTCCTAACCTCGATAATCCAATCAAATCCCATTTGTCAAAACCGGGCTGACGCCAAAGCAGACCCAGACGACCGGAATCCAACAAAGGTGTCGCCTGCGTAAGTTTACCTCTCCAACTGAGGGCTGAGTTCGCCGTATGCCAAATGGAGACAGTCGTCGAAGTTGGAGTAAACCTGGGCTCCAACTTTGATCCACCATATAGCGCTCTTAGATAGGTGCCGGGCAACATATTGTGCCTATCCATTCTGTACGATGGATCAGTAATGGGCCGGTGCATCCAATGATTGAGAACCACTAGTTGTGAAGCCCAATAATAATACCGAATGGCCGGCAACGCAATCCCGCCATCATACCAACTCTTGGTTAAATTGGCCAGTGCAATTCGGGGCGGACCATCGTTCCACAGTAAACTACGCACCTCCGACTCAATGGACGTAAAATAGTGAGGTGGGACAGGGTGCGGTGTGTTCTGCAGGGCATATAAGAAGCGGGGTAAAGCCATCATTTTATAAAGAGCTGCCCGTCCCAAAAGTGTAAGAGGAAGCTTCCTCCAATGTTGGACGTCGGCTTTGAGACGCAATAGGGGGGCAGTAAATTACGTTGATAGAAGACCTCTGCATCTGTCGTGATATATATACAGAGATATCGAAAGCCCTCGGTCACAACTTTTGCCCGCAACCCGAGGGGAGCAGGGGCGGACGGCCACTGAGGACATATATAAGGGACTTATCCCAATTGATGGTATATCCGGAGTATTTTTGAAAAAGTGTGAATACGCGAAGGACCTCGTTAATTGAGAATCTGGGCCTCGCCAAATACAGAAGAATATCATCCGCATAGAGGGATATTAAGTCTCTCCAGTCCGGTGCCCAGTTAAGACCTCGGATCGCAGGATCGCCTCTGAGCCATATCGCGAGAGGTTCAAGCGTGAGAGCATAGAGCAAGGGGGACAATGGACACCCCTGTCTTGTGCCCCGCCCCAACTCAAAAACCGCCGACCTACCCCCATTCACGGCGACTCGCGCCAATGGTGCGGAGTATAAAAGTCGCACCCAAGATAAAAACCGGCTCCCGAAGCCATACCTCTCCAGGGCCGCAAAGAGGAAGGGCCACTCAATCATGTCAAACGCCATTTTGGCGTCCAAGGACATAATAACTGCGTCTTCTTGTATTGTGGCGTTTCGCCCCATCACCCCGAACAAGCGACGCAGGTTAAGTGCTGTATTTTTGGTTGGCATAAAGCCATTTTGATCTGGATGAATCAACTTTTGAAGATGGGGAGAAATTCGACGAGCCAGGATTTGCGCCAACATTTTTACCTCAGGGTCCAATAATGAAATGGGTCGATATGAAGAGCATCGCTCAGGGGGATTTACTTGCTTGTGGATAACCACTATATGGGCCAACCGCTGCGTGGCCGGGAGGACGCACTCGCTCACACTCTCATTATACATACGCAGGAGGAAAGGGGCAATTTGTGAAGTCACCGCTTTATATAACTCGATCGGGAGCCCACTGGGTCCCATAGCCTTGCCTGATTGTAAAGAGGAAATGGCCTTGGAGATTTCTTCTACCGTGATCGCCCCCTCAAGATCTGCCATCTCTTGCGAGTCCAAGCTCGGCAGTGGCAACGTTGCTAACAGTTACACAGCCTCCTCCTGAGTGGAGGTAGCCACCGGAGAATATATCCGGCTGTAGTATGAGGCGAAGGCGTCTGCGATACCAACTCTATCATGACACAAGGTCTCATCATCGTGCACAATTCCGGCCACCCACCTATTTGCCAGTTCCCTCCTATGAAGCCAAGCCAGTAGCTTGCTCGCTTTATCACCGATGTCATAGACGCTATGTTGAGAGGCCCTATAGTAGGTCCTAGCCGCCTCGCTCGATATGTCTCTGTACTCCTTTTGCTTGATCGCCAATTTATGCGAGGTCTTCGAAGACCTGCCCGACACTAAGTCGCGTTCAAGGGCCGCAATCTCTGACTCAATAGTCTCCAGTTGGTGACGCTTTTCTTTCTTATGTCCTGCTATGGCCGCCACCCCACACCCACGGACCACAGTTTTAAAGGCCTCCCATAGTATCACATCGGACTGTACCGACCCATCATTTTCGGCGAAGTACTGTTTGGTAACCTCTATCAGTTTAGAGCGAATTTCGGGGATTTTGAGATACCATGGATTGAGGACCATATCGCGATGGTTAGTGGCAGGAGTACCGCCATAATAGGCGACAATGGGCGAATGGTCCGAAATACCTCGGGGCAGGAAGGACAGTGTAGAGAACAGGGGAAGCTGCTCTGCCTTACAGAAAAAATAGTCAATACGGGACAAGCTCCCATGCACACCAGAGTGGAAGGTGTACTGTTTCTCGGTCGGGTTACAGACTCGCCAGACGTCAGTAGTCCCAAGGGCCCTCAGGAACTCAGACAAACTCTTCCCAGCCGATTCATTCAAACGAGGAGGCATACGGTCCAATGATCCATCCAACGCTGCATTACAGTCGCCACCCAAAAGCAAGTCCCCATCAGGCAAACCCAACAGATGTGTACCTAAATCACTCAGGGTAGTGGAATGGAGCCTCGGGGGAATGTATAAGGACGTAACGTTAAGTGATCTCCCCTCCCAGATCCCAGAAACGGAAACAATCGGCCCAGTGGATCACGCACAGGGGCAGATTTAAAAGAAAGTGACGCATCTGTATAGATGCGTCACTTTCCCTGCGCCACCCTCAGAAACCCTTGCGCCACCATAGATGTGCCGTATTTACAATACGGCGCACTATGGCGCAAGGATTGACAGATGCGTCAGAAATTCTGACACATCTGTTGGCGGAAAAGTCACACATTGCTGGAGTCGTGTCGCAAGCATGACGCAACTCCAGCAATGCGTGTTGAGGCCTATTCCCACTACACTGCGTCACTACTTACGCCTGCTACAAGCAGGCGTAAGGTTTTGACGCAGTGGCGTCCTAAAAGTGGCGCAGTGAAATCTTGTAGATTCACTGCGTCACTTTTACAAGGCCTTCCTGCGTGGGAACGCCCACCCTGCATACATTATACCTGATGCAGGTATAATGTGACGCAGGGCTTTACAACGTGATACATCTCCCTAGATGGGTCACGTTGTAAATAGGCCGCATTTTTTACGCTGCCGATGCATCACAAAAGTGACGCAACAGCAGCGTAAAAGTGACGCAAGGGGCTTGTAAATCTACCCCACAGTGTTTTGGATTCGGAAAGGAAGGGTGCGACGGATCAGGATACCGACCCCTCTGGAGCCCCGCGTATACCCAGCATGGGCTACAAGTTTATATCCCCATCTGTTGAACGCACAATAAGTATTGCCTTGAATATGGGTCTCTTGAAGCATTGTATCAGGGTATTGGCGTTTCAGATATTGCAATACAACACCCCTCTTAATCCGATCTCCCAGACCATTAACGTTCCAGGAGAGGAGCTTAAGGCGACTAGATGGTGGACCCACTTGATCAACCGCACTCATACTGAAAAATAGGTTGGAGCCAACAAATCCCCCTCGGCCTGGATGACGGTACAAACCATACAAAAGTCTCCCCTGGTTGAGAATGCAACAGAACTATTAACCAAATCGACATAAAAGAAACTGAAGCTCCCACATCCACTGCACGCCGAACCCAAGGACTGCCCCCACCGTTGTGTTCATGAAAATAGGCTACTGAGAGAAAACTGCGAAAATTAAACAAAAAAACACATACAAATATACAAACCAAATCCCCAAAACTACTATGTCCTACCCCCCTCCCTGCCTCCCTGCAACGTGGACTTAGAACTGCCCACCCCCCAACTATGCAGAGTGCCTGTATACCCAAAAACAAAGAGACTATATATAGGGGAACGCTACTCAGCCTAGACAACCCAGGAACACCGCCCATCAGAAATTTTTGATCCCCCCCAAGTCAACACCATAGGTTTGCTCCATATCAGATGACTCGAGAGGCTCCTCATCTTACCCGAACCACTACTATAGCAATGTTAGAGCCTCCCCACCCTCGCAGCCCAATCCCCCTGGAACCAAACCAACCGTAATGTAAAGAAGTAAGGCCATTAGATGTTGAAAGAGTCAAACAGTCCACCAAGATCACTGTAGTACGCAGAAATGCAACCCCGTGTCAAAGACCACCCCAGTCCCATGCTGCACACTTTCCCATCGCATACAGTTGCACCTAGAACAAGTCAGTGAGCACCCCAGAAGGACAGCCAAAGTTTCATATCTCTTCGGTACTAGGGTCCGTCGACGGGGAGGAACGTTTTCGCGCCTCCACTGATCTCCAACTCTCGAGCAAATCCCAGGTGTCCTCCGGGGTTTGGAAAAACCACATCTTTCCGGCATCTTGTACTCGGAGTTTCGCTGTTATGGCCCCTGAGAGCCCGCTTAACCTCCAAGAAGGAACGACGCTGCAACTGAACTTTGTGCGTAAAGTCTGGGAAAAAGGTGATGATTGAATTGTCCCACTTAAGAGGTGGAGCAGCCCTTGCCGTCTGAAGAATCGCATCTCTATCTCTAAAGTTGAAGATCCTAGCCAGGAGAGGGCACGGCGGGGCCCCGGGCTTCGGTGGCCCCCCAGGGACTCCATGGGCACGCTCCACGGAGAAGAATTGCGACAGAGATCTTGGCTGTAAATGTTTCTGTACGAGGTCTTCCACAAAGAGATCTGCCGCCTGCCCCTCCGCCCGCTCCGGGACCCCCAAAATGCGAACGTTGTTCCGTCGCGCCCTCCCCTCATAGTCCTCCAGATTCGCAGCCAAATCCGTGGTTTGTGTCTGAAGGCGTTTCATCGCGCTTTCCATCGCTTTCGTGGATTGTTGTAGGATGGCGATAGAACCCTCGTTTGTTTTGACCCTGTCACCCATATTCCGTAGATCAGCCCGGATCAAGGTGATCTCAGTAGTCACTGTATCGATCTTCCCCTCAAGTGCAGTGCAGACTGTAGGAGAGTAGGATCTGCGTCACATGGGTACCCCCACTTTTTGCTGATGCTTCACTGTTTTTCGACATTAGTCTGGCTGGGGCCCTGCTAATCAGAACCCCAGCCTAGCTGCTTCCTCTCTAAAATGGTTTCCATGTGCCTTAGGCACATAACTGATTGGGATCTGGAGTGCCCTTATAAGTCCCTAGTATATGGTATACTATGTACCAAGGGCATAGGTACCTCAGAGGCCTGCCAGGGGCTGCAGCATGTATTATGCCACCCCTGGAAGGCCATCCAAACTGACACCACAGGTCTGCTACTGCAGCCTGGGTAAGGTGGTGCATGCACCCCTTACTGTGATATAGGTTACCTATATCACTAAATACATACACACATATAAACCTATAAGTCACTCCTAAGGCAGGCCTTATCAATCCTAAAGGCAGAGTGCATGGTTCCTATGTGAGAGGGTGCCCCTGCATGAGCAGGGCCCCTCTGCAGCGTTCGGAGACCATCTCTGATGCTGTTTGTAGTGCAGCCTGACCATATACTCTTAAGCGCATTATATCCTCGCGGTAAAATGCTAACTTTGGAATGGCTGCACCTAAACATGTCGTGTTTGGTGTCAAACATCTTGGAATACTACCCCCCGCCAATTCTGGCGGCGGGGGTAGCATTCCACCCTTCTAGAGGGAAAGACATGTTAACTCTGACTAACCCGGTAACTTCTCTCCAAAGCCCTGGCATCACAAAATGGATGCTGCTGCCACAGACACGAGTCTGGCCTCCTGCTGCTGGACGAAACTCCGGCAGGGGAGGCCTGGACAATAGGTTTCCTGTCCCAGGGAGGTGTGACCACCTCCCCAGACAGGATAATGTGTATTGGGGCTGGGCGGGAGCACCATCTGTGTGCTTTGAAGTCCTGCACTGGGGGCACATTTGGTGTCCCTGTGCATACCCCAGTTCAAACCGGATCAGGGGCTTCCAGCCCCTGCTTTGGCGCGAACTGGACAAAGGGAAAGGGGTGTAGCCACCCCTCTGCCCTGACCCACCCATAGGTGGGGCCACAGAGTAGTCCAACCCCTATCTTTAGTATAAAGATAGGAACCCAGTCCTTAGGACTTTAGATTATCCCTGGACGAAACTCTGAAACAGAATCCTGGACCTTCGACGCTCTACTCACGATTAGAGGACAGAAGAATCTCCCTTGGGGTCAAGGAGTGACTCCCCTGCTTGGCAGGCACCAAAGAAGCATCTGTCCGGTTCGCATTTCTGAAGCTCCCGTCGGACGCCGAAGTCATCGCATCACCAGAGGTGGATTCTCAGACTTCCCCGAGGCTTCCCTGAGTCCCCAGCAAAGCTGAGGCCTGTGGCTATTGTGGGTGACTTGAGACCGTGACCCCTGGACACCGAGCACATTTGCAAGTGCATCATCTTCTGGGTCTCCCAAGAAGTTGTGCTTTGGGCTCCGATTAGCCCTAGCCTCCAGCACCACCTGCACCGAAGATCACTGGCCCCCACTCCACGAGTGTCCTGTAAGCCAGCTCCACGTGCGGCGTCACGAGGCTCCTTCGCGGTCGCTAGCCCGTTGGCTAGTAGCCCTTAACGAAGGCCAATCCTTTTCTAACTTGGCATCCTGGTTGCGCCAGGCCTGCCCTCACTTACCCTTGCTGGGTGAGTTCCACAGACCTTGCTGGTCTGCACCATCGACGATCTACATCTTCACCGAGACTTGCCGTTGCCAAGGCTTGTTGGGTCCAATCCGGTCGCCGACACCTCAGCACTCGACAGACATCGTGTACCAGCCGGAATCCTGCTCCTGGTCACCGACAACGCCTCCTGGACCTCGTGGCTGAAGAGTCAAGACGACCGTCAACGCACCTGAAGCACTCGACATCGGTGGGCATCTGTCCATCGCCTTCCTGGTCACTGGCTAGTGACCCAGACTCTGTCCCCTCTGCTTTCAGGTTCTTCAGAACTCCGATCCACTCTTGGATCCACCCGGACACTTTTCTCTTGGCCGCCAGCAGCACTTTGCAGCAGATCGCCATTCGAATCGACGACGAAACCCGACCCCGAAAGGCACCTATGCACCCGGCTTCCCTGGGTGAGGTAACACGAGTACTCCGGTGCTCCTGTGGGTAGAGACTCTTCAAAGTCCTAGATCTCAAAGGGTTTTGTCCTAGTCCTCTTTTAAGTGTCCCTTTTCTCTAATTTCCCGATCCCGACTTTCTCCATAGAAGTCAACGGCGTATCGCGGTTGTGTGTTTACACTGCACGCGTCTCCCGTGGGTCCCCTGTGTCACTACCTTGGGTGGTTCCTTGTGGTCCAAGCACTTCTAGAGGCTCTAGGCCAAGTGTCTAGTTCAGTCGTGGTTCGCATACCACTTTATTGGTATATGGTTTGGTACGCCCCTAGGGCCCAAACGTGTATTTGTGCTATTACTGTGATTTAATAACTTCTAACTTATGTACTTCGAACTCTAGCCTCATAAAGAGACTAGAGGGGTGTGTTTAGCAATAAATACATATATTTTGAATATATACCTGGTGTGGTGCTCTTTCATTTGGTCACTCAAGAGATTATAGACTGGTAAAACAAGCTGCTTTACATTCCTTCAAGACTTAGCCTGAAGGCTGCTCGCCATAGCTACCACTAGGATAGCTTTCAATAAGGTTGTCTTTAACCTATCTCCAATAAAGGGTTGTTTGGACTGGTGCAAGGTGCCCACTATAATTAGTGGACAGCATATGCCAGGCCAACTTCTCACATTGGTGTGCAGCGTGTGGGATTCCAGCTTGCTATTGTTTTACCAGATAATCTCAATTGAATTGATCAACTGAAAACCACTAAAGGTACCTAAGGTACATATAATTTAAGCTTAGAATACAGTAAGTTCTACTGAACTTAGAGTTGTGTGTTAAGGGATAGCACAACCCTTTCTACAACTCAAGAGAGTTTAGTAGGCCACACTAGAGTAGGTAGTGCATACACCACACCACACTAGTAATGTCTTTAAGGGCAGGATCCAAAGAATCCTTGCAGGAAGCCATTGAGCTTCCACCCTCCAAGTATGATACACTCCCATTCTTGGAATTGAGAGCTTTATGCAACTTGAGAAAAATAAGGACAGGCCAAAGCCCCACCACCCAACACCTCAAGGAGTTGTTGGTGGCTTATGACCTTAGTAAGCCCTTGGGGACTGAAGGGGTAGGAGCTGAGGGTGGGGCAGAGGAAGAGGAGGAGGCCAGGGGTACCAATACCCCCAGCCCCACCTCTGAGACTGGCCAGGAGGGTGACAATGACCCTGACCTGGATAACCCAATCCCTCCTGTGGAAGATGATGAGGATGATCAGAATGATGCCCTCTTTGTCCCCCCAGGAAGGATTAAGAGTGTGCCCAGGAAGTCTAGATCTCCTTCACAGGAGTCTAACCACTCTGGCACCTCAATAGGGAGCTCTATCTCCTCCCACAGGAGGGAATCCTCCCATGAGAGAAGAGCCAGACTGGTCCAGTATGAGGAGACTCAGCTGGAAATCAGAAAAAAGCAATTGGCTTTAGATAGGGAATCCCTAGATCTCCTTAGAGAGAGAAGAAAGTTGGGACTAGAGTCCCATGGTGGCAGCCATGTCCCCAGAGATAGGGAAAGGTCCTATGACCATAGGAACCTGAGCAAGATTGTCCCTCCCTATCAGAATGGGGATGACATCCACAAGTGGATAACTGCTCTAGAGAGGGCCTGTAAGGTACAGAAGGTCCTTCAGGAGCAGTGGGCAGCAATCTTGTGGCTCTCCTTTGCTGACAAAGGTAGAGATAAGCTCCTCACTGTTAGAGAGGAGGATGCTGACAATTACAAGGTCTTGAAGAGTGCTCTTATTGATGGGTTTGGCCTAACCACTGAACAGTTCAGGTTGAAGTTCAGAGATACCCAAAAAGCACAGACTCAAGACTGGGTAGACTATGTGGATTGTTCTGCCAAGGCTCTGGAAGGCTGGTTGATGGGCAGTAAGGTGTGTGACTTCTCAGGATTGTACAATCTGATAATGAGGGAGCAGATTCTTAATAAATGTCAAAATCAGCTGTTGCATCAATACCTGGTAGACTCTGATCTGACCTCTCCCCAAGAATTGGGAAAGAAGGCAGACAAATGGGTCAGAACCAGGGTGAAGCAGAAGGTACAGAACCAAGGTGGGGAAACCAAGAAGCAAGATGCTAAGAACTCTGAAAAGGGTGGGGAGAAGGGTAAAGATCAAAAGTCTTCATCAGGCCCCCAAAAATCTTCTTCTGGTGGGGATTCACAGTCTACCAAAGGGAAAGGCCAAAGAAAACCATGGTGCAAGGTCTGTAAGCAAAAGACCCACTGGACCAGTGATTGCACCAAGTCCAAAGACTCAAGTCCAGCACCCACCAATGCCCCTAAGGCACCTGTTCCCCCTAGTACAGTTACAGTTGGTGGGAGTGCTCCAGCCAAGGGTTTAGTAGGGTTCACCCTGGGTACTGAGTTGGGCTCTGACCTAGTCAGAGAACTGACTCAGGCTGTGTTAGTCTGTGATGGAGGCATGGATGTGCCCTCCTCTATGAGTCCCAGTAATCTGGGCAAGTACAGACAACAGCCTTTAATCAATGGACGTGAGGCTTTGGCATTTAGGGACACAGGGGCAAGTGTCACAATGGTGACACAAGACCTTGTGAATCCTGGGCAAGTTATACTTGGTGAAATGTACCAAGTGACCAATGCTAGCAATGTCAGAACAGACCATACTCTGGCAGTTGTTAACTTCTCCTGGGGAGGGGTAACTGGCCTTAAGAAGGTTGTGGTAAGTGCAAACCTACCAGTCGAATGCTTGCTTGGCAATGACTTAGAGACTTCTGCTTGGGCAGAAGTGGAGCTCAGGACCCATGCAGAAATGCTGGGGATCCCTGCAGATGTGTTTGCTGTGACCAGGTCACAAGCCAAAATGTCTAGCACTGAACAGGCCTTGGATTCTGGAAGAATGGACCAAGTGCCTTCCAAGAGGAGGAGTAGTAGGGTTAAGGCAGTGCCTTCCACCTTGGCTCAGGAGGAAGATCAGTCCCTTGAGGGGGATGATCTCAGCCCTGAAGAAGGAACTGTCCCAGAGGAACTGGAACCTGACCAGGTTGAGTTCTTGGGGACAGGGGGACCTTCTAGGGCAGATCTGAGCCAGGAGCAGCAGAGCTGCCCCTCCCTTGAACCCCTCAGACAGCAAGCTGCTGCTGAGGCTGCTGGGAAAGCTAGTGGTCCCCATACAGTGTATTGGGATGATGGACTCCTGTACTCAGAGAGTAGAGACCCCAAGCCTGGTGCTACCAGTAGGTTGGTTATACCTCTGAAGTTCAGGGGCTTCCTATTGACCCTAGCCCATGATATTCCCTTAGCAGGTCACCTGGGCCAGAACAAGACTTGGGACAGAATTGTCCCTCACTTTCACTGGCCCCACATGTCTGAAGACAGCAAGGAGTTTTGTCGCTCCTGTGTAACCTGCCAAGCCAGTGGCAAGGCAGGTGGCACTACAAAGGCCCCCCTGATACCACTACCTGTGGTGGGGGTGCCCTTTGAAAGGGTAGGGATTGACATTGTTGGTCCCATGGATCCCCAAACAGCCTCTGGGCACAGGTTTATCCTGGTGGTAGTGGATCATGCCACCAGGTACCCAGAAGCTATTCCCCTCAGGACCACTACAGCACCTGTGGTGGCAAGGGCCCTCCTGGGAATCTTCTCAAGAGTGGGCTTTCCTAAGGAGGTAGTCTCAGACAGGGGTGCTAACTTCATGTCTGGGTACTTAAAAGCAATGTGGAAGGAGTGTGGAGTGACTTATAAGTTCACCACACCCTATCACCCACAATGCAATGGTTTAGTTGAGAGATTCAACAAAACCTTGAAGGGCATGATTAAAGGGCTCCCAGAAAAGCTTAGGCGTAGATGGGACATACTCTTGCCCTGCCTTTTATTCGCATATAGGGAGGTGCCTCAGAAGGGGGTTGGTTACAGCCCTTTTGAACTTCTGTTTGGCGACCCTGTGAGGGGTCCACTGTGCTTGGTGAAGGAAGGATGGGAGTTACCTCTCAAGCCCCCAAAGCAAGATATAGTGGACTATGTACTTGGTCTCCGCTCCAGGATGGCTGAGTACATGAAAAAGGCAACCAAAAACCTTGAGGCTAGCCAGGAACTTCAAAAGGCCTGGCATGACCAAAAGGCTGTTCTGACTGTTTACCAGCCAGGACAGAAGGTGTGGGTGTTGGAGCCAGTGGACCCAGCAGCTCTCCAAGATAAATGGAGTGGACCCCACACTATTGTTGAGCAGAAGGGTGAGGTCACTTACTTAGTGGACCTAGGAACACCCAGGAGTCCCCACAGGGTTCTCCATGTCAACAGGTTAAAACCATATGTGGACAGGGCAGACATGGGCTTGCTCATGGCTACTGATGAAGGGCAGGAGGAAGAGAGTGACCCACTCCCTGACCTGCTCTCACAGAACCCTGACGATGGGTCAGTTGATGGTGTAGCCTTGGCAGGCAGCCTCACTACCCAGCAACAAACTGATTGCAGGCAAGTTCTCAATCAGTTTAGACATATGTTTTCACTGACACCCAGTCAGACCACCTGGTGCACTCATGAAGTGGACACTGGGGACAGTCTGCCTATTAAAAACAAGATTTATAGGCAACCTGACCATGTCAGGGACTGTATCAGGACTGAAGTCCAGAAAATGTTGGAGTTGGGAGTTATTGAACCCTCAGATAGCCCTTGGGCTAGTCCAGTGGTCCTTGTACCAAAACCTCACACCAGTGGTGGAAAAAGAGAGATGAGGTTTTGTGTGGACTACAGGGGTCTCAATGCAGTCACTAGGACTGATGCCCATCCAATACCCAGGGCAGATGAGCTCATAGATACTTTGGCCTCTGCCAAATATCTCAGCACATTTGACCTAACAGCTGGCTACTGGCAGATCAGACTAGCTGATGCTGCAAAGCCCAAAACAGCATTCTCAACCCCTAGTGGGCATTATCAATTTGTGGTAATGCCCTTTGGTCTGAAGAATGCACCTGCCACTTTCCAGAGGTTGGTGAATACAGTTCTCACAGGTCTGGAAGCCTATAGTGCAGCATATCTAGATGATATTGCTGTCTTTAGCTCCACCTGGGAGGATCACCTGGTCCACCTCAGGAATGTTTTACAGGCCCTGCAAAAGGCAGGCTTGACTATCAAGGCCACTAAGTGCCAGATAGGGCAGAGTCAGGTTGTGTACCTGGGCCACCTTGTGGGTGGAGGCCAGGTTCAACCTTTGCAGAGCAAGATCCAGACCATCATGGACTGGACTGCTCCCACTACCCAGACTCAGGTGAGAGCCTTCTTAGGCCTGACTGGGTACTATAGGAGATTTGTCAAGGGGTATGGATCAATAGTGACACCCCTGAATGACTTAACTTCTAAGAAAATGCCCAAAAAGGTTCAGTGGACAGTTAGCTGTCAAAAGGCATTTGATGACCTGAAGCAGGCCATGTGCACTGCTCCCATTCTGCAGAGTCCTGATTACTCCAAGAAGTTCATTGTTCAAACTGATGCATCTGAATTGGGGGTAGGGGCTGTACTGTCACAATTGAATGAAGAAGGTCAGGATCAGCCAGTAGCTTTCATTAGCAGAAGGCTGACCCCTAGAGAGAAACGTTGGTCAGCCATAGAGAGGGAGGCCTTTGCTGTGGTCTGGGCTCTGAAGAAGTTGAGGCCATACTTGTTTGGTACACACTTCCTGGTTCAGACAGACCATAAGCCCCTCTTATGGCTAAAACAAATGAAGGGTGAAAACCCCAAACTGCTTAGGTGGTCCATTTCCCTACAGGGGATGGACTTTACAGTGGAACATAGGCCTGGGAGTAACCATGCGAATGCAGATGGACTCTCTAGGTATTTCCACTTAGAACATGAAGACTTAACTGGGCAAGGTTAGTTTAATGTCCCTACGTTTGGGGGGGTTGTGTAGGAGAGTAGGATCTGCTTCACATGGGTACCCCCACTTTTTGCTGATGCTTCACTGTTTTTCGACATTAGTCTGGCTGGGGCCCTGCTAATCAGAACCCCAGCCTAGCTGCTTCCTCTCTAAAATGGTTTCCATGTGCCTTAGGCACATCACTGATTGGGATCTGGAGTGCCCTTATAAGTCCCTAGTATATGGTATACTATGTACAAAGGGCATAGGTACCTCAGAGGCCTGCCAGGGGCTGCAGCATATATTATGCCACCCCTGGAAGGCCATCCAAACTGACACCACAGGTCTGCTACTGCAGCCTGGGTAAGGTGGTGCATGCACCCCTTACTGTGATATAGATTACCTATATCACTAAATACATACACACATATAAACCTATAAGTCACTCCTAAGGCAGGCCTTATCAATCCTAAAGGCAGAGTGCATGGTTCCTATGTGAGAGGGTGCCCCTGCATGAGCAGGGCCCCTCTGCAGCGTTCGGAGACCATCTCTGATGCTGTTTGTAGTGCAGCCTGACCATATACTCTTAAGCGCATTATATCCTCGCGGTAAAATGCTAACTTTGGAATGGCTGCACCTAAACATGTCGTGTTTGGTGTCAAACATCTTGGAATACTACCCCCCGCCAATTCTGGCGGCGGGGGTAGCATTCCACCCTTCTAGAGGGAAAGACATGTTAACTCTGACTAACCCGGTAACTTCTCTCCAAAGCCCTGGCATCACAAAATGGATGCTGCTGACACAGACACGAGTCTGGCCTCCTGTTGCTGGACGAAACTCCGGCAGGGGAGGCCTGGACAATAGGTTTCCTGTCCCAGGGAGGTGTGACCACCTCCCCAGACAGGATAATGTGTATTGGGGCTGGGCGGGAGCACCATCTGTGTGCTTTGAAGTCCTGCACTGGGGGCACATTCGGTGTCCCTGTGCATACCCCAGTTCAAACCGGATCAGGGGCTTCCAGCCCCTGCTTTGGCGCGAACTGGACAAAGGGAAAGGGGTGTAGCCACCCCTCTGCCCTGACCCACCCATAGGTGGGGCCACAGAGTAGTCCAACCCCTATCTTTAGTATAAAGATAGGAACCCAGTCCTTAGGACTTTAGATTATCCCTGGACGAAACTCTGAAACAGAATCCTGGACCTTCGACGCTCTACTCACGATTAGAGGACAGAAGAATCTCCCTTGGGGTCAAGGAGTGACTCCCCTGCTTGGCAGGCACCAAAGAAGCATCTGTCCGGTTCGCATTTCTGAAGCTCCCGTCGGACGCCGAAGTCATCGCATCACCAGAGGTGGATTCTCAGACTTCCCCGAGGCTACCCTGAGTCCCCAGCAAAGCTGAGGCCCGTGGCTATCGTGGGTGACTTGAGACCGTGGCCCCTGGACACCGAGCACATTTGCAAGTGCATCATCTTCTGGGTCTCCCAAGAAGTCGTGCTTTGGGCTCCGAGTAGCCCTAGCCTCCAGCACCACCTGCACCATAGATCACTGGCCCCCACTCCACGAGTGTCCTGTAAGCCAGCTCCACGTGCGGCGTCACGAGGCTCCTTCGCGGTTGCTAGCACGTTGGCTAGTAGCCCTTAACGAAGGCCAATCCTTTTCTAACTTGGCATCCTGGTTGCTCCAGGCCTGCCCTCACTTACCCTCGCTGGGTGAGTTCCACAGACCTTGCTGGTCTGCACCATCGACGATCTACATCTTCACCGAGACTTGCCGTTGCCAAGGCTTGTTGGGTCCAATCCGGTTGCCGACACCTCAACACTCGACAGACATCGTGTACCAGCCGGAATCCTGCTCCTGGTCACCGACAACGCCTCCTGGACCTCGTGGCTGAAGAGTCAAGACGACCGTCAACGCGCCTGAAGCAGTCGACATCGGTGGGCATCTGTCCATCGCCTTCCTGGTCACTGGCTAGTGACCCAGACTCTGTCCCCTCTGCTTTCAGGTTCTTCAGAACTCCGATCCACTCTTGGATCCACCCGGACACTTTTCTCTTGGCCGCCAGCAGCACTTTGCAGCAGATCGCCATTCGAATCGACGACGAAACCCGACCCCGAAAGGCACCTATGCACCCGGCTTCCCTGGGTGAGGTAACACGAGTACTCCGGTGCTCCCGTGGGTAGAGACTCTTCAAAGTCCTAGATCTCAAAGGGTTTTGTCCTAGTCCTCTTTTAAGTGTCCCTTTTCTCTAATTTCCCGATCCCGACTTTCTCCATAGAAGTCAACGGCGTATCGCGGTTGTGTGTTTACACTGCACGCGTCTCCCGTGGGTCCCCTGTGTCACTACCTTGGGTGGTTCCTTGTGGTCCAAGCACTTCTAGAGGCTCTAGGCCTAGTGTCTAGTTCAGTCGTGGTTCGCATACCACTTTATTGGTATATGGTTTGGTACGCCCCTAGGGCCCAAACGTGTATTTGTGCTATTACTGTGATTTAATAACTTCTAACTTATGTACTTCGAACTCTAGCCTCATAAAGAGACTAGAGGGGTGTGTTTAGCAATAAATACATATATTTTGAATATATACCTGGTGTGGTGCTCTTTCATTTGGTCACTCAAGAGATTATAGACTGGTAAAACAAGCTGCTTTACATTCCTTCAAGACTTAGCCTGAAGGCTGATCTCCATAGCTACCACTAGGATAGCTTTCAATAAGGTTGTCTTTAACCTATCTCCAATAAGGGGTTGTTTGGACTGGTGCAAGGTGCCCACTATAATTAGTGGACAGCATATGCCAGGCCAAATTCTCACACAGACTCCCTGGATCGCCGCCATGACAATAGCTAGAGTCAGGGCCTCATCCTTCGATCGTTGCTTCGCCTCTGGGGAGCCCCTTTGACCATCAGCTCCGTCCGCCTTGGTGTTTGCAAACCTAGCAAGTCGCGCAGCAGGGGGCTGCTTGGTGCCCCTCGCAGTGGCCATGTCTGCAGGATCAGGGCCCATGACAAAAGGCTCAGTCACCGTCCCCTCGAAGACAGCAGTCTCTCGGTCGGTAACTTTCATAACGGGGCCCCACACCAAAGTCGATGAACGTCGATGAAGAGGGCGACAGTCAAAGTGCGGCACAGCAGACGAGGGGGGTTGGATCGAGAAGCGGGCAGAGAAGCCTCCCGATTATCCCGGTCTCCGCGGTATGTGCGGTCCCTGCGGCGGCCCCCACCAGAGTAGCCCCCACAGACCCCAGCTTTTCCGGATTACCATTTCAGGGGGTCGGAGGAGTTCATCGGGTCCAGTGCGCACCAGGCCAGAAAGAAGGATACAAAATGGTGGCCTAACGTCGGCGTAATCCTTCGTGTCGCAGTAGAGAAAACACCGAGGGGGGGGTCGCAGGAGCCCAAGTCTAGCCCCCAGCTCTTACCTCCCACAGATGTCTAATATCTGACTGACCGTAAAACTGTTTCGAAGTTCACAGTTCATTCCGCACTGTCCTCCAGCCACCGCAGGCACCGGAGCAGCGTGTCAAACCCTTATACTGGGTCCGCAGGGGCCCCCCAGGCCGCCTCGCCACAGGGAACTTGGAAGTCGCCGCTGATGCGGTTTCGGAGGTGTCTCCGAGTCTCAGGCCGTTGCTCGCCACGGAGATCCGTCCGACGCCACGGACGATACTATGCCTCCACAGCGGCGCGGGACGTCGGGGCCAATATATTAGGTTCCTGACCACCGATCTGTTTCGGACCAACACCAGGGGAGACCGGGCATCTCAGGGGTCTCAGACACCAACACTGGAGCCTGAAACGGATATTTTTAACGGATGCGGGGGATTATAGCTACGACGAGTGTCGGAGCTCTACTCAAAGGTGGCCATCCTGGATGCTGGCAAGCCACGCCCCCCCATTTATTGGATTTTTAAATTTGATTGTGATTGTGGTGGGTGGCCTGGAGTTGCATTAGGGGCCAAGGTATTTTTTTTGCATTTCATTTTTTATTTTTTGTATGGGAAAAAGGTTGCACAGTTCAGTAACTGTTCTCCATATTTGTTAAATTTGCACTATTAATTTATGTTACTATGTGGCCATCCAGCCAGTACTAGTCATTTGGTACTTCAAAACAACTGTTTCTGTGGTATATGTTGTTAAACATCCTTAATGCCAAGGATGGCATTGGATTAAATTAAAGACGTGGATTTTACTTTTTTTCTGCAAAAAGTGTATTTTGGTAAGGTAATAAAATTTGATGCTTTGAGAGGATGTGTGTTGTTGTCAAATATTTTATGGCTCACTTCATTTTTGTTTTTGGCATTGCTGATTTAATGGTAGTTTTTTTTAATTGTTTACCATGCCTTCTTTGTCTGGCCAGTGTGTGTGTGTTTGCCATAGGCCACTATTTGTCTTTGTTCTGTGGCCGGGGGCCATTTTGTGTAGTCAGTGTCCACAGGCCTGCATGTGTTCTATGTTGTCCATGCCTCCTTGCTTGTTGTTTGACCAGGCGACCAATGACCATTTTGTGTAGCCACCAAGTGTGTTTTTGCCATAGGCCTGCATGTGTTTTTTGTTGCATCCAAAAAGCCTCCTTGCTTGTAGTTGTTGTTTGACCATGTCATTTTATGTAGCCAGCCAGTGTGCTTGATTTTCACATCGGCCTGCATGTGTTGTTTGACCATGTAGAGTGCCCATTTTGTGTAGCCAGCCAGTCTGCTTTTGCCGAAGGCCTGCATGTGTTCTTTGTTGTGTCCACCATGGGTCCTTGCTTCTAGTTGTTGTTTGACTATATGGCTTGTGGCCATTTTGTTTAGCCAGACAGAGTGCTTTTGCCATAGGCCTGCATGTGTTCTTTGTTGTCCATGCCCCCTTGCTGGTAGTTGTTGTTTGACCATGTGGCCATTTTATGTAGCCAGCCAATGTGCTTTTGCCAGAGGCCTGCATGTGTTCTTTGCGGTGTCCACATGTGTTGTTTGACCATGTGGCTGGTGGCCATTTTGTTTAGCCAGCCAGTGTGCTTTTGCCATAGGCCTGCATGTGTTCTTTGTTGTCCATGCTTCCTTGCTTGCTTGTAGTTGTTGTTTGACCATGTGGATCGGCCATTTTGTGTAGCCAGACAGTGTGCTTTTGTCATAGGCCTGCATGTACTCTTTGTTGTGTCTACCATGCCTCCTTGCTTGTAGTTGTTGTTTGGCCATGTGGCCTGTGGCCATTTTGTGTAGCCAACCAGTATGCTTTTGTGAGAGGCCTGCATGTGTTCTTTGTTGTGTCCAACATGCCTTCTTGCTTATAGTTGTTGTTTGACCATGTGGCCAGTGGCCATTGTGTGTAGCCAGTCAGTGTGCATTTGCGATAGGCCTGCATGTGTTCTTTGTTATCCATGTCTTCTTGTTTGTTGTTTTTGTTTGACCACATGGCCAGCAGCCATTTGCTGTAGCCAGCCAGTGTGTTAAATCATTTTTTTCCAGTTTTCAAACCCATTTTCTAGGAAGACTGACTGAAGAGGGCTATGCCTTTCTGTTTTCTGTTAATTTTATTTACTTTTTCCCTGAAATCAGATTAATGTGCTTGAGGATCTCTATGGTATATGAAATGAACTATGTTTAATAACATATGCACATTTTCCATTTTTCCCCTGAACCTCCTTGCCGCCCAGTGGATTTCTCATAGTCCCCTAGTACACCAGCAAGTCATTTTTTTTTAATATTGTTTTTAATATTTTTAAAATTGTATTTATTTATTTTTAAGATTTTACCTTTTTCTTCCACCACCTGACTGCCATCGGTGCCTGCCACACCCTATCATTAATTTTTTAAGGATTGTCATTACTAATTTTCCACTGGACCATCTGCCTGTCATAGGTAAACACTAGAATTTATTTTTTAAGGAGTATTCCATTTTCACCTGACCCCCTGCCTGCCAGAGGCATACACCAGCATCAATTCATTGGGGGCCCTGAGTTGAGCCTTCCAGTCACGTCACAAATCACAAATCACAAAACACTCTGCACAAACGCCTTTGCCTCCAGAGCAAATTGTGCACTCAGAGGTTTACAATGGCAGTAGACCCATATCCTTCACTCAGGAAGGATGAGGCAAGATCTGCATCCTTTGCTCATTTTATTTATTTTTTATTTTTTCATTTGCCTACTTATTAGTCATTGAATGTCTTTGAAACTTGCACTTTAAATGTGGAATTTTATAGAAGACTGAAAAACATAAATAAAGCTGTGTATAAGAAAATGTTTTCATTAATCTGCACTGGGCTTCAAATTGGAAAGGGTCTTTGAATGATGCGAATGAATGGGGGGGGCGGCGGGAAACCTCAATGAGGTATGATAAAAGACTATAATTTCACACGCCTCATATTTTGAAACACCATGTATGAAAAATGAGACCAATTTAAAGTAGCATGATTAATTGAATTCAGACTCAGTGTTACGTGCAAGGCACAAGAACCAGGAATGACCAGGTGTAATTACGTGTTGCAAACTATAATTTAGTTTGGCTTTAAAGTCAATAATAGATCATATGTGCAGATGTTGCCCACTTCAATATCCTGAGTACTTCACCCTAATTCTCTGGGAACCAGTGTCTAGTCAGCTCTCAGAACAGGTCCTGCCTGTCTCTGAAAACAGATACGTGCTGCAGGTGAGCTAAATGCCTGCTCAATTTTAATGAGGCAGTTTGTCTGCTTTAATGGAGGTTTCTGTGCAAACTGATTACAGTTAAGTGTGCTGTAATTGAATTAATTAGTAAGTTATTATTTTGGCCTGCTTATTAATGTGTCAGCTTGAGGATTTGTTCCAGCATTGTGTGAGGTGGGCAGGAGCATGCATTGGGCAAAACTCTGTGAACTCCACCAGTGGAGTGGAGTTTACTGTCCAGGCCTAATTTATACACAGTATCATTTTTCTTTTAACAATCGTAATTTTCAGAACTTTGTGGGTTCACGCCTCCATAAATTTGTATTTTTAAAACCTAGATGACAGAACATTTAGCTATATAATAACTTGGGTCTCTGGGGCTGAAGGACTGTTTGCAGTGTATTTTATTGAATGGTCATTCCTTCATTTCCTTCTGCATACGATTTGATGATGATGATGATGTGCTGCTCATCTACCTGATGAATATTGTTGCTGCATAGTGTTTATCTTCGTCACACATTTTCCTGACTACCCATTCATTCATCAAAACCCTAACCCTCTTCCGCCAGACTGTGTGATACATATTGAGGTGTGACTTATGAATTTACCCCATAAATGAATTACCCACTTGGTGGGGTGGATGAAGTGAAAGTGACACCAAATCACTCTGAGATCTTCTATTTCCTGAGCAATAGCCCACACCAGCCCCACGCACGCATAAAAGGGTAACATAATTTACATATATAATATCATTCATCACCATCATCATTCAGGCCTTGTGTTGCATAAACGGTTAACCTTGTCCTGAGTTCACTTCTCCTGACTTAAATACTACCTTCCCATTGCTCAGAAGATATCACTACTGCTAGATTTTGTTATAATATCAGGTCTTTTTATCATGGTGGTAGTCTGGTCTCAGTCTTTGATAAGTTATGATATAAATAACTCACTAACTCTGTGTTTCCTTTCAATCTAGTTGCCTGTGATGGATAATCCTTCTGATTAAACCTACAGTTGGAGTTCACTTATGTGTGGTTGGGACCTCTCTTGTGATGTCTTCCCTGTGAGCACGATAGCCTGCTACTACCAGCACCATTAAGAAGGCACCTTGGGAAATCCTGAAATAAGGTTTTGGCAGATTGAGAGAGGTAGCAGCCATTGCTTTATCTATTCAGGTAAGAGAACTATGAAGTGAAGTGAACTAATTTAGTTAGTAACTACCGTGTACTGAAGATTAACATTCTTTGAATATATGTTGTTGTAGGCAATATAGGCATAGGTATACCCCTTTGGTGGTCAAAATAGTTACAGAGGGTAGTAGGACAAGGGTATAACTAACTGGTATATACTTTGATAAGTGGATTATTTTAAAAACCATCAGCGCTGAAAGCAGTGCAAAGTAAAACACAAAAGACAGATTTTCCCCAAAATGAAACCCACCCTCTCCACCAATAACGGGCCCACCCCTCTCCCCAAACAAAAAATTTAATCAACCCAACCAATGTCCAAAGAAACTAAAGTCCAAAAAATTCCCCAGCCGCCCTTCCCAATTCCCACCCTCTCCACCCACAACTAAAGTCCCTCCCACCAAAGCATGAAAAAGGGAGTTAGAGGGCATCCATCTGAGCGCAAAGGCATGCCACCTCTTGGTAGAGCAGCTCCAGCTTATGTAGGATGCGGCATTGGAAGCAGTCTGTGGATGATGATGATGAGGATGGGGGACAGCGGCAGCAGTGGTGGATCCCATCTGCCAGCGGCGCTGGCAATGGTGTGGCTGGGATGGAGGTACTGCGCCTGGGAAGAGGGACTGGGGCAGTGGCACGTGCCTCCTCCTTCTCCTCCAAAGCCACCAGCCAGCGATAGTCAGCCTGAATGACCTCCATCCTGTGGTGCCACAGCCAGACGGCTATCTCCTGCCATGATTGTAGACAAGCAAGAGTAGCTATATCCAGAAAGAAAAAAGAACACAAATTGTAATGCTCAGTGCAAACACTTTTTATACAGTAGTGGCACAGTAGCAGAACATTGCTGGTCCCATAGGGCCATTGGGATTTTTGGTGTAATTACTCACAAGGCCAAGTTTTCCCCACAAATACATCACATACAAAGTACTGACTGCAAGGAATTAAGCCAGAATACCACCAGATTAAAAGAAAGTTATTTCTTTTCTTTTAAAGGACTTCCTAGTAAAAAAAAATTAAACGGACACTTTGTGTGTAAAAAGAAAAACAAGTTACCTCTCGTTAATGAGTAAGGCAGATATATGCTGCACAATTAATATTATTCATGTTGTGAGACATTAATGGAGGCATTCTAGCGTTGGGTACTTTGCTACTCTCTGCAGTCTGCAGCACGTTTTTGGGGCAGATGTACTGGAAAATGTATTAACTTACTTTAATTCCAATAGCCCTGCTTTCCTGTCCGACTGTCTTTCAATTTTACCGTGACTCCAAAGAGACAGTTGGGTGATAATAACACTATGTCACACACGTCACTCACGTATAACACGGATATCCTGTCTGCCGTAAGTAGACAGTGGAAAAACGATGCACTTCATCACAGGGAAGGGAACAGGATATAGATTTTATTTGGCATGTTCATCACTTAGTATCCTGTTGCAGGGATTCTGCTCTGGAACAGAAACTATGCTTTGGACCATAGAATACTGGTAATGTAGGGACTGAGTCTCTATACCACCACAGTATCTATGAGCCTGAGTCAGACTAGCTATAGTGCCTCACTTGCCCTACTAACCTTACCAGAGAAACAAGCGAATTGACACCCCAGAACACAACAATCTCCACCCTTTCCGGGATCACGGTAACAGGACACACACTTTTGCTCTTTCATTCGTACCTGTCCACAATAAGATAAACAAGAGATACAAAGGAAGTTTAGAATATTTATTCACGCAAACATGCTCAGAAATGCAGTATTCGTGCCACAATCAGGAAACAAATGCATACTAAAAACAACGTTAGCATGGCTAATAAACCGTATATCATAAACGGCCCTGTCATGTTATAAGACAGAGTAACCTAAACCCAACTTCCCTTCTACTGAAGCTAAATGATTATATTTCAAAGATCTCTGGGATTAGTGGTGGACCCTGTACCTTAGCATACACAGATAAATGCTCTACATCTCAGTTGACGCAGTGCTCCTGTCTCAGAACTCCCACTCCACGTGTGTTTTTAGAACTTCTGTGCTCATCTATATGACAAGACGTGTGCTTATAAACAGCAGCTACATTCTTGTGTTATGTCTAGGTGCTAGTGCTTGACCAGAAAGAATAACAAGGGGCATTGTTGTTTGACCTTATTTGTGGTGTGCTGGCTAAATCCCAAGAAAAAACAGAACACAAAAACATATGCAGGTTCTGTGTGAAAGAACAATCTGGCACAAAAGCAAACATGTTTATATAGTAACGTGTGCAAAGGGAAATGCTGCCTACAACGTGCACAATTAGGCTAACATAGGGAAAACTACAATGGGCACTGCAGGAAACACAGGAGAATCCCATCCACACGCCTCGAAATCAGGCATTTAACTCTGTGGCCTCCCCCTCCACCACAAATTAGTTTCAACAAATACCTTCACTTGGCAATAAGGAAAGTTACTCTACTGCAGGGTAAGTTAGAGGGATCAGGCTAGGTAGAGGTTTTGCTATAGAATAGTGGGATATCACTGATCATGATGTGCAAAGCTTTGGCTTAGTCAGTCACTAAGGTTGACGAATGACCAAAGGGAACAATTTAATTAGGCGTAAATCCATCATGGAAGCAATGAAATATATATGCATAAATCACTTGGCCAGAAAAATGTGGCACATGGCAAGAATGCATTTTTTATTTTTCAGTATGCTGGGACAGAACTTAGGAAAGAATAATGGAGTGAAGTACTAGCAGGAGGTGACTTAGTGGGCACTGGGAAGCATACCTTGTTTTCGGTTTGTAATGCATTGAAAACTTCATAATGCTGCATTAACTGAAGCAGATGCCCATTGCACAGCCAATACTGCAGCGCCGTATTGAACCATGCTGCTGTTAGGTCACAGGTGGTGAAATTCCAAGGGCAGGGAGGTGTTGATAGATAATGGGTGGGATAGCTGCCTCCTTTAACATTTACAGAATACTTAATTTGATAATAAGCAAGCAATTTGATGTACCACCACCAGTCCCTGCCACCGCTGGTATTCCTCCCCCTCCAACCACCTCCTGGGCCAACTCTGTTGTGCTGGCGCTGACGCTGCCAGCCCCAGCACTGGTGGTCCATGCGGCTAGAAAAATAAATTACACATTTTATAAACCAGATTCCCCTCCTAAGGAACTATTATTATTTTTTACCAAAGTACAACAGCAATACCTCACTACAGTTTGGTTAGCAGTATCTAAACTATCACTTTGGGAGGTTTGTTGATTGACAATGTTATAAAAGCCAGATAGTCAAGCCAACCAAAAACGTTCTGTAATGGAGGGGCAAAGCTATGATGACTCTGAGTCATTGAAGCACAATGAAGGTGTGGAATGGTCAATAAGGACATATGGTCTTAATTGGCAAATGCGATGGGTTCTCATACTCTCCTGCCAAGCTGCACTGTCATGAAAACTGCTAGTATACTGTATAAATGAATGATCACACAACATTGGGGGGGGGGTTCATGACAATCACTCTCATTTGACTGTTTGAGCATGAGGCAGAAAGCCTTCTCAACAAACATGTGTGATGAATAATAGCTTACTTAGGCCTGCAAGCTTCACAGTACCAAAAATCTGTTCTCTAAGTCTTACAGTACCACAAGACATATAAGTGGAGAGGGAAAGCAGGCAAAAGCTACAGACAGGAAGAAGTCCGCTACAGGAACATGAAACATAGAAAAAAAAGATAATTCAGGGATAACAAGAATCTAACAAACATTATTCCTAATTTCCTAAACCCTACTCCTAATTTCCTAAACTACATTTTGAACTGCTAACGCATTGCGATGAATCATCTTTCTTTCTCCACCCCCTTTGATGGGCCGACTCAGTCTCCCTTTTCAATGTATACTACACATCACTGGGGCATTACAACTGTATGAGCTACTTAAAGAAAGGCACAGAGAACTATTATCTTAGTGTCAGGATTCCTGCCACAGCTCACCTCTCTTGACTATCACAATATACAGGCATGACTCATATCATTACTCACAGCACTTATGAATAAACAAACGTACCCTGACTTTTGACCATATTACATGCTGTTAGTAATAGCTAGCAGCAGCTGGTGATTCCCCGTTTTGTTTGAAAAGGCTTAACATCTTTTACAAATGCTTTACCAAATGTTTTACCATGCATATGCAAGGTCAGGTTTCAGGCGCCACAGAAACATCCAGAAAATCGACCAGAATAAGCATCAAGCAACTGGCAGAGATGACCTCAATGTGAACCTTCCGGACGACAGTATTCCTCAATTTAATCCCCTGCATCTGTTCATTGCTATAAACAATTAGAACGTGACCTTTGTGGACATTCTAAAACACTTTCTAAGACAGCCTCATAAAATTAATCATTTGCACCTGTTCCTTACTATAAGCAATTAGAACACGACCTTTGTGCACATTCTAAAGCACCTTCTAGAAGGCAACCTCATCAAGTTAATCATCTGCACCTGTTCCTTGTTGCAAATAATTAGAATGTGACCTTTATGAATGTTCTAAAGCAGTCTTATTTAAAGAGTGTCCACACTCCTCCCCTTCGCTTAGCCTCTTCACCTGCCCCTTACCTGTTTCCCAGCTTCCAGGACTCTGTCTTGCCATCTCCCTTGATCCTCCCGATTCAACCTCACCACAAAGAATATCCTTCATTGGTCTCACACCTGGATGGAAAAAAGAACAAGGAGAAAAGGAGAGAGGCATTAACAGACTTGATTTTACTGTGCGCTGAGCTCAGTCGCAACATAGTGCTGTAAACAAAAGTAACCAGTGTTTTTGTTCAACTTGTTCATCCTATTTGCAGGGCTCTGCCAGAGAGGACTTGGGTGAATGTAACCCCGTCCAAATTTGCTTGTGGGTTTAATGCTGAAATCATCCTCAGTACAGTTTTGAATATTTTGATAAAGAAGCCTCTACAAACAATCTAAATACAAACACAACAACAACAAAACTAAAGGTTGGTTGAGATTTGAAAAGCTTTTGTGAGGTGATACCTTAAGAAATAGAGTTAATACTAGACTAAAGTCTTATTATTTGTTTATAGGTACCATATCTGCCGATACCATTCATCAGACTGGTGTGAATGCCTCCTGCAGTGTTGCTGTTGAGTAGACAAGCCACAGCATCTTTGACTCTACACGCTTTCTCCATTCCAACCCCCTTCTCCCTGGGATTTGCCACCGGAGCAATGTTTCCTCCTGTAAACCGAGGGCAAGGCTGGGGAGGATTCGGGAAATAGCGTTGCCACTCCGTTGGAATCATCTGGGATCCAGATAGGTGGCTTATGACACTTAGGGTCTCATTACTATGAATGCAGTCGGACCACCGACTGGCCGCAGATGGCAGTCTGACCGCTGAAACCCATTCGGTACTACCGACACATTATGATGCTGGTGGTCGGACGCAAGACCGCCACATCCGCCAGGATCAGAGATCCTGATGGGGTGGTTGTTGGAACAAAATCCCTGAATGGAGGTGGTGCCAAGCAGGCACTGCTTTCATGATTACAATACCCCTTTCCAACAGCCTTTTCATGGCGGGAACACCGCCATGAAAAGGTTGTCAGAAAGCGATATGAGGGACCTCAAACAGGGCCACTGTCCATTGTGGTCCGCTGAAAAGTGGCCTTGGGGGTACATGCAGTGCCCCGTTCACCTCTATGCACCATGTGCATGGCACACTGTGCATGGATGTGCAGGAGGTGCTGCACATCGGTGTCATGTGCTGCGACCCTTTTCCTTGGCCACAGGTGCCCCCACCGTGGTACAGAGCACTTTCCGACCACCAGCATGGTGGTCAAATTGAAATGTGCTGGTAGGACCGCCACATGCTTGTTGGGTGGTCTCTTGCCCACCGCAATAGCGGCCGGCAGTCTGACTGACTGCCAAAGTAATGAGACCTTTAGTCACAGGACAGAGGAGTTTGGATCACTTCTTAAATAATCAGCCCAGGCGAACACTGACGAGTATGAGTAGATAGCACCGTGCACCTGGATAGCTCAAGCTGGATCAGATATTACTCGTAACGTAAACTTAACTTACCTGTGAGTGTGAGAGCAGCATGCTATTTGAACAAAATATTTGCTTTTTTAGAAAACAAAAAATATTTACTCACTGAGCCCTGGAACCTTGATACCCAGCAGGTTGAGCAGGTCCTGTTCACGATCTGTTCGATCCCCCAGCAGTGTGTAAACTGCTGCATGGTGCCCCTCACCCTGGTCATATGGCGCACGCACCAGTGCACTATCCCCGCAGCAGCCTATGCTCGCGCTGGGTGTACCCTCACCCAGGCCTGCCGCCTGGTGTCAGCATGGAGGGGAGGTGGCACTGCTTATAATAAACAAGCGCAGTCACCTACACATCTGTAAAAATGGGCCAGGCTGCACCCCTGAGTGCCGCCGGTGGCCGCAGAGTGTGAGACTTATTGCCACACCGGCGCCCCTGCTTGTTCTGCCATGGGGCAGGGTGAAAAAAAATAGGACAAAAGTAGAAAGGAAGACCTGAAAGAAGTGGACCACAAGGAAGAAAGGGGAAACAAAAGAAAGTAGAAAAAGTCACCAAAATGTTTTTTAAAAAGACAAAAACGTAAAATACACACACACAAAGACAAAAAATAAGTAAATGAGGAGTGGCTGAGTGCGATTGGGGGAGGATAAAAGTAGATTGAAAGGGGTCCAGCACCATACACAGAACAGCAGAGAAATCAGGACAACTAAATGGCCGCTCCCATTTGGACTGTGCAGTGCCGTTCGCGCTGATTTTTCACTATGGAATGCGTTACTGGCCTGAAAAAGTGGCTCATAAGGGCTGACTAGCACTCTTACGCTCGTTCGTGGAGTTCTGTGGAATCTCAGAGTGTTTTTTGATATTCTGTTGAATTCGGCGAAGCAAAACTCTGCAAGTTCTGCCCAGGCCTCATTTACTGTTTGCACTCCGACATGAATCATTGTGGGGAAAGTGTTGAACACCAGAGGGGTCGCATTTACTATTCCGACTGTAAACTATTTTAGGAAAGGTGTTTACTATTCTCACTCCAATCTAAACTGTTTTGAGGAAGGTAGTGGGCACTAACGTGATCGTCTTTACTATTCTCACTTTAATCTAAATCATTTCAGGGAAAGTGTTGAACACTAAAGTGGTCACATATACTATGCCCACTCCAATCTAACCCATTTTGGGGAAGGAATTGCACACTAAGGTGGGCCCATTAACGATTTACACTCTATTCTAAAGCATTTTGGGGGAGATGTTGGACAATAAAATCGTCATATTTACTATATCCAGTCCAATACAAAGCATTTTGGGAAAGCTATTTCACAATGAAGTGTGCACATTAGCAGTTCCTACTCCAATCTGAACTATTTTGAGGAAGGTGTTGAACAATTGAGGGGTCGCATTTACTATTCCTTTTCCAATCTAAACCATGTTGGAGAAAGTGTTGGACACAAAACTCATCATACTTTCTATTCTCACTCAAATATCAAACATTTTGAGCACATTAACTATTAGCACTCCATTGTAAACCATTTTGGGGAAGATGTTGGAAACTGAAGGAGTTACACTTACTATTCATAATCCAATATAATTCAATTAGGGTAAGATCTTTAACACTAAGGGCCATATGTATGAAGGCAATTTTGCGATCACAAACGCCGAAATTCGCAGAATTTCGGCGTTTGCGATCGCAAATCAGCAGTGTCCAATGTATGACACAAAACTCCCCTCGCAAAATAAGGAATCGCAAAGTTTGCGATTCCCTATTTTGCGATTGCATTTAAGGAATCGCAAATTGCGATTCCTTAAATGCAATGTAAGAAGCACAGAAAAAGTGCAATTTGGACTTAAGGAATCGCAAATTACCACCAACTTCAAGTTGGTGGTAATTTGCAATTTCATTGAAAAATGCACTTTTTTGCATTTTTCAAAGTGCCATGTGGCGCATATACTAGCCCTTAGGGCATGTATGTGCGCCACATCTGCACCCATGCTCATTTCAGGGGTGTAACAGGGTGTCCTTTTGACACCCTGGCACCCTTGAAATTGCATTCGCAATTTGCGATTCTCTAATTGGGAATCGCAAATTGAGAATGTCTTCCCATTCATTCCTATGGGCCTCTAGGCCCATAGGAATGAATGGGGAGGTATTCCTTAATTGCGAATCGCAATTTGCGATTCGCAATTAAGGAATATGTAGGATTCGCAAAATGTATTGCAAATCCTACATACATAGCGTTTTGCGATTCTCAAATAGCGATTCGCAAAAAATCGCTATTTGAGAATCGCAAATGGACTTTTTCATACATATGGCCCTAAATATATTAGAATTCATTATAGAAACTCATTTATGAAAAATATTCCATAACATTATGAAGAAATAAACACAATGTTTTATTAATGGAAAAAATGCTTATTATATATAAAGAAAATGAAAAACACATTAATTTAATTAAATAACACAACTTTTAAATATGAATTAATACATAGTACACACAAAAAAAAAAAATTATGGACCTAAATTAAAATCCATCATAAACACCTCTTATAATAATTTAGATACAACATTTGCATGCAGTAGGTCTCGCATACACGCAAGTTTGAGCTATTGGCATTGTAAATGACAATGCCTTTCATTTATGTTTTGGGTTTTAAAATATAAATAAAAGGCATTGTCATTTACAATACTAATAGCTTAAACTCTCTCAAATGCGAGACCTATTGCATTGCAATAAAGGGCCTTCTCGACCGCTTGTTAGATTGTAAATATCAGAGGAAGAGACCGGCCTGCGCCGTCTTCAAAGTAGTGATAGATAGTGCAGTGAAGAAGATGTGTAAGTGTTGTAAATTACACAGACACAAAGTGTGAAGTGAAAGTTACATATGATCTGAGCTATAAACACTAACAAACCGCTCCAACACCTTTCACTCTGTGATTACACTGTCGCGGCTCAGGAGGAAGAGCGGGAAGGAGGGGCTATTTCCTGCCCTCTGCGTGATTTGAGTTTGCAGTGTGGCATTGCGTAATGTCATTTCTATCTTTGGCCTAATAAAAAACACTCCAGCTGTAGTAGGGCCCTGGCTTCACCTCCTGGTGCAGGGCGGGCTGTGCTTTATGGCAGGCATGGAGGGAGGGAGGGATGGATGGTCTCAGCTGCATCTCCGGCCTCATACAGTGCCCCTTCTATTACTAGTGAGCGAGAGGCGCTGAGGTGGTGGTATTGGTATTGGTGGTGGTGGTATTGGTATTTTTGGTGGTGGTATTGGTGGTGGTATTGGTGGTATTGGTGGTGCTGGTATTGGTGGTGGTGGTGCCATTGGTGGTATTGGTGGTGGTGGTATTGGTGGTGGTATTGGTAATGGCGGTATTGGTGGTGGTGGTATTGGTGGTGGTGGTATTGGTGGTACTTGTATTGGTGGTGGTATTGGTGGTGGCGGTATTAGTATTGGTGGTGGTTGTATTGGTATTGGTGGTGGTATTGGTATTGGTATTATATTCCATATAGGTACCATAATATAGCCCCAGTAATCTCACTACCCTTCACCTATATTCTCTCCCTACATTACACTTGTCACGGTTTACAGGGACTGGCCTTTTACCTAGATATTCCACTGCATTCAGAACGCAGGTTTTCCCTGGTTCGAAATCTCATACATTATGCATGAGTATTCTTGAAAGCACAGCAGGACTACCATCTCCTGTATAAAATCTATGTACAAAGTTCATGCCCAACGTCATCCTTAGGCCGACACAGTAATACAGCAAGGTAGGACCCCTGGGGAGACCTATGGGTATATATACATCACATCTTGCTAAGAGAAGGCAGAGGAGACCGAGACTTCCCGGCTGACACACTGACCAGAGACGCTGAGGTTCCTGCATGCAGACACTCCAGCTCGCAGTGGTCTTACATCCCTCGCGGGGTGTCCAACTCGAGACCAGAACGGGGTCCCACAGTCTCTCACTTCAGGTAATGGGGTTGACTAAATCCTAGAGGGATTCTTGGCTTAACACCTACATACATGCTAAGTACACTTAAATACATCTAGATAGGGAGGCATCGTAGGAGTACGCATCTTTTATCATGTGTTTTTATATATTCATATGTATTCATGACTGTAGTAAGATGGCAGAGTTATACCATCCATTTACCTTTATCGTACTGCTAATCTTTTATATCTTATAATGCCTAGCGGTTGTTGCAGCTCATCTATTCTACACCAGAATAACAACTGTTCAATAAATTCTTATTGAAAACGCCCAGCCTGTTTATTCTGTGTATTTCTCTGAGACAGACTAAGTAAGCACGAGTGACTGAGCGAAAAGTAGTATATTGTTTCCACGGTCCTGAGGGATCAGTGTTGTCATGTTCGATGGTTGCCAGGAACTATTCTCTCCTTGGTAAGAGGAGATTCTAGTGGCACTGTGAGCTAGTTGGTACAAAAAGAGCCAGCATACCCGGTGGGGGTGATCAGAATTTGTCTGACACCAATCCTACAGTGTATGTTGTCTAAACGCGCAGATCCTGTATACTTTCTATAGGAACTACACGACATGGCGCCGCCAGCGTTGGTTGGGTACTTATTTAACAGTAAAATCTGAGTAGTTCAGTCATGCTATTCGCAGAAATCCCTATTCACAAACCACCAGAGACGTCTGGAGTGGGTGGGCAAAACTCCGCCACAGCTGAGTAGGCGAAATATCCTATTTATTGGCTGTTGGTTAATCAAGCTTGAAGGACACAGTGTTCCTAAAAATTGTGCAAAACACATTATCTTAGTTCCCGTGAAAAGTGATTTTGTGTTCTAAACACAATGACAAACCAGGTCTTAGACCCAGTAGAACAGCCACTACCACTCTCGGAAGATGCAAACGCAATACATATTACGGCAAACATTAGACATGCAGTCACCCTGAAACTGCTTGCGCATGGTTTAACACCTAGGGGTGGCGTAGTAGCTTTCGTGATTGAGGCACACAAATCATATAGAACAGAGGTATTTGATTAATGGGTTACATTCCCAGCAGCAAATGCAAGAACACAAACTTTTCATTTCTACACAGAAGATGAACCACAATGCGGAATATGGCTGTATGAGGACATTGAGGTTCCGCTCACGTACCAGGAACATTTATACTGGTTTAAAGGTGCCCTACCCCATACAAGAAGAAGAGTAAGACTCGGCCCGCTCGGAAGAGAAGGGGCGACATGGACAATATTAGCAGCCTACACACCACATCCTGACATCGAAACAATGCCAGGACCAGAATTACTCATACTTCACAAAGAATTAATAAAACTTTACAGAAACATGATGCAATACGTCATGAGGACACTTACGGTCCAGCCAGCGAAGGTAACAACAAATACAGCTCACATTCAAAACACAGCAACTAAAATTACACCGCAAACATTACATGCAGTAATGGGTAAAATGCCTGCAAAACGTGAACAAATGCCCTTTTGGATAGCTCAGAAAATAACACAGCTAGAAGCAGTATTCCCAAATACCAGCCCTTATGAAAAACACAGAATGCTGACAATCTGCTTACCCATGGGGATAACACCACAGATAGAGGATTGTACCTCTGGGGGTACAGTTTTCTCTGCCATATATACCAGAACTCATGGTATACTGTCCTTAGCAGTAATACCAGATGTATTAAGACAAATGCAAAATGAGTACGGAGCAGAGCCTGCTCTGAACTTAGGGATGAAGTTACTCTGTAACTATGCCCAGGTATCAGCCATAATATTAGCAAATATTAAAGGGGAGGCAGCATCAGTGGCCAACGCCTAAGGGAGTTCAGTCCTTTACAACAGGAGCACGAACTACCGAAAATAATTGAAACTGCGTATGCAGAATTAGGCAGGGACAGTTTGGGTGGAAAAGCATTAAAACCACAACTGATGGGTAGTTCCGAGAAGGACACTTCAAAGCAGACACCTACTTCTTCTAAAAAGAAGTGGGACACTAACAAAAAACAAAAAGTTAAAGAAAACAGATCTCAGTCCAGAGGTAGATCTCCTCCACAGGAGCCCTCCGAAAGGAGGTATAACTTTAGGAATAGGGATAATATTAGGAAACCTGACAGGTATCAGGATACTGATACACATTCCTCTCGTTCCTTTCAGGGTTCGTCGAAAAACTCAGAGAGGGAAGGACGGTCAGACAGGCAAGAAGAGCGTACAAAGTCCAGAGACAAGCAGAACGTTCAAGACTTTACTTCCAGTAAAGAAGATAAAGCCAAACCCAAACCACAGTTCAAAAAGAAGAAGGTTGCAGGTCTAAAGATCAGACATGCCCAGAATTCTGAGGACTCAACTACTGAATGGGGAATGGGCTCTGACAATGCTAGACAGTGCGCAGAAGTAACAATAGCTCACCATAACCTGATGGAACTTCTGGTGACAGCGGACTTGAATGATTATATCACGGTGGAAACAACTGATACTAGGTTAAGTGTCCCACACAAATTATATGAAATTACACTCCAAATGGAGGGGGATAAATGTAGGACAGTAAGAGGTCTCTTTTGGGAGAACCTAACGTTTGGCTATGACATTTTGTTAGCTGAACAGGATTGGCCGCCAGCATTCATCATGGATTGCCCTAGACGAGAAACGGTAATTTTACCAGCATTTTCCGACCATGTTCCCAAATACTTTAAATATACATATGCACGGGAGTGGGCGGTAGCCCAAGCCCCAGCATTATACAAAAACCATGTTGGATGGATGAGGATTCAACCCACCACATAATTCCATTAAAAAATACTACAACTGCACAAAGGCAATATCCAATAAAGCAAGAAGCTAAAAAACAGGTCAGGGAGATCTTAGATCAACTTGAATACCAAAGGGTGATTGAAACATGCACCTCTCAGATGAAAAACCCTTTGTTTCCCGTATCAAAACCGGACAACACATACCGTCTAGTGTTGGATTACAGACATTTAAACACTTGCACTAAAACATTTACAGTTAAAAATGCACACAGTGCCGCATTAATGAATAACATTGTGCAGAAAAAATACAAAACAATGCTAGATCTCTCAAATGGATTTTTTTGCCAAAATATAGCGCCTGAGAGCAGATATTTGACAGCATTCTCAGCGCTAGGTTCCCAGCGTCAATCTTGTCGACTCCCCCAGGGGTATAAGAACAGCCCGGGGTTGTTTTCAGCCAGAGTAACAGAATTACTTCAGAATCTGGATGAGGAGGCATTGTCCTATGTGGATGATATTTATCTAATGGACAATGACCTGGAGGAACACTTGAACAGAGTGAATACCATAATTTTGGGATTTGCCTCTGAGGGTTACAAATTCAACTTTAAAAAATCGAAGATTGCCCACCTTAATGACATTTTTCTAGGATATGAGCTTTCAAGTGAAGGGAAAAGTTTGGCAGCTAACTTTTTTGAAAAGCGTGTGCTGCTCCAACCTCCAAAATCATTAAAAAACTTACAATCAATCTTGGGATTCTTAAATTTTGGCAGAACATACATTTTGGATTACGCAGAAAGAGTAAAACCTTTCTACGATTTAATAAAAACTGACTTTTCAGTTAGACAGTGGACACAGGAACACACAGATACTCTTTGTTTCTTACAAGCTGACATGATAGCTTCAAAACACTACTGACACGCGTAAATGTATGCAACCTGGTGATCCGTAAAGTTGCGGGTCAATCTGGGTACACCTACCTAACATATAATGAAGGTGAGACAGTACCAATAGCATACAAATCACATTTATACACGAATGCTGAAATGCGCTTCACATCTACAGGAAAAATTCTAACAGCAGTACAGACTGCAGTAGTCAGAGAAAGAGCCCTGGCTCAAGGAAAACATATAATAGTCATTACACCAGTTCCAGCCTTAGAGGCTGCAACAAAGACAAGCGTTCCCAATGCCAAATCCTTACATCCAAGATGGATACAATGGGCTAATTCTCTCACTGCAACTGATGTAGAATACAGGTATGAACCAAATTTAAAAACACAAGTATTTCTGCAATACGAACAAGAATATCCTCTACCAAATGAAATAATGCCTCTAGATCAGTATAAATATATTATTTATACTGACGGTTCCGCGCAACCGGCCATAGGGAGCAAACAGCAATACAGGGCAGCGTGTGCTATCGTTAAAGGATGCATGCAGGATGGGAAGTTTCATCCGAAGTGTACAAAAACACAGTCTCTAGGAGACTGAACGGTGCAGCTGGCAGAACTAAAAGCACTAATACTGGCACTGATAAATACGGATCGAGAATTTCCCACACTAATCGTGTGTGATTCCTTTTACTGTGTACAGTCATATAATGAATATTTACATCACTGGTGACAAAACGGGTTTAAAGATGCAAAAGGTGGCACAATTAAGCACAAAACGCTGTGGGAACAGGTAGTGGAGTTGAAAAACGAACTACCAAGGGCTCATGTGATACACACATTGAGTCATCAACGTGATGGCGTTCACGTTGAAGGGAATTCATTGGCTGACGAAGTCGCAAAGGGGGCTGTACAAACGGCTTCTGTAGCTGCAATCACTCGTTCAAAAACGAGGATAGACGGTGAGATAATGGTTGCGATTATTGCTACATGCAATAACACAGCAGTACCGAAAAGATTTCCACTCAAGTACTCCTACAAGTTAGATGCAAACAATGTTCCATTTGCTCAAATTCCTGGAGTGGGGGATAGAGTAATACCAAATATGGATCGCAGGTTAGGATTAATTCTAGCAGCACACGAGGGTATAGGTTCTGCACAAGCAGGAGTATCTGCTACGGTTTCTCTATTGAAACAACGCTACTGGTGGCCAGGACTAAGAAGGAAGACTAAGGACTATGTCTTGAAATGCGACATCTGTCAGCAGATGAAAGGCTCCACTGTAACACGTCCAGTGCAGACACCATTACTAATATCAGACAAACCACTTGTGTGTGTTTATTTGGACCACTGCTGCCCCTTACAATCGGATGGGGCTCACAAGTATATCATGGTTGCAGTGGATTCCTGCTCTAGGTTCCTATGGGTGTGGCCCCAGTGCTCGGCTGACGCTCGAACTGCTATAAAAGATTTGCGAGTCTTTATAGGGACATACGCAATTGGCACATTACATTCTGACCGTGGCCCCGCGTTTAGCTCTAGGGCTTACAAGGAAGCTATGGGAAGTCTGGGTGTAGCATTGCTGTACTTCTCCCCGTACCATCCTGAGGGAACTTTGGTTGTGGAGAGGAAAAACCGGGACTTAAAGCAATATTTAACAGCTAGAGTATTAGGCTCGGGTGGAAATTGGGTAAAACATCTGTATGGAGTCTAAAGGGCATTAAACAATCAGCCAAGAAGCTCTCTATGGGGGGGTCACTCCTTATGAGGTCCTATTTGGGATGAGAAGGTGGGTACCTGATCTTGATTGTGAAGGCACAGTGGCGGATGAAAAACCATTTGACATCCATAAACGTTTGGCTGTTTTACAGGAACTGAACGAAAGCTGGGCACTACAGAGTAATGTCCAGACGAAAAGGACTGCCACTGGGGAAGTAAAAAGTGTCACAGCAAGACCTGTCTGGATCCCAAAAGTGGGGGATCTGGTCAGAGAGAAAATAGCGGACAAAAAAGAATTTGGGCCATCATACAGAAAGCCTATACCTGTCCTGGCAGTTGAAGGAACAAGAACAGTACTTCTGCCACTTCTTGCCGGTAAAAAGGAGAAAAGATTTGTCTCAATTGACTTGATCAAATCACACTATGTGGCCGATACTGAATAGTAGGCCACGTGGACTCCGAAGTAACAGACACCCTCCTCTCACAACTATACAAGAAGTTCAAACAGAAAGACTCATCATGTTTGAAGGGTCACCGACACGGAACGAAGGACTAAGCAAAAATACAATGGAACTCGTTCCTCTTGAAACTGAAGTTCAAAATGAGAACTCCACTGAAAGACAAATTTCAATTCGACCAAACACGGATATCTACATCAACATGCCCCAACACGAGCGAGCTACAGTTTCCACAAAACCAGCGGAACTAACAAAAATTGATCAAACTGCATCTGGCTATTTCATTGACTTTGACACCTTCTACTTAGATCCAAGCGAACCTGAAACAACGCCAGCCCAAAGAACTCGTCTACAGCGATTTAAAGATTTTCAGAACTTTCTTAAAAAGTCTTGCCTGGTATCACCTTGGGTGGAACTCTGGGTATCTACAGGAATACTTTTCTTTCTTTTCTGGATAGGCCTGGTACTAGTTTTTAGCATGCTTATTAATGGAACTTATCTTCGAGAAAGCTCTGCGGCACAAAAAGTGAATATGATTCTGAAACCACACCTATCATCACATCGTGAAAAAAGAGACCTGTCAACAGTGAACATTACAGCAGTTCCTATACCTGATGGTATAGTGTGGGACAAGGTTGATTTTGATATATATTTGGCCCGACTGAACTTTTAAAAATTCCACATTTATTTAAAATATCATTGAGTGATATCATTACCTCCAGTACATTTTCCGATGATTGGGATTATGAAACTGTAAATAATATGTTGTCTGATTTAGAGAAATCTGCTGCTTTTTCTAATACTGAAATGTTAGAGGACACATCAGACTTTGAAAAAATGTATTGCTATCAACATTATGGTCATCACTTTCTGCATAAATCTGCTAACCCTAGAAATATTTTCACATATCCCCAATGGGAACATTGCCCGACACCACCGAAAAGCAGTTCAAAAACATTTGCACAAAAATTTCCATATTTTTCAGGGTTTATCACATCAGACCCAGCCTCATACTACTATAAGGTTGCACCTACACCGGCACACGAAAATATGTTGACAAACACCAAACAGATTTATTCTGCTTCCTTTATTGCCCAGTTGTCTGAACAAGGGTTCGACCTATGGAAAGACACCATAGACTTAAAATCGGTCTGGGGTACTAGAGACTGGCAGGTCCAGGCAACAGAGGCACTATTTAGAGCATGTCTTATTCCTCGACAAACAATGTTCTTGAATGAAACGGTGCAACAAACAACTTGCCTTGGGTTAGCCAGGAATAAAGATTTGAATACACCTCGGGTGCCAGCACCATTACACACTGAGGATAACATAACATCACAAAAACAGGTTACAGTAGATGACATTTTGCAAAGCAATAGATCAGACCCCAATTGGAAGGAATGGGTGGTTTGGCCCGTAGACACCAATAACTGTCAAGAAAGATTCTTGGGTAAAACTAAAGGATTATGGGGCATATTATCAAGGGCTCTATCGCCGCTTTAGCGGGACTTTTTCCTGCTAAAGCGGCGATAATTCAAACGCCCTATTAGCAAGCTGTCGCTAACTGCTGTTAGCGACAGCTTCTAGGCGATAGCGACCGGGTTGGGTGCCGCTTTGCATGCCAGCGATATTTATCGCTAATGGCATGCAAAGTAGGCGTTCCCAACCTAAAAGCATCTGGAAACAGTCGCTAAGGTCGCTATCGCCTATTAGCGAGGCAGGGGAGGTGATTAACGAACCAGCGCTAAACACGTTTAGCGCTGGTTTGTTAATGCCTGGTCCAGACCTGACTTAGCCATGTAATCCAATGGGAGGTGGATTAAATGGCTAAATCCCCCTCGCCCTATCGCCAAGCTAACACTGGTCACAGTGTGAATATCGCTTGTTTTCAAGCGATATTCACACTGTTCTCCAGGGTTTCTATCGCTTTGGAGATAAGCGTTGCTGATAGCACGCTATCTCCGCGATAGAAACCTGCGATAGCCGGCGATAATTATCCTAGCGCTAACTGCGCTTAGCGATAATTATCGCCGGTTATTGCTAATAGGCCCCTTAGTGTTAATAGGCCAGATCCATGGTATGTGCAAAGACAACACCCAGGGGTAGTGACATCATACAGTGTTGGGAAGTTATGCCTCGATTGGCTAAAAACCTCAACACTCACACAGGTGAAACAACACTTATCCTTACTTTCACAGGATGTGGACCTATAGGATTTTTTGTTAGGTCCTAGGAAGCCACGTCACAAACGTTTCTATTACGCTGTCTACAATGAGATTTGGAAAATATCACAACAAGAGGCTGCGGAAAGATTACGAGAAATAGATCGTATAAATCTAGAGAAAGCTCTAGCAGTGGTCGACAATGGGTTAACGACACTAACATCCAGGATATATTCACTGGGCAACATTGTATCTTTTGCTATTGATGTACTAGAACAGGATCTGTCCATATTACAACACGGGCAATCACAATTGCGTTCTATTATGTTGCTAAGCTGGACGCTGCAATCTTTGCGCGCAGGCTATGTGCCTTGGCGTTTCATAAACAGCACGTCTCTGTTTTCCTCGTACAATCTGACAGAAAAACAGATAGAAATGGCACAGAGGGGAGCAAAGTATACAATGCTGTGCATTGAAAAACTGTACAGATTAGCCTTCACAGTGGCAGAGTCACCGTCCACAGAATGGTTAATTCATGGCCACTTAACTCTTCCGGTCACTACATTTCAATTTCAATATTGCCTTGAACAAATGCAGGCAGGCAGATATGAAGAAATGGGTAGGGAATTCATCAAGGAATCTTGGGAATTACCTTACAGATTTCGATGCCGGAGTGGGGAAAAAGAAGTGCTTCTAAGCGGTACAAACTGCGAGAATACTTTAAGTGGATCACTTATATGCCAGGATATAATGCTTCATGGGGCCTGTAATGGTTCAGTAGCAAACTTATCCTGTATCTTAAAGGGTGCCCCAGCTGCCGTGATCACTCCAGTGTTCAGGCTACTTTCAAATGGGAGTTACTTGATGCTGAACGATCAAGGTTGCTATGGGATGCTTCCGGCATCGCATATCTGGTAACCGTGAGTTCCAGGGTTACTTGCTGTATGCAAGTATTGTTTCCACCAACACATACAGTCAGGGAGGCGCCATTATGGCCTTCACTAAATGTTTCAATAATACGGTTTGATACTTTGAGCAGAATGAAAGCCATGCTTATACAGAAACCCGTGCCCTTAACCTCCGCTCGAGAGACTTTTGATCTTCAAGTAGCAAGGTCTTCGGCAGAGATACAGGCACTTATACATACAAATTGCCCTTTTCCTTTTGCAGAAATGGTAAATCGTATCTTAAACATGTCTGATACGACAGGCATTGTCCACCTATTTAAGACCATAGGTTCTGGAGTATTAAGCACCTTTCAGACGGTTCTCGGAGTTATACCAAAATGTATACACTCCGTATTTGGAAGCATATTTGGAGGGCTACCGCTGATCCTGTTTCTAATAGCAGGTATCCTGATTGTTGTTTTTCTGGTACGCAATGGACGTCCCTGTCACCAAAGAGATGGAAACAGTACTCCTGGAGAGAAAATACTGTGATCGCATGGTACAACTTCTAGGCACACCTCGCCTAAGAGAACTAAGTGCTTCTTGGTTCTTGTCATTTAGACTAGTCTGGATGGACTGCATCTTACCTGTCCTTCGATGCCTATTTTGCGGAGAAGAATGCGTGTTGGATCTCTGTCTGACCCTCCCATCATGTGCCACCACCAATATCACCACCACCAGTACCATCACCATACTACCACCAATACCACCAGTACCACCACCACCGCCAATACCACCACCACCAATACCAACACCACCAATACCACCACCAATTCCACCACCACCAATAGCCCCACCAATACCACTACCACCAATACCACCACCACCACCACCAATCCAATATCACCAATATCAGATGCTTTACTGGACCCGATAACGGCCCATGTTCTGCAGTGTCCCCAGCGTATTCCCATGTTGATGGCGGCATTCCTAGAGCCACCACAGGTAGTATCTGCTCCTGTTGTTATGGACACCGGCTCCTCCTCTGACACCCAGGCCTTGGATGGCGTACAGGCTGCCCCAGCACCGGCTGTGGACAGTACGGAAGATCATCTGTGCTCAATTGACATAATATGCAAGGTGTTACAGGGACCGCCAGCTGCGGAAGCAAGCAACGAGAATGTTGCGTCTACCAGCCAGGACACAAACATTTGACTCATTTTGGCCCGTCGTGTGCTGGGAAAAAATTCGACCTTTTGGAAAGCAAACAGAAATTGAAACTCCATATCAAAATTGACATTCTTTTGAGCATGCATGACTTTCAAATGCTAGTAGTAGTTCAGACTATACGTACGGACATATTAGAGCTATAGCTTAAGTGTCAATTTCCTCTTTTTTTACCTCTTTTTAGAAATTTATTTTTTTGAAACATTTTTTTAATGTTTTTAACATTGTTTTTAAGTATAAAGAGAAACTAATATTTTTACCGTTTACGTACCAGTATCTAGTCAGCCTAGTAGTACATTTAGAATTTAACTATGTCGTCTATTCGGAAGAGGAGTGGGTGTTATATTTCATATAGGTACCATAATATAGGCCCCAGTAATCTCATTACCCTTCACCTATATTCTCTCCCTACATTACACTTGTCACGGTTTACAGGGACTGACCTTTTACCTAGATATTCCACTGCATTCAGAACTTGGGTTTTCCCTAGTTCAAAATCTCATACATTATGAATGAGGATTCTTGGAAGCACAGCAGGACTACCATCTCCTGTATAAAATCTATGTACAAAGTTCATGCCCAACGTCATCCTTAGGCCGACACAGTAATACAGCAAGGTAGGACCCCTGGGGAGACCTATGGGTATATATACATCACATCTTGCTAAGAGAAGGCAGAGGAGACCGAGACTTCCCGGCCGACATACTGACCAGAGATGCTGAGGTTCCTGCATGCAGACAATCCAGCTCGCAGTGGTCTAACATCCCTCACGGGGTGTCCAACTCGAGACCAGAACGGGGTCCCACAGTCTCTCACTTCAGGTAATGGGGTTGACTAAATCCTAGAGGGATTCTTGGCTTAACACCTACATACATGCTAAGTACACTTAGGTACATCTAGATAGGGAGGCATCGTTGGAGTATGCATCTTTTATCATGTGTTTTATATATTCATATGTATTCATGACTGTAGAAGTTATACAGACATTTACCTTCATTTAACTGTTAATCATTTATATCTTATACTGCCTAGCGGTTGTTGCAGCTCATCTATTCTACACCAGAATAACAACTGTTCAATAAATTCTTATTGAAAACGCCCAGCCTGTTTATTCTGTGTATTTCTCTGAGACAGACTAAGTAAGCACGAGTGACTGAGCGAAAAGTAGCATATCGTTTCCACGGTCTTGAGGGATCAGGGTTGTCATGTTCAATGGTTGCCAGGAACTATTCTCTCCTTGGTAAGAGGAGATTCTAGTGGCACTTTGAGCTAGTTGGTACAAAAAGAGCCAGCATACCAGGTGGGGGTGATCAGAGTTTGTCTGACACCAATCCTAAAGTGTATGTTGTCTAAACGCGCAGGTCCTGTATACTTTCTATAGGAACTAAACAATTTGAGTTTGCAGTGTGGCATTGCGTAATGTCATTTCTATCTTTGGCCTAATAAAAAACACTCCAGCTGTAGTAGGGCCCTGGCTTCACCTCCTGGTGCAGGTCGGGCTGTGCTTTATGGCAGGCATGGAGGGAGGGAGGGATGGATGGTCTCAGCTGCAACTTTGGCCTCATACAGTGCCCCTTCGATTACTAGTGAGCAAGAGGCGCTGAGGTGGTGGTATTGGTATTGGTGATGGTGGTATTGGTGGTGGTAGTATTGGTGGTGGTATTGGTATTGGTGGTGCTGGTATTGGTGGTATTGATGGTGGTGGTGCCTTTGGCGGTATTGGTGGTGGGGGTATTGGTGGTGGCGGTATTGGTGGTGGTGGTATTGGTGGTGGTGGTATTGGTGGTGGTATTGGTGGTACTGGTATTGATGGTGGTGGTATTGGTGGTGGCGGTATTAATATTGGTGGTGTTGGTATTGGTATTGGTGGTGGTATTGGTGGTGGTATTGGTGGTGGTAGTGGTGGTGGTGGTGGTGGTATTGGTGGTGGTAGTGATATTGGTGGTGGTGGTGGTGGTATTAGTGGTGGTGGTGATATTAGTGGTGGTGGTGGTATTGGTGGTGGTATTAGTGGTGGTATTGGTAGTGGTGGTGATGGTGGTATTGGTGGTGGTGGTACTGGTGGCGGTGGTGGTATTGGTGGTGGCAGTATTAGTGGTGGTATTGGTGGTGGTATTGATATGGTGGTATTGGTGGTGGTGGTATTGGTATTGGCGGAGGTATTGGTATTGGTGATATTGGATTGGTGGTGGTGGTGGTGGTATTGGTGGTAGTGGTATTGGTGGGGCTATTGGTGGTGGTGGAATTGGTGGTGGTATTGGTGGTGTTGGTATTGGTGGTGGTGGTATTGGCGGTGGTGGTGGTACTGGTGGTATTGGTGGTAGTATGGTGATGGTACTGGTGGTGGTGATATTGGTGGTGGTATTGGTGGTGGTGGTGGTATTGGTGGTGGTAGTGTTATTGGTGGTGGTAATGGTATTGGTGGTGGTGGTATTGGTGGTGGTGGTATTGGTGGTGTTGGTGGTGGTGGTATTGGTGGTATTGGTGGAGGTGATATTGGGGGTGGTGGTGGTAGTATTGGTGGTGGTGGTATTGCTGGTGGTGGTATTGGTGGTGTTATTGGTGGTGCTGATATTGGTGGTGGTGGTATTGGTGGTGGTAATGGTGGTGGCATTGGTGGTAGTGGTGGTATTAGTGGTGGTATTGGTGGTGGTGGTATTGGTGATGGTGGTGGTACTGGTGGTATTGGTGGTGGTATTGGTGATGGCAGTATTAGTGGTGGTATTGGTGGTGGTGGTATTGGTGGTGTTGGTATTGGTGGGGGTGGTATTGGTGGTGGTGGTGGTGGTACTGGTGGTGGTATTGGTGATGGTATTGGTGGTGGTATTGGTGGTGGTGGTATTGGTGGTGGTGGTATTGGTGGTGGTGATGGTATTGGTGGTGGTCGTGGTATTGGTGGTGGCGGTGGTATTGGTGTTGTTGGTGGTGGTATTGGTGGTGGTGATATTGGGGGTAGTGGTGGTAGTATTGGTGGTGGTGGTATCGCTGGTGGTGGTATTGGTGGTGTTATTGGTGGTGGTGATATTGGTGGTGGTGGTATTGGTGGTGGTAATGGTGGTGGCATTGTTGGTAGTGGTGGTATTAGTGGTGGTATTAGTGGTGGTATTGGTGGTGGGGGTATTGGTGCTATTGGTGGTGGTATTGGTGGTGTTGGTATTGGTGGTGGTGTTATTGGTGGTGGAGGTGGTACTGGTGGTATTGGTGGTGGTATTGGTGATGGTATTGGTGGTGGTGGTATTGGTGGTGGTGGCGGTGGTATTGGCGGTGATAGTGGTATTGGTGGTGGTAATGGTATTGGTGGTATTGGTGGTGGTGGTGGTATTGGTGGTGGTGGTATTGGTGGTGGTGGTATTGGTGGTGGTGATATTGGGGGTGGTGGTGGTAGTATTGGTGCTGGTATTGCTGGTGGTGGTATTGGTGGTGTTATTGGTGGTGGTGATATTGGTGGTGGTGGTATTGGTGGTGGTAATGGTGGTGGCATTGGTGGCAGTGGTGGTATTAGTGGTGGTATTGGTGGGGGTATTGGTGGTATTGGTGGTGGTGGTATTGCTGATATTGGTGGTGGTGGTATTGGTGGTGGTGGGGTGGTATTGGTGGTGGTAGTGGTATTGGTGGTGGTATTGGTGGTGTTGATGGTGGTGGTGTTGGTGTTGGTGGTGGTATTGGTGGTGGTACTGGTGGTGGTATTGGTGGTGATGGAATTGGTGGTGGTAGTATTAGTTAGGCCTGGGCGGTAAATTCCATTCCGCTTGCGGAATTTGGGTAATTTTGCGTTCTGCGGAGAACGCGAAATTGCAAAAAATTCCGCAATCCGCAGCTTCGCAGAATTTTTTGCTTGTTCGCACTTTCAAAGTGCGTGTTCGCGAGATATTTCCCCCCAAGCACGCAAACAGCGTTCGCGAACAGGAAAAAAGCATCGCGAACGGGCGGAACAAGCAATTCCGCGTGTTTGCGGAACTTTTGCGTGCTCGCGGATATTTTTTACCGTTTTGCGGAGCTTTGCGTAGCGCGACTATGCAAATTTCACCCACCCCTAGTATTAGTGGTGGTATTGGTGGTGGTGGTAGTGGTGGTGGTAATGGTGGTGGTATTGATGGTGGTGGTATTGGTGGTGGTGGTAGTGGTATTGGTGGTGGTGGTACTAGGGGCGGTGGTGGTATTGGTGGTGGTATTGGTATTGCTGGTAGTGGTATTGGTATTGGTGGTGGTGGTGGTATTGGTGGTGGTGGTGGTATTGGTGGTGGAGGTGGTGGTAGTGGTATTGGTGGTGGTATTGGTGGTGTTGATGGTGGTAGGGTTGATGGTGGTGGTATTGGTGGTGGTGGTGGTGGTGGTATTGGTGGTACTGGTGGTATTGGTGGTGGTGGTGGTGTTGTTGTTAATAAAACAGGCTTTTGAAAACAACCTGTCAGGTGGCTTTAGTACAGATGTCATGTAACACAGATGTGCTGTTGTCAGCTTCAGGCCATTAGCACAGGATTATGTGCTACCTGGAATTCACATGACTTAATTTGCTGATCATTTCTAAATCCATTTTACTTGGGGGGGTTGAAACAGACACAAGATAAAGCCGGGTTAAAGTGATTGAAAGCAGGCGCCCGTGTTACGGGGCGGCTGGGCTGCTTGAAAAAACCACAAAGGTTTCAGCTGAAGCAGCGCATGTCCGGCCTGCAGTAAGAGAAACTCAATAAAGTAAATAGTGCTTACAGACTAAATAACAGGTCCTGTGTAACAACGGAGTAAAGGGGCCAGTAGCCATGGGAGGGTACAAATGAAGACAAGGCCGTACTAAGGAGGGACTAACAAGCCTATTAATAAATCCAAACGCAGCATTGACGAAAGTCAATGACACAAGCCAATAAAAAATATGGGAGGAGAGTGGTCGCTGCTTCTCTCCCATGCTCTACTACAGCAGTCTCGCAGAGCGAGCAGCGCATGCGCACTACCGCTAGGCTCAACCTAAAAATGATAAACTATACTTAAAATCACAAAAAAACTACAGTATTAAAACGGGAAAAAAAATAACACCATCACAATAAATATATATTTATTAATTGTTAATATTACATCACACAAAGCAATAAAATAAAAATATAATACACAATTAGTACCACACAACTATAACATTATTATTCAAAACATTAAAACTATAATTTTAAAAAGAATTAACTTCATTACTATGCATCTTAATTAAAAATAATACTAGTACATATATATACACACATTTTATAAATGATTACAGAGTAATAATTAAATAAGGTATAATTAAACAATAACATAATGAGATCTAAAAAAATTCTTAACAAAATTAATTTAATACAAAAAAAGCAATTTGTTATTACTAATTAATTCCCATAAAAGCAAACCTTAAACCTTATAAACATGGATATACACATTTTAATACATTATGCGGCAGGCCGCGGCGCTCCGCCGTGTGAGAGGCAGAGGGAAGAGGCGGTGTTTGGAGCATTTCCTCAGGAGCCCGGAGTGCTCCTGCCCGCAGAGACCATGGCCAGGAGGCCCGAGATGGCCCCCGACCTGGCCTAAGGCCTGGGAAGCCATGTGCTACGCGCAGTATGACCACTGAGCTGTCGCCCGGGCCTAGCGTGCTGGCTGAGGCCTTCCCCGGGCCGGAGGAGGTGGCCCCGGAGAGTTCTGGAGAGGGCAGAAACCGGAGGACGAGGAGTCGGAGTGCAGTGTCAAGGACCCGCACCACCATGGTCGGATTGGTAAGGCGGGCACTCGGGCAATGTCCGAGGGGCCGGTATCCAAGTTCCAGCTGTGGGCTGATTTATGGGCAGCATGGGGTCTGATCTGGGCGGTGTCTGTGCTGTTCGGATGCCGCCAGCAGCCCAGTGGGTGCCTGAGTGGCCTTTCTGGAGGCAGATGGGCCTCCATTACCTCCCTTTTACCAACGGGGAAGAGGTGTCACTCCCTTTCTCTCGCTGGGCCGGCCCATTCATGTATACAGATTGAGCGGGGGCCGGAGGCCTGAGCAGAAGTGGCCTCACTTGTATTCATCTTTTTTTATCTAAGTGTAGTTAAGAAAACATGCCTCTGTCAGAGACCCTCCTCCCCCCACCCCCTTCTTTTCATTAAACTTCACCGAAGCAGTGTTTTGCGGAAAGGCAATCTGCAAATGTGGGCCACTTTTTTTTGTGTGCCCGGGCCGATTTTGATCCCAATCCAACCCTGCGCACCACCATGGCCTCCATCCGCCCAACGGTCTCATCACCCGTGAGCTGCGACACCTGCTGCGGCCGGCCAGGAGTAAGGGCCACGCCTCGGAGGAAGACCCAGGAGATGCGCACCATGGGCTGCGGACTGCTGTCTCGGGGTCCCCGCCACAAATGGGCTGGAAGAGGTGCTGGCTGCCTACAGCCTCCGGGGGCCCGATCGTTGGGCCCGCACATTAGATATGCGCGTTACGAATCCGAGCTACAGATGCCCAAGATCATGAGACTGATCACCAAAGACCTATCTGAGCCCTACTCCATATACACTTATAGGTAGTTTATCCACAACTGTCCGCAGCTCTGCTTCTTGGTAAGTGAGGATCTTCCCCAAAGAGAGTGCAGTGGAGAGCCACCCCCTCCTGAGCCCGGGTCAATGACCATCGCTCAAAGTAGAACCCTGTGCTTCCAGTAGCGGCTCCTGGAGGGAGGGCTGCGGGGTGGTGGGGCGGGGGGGGAGGGGCAGGGTGCGGGGTAGTAAACTCCAGCTTATGGCCGAACTGAGTTAAGTACATAAATAAATAAATAAAACGAATTACATTGAGGTTTAAATCAGGGTAGCAAAATATATTTTATCGAACTTGTTCAACGGGGGTGCACTTAACTGCTGGTTTGAGGTAGTCTTGCTTTGGGAGGAAGTGTTCTTCAAGTTAGGCTTCCTGAAACTAAGGTTTTTTTAACAGCGGCGTCTAAGGGCCCATCGTGTACCCAGCCCACTTGCTGGTGCACCCTGTCACAACTTGTCCTGTCTGTTCCCCTGAGGTAATGCTCCCATGGTCTATCGGCCCATATCGCACAGTAGTGGGCACAGTTAGAGCCTTGTGTTTTTCGGGAGGACATGCCAAAATGAGAACATCTCAGCTTGCAGTTTTTCGTAGTTTTTAGCTTCAACAGGAAGTGCATCTTGCTTCTTTACTGCCTTGACCGTAAGCAATGGTCAGTTTTCTGTGTAGCTGTGAAAATGGACCACGTTTATTTCCTTGTTGACATATGGGATGTTGAATAGAGCTATAAAGTCCAGTTTGTTAAAAAGTGATGAAACATGGTCACATTTTCTGGTTCAAGTTACAGGCCAGTCTCAGCATGGAAGAATGATCCTTGCAGAGCGGCTGTTTTGGGAGCCCATGCTAGAATCGCAATCCATCCATTTCTGTGTTATCTTCAGTGCTTCAGTTATCCGGAATACTACAGTTTTATTATTGATGAATTTTAAACGTATTGTAATTGGAAAGTCATAGGGATTTGACTGTAATCACTAGTTATGAAACCCAAATATTTGTGTTTTCAGTATTATCTAGGGCTTTCTTTGCTTGTGTTCAGCAGGAAAAAAAAGGTTTTGCCTGGGTTTAGTTTTAACCAAAAGCTTGTCGTCCTGTATTTTTAGCTGGAGAATGCATATAGGTTTTTCAAATGTCATCCTTACATGACACACTAAGGTATTTTGCAGACAGGTGAAGAGTGATGTTCTTGTCTTCTCTTTGAGCGACTTCCAGTGGCCCCATGTAGAGTTGAAGGATGGCAGTAATAAAGCTGACCATTAAGGCTGTCCACAATCTAGATATTTGTCCCTGCAGCTGGATCTTCCAATTTGTTCAAACTGCACTTTGCTTTCACAGAGGAAGAGAACCAGTTCCATACAGACATACAGGCCGATTTCAACTGAGAGTATGTTGATTAGGCTCTCCCAAACAACAAAATCAGTCATCACTAAGCGATCCAGTAAGGCTAGGAGGTCTGTATTCTCATACCAGCAAGGCTAGGAGGCCGGTATCATCACCGTTAAGAATGAATGTTGCATCTTCGGACTGTAAGAGGGGCTGCTTCCGTAGTCCATCTTGGGCGAAAGCCTGATAGTTATATTAAAGGTTGTAGTTAGCTTTTTTGTTACATACGCAAGTGGGATTTGTGGTGGCTAGACTTTTAGCTTCAGAGGTATTGAGCCTTGATGTGTGTTTAAAAAAAAAAGTGTTGTCTGCGTATAGTATTTTTTAGGTTGTCTTATGCGATTGTATTTGTCACCTTCACTATTGTTCCTTCAGCTTTCTCATGCTTAAGTTGATATTTTGTCCGAACATTAGGTTTTGGATTGTTGTAGCATTATTGCACCCATCTCCCCCTCAGCTAGAATGTTGGTTCATTCAGTTAGATCAGCCACTGCTGCTATTTTATCAAGTTTGGTGTTTACAACTTTTTTGCGGTGGTCAAGTGTGCCTTTGTGGAACATTGGACCTTTCTCATTTTCTTTTACTATTGTTCTATTATAGGGAAGGTACCATTATCAAAAAGTGTGTTGCTACATGGTCGGACTAGTCCCAAATTAAATATTTTTGTGTGGAGGCACCACACCGGGGGGCCGGGGGGGGGGGGAGGGGGCTGGAGGTGAAGTTGTTTGTAGTCCCTGTTGGTGGATGGTGTGAAAATACAGTGTTGTAGCAGAAAGTTCCTCTGCTTTTGCGAGGTCTCAAAATAGGTTTTGTGAGTCAGTGCATCCTCATTTGGTTTGATGTAGGTAGGTGAATGATTGGATACAATTCTGGGGCTTGGCTGTTGAATATCGGACACGAGTACTCAGCCGCGATTCAGTCTTGCATTACTACCCTTCTCTATCCAAATAACTGAATAACCTATCCTCCACTCAAATTACATTCATATTTCACTATACTAATTCACCACTAATCCTTTATGGGTTCCGGAGTAGCATGCTACTCGCCAAAAAAAACACATCAGGTGTAACAAGCGCTATATATATGCAAACCATTTTCCCTCTTCCATCCCTCCGCTACCCTTCTCAATCCAAATAACTGACTAATATCCACCACTCAAATTACTTTCATATTTCACTATACTAATTCACCACTAATCCTTTATGGGTTCCGGAGTAGCGTGCTACTTGCTGAAAAAAGGCTTTGTTGCCTTGTCAGGGGTAGTAAGTGCTATATAAATGCAATTACAATACAATAACAATCCACCACATACAAACTATATAAAAATGACAATAATATGTAAAAATGTATATAAATAAATAATGATTTATTCATAAAATGTATGAAAAACATATAATTACTGATATATACAAACTATATTAATTTCATGAATATATATCTAAAAAGTGTAATTACAAAAACAACATTTACATAAAACAAAACATAAATTCACAAATATTTTAAATTATAAAATGAAAATTATACAACTGCTACATCAAATTGTTATTCTTACTTACAATATTCATATAAAAACAACATTAAAATTAATATATTTTATGAATCCCCCCACACACTTTTCCCCTATAGGCCCAACATTCTGCTCCTATAACTTAAACTGTTAAAATTAAAGAAATAGTATAACAATTTTATTTAAAGTAAAACTGCAAAATCAAATTTCTACAACAAATAAATAAAATAAGAAATTACATTAAAAATTACATAAAACAAATAATAAATACAACACAAAAACATAGCAAATTCAGTATAAAAACAATAGTATATACAACAATATTTTTGCTAAAAATATTTTTTACAATTATATTAAAAACAACACTTTCTTGCCTCCGATGTTTATGTCCATTATACTTTACAATATTCTTGACACAATATTTCTGTTACACTATATTTTTATCCCGATATTTTGTCTAAACACCAAAAAAGCTCACTTTCTGGACCAAGTTATAGCTTTCTGCCATATTTCGTGTAATTCTGTTCATCCTTTTTGGCTGTAGCTGTGTCTAATTTTCCTACGGAATAATGAATAGGGAAAACGTGTTTAGAGACCCCCCTTTTTTCTCAGCCCCTGCTTGATGGATCATCCCGAAACTTTCCAGGAAGGAGTTAAGGTGGATGAGAGTTTTTATAGATGGAGATTCGTCAAACAGCGCCTAAGCAAACCATAAAATGTTTTTCCTATGGAAACTTGGTCCTAACTATAGCTACCCAGTGGCAACTGTATCTAATTAACATTGCCTTTACACAGTACCCAACATGCACAGTAGGATCTGTGCCATGAAAGCTGGGAATAAAGTATGGGCAAAGGACATCTCTACACCTAAAACGTGCTTTGGATGCCCGAACTACATTTACAGTGGCTCAGGGAATAGGGTACATGTTCACACACAATCATTTCCAGATGTCATAACAAAAGTGTGGGAAATTGTGTTATTAGGTGTGCGGCCTGCACAAGTAATAGGTCCACAATTCTCCTTACTGGAACCAAGCATACCATTGTAGCACTTTACTCTCTCAGGGTAGCGAAGCAGAGCAGTCCAAGGCCTACTTAAGGGAGGTGGTGTGAGCTACCAATCACTGTTTGCTGGCACGTAAACATAATAATCAATAAATGATTGTCCAGTCAGTGCTTTTTCTTTAGAAAAAGGCAAAGTACATTTATTGCAACACACTACTAAATACCATGTAGTCATTTACAAATATGTACATTGGCAGATGGAAAATACCATAGAAGAAATTACATAATAACCTTTGACCCCCTAAACGGGTCATGCAAACATGCATGGTAAGTTTACTGGCTTGGTCAAAGGTCCTGATCAACATCTTACACCCCCACCGAAACAAGAAAAACAGTCACCCAGGCCCTCGTCACCAGCAGGCTGGACTACGGAAACGCCCTCTACGCAGGAACGACGGCTAAGCTCCTGAGACGGCTGCAACGCATCCAGAACGCCTCTGCACGTCTTATCCTCGACATCCCCGACGCAGCCACATCACACCCCACCTGAGAGACCTGCACTGGCTCCCTGTCAACAAGAGGATAACCTTCAAGCTCCTCACCCACGCACACAAAGCACTCCACAACTCCGGACCAGCCTACCTCAACAGACGACTCAGCTTCTACACCCCCACCCGCCAGCTCCGCTCGACCAGCCTCGCCCTCGCCACAGTCCCCCGCATCCGGAAAACGACCGCCGGCGGCAGATCCTTCTCCCACCTCGCCGCCAAGACCTGGAACACCCTCCCCACCAACCTCCGACAGACCCAAGACCTACTGGCCTTCAGAAGACTCCTCAAGACCTGGCTCTTCGATCAGTAGCAGCACCACCCCCCTCTTCCCCCAGCGCCTTGAGACCCTCGCGGGTATGTAGTGCGCTTTATAAGTGACATGATTGATTGATTGATTGATTGATTATTTTGAACACAAATACAATCATTAATAATAATCATGAAGTGTAAATGCACTTACAAATGTCAATAAAGCATATGCACTGTGATCAATAAACACTGTGGGGGATATTCTCAAGAACGTGTGATAATTATCGCAAAATTAGCTTAACGCAACTTTGCACATCACAGTCCATCACGGGAAAATAACACTGTGTTAACGTTGTATTCCCAACCCGGCGGCACCATGCGATAGTCTCACGATAACGCGCCAAATGACCACGTTAAAATTAACGCAACGCCGAAAAACCGCGAAACAGGAACGTGAAAAAAGTTGCGATGTGGCCACCCGCGATAACAAAATCAGCGATAACCAGCGACAGGCCTGCAATTCCCACACGTCATGCGGGAAAATGCACTATAAAAACACAAAAAAACACAAACAAAATAATTAAAACTGCGTAGCACCATGGAGGAAGCTGGAGCAAGTACAGAGGATGACCAGAACCCCACAAGCCCCCAGGAGGACCAGCCTGGGACCTCGGGGCCACGGAAGGGCAAGGAGAAGAAGACGAGGTTCAGTCCACAGGAAAACAGGATCATCATCACGGAGGTGATAGAACACCACCAACAACTGTTCCTCACCTCCAACGTGTCATTGGCAAACAAAAATGCAATATGGCAGTCCATCCTGGACAAGGTGAATGCAGTCGGAGTGAGGAGGAGGACAATTGGAGAGGTCAAGAGGCGCTGGAATGATGCGAAGCGCAAAACCAAGAAGAAACTCGCTGACAACCATCAGGCAGGAATGCAGACTGGAGGTGGCAGTCCAGCGGAACACCAGGGGCTGGACGAGATGGAGGAAATGGTGGCCACAGTCATCAGTGGGGAGACGGTGGCAGGAGTTGGGGGTCCGGACACTGCTCGACATGAGCTGACACAACAGCACCAGGGTGAGTACCGAACAGGGACTGGGGGGACGGGGGGAGATGGGCACAATGGCACACATGCACAATTAAGTAGAGCACACTGCACACCCCCAATGACTCTGGATCATGTCCCTGATCCCCTTGGCACACTGCAGCACACATACAAACAGCAAGTAGGCCCCCGTCCACTATGGGCACAAAGGGGTCCCTCCCCACACAGCACCAATCTCACAACCAACCCATGCACACATGTCAAAACCAGCAAAGCTGCGTGTCTGTGAGCCACACTGACAATGCAAGTGACACTGCATGACGAACAGCATGGCTGCAGTCCAATTATCATGACATGGTGCACGCCACGACACTGAGGTGGCTGAGTGTGGAACACATCCGTAAAAGGAGCAGGTCACACTCTGACACATCCACGTGCACAAACAACCCCTGACGCCAACAACACATCTGCGGATAAACCATGCCCAAGAGTCCAAAATCTGAAGTAGAGCCAAAATTAGGCAAGTCTGCAACATCCCAGCACTGTAGAAGCACAGAAGTCAAAGGCACACTGCCTCAAAGGGATAAGGGGCAGCAAAATCACAGCTGCAGGGGCGACTCTCCCACAATGCAGCACACACACATAGCAATAACAGCACATCATCATTGACGACAATGTGGAACAAAGTGCAACACTCTCACTACAGAACAGAGGACACAACTGGTACCGCTTGTGCGTAGAAACTGGCCAATCACATCTGGCATAGCAGGAAACTGTGAGATGATGATGTACGTGTACAACCTCACATCCGTGATGTAGTTCAAATGTCCACTGTCCCGCATCAAATAGCCAGCTCCTCCCAAACAGTCACAATGTACATTGCCATACAGTCTGTATGTAAACTTGAACAATGCGTCAACATACATGTCAACACAATGTCAAAATGCATCTCCCCTTCACATTGCAGAGGGACAATCAACACCTCCTGCAGAGCAGACCAGACAACTCATCAGTGATGATGAAGAGGACCTCCACACCTTCGACACCGACGCCCTACAACATCTCATGGACAGCTACGGCAACCCACCTCCAGGAGCAGGGCAGCCCAGCTGCATCGAGGAGACCCCACCCCCTGCACAGACCACGCAGCAGGAAGCACCCACCACCACGCCTGCCTCCCAGCACCTCACTGAAGAACACATTGCATTCCAAGGCCATGTGTTAGACTGCCAGAAGGAGGTGGCTGAACAGGTGCGGGTGGGGTTTGACCTCATGGCAGCCAAACTAGATGCCATACGTGGGTGTCTAAGTCCCATCAGGGACCACTTACACACCCTAACGTCCACCCACAGTTCGCTCCATGATGTCCATCAATCCATGCCCGACATCGCTGGAGTCATGACTCTGAGAGGAGAACAACTGTCCAGTCAGAGTGGCCTCAGCGATGTCAGCCGAGAGTTGGCACAGATGCTGAGGATAATGGAGAACATGGAGCGGATGCATGCGGAAAGAATGGCTGCCCCCGATGCACACCAGCGAAAAGTTGTTGGGATCTTCCATGCCCTGCAGATCCTCATCATCGCATTGCTGCCACTAAGGCAGTTGCTGATGAATGTTGCTCGTACTTCTACACACACATCTCCGGCCCCTGATGTGTCAGTGGCACACAGTGCTGCAGACCAAACATCAGCACCCACATGTCAGACAGATGACATAGAGGACGAAGATGCGGGTGATTCCACCTTTGTAGTAAGAAGGAGCCAGTAGCATTCTTCTCCGCCATATGCCCTGTTTCAGCTTGGTTCTGCCCTCTGCATCATGCCCTGTAACAACACCTCCCACTGTCCCCCGAAACACTCTGCAACACTCACCTTGGACCTCGACATGGACTGCCATATTTTGTTTGCTTACCAATGACACAGCAATCAGACTGCGGACTGTACTCTTCCCCTTCCGATGTACTTGTCAATCCGTAAATGACTCTGGCTGGCCCTCCACTGGGCTACAATGTATTGTGGGGTTTGCATGGCCATGTACTGCTCCAGCTCCGACATCCCACCGAATGTGAATAAATCATTCAAATTCACACAAATGTGTCATGTCCATAATCGATCAAGTATGAAAGTGTGGATGAATGTAAGGACATTGATTGCCCAAATAGGTACACCCTGGGAAATGAAAGCAATGCGCATGTTTGACCGTGACACACATAGGAAGTGATATGACTGGGAATGTGTGCACTAGCTGTGGCCTCATTGCTCTGAAACAACAATCGTGCAAATCCTCAACTTTGCCCCACGCAATGTTATAAATAGGGATGGGTATGAAATGTCAAAGTCGTTGGCAGGCCTAAAGTAGTGTCCCCCATCACATTTGACAACAGAACATCTCTTCGCATACCTACTCACACTCAACTGGGTGGACACAGCCTGTAGTGATGGATCACATTGATCTACATGGCAAGAATGTGGACACCATTCTCACATTGCTGAAGACACGTAAGAGCACAGGTCTATCAGCAACTATCCCAACCACTATGTCTGGCTCACAGAGGTGGAGCTGGCAATAGGGACTCACCCCTAAGTGAAATGCGTCAGTCAGTCCCTCCCTGTGTACGGATAATGCTCATTGAGGCACACGATTAGTCATTCTAATCAACACTCATCACAGTTACTAGTGAAGTTGCGTAGACTTTATTGCCATGTGCGTGTCAGTACGGGCAAGACAAGGGCCACAACATGCAGACCAATGCATCAGACACTAACAGGCAGCATTCGGCCACGGTACAGTTCCACGTGACAGGCGTTGTGCATGCACCTGGGATGTTTTGCCATTGCGTTGGTGGCTCTCGTAGAACCGGCACTCTTCTGACCTGCGGCAGTTAAGTGGATGATATGCCACAGCTTGGAGCAATGAGTCATATGTGTGTGCAACATTTGGACGTATGGGTTGTTGTGTACGTAAGTGTCAAGGGCATTCCATGCAAGAGTACCTCGAGCAAGGACTTCTGTGTGTGGGGAGTGGATACGTTGGTCTATCATTATCCCTGTGCGTAGTGTGGGAGTCGTCATCATCTGCTATGGTATCTCTCTCAGGGGGTGCCTGCCGCATGCAAGACCAAGGTCGGAGGTGCAGATGTCCTTCCGCCTTATGTATTGAGACAAAGGAGCTTTCATCCCTAATGTTTGTCTGACTACTGCTTGCATCCTGGAAATGTGATGTGGCTTTCGCGCTGCAATTGGGGCTAGGCCTTAGGCTTATGGTGCACCAATAGCATTACACACACAACAGTTGGCATGCATGAACAAAGAGCCCGAGCGGCCTTGTGCTCCTTGTACAATACATTCGTGCGCGGCCGCCCTCCGGGTGCATGCAACATTGCAACATTGTCGATTGCGGGCCGTGTGGCGCAGACACTGCAACAGAGACACACGCATCAGTTGGTTTCCTGTCCAGCCCAGAAATGAACCACGCCCAAAGCCCAGGGATAATTATTCACACCCTACGCTGGCCTGGCGTACGCCGACCCAGCCCACTCGGCATACGTATAAAGGGGGGGACGACAACGCTACGCATCCCAGTTCTTCCCCACTGCCGGAGGTGACATGGCTGCGTCCGCCTGGCATTTCACGGGACTCAATCAGAAAGGGTCCATGACTTGCGTTGCACAGAGTTGGTCACACCGGAAACACTGCGGCCGGCATGGGCCTACCGCCACGGGACGGTGACTTTTGGTGCACTGAGGTAGGGGCACCCTAGGTGCTGAGCGGGTGTGCAGCCTGCGATGATGCGCCGTCCTGGCGGTCCGGACTGGTAATGGTTTGTGTGAGCCCTGCTGGACCGCAGTGTAGGCCTGAGCCAGCGGGCAGCGCGGGCCTACCGCCATGTGGCATTGCCTCGCGGTTCACAGAGTTAGTGGCACCTATAGCGCTGAGCGGGTGTGCAGCCTGCGATGATGCAGTGTGCACTGATATGATCTCTGCCATTGCGAAATCAAAACCCAGAATCACGTGTGTGACCTGTTGGCCCGCGGGGCGGGGCTGCATGATGTGGAGGATGCCAAGGTCGCGGGCCCCGGGCTTGGAGCTTGCACCGGCACCTGGTGGGCCCTCTTGGAGACACCCTGGTGGCGGAAGGTGAGCAGTGAGGCCTGGGTGCGCAGGGGTGGGCAAACACCGCTGGGCGGCGGGAGGGGCTGGGGTGCAGCAGCCTGTGTGCGCAGGGGCGGGCAAACACCGCTGGGCGGCGGGAGGGGCTGGGGTGCAGCAGCCTGTGTGCGCAGGGGTGGGCAAACACCGCTGGGCGGGGGGAGGACCTGGGGTGCAGCAGCCTGTGTGCGCAGGGGCAGCCAAGCAATGATGGCGTGTGCACTGATATGAACTCTGCCATTCATAAATCTGGACTCTGTTTTAGATAGGGGACCTGGTGGACTGCAGTGTATTCCGGCACGTGGTTGGAGACACACCAGTGGCAGCAGGTGAGCAGTGAGGCCTGGGTCCGCAGTGTCGGCACTCTCTCTCCCTCTCTTCCTTTCACTGTCTCTCTCTCTCTTCCTCTGTTTCTCTATCTCTCCTTCTCCCTCTCTTCCTTTCACTGTCTCTCTCTCTCTTCCTCTGTTTCTCTCTCTCTCTCTCCTTCTCCCTCTCTTCCTTTCACTGTCTCTCTCTCTCTTCCTCTGTTTCTCTCTCTCTCCTTCTCCCTCTCTTCCTTTCACTGTCTCTCTCTCTCTTCCTCTGTTTCTCTCTCTCTCCTTCTCCCTCTCTTCCTTTCACTGTCTCTCTCTCTCTTCCTCTGTTTCTCTCTCTCTCCTTCTCCCTCTCTTCCTTTCACTGTCTCTCTCTCTTCCTCTGTTTCTCTCTCTCTCTCCTTCTCCCTCTCTCCCCCTTTCTCTCTCTCCCTCTCTTTCACTCTCTCTCTCTCTCCCTTTCTTCCTCTCAATCTTTCTCTCTCTGTCCTTTGATGAGCACATGACACACCTTCTTATCTTGAATTTTGTCTTGCAGGCTGTGTCTTACAGATTGTCCAGAGAAGACCCGCCATGGCTCTTCCGAATAGTTTTTTGAGTTGAATTTGAATAAAATCATTTGTTTTGAAATTCAAAGAGGAATGGATGATTCTCCTTTTTCTGACCACACATGAATGTTAAGTGTTGTACTTGTGCGACATCAGGCGAATTGTTTTGTTCATGATTTCGTAGAGTTGATGTTAAATATCCTTGTCCGTGGTAGGGCCCGGGGGGGGGGGGCGTGGGTGTGGTGGCGGTGGGTGTTGTGGCCCTCTTGGGGTTCCGAGCTGCATGATCAGTAGCTCCATGGCATCTGTTGTTCTTCAGGTGTGGCTCTGGTCTGGGCTCCCTTTTGTGGTGCAGGTTGTCGTCCGACTTAACACCAGGTAAGTGCAGGTGTTAAATCCCTGCTGCTAACGTGCCTTATCGCCTGTTTTGTGATCTTATCGCCGATCTGGCTGGTCGTAGAGAATATTGCGAAGTGGTGTTGTTGCGGCTTTTTGCACAGGAACGCCTACTCTGCATCTCATTAGCGTTAGTTGCCGGTGTCATCCATGGCGATGTTTTTTGCGGCTGCTATCGCAGGAAAACTGGCGATATCGGCTGTTAGCACCTGCTTGTGAATAGGGCGATACATCTATTGCCACTTTGGCTGCGATAAAGTGCCGCTAACTCAGTGATAAGTCCTTGAGAATATGACCCTGTGAGCATTGTTATGTCCATAAAGTATTTTAAAATCAGTGAGAAATGTGTCTTTGTGCTTTTGATAGACTTTAAAACCATGTAAATGCAATCATAAAAACAGCCCTGAGAGGACCTCACATTTTGACTACATAGACCAACAACCAAAGACTTAGCCCCTAGATTGTGCTGCACAACATGTACCTACTTTAACATATTCAGGTCATTATAAATGCAGCAATAGAACCTGTCGCTAGAGAGCGCAGCACTCCAACTTCTAAAGCAGAAGTTCCAGCCTTGGGAGTGCTTTAAAACGATATGTATACTATAAAGGGTCACTACAGACAAAACAGTAAATCACAGACTAACATTATAAGGCCTACCCCAGATTGATATCTAATCCTGCAAAGTCCCCATTGTGCAAGGGTACCTGTACACAGTTATCAGACTTCGCATGACAGTAGTCTCCCATGTGCACCCTGCACACATGTTCACCTGTAACCAGCCAAGTGTCCATTTCACTGGTGGTAAACATGATATTGTCATGGGTGAAACACATGTAGTGAGACTCACCCACAGTAAAAAGACCAAAACCGGGTGATCCGAAAAGCAAAAAATCTGGGCGTACTGAATGGGCACAACGCAATTGCAACAAAAAGCAAAAGCAGTCACTGGAAACATACAATGGAGAGAAATCCTGGTTCTTTGCTGGGATCAGAAAATAATGTCTGCCATAAAATAAAAAGCATAGCGATTCCCATACAGAACTTAGGAACTGATTTAGAGTTTGGCGGATGGGTTACTCAACCAGGAGCGTAAAGGATATCCTGTCCACCTTATTACAAGTGTAATATATCCTATGGCAAAACTCTATAAAGAATGTGTAAAATTAAATAATAAGTTCTGTCACTAATGAAACAACTATGACTAATTCATATTCTACATCTAAAAACAATACAATTATTAAAGCACATATAAAACAATGACTGGCATATTGTGATCATCCATGAGTAGAACACAGGTGTGACAGGACGTGTCCGAGCCAGCTTGAGAAATCTGACAGAACAGTACCACCTAACTAACTGTTTAGGTGAGTGCAATTAAGAAAAACCTTAAGTGCTGTAGGTCAAATAATTGTATACATCTGCAAATAAAACCTATAACTAGATGTTCTTCCTTTTTCAAGAAAGCACAATTATTAACCCTTTGGGTGCTCATGACGGAATGGTTCCGTCATGAGCACCAGTGCTAATGTGCTCATGACGGAACCATTCCGTCATGAGCACATGCTCAGAAAATCCCTCTGCTGCAGACAGCAGAGGGATTTCCCATTTTTTTGCCTGGGGAGGTGGGGAAGAGCTTCCCCAACCTCCCCAGGCCTATTTTTGCATTTCGTTGCAATGACGATCGCGCGCATGGCACGGTATCGTCATTGCAACAAAAACGAAACTGAAACTTAGTTTCAGTTTCTCAGTTTCGGTGCTTGTGGGGCTATCTCAGCCCCCCGAGCACCGAAAAAGATGGGAGAGGTATCGTTGGAAAGGGGAGAATCTCCCCTTTCCAATGGTACCCTTCCCTAGTGGATCCCTGCTTAGGGATCACCCCAGGAGGGCGATCCACAAGCAGGGATCCACCCACTAGCACCAGGGAGGGGGGAGCGGCCCCTTGGGCAAGAGCCTTTGCTCCCCCATATTGTTTTGGGCACAACAATGTTTCTGCTCCCCCGGGGGTGCAGAAAGCCCGTTATAAACCAGGGATTTTTTTTTTATTTACGTTGGGGCGGGGGCCGCCCAAAAAGGGCATGGCAATGCCCCCCCCCAGAGAAATGTCAGTCTTTCTGCCCCCCCAGGGGGCAGATGGGGGCAGTAGCCCCTAATCTGTCCCCAGGGGGGGCAAAAAGCCCACTAGAAACCAGGGATTTTTTTATTGATGTTGGGGTGGGGGCTCCCCAAACTGGGCATGACAATGCCCCCACCCCCAGTGAAATTCCAGTCTTTCTGACCCCCCAGGGGGCAGGAAGCCCATTAGGAACTTTGGGGTAGGGTGTGGGGTGTAGGGTGTGGGGTGTAGGGTGTGGGGTGTAGGGTGTGGGGTTTGGGGTAGGTGTGGGGGCTGCCCAAGGTGGGCAGGCCAATGCCCCCACCCCCCCCAAGAAAAATTCAACAACCTTTCTGCTCCGCCCAGGGGCAGATGGGGGCAATAGCCCCTGATCTGCCCCCGGGGGGGCAGAAAGCCCACTAGGCACCAGGGATTTTTTTTTTTAATAATGTAGGGGTGGGGGCTGCCCAGAATGGGCATGATAATGCCCCCACCCCAAAAACAATTACCACAGTCTTTCTGCCCCTCCCTGCAGGCATATTGGGGCAATAGCCCCTTATCTGCCCCCCCGGGGGGGCAGAAAGCCCACTAGGCCTCAGGATTTTTTTATTTTTCAATTCAGGGGTGAGGTCAGCCCAGAATGGGCATGCCAATTCCCACATCTCCCAAAGAAAATTCCACAGTCTTTCTGCCCACCCCGGGGGTTGGATGGGGGCAGTGGCCCCTGATCTGCCCCCGGGGGGACAGAAAGCCCACTAGGCGCCAGCGATTACGCAGGCTTTTTTTATGCGTGGGGGTGGGGGCTGCCCAGAATGGGCATACCAATGCCCCCACCCCAAAAAATATAGCCACAGTCTTTCTGCCCCCCTTGGGGGCATATCGGGGCAACACCCCCACGATTTCCCCCCAGGGCGGCAGAAAGCCCACTAGGCACAGACTTGTTTTTAGCAATATGCCTACTTGTGGATTTTGGGCCCTAGAGCAGCCGAAACATAGAGAAACCTAGCAAACCTGTACATTTTTTAAAACTAGACACCAAGGGGAATCCAGGCTGGGGTGACTTGTCTGGCTCTCACCAGGTTCTGTTACCCAGAATCCCTTTCAAACCTCAAACTTTGTCAAAAAAAACCACATTTTCCTCACATTTTTGTGGTGGAAAGTTCTGGAATCTGCGTGGATCCACACAATTCCACACACCCCGCATTCCCGAAAGTCTTCTGAGAAATATGGTACCTCACTTGGGTGCGTAGGTTTAGTGCCCGCGACAGGAAACGGCCCAAAACGCAACATGGACACACCACATTTTCATAGTGAAAACTGACCCTTTTTTTGCAAAGTGCCTAGCTGTTGATTTTGAACCCCAGCTCTGCCGGCACCTAGGGAAACCTAGCAAACCTATACATTTTTGAAAACTAGACACCCAGGGGAATCCAGGATGGGGGGACTTGACTGGCTCTCACCAGGTTCTGTTACCCAGAATCCCTTGCAAACCTGAAAATTTGTAAAAAATAACACATTTTCCTCACATTTCTGTGGTGGAAAGTTCTGGATTCTGTGTGGAGCCACAAGATTCCACCCAGCCCGCATTTCCCAAAGTCTTCCGAGAAAAATGCTATCTCATTTGTGTGGGCGGGTCAAGTACCCGCGACAGGCAAGGGCCCAAAACCTATTGAGGCGACTTCAAAATTACCTACCACAAAACAACCTGGTTTTGCAAGGGGGTCCCATGAGTTTTTGGCCCTGGGCTCTGTGGCCATCTAGGGAAACCTACCAAACCCACACATTTCTGAAAACTAGACACCCGGGGGAGTCTAGCAAGGTATGGCTTGCGTCGGTCCCCCAAAATGTCCCTACCCAGAATCCCCTGCAAACCTCAAATTTAGCTGGAACAAATCACTTTTTTCTTAAATTTCTGTGTGGGAAAGGTCTGGAATCTGCGTGGATCCACAAATTTCCTTCTACACAGCATTTCCCCAGGTCTCCTGATAAAAATGGTACCTCACTCGCGTGCATGGGTCAAGTACCCACGACAGGCAAGGGCCCAAAACCTATTGAGGCGACATCAAAATGACCTATCACAAAACAACCTGGTTTTGCAAGGGGGGTCCCATGAGTTTTTGTCCCCGAACTCGGCGGCCACCTAGGGAAACCTACCAAACCCACACATTTCTGAAAAATAGACACCCGGGGGAGTCCAGCAAGGTATGGCTTGCATGGGTCCCCCAACATTTCCCTACCCAGAATCCCCTGCAAACCTCAAATTTTGTTGAAAAAATCTTTTTTTCTCACATTTCTGTGTGGGAAAGTTGTAGGATCACTGGGCTGACACAAATTTCCTACCACCCAGCGTTTCCCCAGGTCTCCCGATAAAAATGGTACCTCACTTGTGTGGGTAGGCATAGTGGCTGCAACAGGAAATGGCCCAAATCGCAATGTGGAGACTTCAAAATTACCTATAACAAAACTACCTGGTTCTGGGGGGGGGGGCACCTGGGGTTTTGGCCCCGGGCTCTCCGCCATCTAGGGAAACCTACCAAACCCACACATTTTTGAAAACTAGACACCCTGGGGAGTTTAATGAGGTATGGCTTGCGTGGATCCCCCAACGTTTCCCTACCCAGAATCCCCTGCAAATTTAGCTGAAAAAACCACAATTTCCACATATTTTTGTGTAGAATCACCGTGGCGGCACAAATGTCCTATCCCACAGCGTTCTCCTTAGTGTCCCGAGTAAAATGATACCTCACTTGTGGGTGTCCAATGCAGAATTGGCTAAAAATTTATTTTAAAAAAAATGTAGCGCTTAGAATTCTCGGTGCTATACCCTTATTTCCTATGTTTTGGGCTCTTCCCAGTCACAGGCCCTTGCCCCACCCTCACAAGTGAGGTATCATTTTACTCGGGAGACTGAGGGGAACGCTGTGGGGTAGGACATTTGTGCCGGCACATTGATTCCACCCACAAATATGTGGAAAATGTGTTTTTTTCAGCAAAATTTGAGGTTTGCAGGGCATTCTGGGTAGGAAAACGTTGGGGGATCCACGCAAGCCATACCTCGCTGGACTCCCCCGGGTGTCTAGTTTTCAGAAATGTGTGGGTTTGGTAGTTATCCAAGATGGCCACCGAGCCTGGTGCCAAAAACCCAGGTGACCCCTCTTGCAAAACCAGGTTGTTTTGTGATAGGTCATTTTGATGTCTCCTCAATACGTTTTGGGCACTTGCCTGTCGCGGGTACTTGACCCACCAACGCGAGTGAGGTATCATTTTTATCGGGAGACCTGGGGAAACGCTGGGTGGTAGGAAATTTGTGGAGCCACGTGGATTCCAGAACTTTCCCACAAAGACATTTGAGAAAAAAGTGATTTTTTCAGCTAAATTTGAGGTTTGCAGGGGATTCTGGGTAGGAAAACGTAGGGGGACCCCTGCAAGCCATACCTCGCTGGACTCCCCCGAGTGTCTAGTTTTCAGAAATGTGTGGGTTTGGTATGTTTCCCAAGAAGGCCACCGAGCCCGGGGCCAAAAACCCAGGTGACTCCCCTAGGAAAACCAGGTTGTTTTGTGATAGGTCATTTTGATGTCTCCTCAATAAGTTTTGGGCCCTTGCCTGTCGCGGCTACTTGACCCACCCACGCGAGTGAGGTACCATTTTTATCAGGAGACCTAGGGGAATGCTGGGTGGTAGGAAATTTGTGGATCCACGTAGATTCCAGAACTTTCCCACACAGAAATTTGAGAAAAAAATAATTTTTTCATCAAAATGTGAGGTTTGCAGGGGATGCTGGGTAGAGAAACGTTGGGGGATCCATGCAAGCCATACCTTCCTGGACTCCCCCTGGTCTCTAGTTTTCAGAAATGTGTGGGTTTGGTAGGTTTCCCTAGATGGCTGCCAAGCCCGGGACCAAAAACTCATGTGACCCCCCTTGCAAGATACATAGGGGGCATCTGAGTTTTTGGTCCCGAGTCGGCAGCCATCTAGAGAAACCTACCAAACCCAAACATTTCTGAAAACTAGAGACTCAAGGGAGTCCAGGGAGGTATGGCTTGCATGGGTCCCTCAACGTTTTCCTACCCAGAATCCCCTGCAAATTTTCTACCACCCAGCGTTCCCCCAGGTCTCCCAATAAAAATGGTACCTCACTCGCGTGGGTGGGTCAAGTACCCGCGACAGCCAAGGGCCCAAAACGTATTGAGGAGACATCAAAATGACCTATCACAAAACAACCTGGTTTTGCAAGGGGGGTCACCTGGGTTTTTGGCCCCGGTCTCGGTGGCCATCTTGGAAAACTACCAAACCTACACATTTCTAAAAACTAGACACCCGGGGGAGTCCAGCGAGGTATGGCTTGCATGGATCCCCCAACGTTTTCCTACCCAGAATGCCCTGCAAACCTCAAATTTAGCTGAAAAAATCACTTTTTTCTAAAATTTCTGTGTGGGAAAGTTCTGGAATCCATGTGGATCCACAAATTTCCTACCACCCAGCCTTCCCCCAGGTCTCCCGATAAAAATGATACCTCACTCGCATGGGTGGGTCAAGTACTCGCGACAGGCAAGGGCCCAAAACGTATTGAGGAGACATCAAAATGACCTATCACAAAACAACCTGGTTTTGCAAGGGGAGTCACCTGGGTTTTTGGCCCCGGGCTCGGTGGCCTTCTTGGGAAACCTACCAAACCCACACATTTCTGAAAACTAGACACCCGGGGGAGTCCAGCGAGGTATGGCTTGCGTGGGTCCCCCAACGTTTTCCTACCCAGAATGCCCTGCAAACCTCAAATTTAGCTGAAAAAAAATCACTTTTTTCTCAAATTTCTGTGTGGGAAAGTTCTGGAATCTACGTGGATCCACAAATTTCCTACCACCTAGCGTTCCCCCACGTCTCCCAATAAAAACGATACCTCACTTGTGTGGGTGGGTCAAGTACCCACGACAGGCAAGGGCCCAAAACTTATTGAGGAGACATCAAAATGACCTATCACAAAACAACCTGGTTTTGCAAGGGGGGTGACCTGCGTTTTTGTCCCCTGGCTCGGCGGCCATCTTTAAAAACTACCAAACCCACACATTTCTGAAAACTAGATACCCGGGGAGTCCATCGAGGTATGGCTTGCGTGGGTCCCCCTACGTTTTCCTACCCAGAATGCCCTGTAAACCTCAAATTTAGCTGAAAAAATCACTTTTTTCTCAAATTTCTGTGTGGGAAAGTTCTGGAATCTACGTGGATCCACAAATTTTCTACCACCCAGCGTTCCCCCAGGTCTCCCGTTAAAAATGATACCTCACTCACGTGGGTGGGTCAAGTACCCGGGACAGGCAAGGGCCTAAAACGTATTGAGGAGACATCAAAATGACCTATCACAAAACAACCTGGTTTTGCAAGGGGGGGTCACCTGGGTTTTTGGCCCCGGGCTTGGCGGCCATCTTGAAAAACTACCAAACCCACACATTTTGAAAACGAGACACCAGGGGCAGGTATGGCTTGCGTGGATCTCCCAACGTTTTCCTACCCAGAATGCCCTGCAAACCTCAAATTTAGCTGAACAAAATCACTTTTTTCTCAAATTTCTGTGTGGGAAAGTTCTGGAATCCACGTTGATCCACAAATTTCCTACCAACCAGCATTTCCCCAGGTCTCCTGATAAAAATGATACCTCACTCGCGTGGGTGGGTCAAGTACCCGCGACAGGCAAGGGCCCAAAATGTATTGAGGAGTCATCAAAATGACCTATCACAAAACAACATGGTTTTGCAAGAGGGGTCACCTGGGTTTTTGGACCGGGCTCGGCGGCCATCTTGGAAAACAACCAAACCCACACATTTCTGAAAACTAGACACCCGGGGGAGTCCAGTGAGGTATGGCTTGCGTGGATCCCCCAACGTTTTCCTACCCTGAATGCCCTGCAAACCTCAAATTTAGCTGAAAAAACCACATTTTCCACATATTTTTGGGTGGAATCACCGTGCCGGCACAAATGTCCTACCCCACAGCGTTCCCCTCAGTCTCCCGAGTAAAATGATACCTCACTTGTGTGGGTGTGGCAAGGGCCTGTGACTCGGAAGAGCCCAAAACATAGTTTAGTTTATTTTATTTGTTTGATTAATTAAAATCTTACAAAAGCTACTAAAAATTTCCATAGATAAAAGAAAATTAAAACAGTTGTATGTAGTATCAAAAGTTATAGCCAGATAAATACAGTACACAGTATATTATTTTAAAAATACAATAGATACAGTTCAAATTATTTTCCTATAATTTTTTCCCAATTAAAATCAAAAATTTTACAAATGCAGAGTTCAAGGAAATATCATCAGCGCTTAAACATGCTATCAAGGCTTGCCTACATGTCCTTACTCCACGATCATTAAATAGTCTCTTAAATATACTTTTCCTTTCATTTTCTAATTCGGGGCAAAGACACAGTAAATGAATAATATTCTCTTGTCCTGTTTTGCACAACCTACATTGAGTATCCTCTTCTAATTTCTTCCATGGCGGTAAGTGACATAATCCCGGCATTAAGCCAAATCGAGCATTAATGAAAATATGTTTGTTTATTTGTGACCACGATGTTTCCAAATATTCTTGGACCTTTTTTTTCTGAAATCCATTTATTATTGGCCATGCATGTTTTCTTTTTACAAATATTTCTTTGTCTTTTATCAGCGATAGATGGTTGGTTAGTTTATTAATTGTTTTTTTAAAGCTTTCCCGTGAAATAGTAGTTTCCCAAATAGGTATAACGCCAAATTCTTCTATCGCTGCATTTAAATAAGTCCACACTTGCAATTTCCTATTAGCTTTTACTTCATGCCATAATAGCTGGGAGATTTGATTTTCATGATCATTTTTAATTCGGTTCCACACTTTCAGAGATTGACCTTTTCTTGCATATAGCTGGTTATTTAACCCAAATTCCAGCCTCACTTGAGCTTGCGAAGCATTGTTAGGCAGAAGAAATAGGGTTTTCTAAATTCTTGCAACCGCATTATTAATAATCTCCGCATACTTCCCATTTAGTACCTCACTACCATATGTCAAAGTCGGTAGTAATTTTGCTGTGATAACCTTTAGGAATGGACGGTAAGACAAATCACTTATTGCTTTCTGTATAATCCTAAATGCTGCTACCAGAGAATTTGCCTTCCTGTTGATATCCTTTTTTTGGGGGAGAAAGTTCCCATTATCATTAAATATGACTCCAAGATATTTGTAAGATTCAACTTGCTCTAATCTAGATTCTTCCAGTAACCATTTATTTTTATATTTTATTCTTGTATTTTTTGTAACTACCATTACTTTAGTCTTTGCTTCATTTATTATCATATCGTTGTCCTTTGCATATATTGAGATACAATCAATTAACCGTTGCAATCCAATTTTAGTTTGACTTAAGAGAATAACATCATCTGCATACAGCAAATTGGATATTTGCTTATCGGCTAGCTTTGGTGGATGCGCATTTACACCATTTAGAGTTGCTGTAAGATCTGCTAAAAACAAGTTAAAAAGGAGCGGGGCTAGGACGCACCCTTGTTTTAATCCACCAGTCGTGTGTATTTCTCTTGTTAGCACTCGACCATCACCGATCCTCACCCTGATCCAAGTGTCCGTATACAAAAGTTGAACCAATTTTAATAATAAATCCGGAATTTCCTGCTCTTTTAGTTTTTGCCACAGATGTTGTCTATTCACACAGTCAAAAGCTGATTTAAAGTCTACAAAGCAAAGATACAAGGGCTGTTTTGCTAAAATTGCCTTATTCATTAATACAAATAAAATTAAAATGTTTGTAGAAGTACCTAGACCTTTAATGAATCCTGTTTGATTCAAAGGCAGAACCCGTTTTTCCTTTACCCAATCTGTTAAGCTTGATAGTAAAACTCCTGCAAATAACTTTGCATCAGTATCCTGAAGGGTTATCAAACGATAATTCTCCGACAATTGCCAGTTTCCTTTTTTAAAAATAGGAGAAATTAATGACCCTCTCCAAGATTTTGGAATCAACCCCGTCTGAACAACTTCATTGAAAACCTCTGCTAGGTATTCCGACCAGTAGTCCGGATTTTCTTTGTAAAGAGAAAACGGAATGCCATTTGGGCCTGGTGCCCCATCTTTTTGTTTCTTTATTAGCTTGGCCACTTGGGTTTTTGTTATGTTAATTTCTATATCACATTCTAAATCTACTTTAACCATCCCAATCTGTTTGGCATTCAAAATATTTGCTTTAACAACTGGGTTTCAATGTTTTATAAGGAATGTAGACCATTCTTCTTCAGTTAACCCGGATACTACCGCAGTTTTGTTAGGTCTTACTAAGCCATTTATTATTTTCCAAAACTCCCTTGAGTTTGATTGATTACTTGCGTAGTATATTTTGGTCCACAAATCCTGCCTGGCTTTGTTTTTTTCGTTCCAGATTAGTTTCCGCAGAGTTTGATTTACCATTTTTAATTGAATTTGTAAATTTTCATTATTTGGGAACTTGATGATCTGTTTCCTAAGTGTATTGCGGGTCCTTCTTGTTTTCCTAACCGTATATGTTAGATTGATCTTAGTTTCCCATTTTTTCATTTCAGTCACTTGTTTAATCTCAACGCTAGATGTAGACTCAAAAGACTTAACTAGTTTCTGTATAAAATGTTCCCATTGGTCAATTGCCGACCTCATAGTTTTTTCTTTAAAACATTCTTTTACCATGCCTTGCGCCTTTTCATTTATTTTATCCATATTGTTTGTTTTCCATATAAGTTTCCTATAATTGATAGTACACGTCTGGCCTTGCATTGTTAAATACTTTTGATGTTTCAAGCATGACAATTTTATATTAATTAGTTGTTGACTATGGTCGCTATCAGGCACCTTCCTTAACTGATACGACATGATGTTATTAAAGATGTTTAGTGATACCATCGTGTAATCAATTCGTGATTTAGAATAGTGTGAAAAAAATGACCAAGCCGGTGGTATATCTGAATTGAATCTACCATTTAATATTCTTAGGCCCAATGCTTCTATATCCATCAATAAATTTTGTCCCATTAAGTTCTGTTTAATATGTATAGCAGGATCCATTATTTGCTCAGGAATTGCCCACTGTTGGTTTTGAGACTGTACAACATCATCTCGTAAAAAGGGTATTAATAGATTTAAGTTAAAATCACCCGTTATAATGAAATCAGCAAAGGGATCTTTCGTTATTTGCTCCAATAAAAGGCTTATCAGGGCAGTACACATATCCTTCCTCGATTTCTGTTTTGGTGGGATATATATATTTATTATAATTAAAGTTTTTAATTGTTTATGTTCACCTGATGCTAAACGCATCTTTACCATTTGAAGATTGGAATTGTTCGTAGCTAACTGCTCATGATCAACTTTCAAATCAATAGATATAAATGTTGCCAGACCCCCACACGGGCGACCACATTTTTGAGTTTTAATTGCAGGCTCGAAATAACCTTTATATCCTTCTATCAAAAATGGGTCAATTGCCCACGTTTCCTGCAATAATATAATTTGAAAGGAACTTGATAGACTATCTATTTGAACATTTTTTAATCTTTTTACATATCCCATTTATGTTCCAAGAGCACATTCCTATTATTAAACTATCCATATTCCATTCTTTTTTATTATCTTCAAGTGTATTCTGTCATTTTCCTTCATTTCCATGTAATGCTGTCAAAATCCACTCTTTATTTATTCCGTTGACTTTATCCACTTTTGTTTCATTAAACAACTTTTCATCTTCACTATCTATTTTTCCAAGGGGATTTTTTAATATAGAATAGACCGTATCGTCATTTTTCCTTTTTTCCCTTTTTTTTTTTATTGGACTTTCTTCTTTTATCAGCGGTGTTGGATATACCTTTGGGGCTGGTTGACTAATTGTTATCCCCCAACTACGAAAAATTTCTTGTTCATGGATAATTAGTTCCGCTATATCATCAGTAGCCACAGTCAGCAGCGTTATTGGATGCCCACCTTCAGGATTTTTAGAAATCCAACACATTCTAAATCTTCTGTTGTCACTTTTTCTAATAGTGGAATTGATTTCAACAAGCGAAGTATGTTTCCTCTATTCAAAATGTCTTGTCTGCCGCGTGAGTCGTATAATGGTTTAAGGATAATTTGGGCAGGCCTTTTGAGGAGCGGCACTTCTTGCTTTCTTTCCTTGCAATCATAATATTCATTATATACAACTTGTTTAGCTTGACCACTTTTTACAATAACTAGGTTCTCCCATTTTGGTATTTGAATCACATCCTCTTTTAGATCTAACAATTCTATTGATTTTATCGAATTGTTCTTAGTTTCCTCTTTCCGCTGATTTAGTCCGGCTATATTTTCCTTCTGTCGAATTGAATTACCGCTTATTCTTGGTGCAGTATTTTGCCCTCCTTGGATTGTCCTCGGAATAGCTGGATCAATATACATTTGTTCCTCCTTACAGTTACTGGATGAGGATTTAAATTTAACGGGGATAAAGGGCTCTTTGCTTCTTCAATCTGATCACTTTGAATATTTTCAATAGATTCCATTTTTATTACACAACCATTTCTTTTCAGACTACTTTTTTCATCTCTTTCTAATCCTTTATTTTTCTCCATTTGTGGTACACAGAACCTTTGGCCCTTGTTATCTAATATAGTTTTATTTATCGTGGAGAGTTTTTGGTCAGTGAGATGTTTCAAAGGCTTCATAAAGATATCGTAATACTTTTCTTTCTCTTGCAGTATTTTTTCAGGCTGACTCCCCAATAAATCATCTTCTTGTTTTTTTATAAGTGTTTTCATATATTTTTCTTCTTTTACCGAAACCTTGGGGGCTTCCAACTTGGAGTCTTTTTTTGCTGCAAACTCTTTCTTGGCCTTATTTCTTGCTTTGCGCAGTTTTTTCCTTTGTCTTTTTGTTAATTCCATGTTTTCTTCCAGAACTATTGAATCTTCCGTAACCTCTCCTTCTTTATTCTGCTGTGCTAATGCTATTGAATCTTCCTTAACCTCTCCTTCTTTGTTCCGCTGTTCAGATTGATCAAGCAATGTATCCTTTTCTATTAATTTATTTGACTCTTGCTTAACGCTCTGCTTTATTCCCGAGCTTAATTTAATCCGATCATCGGAGTAAGTTATATGACCAAACTGCATCTCTTTTCTTTCTTCTGTAGAAACTAACATCTTTTTTTCTGATTGCCACATCTCCTGTTCTTTAATATCATATTTTTTCCTTACAATTTCTTTAACGTCATCTAATATCGTATGCACAACTTCCGGAATACTCGCTAATTTATTTATTATAGGTGCACATGTACAGTCTAAGTAAGTTGGGGCCGCTTCATTTTGTGCTTTAATTATCAAACTATTTAACTCCGCCAACTTGTGATCGATTCCAGAGACTGCATTTGCCATCACTCCAAGTATTTCTATTTGAGTGTCTATTTTGTTTGACTGATATGTCAATGCTTCAAGAGTTAGTACTGATGTTTGGTAAAATATATCCCATATTGATCCCGGATCCTGATCGTCTATATGTTTTTTTGCTTTTAGATCAGTATATATTTCCTTATTTTGAGTGGCCTCAACCCGATTAGTATCTTGATTATCTAATAAGCTCTGTGTATTAACCAGTCTATTCATTTTTTTACTACTGCTTACAATTTTGAATACTGATTGATCGTTGAATCCTAGGGTTTTTTCCTTGAAGAACGATGTTTGTAACTGATCAGGACTATCACTTTCCAGCTCTTTATGACTCAGTTCCATATTTATACCTCGATCCATTCCTTTTGGTATACTCATTCCCAGTAGGTTGTTACTATTACCATTTATTTGTGTTTGCTTTCCTTGTTCAAGGTTGTGAACATAATTTTTTCTTGTTTCAACCTTAACTTCTATTGGTAGTGGAGCCCCTGAAATCATTGGACTCATAACCATATCATCTTGTGCCATTTCTTCTGTTAATATTTCAATCTCCCCCAAATCTGCATCACTTTTATTTCTTTGAGTGTGTGATACTGGAATGAAAGGCTCTAAGTCCACTCCTTGTTCAGTTATAGCTCCCTTTAGACTTTCAAGTTGCGGGTTAATAGTTGGTCCTGTTCCCGCTCTAGACCAAATGTTTGAATTTTTCTTTCCAAGGTGTTGATTGGCTTAATCGGAGATTGTAAGTGTTTTGTTTCCACTTCTAGTTGCATTGACATCAGTGCTCCTGCTGGATCTCTCATAAAATCGAACTTATGAGGTATTTTTGTAGATTTTTCAAACATCCGTGCTATTGGCGAGATTAGCGCTTGATTAGAACCCTTTATCAGCCCTTTAGTATTTTTTATCACTCTTGGTGTTTGGGCTTTCCGCGTTCGTCTTGTGGGAGGGCCCAAAGTCCTTTCTTTCCCAGAGCGCATTTTCAATATCTGTTTAGTTTTATTTTAAGGTTAAAATCAGTTTGAAAATATAATAAATCGATCAATTTAAAATCAATTATCAGTTGTCAATTTATCTGTTTGATCTACAAATATTAAGGGCGTATGAAAGGCAGACAGCAGTCATATACAGTCGTTCCTCTGCTCCTCTACTACTCCGTAGTTTTTCCTCTGCTCTTCTGCTCTGCTCTGCTTCTTCTACACAGAGCAGGAACAGGAGCCTGTGTCAGGAGGTGGAGGGGCCAAAGGAAAAAACAGAAAACAACCTTACCAAGCGACTGCCAAGAATCTGCCAAGAATCCGGTTGGTTTTCGAGCAGTGACCAGGGCCAGGTCCACTGCACACACACTGCAGACCCCTTCACTTTAAACGTTTTTTTTTCCAGTTATGTCAGTAAGCCACAGTCCACAGTCCACAATCCACAGTCCACAGTCCAAGGCAGGCAGTCAGTCAGCTCACCTCAGCTCCTGACAGCTCCTGACAGCAAACAGTATGCCAGTAAGCCAGTAAGCCAGTAAGCCTGGTAAGCCTGGTAATCCGGTCTTTGCTGCTCCTCCTCCACTCCACTCAACACCCAGCGCCTAGCTGGGCCACGGCCTCATCCACCAGAACTGCCAAGGTTGCTGATACTACCTGCCAGAAGTACCTCAGCCGCTCTCCACCGCTGCCTTTGCCGCCACAGTCCGCAGTCCAAGGCAGGCAGTCAGCTCGCCACAGCTCACGTCAGCTCCAGACAGCAGACTAGCAGACCACAACAACGCCAACCGCTAATGAGGGCGAGGGGCGGCCACCAATACGAGCCGATGCGATGTGAGCTGGAACAACACAGCAGTACCAGAGCAGCACCAAGCCCTCCGGCACAAGCCAGTGCGGCCGGTGCGGCGTCAAGAACGGTAACGGCAACGGTAACGGTAACAGCGGCGAGTTCAGCGTGTACAGCGTGTACAGCGTCTTCGTCCTCGTCCTCGTCTTCGGCTGCTGCTACTGGTACAGGTCGGTGTACCACTTGTGTGGGTGTGGCAAGGGCCTGTGACTCGGAAGAGCCCAAAACATAGGGAATAAAGGAATAGCACTGAGAATTCTAAGCGCTACATTTTTTTTAAAATACATTTTTAGCCAATTCTGCATTGGACACCCACACAAGTGAGGTATCATTTTACTCGGGACACTAAGGAGAACGCTGTGGGATAGGACATTTGTGCCGCCACGGTGATTCCACACAAAAATATGTGGAAATTGTGTTTTATCCAGCTAAATTTGAGGTTTGCAGGGGATTCTGGGTAGGGAAACGTTGGGGGATCCACGCAAGCCATACCTCATTGGACTCCCCAGGGTGTCTAGTTTTCAGAAATGTGTGGGTTTGGTAGGTTTCCCTAGATGGCGGCGAGCCCGAGGAAAAAATCCCAGGTGCCCCCCCCAAACCAGGTAGTTTTGTTATAGGTAATTTTGAAGTCTCCACAGTACGATTTGGGCCATTTCCTGTTGCAGCCACTATGCCTACCCACACAAGTGAGGTACCATTTTTATCAGGAGGCCTGGGGGTACGCTGGGTGGTAGGAAGTTTGTGTCAGCCTGGTGATCCTACAACTTTCCCACACAGAAATGTGAGAAAAAATAGATTGTTTCAACAAAATTTGAGGTTTGCAAGGGATTCTGGGTAGGGAAATGTTGGGGGCCCACGCAAGCCATACCTTGCTAGACTCCGCCTGGTGTCTAGTTTTCAGAAATGTGTGGGTTTGGTAGGTTTTCCCAGGTGGCCGCCGAGCCCGGGTCCAAAAACTCATGGGACCCCCCTTGCAAAACCAGGTTGTTTTGTGATAGGTAATTTTGATGTTGCCTCAATAGGTTTTGGGTCCTTGCCTGTCGCGGGTACTTGACCCACCCACGCGAGTGAGGTACCATTTTTATCGGGAGATCTGGGGGAATGCTGTGTAGAAGGAAATTTGTGGATCCACACAGATTGCAGAACTTTCACACACAGAAATTTGAGAAAAAAGTGATTTTTTCAGCTAAATTTGAGGTTTGCAGGAGATTCTGGGTAGGGAAGTGTTGGGGGACTCACGCAAGCCATACCTTGCTGGACTCCCCAGGGTGTCTAGTTTTCAGAAATGTGTGGGTTTGGTAGGTTTTCCTCGATGGCCGCCGAGCCTGGGGCCAAAAACTCATGGGACCCCCCTTGCAAAACCAGGTTGTTTTGTGACAGGTAATTTTGAAGTCGCCTCAATAGGTTTTGGGCCCTTGCCTGTCACGGGTACTTGAACCACCCACACAAGTGAGGTACCATTTTTCTCGGAAGACTTTGGGGAATGCGGGCTGGGTGGAATTTTGTGGATCTACACAGAATCCAGAACTTTCCACCACAGAAATGTGTGGAAAATTTGTTTTTTTTTTACAAATTTTGAGGTTTGCAAGGGATTCTGGGTAACAGAACCTGTTGAGAGCCAGACAAGTCACCCCATCCTGGATTCCCCTGGGTGTCTAGTTTTCAAAAATGTATAGGTTTGCTAGGTTTTCCTAGGTGCCGGCAGAGCTAGGGTTCAAAATCTACAGCTAGGCACTTTGCAAAAAAAGGGTCCGTTTTCACTGTGAAAATGTGGTGTGTTCACGTTGCGTTTTGGGCCATTTCCCGTCGCTGGCACTAGGCCTACCCACACAAGTGAGGTACCATTTTTCTCGTAAGACTTTCAGGAACACAGGGTGGGTGGAATTTTGTGGATCCACACAGATTGCAGAACTTTCCACCACAGAAATGTGATCAAAATGTAGTTTTTTTGACAAATCTTTAGGTTTGCAAGGGATTCTGGGTAACAGAACCTGGTGCAAGCCAGTCAAGTCACCCCATCCTGGAGTCCCCTGGGTGTCTAGTTTTCAAAAATGTATAGGTTTGCTAGGTCTCCCTAGGTGCCGGCAGAGCTAGGGTTCAAAATCTACAGCTAGGCACTTTGCAAAAAAAGGGTCCGTTTTCACTGTGAAATTGTGGTGTGTCCACGTTGCGTTTTGGGCCGTTTCCTGTTGCGGGCACTAGGCCTACCCACACAAGTGAGGTACCATTTTTATCAAGATACTTAGGGTAACACAGAATTGTAGAGCAACTGTTATTACCTATTGACTTTCGATGCATTTCTGCCTTCCAAATGAAAGACAATGTGTAAAAAAGAAGTCATTTTGAAAAATGACCTATAATTCTCATGCTAGCATGGGTACTCACAATTTCGGAAATGTGCAAATATCTAGTGTTTCTAAACTCTATATTTTGTTCCAATTTCAGAAATACATAGGTGTCTTTCATACCGATTTTTCCATGTATATATTTTACAAATTAATTGCTATATACCCGCATAATAAAAAACCATTGCAAGACGCTGCTCAGTTATTGGCTCTGGGTTCGTCGGGTTCTTGGTGAACCTACAAGTCCTATATATCCCCACAAACAGAAAGGTCCAGAGGATTTAACGGTGTATTGCTTTCAAACAGCTGTCATAATTAGAAGAAGTTACAGGTGAAAACGTTGACACAAATGGCAGTTTTTTTCAACTAATTTTCAATGTTTTCTATATTCAACTGTTAGTTTCTATAAAGAAACCTTGAAAGATCTACACAAATGGCCCCTTGCTGAATTCATAATTTTGTCTACTTTTCTAAAATGTATAGCTCTCCAGGATCCATTATTGCTTTCATACCCATTTCTACCATTAACTGGAAGGAGGTTGAAAGCACAAAAATAGGCTATGTCTCAGAAAAATGCCAAAACTGTGTAAAAATGTTTGGTTTTCTGACAAAATTCTGCTTGTCCCTGAAAGCTGGGAAGATGGTGATTTCAGCACCACAACCCCTTTGTTGATACTATTTGCAGGGAAAAAAACCAGACGCTTTCATCTGTAGCCCTTTTTTCCTATTTTTTTTTTTTCAAAAGCAAAATTTAGCTGTATTTTGGCTAATTTCTGGGTCCCCTCTAGGGGAATCCACAAACCCTGGGTACCTTTAGAATCCCCATGATGTTGTAAGAAAAGTACGCAAATTTGCCGTGGATACCTTATGTGGTCAAAAAGTTACAGGGGCCTAAGCGCGAACTACCCCAAATAGCCAAAAAAAGGCTTAGCACAGGGGGGGGAAGGCCCAGCAGCAAAGGGGTTAACAAGTAAATCAACACCCACATGACAACACAAACATTACTGAAGTACCACCAGTACCTTCCTTACAAAGACTTTCTCATCTGAAAAGAAATTTAATGAAAAACATCGAAAGAAAGAAAAACAATTCTTCTGATTTCTTCTGAGGTAAAAAAAGAATATATATATATATTTTTTTAAACTGCTTCTCTCTTGAACAAGAAACATAAATGACAAAATGCCCCAAAAATAGGAAAATGTTAAAAAAAAAAAATATTTTTAAAGGCAAACAAATATTCTTTAAAAAACTATTAGGGGTGGGTGATAAACCCAGCTCTGCTGGAGGAGTTCGCAGAGTTTTACTATCCAGTTCAGCAAAAACTCTGCCAACCACAACCTGGAGGCATTTACTGGCACCCACCCCTAGTAAACATCACTCTTACACACATTAGACCAAAGAAAACTGGTCAGCATGCAGCTGAGGTATCACTGCTGAGTCAGATGACCTCTGTGTGGTGGGACGGTCTCTTCAGAAAAGGCTGGGCCATGGTCGCTTTGAGAATGGATGGGCCATCCTTTTAGGGATGGGCTGTTCTCTCTAACCAATCACTATGTCAGTGGGCTGGCTCTGCCACATAACCCCTCCCAGCATGTCCCCTTGCTTGTTCTATTTGTACAAACTAGCTTACTGAGTGCCTCTCTCTGTCTTCACTTTTTTTGGTTAAGTCGAGAACAAGGCAGAGGTAGTTGGAATTTTTAACTTCCTATGTCGGGAGGCGGGAGGTAAGACCCACACCTCCTGTATAATTTGGGAGAGGGGGATTTAGCATATATGCTTTGATTATGTCTTGTATTTAGGGGCTGCGTACTGGTGGGGTATTGAGGCCGGGTTGTACGTGTGAAAAGTGGCCCCCGGAAGTACACGCACTCCGTACACAGTTTGTTAATCTTAGCATTGCCCTTAGTAACAAATACACAGCTCTGTTCTTAAGGGCAATAAGTTTCAGAAGGCAGGTGATTCATTGTGCAAGTGAACCAGTGCCCTGTTCTAATGCCTTTCATTGAAGTTACACTCTTGCATTGGTTTTTGTTATGGGATCCCTGGTATCTTGTTAAAAGTGTAATCTTTTGCACCTGGGACTAGATATTGGATTTTTTTTACTTTCTTTGCACTCCTTATCAATGAAAGTGTTAACTGTTTTAAGTGGATAGAAAGATCCCCTCATGACATGCTTCGCATATTTAGGCACCAGGAGATTACGTGGTTTGCCCAGAATTGCGCAATGTTGAGCAGACACAGGGTTCTAACCTGCTCCCTTCCCCACTTGTAATGTCGGCAGCTTTGTCCATTAGGCCATAGTACTACCTTTCTGATTTATGTATTGCACATGCACATGATAGAGCCCTAAAGAATGACTAGTTGCAAGATACATTTTATTTCTAATGGGTCGAACAGTGGATCAACTAATACTCCTGTTTGAAGCAGGCCCCCATTTTTTAACTGAATTGCCTTAAAGCTGCGTGACTAGAGACACTCTATTTATTTTATCAACATATACAGTCACTGTGCATTCTCACTTCTTAACTCAGATGGCGGTATAGTTATTTGGTATTGTTGAGCTATGCTTTTGTTCTTATCCGTGCATATGAAAATGAACTCCAAATTGCTTTCCCACAGTGGCATTTTTCTAGGATAGGGCATGTCTCTTAGGCTGTGGAAAAGAATTCTCCTCACACCACCAAATGCTCAGCAGCCCTTCTGGGAATTTAATTACAACCCTTAAGCAAGCAACAATCAATGCAATATACAGCTGATTGGTAAACTAGCTTTTATCATGACACTTTACTCTTGAATTAAGTAATCAGCAAACACTGTGTTTACAGGTGTTCTCTGAGGAAAACTGCCCTATTTATTGACGGATTTGTCGAGCCTGTAAGTTGTAAAGAGTGTTTTGTGTCTGTGCTTGTTGAACCTTTAAGAGATGTCTGTCCAGTTGACGAATTAAGAGTAATCTTATGGGTTATTATAACATAATTGTGGAATAATTAACTCCTATTTATAGACACTGTTCGACGAAACCATGCTGATTCACAGTCTGTGTGTGTGTTTCTTTGGTGCGACCTCCGGTGTTTCATTCCAAGCTTATTACATTAACAAATTTGGTTCCATAATATCCCTCTGTCCCTGGGAGCTAATAACACTAGAGGTGGGCGGAACTCCGCGGAATCTTGCAGAGTTTTTATGTAACTCTTCAGTATTCCGTAGAGTAAAACTCCCCTAAAAAAAGACCTAAACAACATTTTTAGATCAACAAGAGAGAGAAAAGATTAACAAATCCTTACAACAAATCCAGAAATCATATCAGACTACATAAAAAGAAAACAAAGATTCTTCAATTTAGTGATAATGTAATTATTGTTATTGACAAATATCTAAACTTCTTTAGCTTCAACATACAAAAATGTTTCTTGCATATTTGTATATTTTCATGTTTGAAGATAATGGAAAACTTCCACCAGTTCAATAAATGTTATTAAAATTGTCAACCTGCTCCTTGGCCACCTATCTACTACAGGAAAAGACACATAGAACTCTGGAGTCACTGGAAGTGTGGCAACTATTTCAACGGGCGATCCATGGACAGAGCGATGACTCTCGTGACTTTGTAGAAAGAACATGAGAGCACAATCACTCATCCTCTGCCATAGATATTGATGTTAGAGAAACAGTTAAAAAGATAAAGGATGCTGGGTGCAGTTGTCACCAATCCCCCCATGCATGAAAATCCAAGTGCATCCAGAGTGAAAAACCGAAAATTGAAATGTAAAGGGTGTTTTGTTGGAGGACATGCAAGACACACCTTTCTCAAGGCACTTTGACCCCATCCAGCTCCTAAACCCATGTATAAAGCAATTTAAAACCCCAAAACATGTAAAAACTGTGAAAAACCGCTCCAGGAAAACCCAAAAATAAAAGGAGAAGAGTGCATTCACTGGGGGCACCCCAACAGCTATCTTCATCCCCTTATGCTTAAAAAACCTGAGCTTCATCCACCATTTTCTCCAGTAGGTGCTAAGTCCTGTAACCTGACACATGAAAAAATCAAAAACACAATAAAGCAAAGAAACCACCCCCTTTCTAAATGCTGTACTGACCCTAAGCCTCCATCCTTTACAGTAGAAAACTGTGAAAAGTAAACAAACAAAGTGCCTTATGAACACTGGAGCTGCACCCATTTTCTCTTGATTGCGACTCACTGACTACCACCTACATAAGAAAATATATAGCGTCAATAAAAAAAATACTTTTTGTATTGAATCCAGTATTAAATTTAATAATGTGTATATTTTACAAATATTATTTTGAACATTTCTTTACTGTTGTAACACATAAAACCTAGTTTTAATTTATATTGGACAGTATTCATTTATGGATATATGTTACAATTTATTTAATGAAATATAATTAAAAATATTAAAACATAGGAAATAAAACAATTTTGTAAACAATAATTCTTTGTTTCCTTCTTAAGCAATATCCAATCATGTTAAATTACTTTTTATTTAGTTAATAACATTTTTATCAGTTACATTACTTAAAATATTAGTTAATATGCACTTACCTAATCCCTTTCGCTGCTAGGCCTCCACCTCCACCCCCCCCCCTTGCTAAGCCTTTTTTTGGCTATTTGGGGTAGTTCGCGATTAGGCCCCGTAACTTTATGTCCACATAAGGTATCCATGCCAAATTTGCATCCCTTTCTTCCAACATCATGTGGATTATAAAGGTACCCAGGGTTTGTGGAGTCCCCTGGAGGGGACCCAGAAATTAGCCAAAATATAGCAACATTTTGTTTTTTTGTGAAAAAATGGGGGAAAAGTGCTGCAGAAGAAAGCGTCTGTTTTTTTCCCTGATAATTGTATCAACAAACGGTTTGTGGTGCTGAAATCACCATCTTCCCAACTTTCAGGGACAGGCAGACTTTTGGCAGAAACCCAAACTTTTCTACACAGTTTTGGCATTTTACAGTGACATAGGCTATCTTTGCTACTTTTTCTGCTTTCAACCTCCTTCCAGTTAGTGGTAGAAATGGGTATGAAAGCAATAATGGATCCTGGAAAGCTATACATTTCTGAAAATTAGACAGCATTTTGAATTCAGCAAGGGGTCATTTGTGTAGCTCCTTCAAGGTTTTTTTTTATAGAAACTAACAGTTGAAAGTAAGAAATATTGAAAGTGTTTTTAAAAAGCAGCTATTTGTGCCAACGTTTTTACCTGTAACTTCTTCTAAGTATGACAGATTTTTTAAAGCAATATACTGTTACATCTCCTGGATCCTTCTGGTTGTGGAGATATATAGGACTTGTAGACTCACCAATAACCCAAGGAACCCAGAGCCAATAACTGAGCTGTTTCTTGCAATTGTTTTTCATTGTGTACCGGGTATATAGCAAATCATTTGGTAAAATATAAAGAGTGAAAAATAGGTATCAAGGACACTTATGTATTTCTGAAATGGGAAAAAAATATAGAATTTAGTTGCAGTAGTTATTTGCACATCTCTGAAATTGTGTGTACCCATACTAGCATGTGAATTATAGGACATTTTTCAAAGTGACTTCTTTTTTACACATTGTCTTACATTTGAAAGGCAGAAATGCATAGAAAGTCAATAGGTAATAACACTTGCTCTACAATTCTGTCTCTAGATAAAAATGGTACCTCACTTGTGTGGGCATGCCTAGTGCCCGCGACAGGAAACGGGCCAAAACGCAACGTGTACACACCACATTTTTACAGTGAAAACTGACCCTTTTTTGCAAAGTGCCTAACTGTGGATTTTGAACTCTAGCTCTGCCGGCACCTAGGGAAAACTAGCAAACCAATACATTTTTTAAAACTAGACACCCAGGGGAATCCAGGTTGTCACCAGGTTCCGTTACCCAGAATCCCTTGCAAACCTCCAACTTTGTAAAACAAAACACATTTTCCTCACATTCCTGTGATGGAAAGTTCTGGAATCTGCGTGGATCCACAAACTTCCACCTACCCCGCATTCCCCAAAGTCTCCCAATAAAAATGGTACCTCACTTGTGTGCGTAGGCCTATTTCCCGCGACAGGAAATGGGCCAAAACACAACGTGGACACACCACATTTTCACAGTGAAAACTGACCCTTTTTTTAAAAGTGCCTAGCTGTGGATTTTGGATCCTAGCTCTGCCGGCAGCTAGGGAAACCTAGCAAACCTATACATTTTTAAAACTAGATACCTTGGGGAATCCAGGAGGGGTTGACTTGTGTGGCTCTCACAAGGTTCTGTTACCCAGAATCCCTTGCAAACCTCAAACTTTGTCACAAAAAATACATTTTCCTCACATTTCTGGGATGAAAAGTTCTGGAATCTGCGTGGATCTACAAAATTCTGACCCTTTGTTTGCAAAATGCCTAGCTGTGGATTTTGAACCCTAGCTCTGGCTGCACCCTGGGAAATATGTGGAAAAAGTGCTTTTTTCAGCTAAATTTGAGATTTGCAGGGGATTCTGGCTAGGAAAAATTGGGGGATCCATACAACTCATACTTCCCTGGACTCCAATGGGTGTCTAGTTTTCAGAAATGTGTTTCAGAAATGTGTTCAGAAAGTAAACAAACAAAGTGCCTTATGAACACTGGAGCTGCACCCATTTTCTCTTGATTGCGACTCTCTGACTACCACCTGCACCCATTTTCTCTTGGTAGGTTTCCCTAAATGGCCGCTGAGCACGGGGCCAAATACCCAGGTGACCCCATTGCAAAACCAGGCTGTTTTATGATAGGTCATTTTGATGTCCCCACAGTATGTTTTGGTCCATTTCCTGTTGCGGCCACTCTGCCTACCCACACAAGTGAGGTATCATTTTTATCAGGAGACCTGGTGTCACGCTGGGTGGTAGGAAATTTGTGGCGGCCCGGTGATCCCACAACTTTTCCACAGAGAAAAGTGAGGAAAATGCAATTTTTTGTTTAGCTAAATTTAAGGTCTGAAGAGGATTCTGGGTAGGAAAATTTTGGGAAATCCACGCAAGCCACACCTCACTGGACTCCCCTGGGTGTCTAGTTTTCAGAAATGTCTGGGTTTGGTAGGTTTCCGTAGATGGCCGCTGAGCCCGGGACCAAAAACGCAGGTGACCCCCTTGAAAAACCAGGTTGTTTTGTGATAGATAGGTGGGAACCTGTGATTTTGGTCCCGGGTTTGCAGACATCTAGGGGAACCTAAAAAACCCAGAAATTTCTGAAAACTAGACACCCATGGGAGTTCAGGGGGATGTAGCTTGCATTGATCCCCCAACATTTTCCTTCCAAGAATCTGCTGCAAACCTTAAATTAAGCTAAAAAGTCACATTTTCTTGTAATATCTTTGTGGGAAAGTTGTGGGATCACTGCACAGCACACATTTCCTACCACTCAGCGTTCCCTTCAGTCTCCTGATAAAAATCTTACCTAACTTGTGTGGATGGGCCACGTGCCTATGACATGGAAGGGCCAAAAACATGTAGAGATTGAGGGGGGCCCAAAGCGGGTTCAAAAGGGCAGTTTGTTTATACGTTTTTAGGCTGACGCTACTTTGGGCACCCACACAAGTGAGGTATCATTTTTCTCTGGAAACCAAGGGTAATGCTGGGTGGTAGGAAATTTGTGCCTGCGCGGTGATCCTACAACTTACCCACACAGAAATGTGAGGAAAATGTGACTTTATAAGTAAACTTGAGGCTTGCAGGGGATTATGGGTAAGACAGCGCTGGGGGATCCATGCAAGCCACACTGCCAGGCAAGAGTCAGTACACGCACACCACCATCCATGCACACCACCAGCCAAGTGCCATCCATTCACACCACCAGCCAAGTGCCATCCACACACACCGCCAGCCAAGCGCCATGCATGAACACCACCAGCCTAGCGCCATCCATGCACACTGCCAGCCAAATGCTATTAATGCACACAGTCAGCCAAGCAATATTCACGCACACCGCCAGCCGACCGCCACCCACGCAATCCGCCAGCCAAGCGCCATCCCAGCACACCGCCAGCCAAGCAGGGCCAGACTGGGAACAGCAAGCAGCCCTGGCAGATTGCTGCTCGACCGGCGCTGGGAGGCGGGGGCGTGCTAGTAAAAAGCACTGCTCCTGCTTTTGTTACTGGGGCCCGATATTGCAGCACTGCTGCAAAACCGTCCCCCAGTAACAAAACCGCCCCCCAGGGTCAGAAAACCGGCCCCCACCCTTCCGGCTCACTGGGTGATTGTCTGGTGCCTGCTACGGCCAGTTCGGCCCTGCAGCCAAGCTCCATCCATGCACACAGCCAGCCACGCACCATTCCACGTACACTGCCAGCCAAGCGCCAATCTACACACTGTCATCAAGCGCAAGTCCACCCACACCATTAGCCAAGTACAGGTCCACACACACCGCCAGCAAAATGCCAGCCAGAGGTCAGTACACGCAGACCATCAGCCAAACTTCAGTTTACACACACACAAACTCTCCCTGGTTTCTAGTGGTTTTCTGCCCACACATAGGTCAGATAAGAATAAAAATATCACTGAAACAGCCAAATTGGGTACCTATAAAAAAGGAGCGACCCTTGCCTATGGGGCTTCTCACTGACATGCCAATAAACGTATTCCTGGTGCCTAGTGGACTTTCTACCCTCCCGCGGGGGGGCAGAAAGCCTTTTTTGTCGGTGGAGGCATTAGCATGCCCATTCTGGGCAGCCACCACCCCTACGTATAAAAAAAAAACAAACAATCCCTGGTGCCTAGTGGGCTTTCTGTCCCCCCAGGAGGCAGGTCAGGGGCTATTGCCCTCATCTGCCTCCTGGGCAGGTGGAAAGACTGTGGGATTTTTTTGGGGGGTGGGGGCATTGGCATGCCCATTTTGGGGGGCCCCCACCCCTAAATACATTTAAAAAAATCCCTGGTGCCTAGTGTGCTTTCTGCCCCGCCACCCAGCAGGGGCAGCTCAGAGACTATTGCCCCCGTCTGCCTCCCAGGGGAGGTAGAAAGGCTGTGGAATTTTTTGGGGGGGTGGGGGGCATTGGTATGCCCCCACCCCTACATATAAAAAAACAATCCCTGGTGCCTAGTAGGCTTTCCGCCCCCTGGGGGCAGATCAGGGGCTATTGCCCCATCTGACTCCAGGGGGGGCAGAAAGACTGCAGAATTTTTTTTGGGGGGTGGGGGCATTGGCATGCCCATCTTGGGCAGCCCCCACCCCTAAATACAATCAAAAAAATCCCTGGCATCTAGTGGGCTTTCTGCCCCCCCAGTGGGGCAGATCGGGGGCTACTGCCACAACAGCCTCCCGGGAGGGGGGCAGAAAGGCTGTGGAATTTTGCTGGGGGTGGGGGCATTGGCATCCCCATCTCAGGCAGCCCCACCCTTAAATAAAATAAGAAAACTAATCCCTGGCATCTAGTGGGCTTTCTGCCCCCTTGGGGGTACAGATCAGGGGCTATTGCCCCCATCTGCCTCACAGGGGGGCAGAAAGACTGTGGAATATTGCGGGGGTGGGGGCATTGGCATGCCCATCTCAGGCAGCCCCCACCCCTAAATACAATATACAAAATAATTCCTGGCATCTAGTGGGCTTTCTGCCCCGCGGGTGGGGCAGATTGGCAGCTACAGCAGAAAGACTGATTTTCCCCAAATTATTTTGGGGGAGCAAAGGCCCCCTCCCTGGTGTCCAGTGGGTGGATCCCTGCTTTCCCTGCTTGGGGAACTTACCCAAGCAGGGAATATACTCACAAGTATATTAAATATGCCAATTGTGTATACACCAATGTCACCATGTTTTAGGGGAGAAGCACATACACTTTAGCACTGGTCAGCATTGGTGAAGTGCTCAGAGTCCTACAGCCAACAAAAAGATACAGCAAAAAGAGGAGGTAAGCAGGCAAAAAGGTCGGGGAAAGACCACCCTAAGGATGACAGGTCTAACATTGTGCAAATATTCCTGCACACAAGATAGACTTATATTAGTCTCAATCTATGCACCCAGGATCTGGAACAACATCCTTATTCACATCCAAGCATCACTATCATTTCTGCCCTTCAGAAACAAATGAAAGACTCATTTCTTTAAAGAGGTCTACCTCTATATATAATAGGAACCGGTATGCAACCACCCCACTGTAAGCGATTCACAATTCTACTCTCAGATTCTCAAGCACTGTTTAGCACTCTGTGGGGCATATTCCCAAGGACTCATCACCGATTATTCGGCACTTTAGCGCCGCAAAAGTGGCGACAGGTGCATCGCCCCATTCTCAAGCTGGTGCAAACTGCCGATATCGCCAGTTCATCAGTGATATTTGGCGCAAAAAACATCGCCACGGATGAGAGCAACAACTAACACTAATGACATGCAGAGTAGGCGTTCCCGTGCAAAAACACACGAAAACACCACTTCGCGATATTCTCAACGACCAGCCAGACCTGCGCTGCGACCGAAAAACAGGCGATAAGGTGCGTTAGCAGCAGGGACTTAACACCTGCCTTTTACTGGTGTAAAGCAGGACGACAACCTGCAGCATGAAAGGGATCCCAGCCCAGAGCCACATCTGAAGACCAACATGTCATGGAGCCACTGACCATGCAGCACGGATACCCAAGAGACCAACAACACCCACCGCCACCAACCCCAGGCCCTCCCACCCCACTCGGACTACCACCGAGGCCGCGCAGAACAAGACAGCTGACCTTCCGAAAATGGCATGGCCCCTCAGCCACACAATTGCAGAATGTGAGGAGAGGTGGGAACCAAGTATGTGTGAAGGAGGCAAGTGACCCATCAATAAGAATGTACACAATGGCAAGTGTGGCGGTGATGTGCTGGACTGACTTCAGTTTGCAGAGCACAGACATGTCCATGTGGACATATACTGATGGTGTGTGTAGTGTTGTGGACAGTGGACGCAACCATGTCACCTCAGGCAGTGGGGAAGACCTGTAGCTGTGTCGTCCCCCCTGTAAGCGTAAGCGGAGTGGGCTGGGCCGGCGTACGCCAAGCCAGCATAGGGGTGTGAAGGATTTGCCCGGGGCTCTAGGCGTGGTTCAGTTCTGGCCTGGACAAGGAAGTTACTAATGAGTGTGTCACTGTTGTAGTGTCGGCGCCACCCAGTCCGCAATTGACAATGTTGCAATGTAGCATGCACCCGGAGGGCGGGCTCGCACGAACGGGAAAATGAAGGACCGCAAGACTGCTCGGGGTCTTGGCTCATACATGCCAAGTGTTGCGTGCATCTGTATTGCCGCAGCATGAGCCAAATGCCTAGCCTTAATCGCAGCACGAGTTCAGCCAGGCATGAACTCTACATCTGTGTCCGCCCTATCCTTCCCACAGGCCTACACTCACGTGGCCACCCACCTTCAACGGCCAACATCACAGTGTCATTGTCAGGCTTGTGGACATGCGCAGACAGGCATGACAATGGTGTGACGTAGGAGTGCAAGTGATGCAACCGCGCAGTGCACACAAGTAAATTGGCTCGGGGGGAGGGAGGAGCAGCTGTGAGGCAACGTAACACACAGTGATGCCTCTCATTTGCCACATGCAAGACATGTCAAACATGAATCCCAAAGTCGCACACATCCCACCCCACCCCCAACAAGCCACTTCACATTTCCTGAATGCAAGCAGATGAGAAACTAACATTAGGGATGAAAGCTCCTTTGTCTGAACTATCAGGCGGAAGCACATTTGCACCTCCGACCTCGGAATTGCATGTGGCCGGCACCCCCTGACAGATACTAGAGCAGCTGATGACGACTCCCACACTACGCACAGCCTGACGAAAGACCAACATATACTCACCCCACACACAGAAGTCCTTGCTCGAAGTCATCTTGCATGGAATGGCCTTCACACTTACTCCCACACCATCCCAGGCGTACAACCGTTGCACACTAAAACAACTCATTGATCCGAGCTGTGGCATTTCATCCACAGAACTGGCGCAGGTCAGAACAGTGCCGATTCAACCAGAGCCACTGACGCAATGGCAGAACATCCCGGACACTTGCACAACCCCTGTCAGGTGGAACTGTACCGTGCACGTATGCTGCGTTTACTGGGGGCACTGCCATTGCAGATCAGTTACCGGCTAAGCTTCCGCCTTGCCAACATCACCTGCATTCAGCCTGTGTTGCATTGTCGAATGTGCATATTCGAGTGGTCCATGGATGTCTGTCTATCCAACAGGATGGTAGCTGAACTGGATTTTGACATGTGTGTGCGCCCCCTGTTGGCCCACGATCCAGGAGTGTCACCGTGATACCCGTTTATGGGATGCCTTGATACTTGGCATACATGCTGGCAGCTGGACCTGGGAGATTGCACAACTCCTCGTGTGCAGTGACCACATTGAACCGCTCCCCTATTGGGCTGTAGTGCTAATTGGTGAAAGGGGGTGGACGCAGCACATCTGTCCGGACCTGCTAATGGATCGCCTCGCCGTCCTGTTTGATGAAGTTGACGATGACCTCATGTTGGAAATGATAGCCTACGAAGCTGCAATCGCTTTCATGGACGAGTAACTACGTACCTGCAGCCACAACAGATTGGAACCTGCACATGTCCCAACACCTTGTTGCATCTTGGAGATCTGGTCACATGTCCCACGACAACAGTGGACATGGCTGCATTCGCCTGGACTCTGAATACATGAGCGGACAACAACGCGGGTTAACACACACCTGTGAAAGGTGAGGCACTCCACCGGAGTGGACAGCGGCGCTTGGCAACGTTCCTCATCCTTACATACTGCTGCATTGGTCTGCATGTTGTGGCACTTATCTTGCCCGTACTGACACGCATATGCTATTAAAGTCTACGCACCTTCACTTGGATTCAACTGTGATGAGTGTTGATTTGAATGACAATGGGTGTCTCACTGCCTATCTGGGTCACGGCCAGACATGCGCATTGATAGCATTACCCAGGGAGTATCTTTTTGTGGAATCACTGTCCCTACATTCATACATACTTTCATACTTGATTGCTCATAGCCACGACACATCTGTGTGAATCAGGATGTTTTATTCGCATTCAGTGGAGTGTTGAAGCTGGAGCAGTACAGGGCCATGTACACCCCACTTTACATTGTTGCCCTGTGGAGGGCCAGCCAGAGTCCATTAGGGATTGACAAGTTCATCGGAAGAGGAAGACTTCAGTCCGCAGTGTGATTGCTGTGTCATTGGTAACCAAACCAAATATGGCAGTCCCTGTCGAGGTCCAAGGTGAGTGTCGCTGAGTGTATCGGGGGACAGTGGAAGGTGTTATTCCAGGGCATGATGCAGAGGGCAGAACCAAGCTGAAACAGGCCATATGGCGGAGATGAATTCTACCACTTCATTCTTACCACAAAGCCAGATTCATCATCATCTTCGTCCTCTGATATGTCAGGTGCCTCACATGTGGGTGGTGGTGTTTAGTCTGCATCATTGTGTGGCACTGACACTTCAGGGGGCGGAGATGTGGATGGAGTAGTAGCAGCAGCATTCATCCGTGCCAGGCCTTGTGGCGGCAATGCCATGACGAGGATCTGCAGGGCATGGAAGATCACAGCTACATCTCGCTGGTGTGCAGCCGTGGCAAACATTCCTTGCACCTGCATCCGCTCCATGTTCAACGTGATCCTCCGCATGTGTCCCAACTCCCGGCTGACATCGCTGGAGCCACTCTGACTAGACAGTTGTTCTTGGCTCAGAGTCATGACTACAGCAATGTCAGCCATGGATTTTTGGAGAGCATGGAGTGGACAGTGGGTGTCCTTTAGGGACTGTAAGTGGTCCCTGATGGGACGTAGACACCCACGTATGGCATCTAGTTTGGCTGCCTTGAGGTCGAACCCCACCCGCAGCTGATCAGCCATCTTCTCCTGGCGCCCTAACACACAGCGTTGGAATGCCATGTGTTGGTTGTGGGGGTCCTGGGAGACAGCTGTGGTGGTGGGTGCTTCCTGCTGTGTGGCCTGTGCAGGGGGTGGGGTTTCCTCGATGCAGCTGGGCTACATTGCTCCTGGAGGTGGGGTGCCGAAGAAGCCATGGGCTGTTGGAGGGCATCAGTGTCGATGTTGGGGAGGTCCTCTTCATCATCAGTGCTGAGTTGTTGGGTCTGCTCTGCAGGAGGTGTTGATTCTCCCTCTGCAATGTGAAGGGGAGATGCAGATTGACATTGTGTTCACATGTATGTTGACCCATTGTTCAAGTTTACTTACAGACTGCATGACAATGTACATTGTGACTGTTTGTGGGGAGATGCCTATGTGATGCGGGACAGTTGACATTTCTACACCATCAGGGATGTGAGGTTGTACTTGTACATTGTCATCTCACAGTTTCCTGCTATGCCAAATGCGAATGGCCATTTTCTACACACAAGCGGCGGCAGTTGTGTCCTCTGTACTGTTGTGAAAGTTGCAGTTTGTACCACATTGTTGTCAATGTTGAGGTGCTCTGATTCTTATGTGTGTGTGCAGCATTGTGGGTGTGTTGCCCCTTCAGCTCTGATTTGGCTGGCCCTTATCCCTTTCAGGCGGTGTGCCTTTGACTTCTGTGCTTATACAGTGCTGAGATGTTGCAGACTTGGGTAAATTGGACTCTTGGTCGGATTTGTGACTCTTGGGCATGGTTTGTCCGCAGATGTGCTATACTTAATTGTGCATGTGTGCCATTGTGCCCATCTCCCCCGGTCCCCCCAGTCCCTGGTCGTTACTCACCCTGTTGCTGTTGGCTCAGGTCATGTTGTGCAGTGTCCGGTCCCCCAACTCCTGCCACAGTCTCCCCAATGTTGACTCGGGTCACCATTCCCTCCATCTCATCCAGCTCCTGGTGTGTCGCTGAACTCCCTCCTCCAGTCTGCATTGCTGCTTTCAGGTTGGCTGTGGGTTTCAGCTTGGTTTTGCGCTTCACATCAGTCCAGCGCTTCTTGCAGTCATCCACTTCCCTTCTCTTCACTCCGACTGCATTCACCTTGGCCAAAATGGACTGCCATATTGTATTATTTGTTGCCAATGACACAGTGGAGGTGACGAACAGGTGTTGATGGTGTTCTATCACCTCCGTACTCAGGATCCTGTTTTCCTGCGTACTGATCCGCGTCCTCCTCTTCTTCTTCTCCTTGCCCTTCCCTGACCCCGAGGTCCCAGGATGGTCCTCCGTGGGGCTTGTGGGGTTCTGGTTGTCCTCTGTACTCGCTCCAGCTACCTCCATGGTGCTTCGCAGTTGTTTGTGTTTTGTTTGTGTTTTTTGTTGGCGCTTTTCTAGTAGTTTTTCCCGCCTGACTTGTGGGACTTGCAGGCCTGGCGCTGCTTATCGCTGTGTTTTTTTTCGCAGTTGGGCCCATTGCAACTTTTTTCATGTTGGGCTTTAGATTTTTATCGCCGTCCCGGTGATTTTATCGCGTACATTTGAGGCGTTATCAGGTCACTACCGCATGTTACCGCCGTGTTGAGAATGGGACGTTAACACGGAATTATTTTCCCGCGATGGACGGCGATATATGACATTGCGTTAACCCATTTTGGCAATGATTATCGCACGTTCTTGAGAATATCCCCCAGTGACTCTTCAGCTAAGTTTGTGGCATGTAAGTATCAACACATACAAACACATACAAATGATAACATTTCTGATTTCAGGTAGGTACCACTTGAAACTTCTATAGATTAACATATGTAATCAATACCTTAAGAAGCCAACCAAGTTCCTTCACTCTATTTAGTGTTCCATTTGTAATTTTCTTGTACCAGGGTTTCTTCCCCCTCCATGTCCATACCTTATCTCATCAACCCAAGCATCAGGTGAATAAAGGCATGGATTAGAGTTAGGGTGGATTCTGTCTAACCCTAGCCCTGAGACTGGTCTTCTTCTCAAGCTTCATCTACTAAAGTCTTGTGACTGGAACAGCTGTAACTTGACCATGGCCAGCAGCAGAGCCTTTTAGCTGAGCCAGGTGTCACATCTCTGTATAGCCGTGGTAGGCAGCCACAATAACCCCCGGAGGTGATCTAGCAGGGCAACTGGAAAACAGTTCCTCGTTCCATTGTCCTAAAGGGCATAATTCATGAGGATATGGGACTTGCAACAGAAAAGGCACGTCCTGGCAAGCCGCCTGCCCTCCACTGCACTATACAGACAGCTGTGGGAGGCAGCATTTCCAGCGACAGAATCTCTATTAGATCTGACATCAGGAATACATACTTGGCAGAGATGATGCCTAGGATACCTTTTGTATGTGGGTCCTGAAAAACGGACCCCAAAATTGAGGATTCATTGGGAATCCACTTGCAGCATTCACATTCGTAAGAGCAGTTCAGTATGTTTATGACCAAATTTACCTTTGTGAATCATGCCCAGAGCATTTTAAGAAAGTACTGATAAATGTGACCAGAGATTCAAATACATAGTGGACTTTAAATATGTCAAATCAGTTTATTCAATTAATTCTTCGAGTTTAATAGACAATTGAATCACGTCCTATTCCTAACTCAGAGGCCTTCTCCTTGAGTTGCAAAGGAGCTGCCCTTTTACTATACAACAAAGATCGATTTAGAGCACAGACACAATCTCCCATGTCCTCTTGTGTCATTATCATTCTAAGTGACTGAATAGTCAGGCAAGCAAAACTCTTTATTAGCAGCAAACAGACAAAACACCCACCTGGCGCTAAACACGTTTATTCTTCAGAATGTGTCACTTGATGCAAACAATTATTCTCCCTGGGGCTACCACAGCTTACCTGTCTCTGCCACACATGCTATTGTGAATCTGATTGGTGCTGGAATCACAAAAGCATGTTTTGTCTTTAATAATGTGTACCAAGGAAGTTGCAAGGCGGTCATATCTCCTTGGGGGGATATTTTGAACAGTTATTGAAAATATATCAATGTTTTCATGGAATCAAATGAACCGCTCACCAAAGGAACATTTCAAACCAAATGGTTGCAGAAATCTCAAAGATACACTGAACTTTTTCAATAATTCTATGACTGTGAGAGGTTTTATTTTTTGACCCACAAAGTTTTGCAAAGCTCCTGATTTTCATCCTTTGTGAAATTTTAAAAGTTCCCCTTTTTACCCAGAGACCAATTATTCTGTGCCTAGCAATACAATTTTCAAGCTAGTAACACCAATTTGGCGATCTGTATCTCACGAACACTGGCCACATAGGTTCTGGAGGACTTAGTAGACCCATTGTTTCTGGCTCCATTAATGTGATAATTCTCCATTGAACAATAATACGTGTACTTGATAACTTATGGGGATCTCCTGCATTTCATACAGTGGGCCTCATTTATGAGGTTTTGCCGTAGGGCAGTTCCGCAGGCCTTCCTGCTGCGCTGCCCTACGGCACTGCCCTACGGTGCACAATGGGCTGCCGTGTGCCAATGCAAGCAGCTTTGCGCCATGGTGCAGGGGTGCTTGCATTGCAGGGATGATCATTTTTCTGCAGGAAGGAAATCCTTCCTGCACAAAAACAATTACAAGATACTTTTTCCACTTTAGGAAAAACAAGAAGAAATAAAGATATTTTTCCTCATTGTGCCTCCCTTACGCCTCCCCTGGTGAGGAGGCGTAAGTTTTTGGCGCTGCCTCAGAGTTAGGATTTCTCGTAAATCTGGGGCAGTATCACAAAGCCATGGATGTTGCTTGGAACGCCCCCAGCAACACCCATTGCACGCCCCTTTAACGCAGAAAAATGCGTTAAAGGGAATGATATTTACGAAGCAGCATTAAGCCAAAAAAAGTGGCTTAGTTCTGCCTTGTAAATATGGAGCAGGCTCCTGCGCCATGGAACGTCACAAAAAGTGACCCACCGGCGGCGCAAGGGGCCTCATAAATGAGGCCCTGTATGTCTTCTGCAGGACTACCTAATGGCTTATATATTACAAAGTGTTGGTTAGCAGCCTCAACTGGAACAACCTCTATCTATGAGTAATTAGGATAAGCTGGGCTGTCTGGGACTACCATAGTGAGTTTACCTCCTGTAGCAGGAAAGCCTTGTGCTATTAAATGATTAGTCAATGGGCCTCTAAGATGCACCCTTATTTGTCCAGGCCCGTATACACACCAGTACTTGTGTGTGTCCCTCGGGGTCCTCCAACAACCATCCTATGAGCTGAGCACGTGCCAGTAATCCCTTTGTTTATTACTAATTCAGAGTGTTAGTCACACGATTTGCATATTTGTGGCAGGTTTCTATGCTAGAAATCTATGCAAACGTCTTTGCCATTTTATAAAGCATTTCTATGCTTAATGGCTTTCTAGTGGATAATTTGTAAAAATATAAATTTGTCTTAGAACTGTAGCACCAGTGCAGTCGACTGCTCAGGTTCTGAAATACCAATGCTACCTAGTTTTGATTCCACTGCATGTCTCTTGCTCCCTCTGCCCCACACTTCGATCTCTTCATCTCCTTTTTCAGGTTCTTTTTCGTCCCTACTTTCTACATTTGGACGATTCACCCTTCTTTCTCTTCTCTTCCATTTCCTTTTCCTCTTACTCTTGACCACATGCTGATGATAAAAAATCACAACCCCCTAAATGAGTTATGATCCACCTGCAACAATCTGCATTAGAGGAAAATAGCACTTCTCTGATAATAATATGGCTGTCAACCTACTTTTACATCAAAAAGGCTATATAGGCGACAATAATAAAAAGCAACAAAACACTCTATACTACTTATACCTATATTTATTTCAAATAGCAGTAGGATCCATTTTGTTCTTAGAGACATAGGCCGAGTTACATTCTGAGCTAAAATGTTGTACAAGGAATGATGTTTAGTCACACAGCCAGGTTTGCAAAAGGCAACCCATTGGCATCATACAGCAGTTTTTGTATCACATATATCTAAACCAGTATGTCATTAAAAAAAATAGGCCTTATCAGCCCTAAGGCAGAGTGCATAGTATTTCAAAGTCGGACATATGCATTCAATGTTTTTAAAGGTGCTTACAGTGAAAAAGGCCTAGGCCGGCTGTGCCATAAACAAACACTGAGCAGCGGCGGCCAGCTCAGGAAAGCGCAGTGGGGCGGGGCAGGGTGCGGCAGAAGGGGGAAGCCGACAGACGACGGAATAGGTATTATTTATTTATTTATTTAATTATACCTATTCGGTCGTTTGTCGACTTCCCCACTCCCACCCTGCCCCGTCCCACTGCCTCACCGCGTTTACCTGTGCTGGACCCCGCTGACACTGAGTTACATGATTATTCTTATTAAAGATAACTTCAGATTGGCACTAACTAGAAAAATATTTCAAACACTCCTTTTCCTGGTTAAACAAAACCCAACCTAATGCTAAAGTAAAATGTTGTCTTCTTTGGAAACAGTGACTTCAGAATGTCACTATTTTTCTGTCGAAAGCCTCTCGTAGCCTTTTCAGGGTTAATCATCCAACTGCCAGCTGGCAGCCTGCTGGCCTCCTGCAAGTTGGCATGAATGGCTCTCAGTAAAAGGAACAAAAGGGCCCTGGGTAACAGGACATCCTCCAGACCGGATGGCCTCGGGGATGTGCCCACCAACTGCAAAAGCTTCAAAAGGGCATCCCCTGTCATAACACACACTTAGGATTACCCATTCCATTTTCCAGGTAGTCATAGTCAGGTTGGCAACACAGCAATCCCAGTGGAGGAAAACCTGTTTCAGAGCTGTTTTACAAGAAAAGTTTCTCATTTCCTTTGACACACCTCAGGGGTGTGCGCAGAGGTCTGACCAGGGGAAGAAAGACTCTGCCAAGTTGCTTTTTGGCAGAACAGTGCACTGTGGAATTGTTTAGTGCTAAACACTCAGGAAACTATGTGAAGTGGGTAGGGTTGCCCATTCACAAGCTAGTGCCAGGCATAAATGTAGCACCACTGGGTGTCCTGTTCAGAAAACATCTGGACCCGTGGAAGACAGAAGAAAGACTGCACCTGCTTTTGAACCTGTGGAGAGAGGCAGCAAGGGCTGGATCTGCTCCCACTTGTACCCAGGACAGATAAGTGGACTCCAAGGGTCACTTGACTGACCTCCTGTTAAGCAACAGTGCATTAGAAGCTGAAAGAAGCCTACATTTTCCAAGAGCCCAGCTGACCAGTTCTAACTGGATTTGCCCTGGACCCTGCTGGTGGCTTCTGGGAGAGTGAGTCCTAACCCCCAAGTGGTGCCCACAAGGTCCTGCACCTTTGGCTGGTGCTAGAATCTACTCTTCTGACTACAAGTCTGCAAAACTGGACACTCAGACACTTTTTCATAACTTTTCCCCCAGAGAATCGGTGGAGAATGATGTCGAAGCTGCAGCCACAGCCACAGACTTCGAATCGCCGGTCAGATTCAACTTCCCAGTTTCCCCTGCCGGAAGGATTTTGACTTCCAGAAAAGTTTCAAAGTCTAAACATTGAGGTACTTCAATGAGGCCAAAGTCGGACAGCATCCAACCACCCACAAGACATTCCTGGGTATATATATTCCAGACATTGCAGCCTTTGAACTTTCTGCCACTGCTGACTGCTCCAAGTTTCCCACCGCAACCTAGGGACCCACACTTTACCAGGTAGCCATCGTCGATCCTTCCTTCGGACCCAGCCAGCAACCCAACCTGCCCATGGCCCATCAACAGGGACTTTTCTCCAGAAAAACATCTAATTCAGAAGGTAAACTTTCCACAGGGACAAACCTGGTCCCTGTACCTGATCTGCAATAGCTTGTAGTCGACCTTAACTTTTGGCTTGAGCTGGTCCAGCACGACCATATAACCACTATTGGTGCTTTGCACTTTTAGTAGGGTCAGTGTAACTGGCATAATTCTCTCTAGGGTAACTACTCATAATTACTGCAAAATGACTCAGAATTTTGCACAATTGTGAGAAGCATAATCCAGCATTTAGCACTATTTTCTTACTGCACAATGCACCCTCACATCCAAAATGGGCCAGAGGGATTCATTTTGCTCTAAGAAAATAGCATTTAATGCTACATGAGACGAACAGCAGTAGCCAGCTTCCACTCGCTCTCTCTTACTTTGTTGTTCCTGTGTTCCTGCAGTAGGATTTTTACTCCAACTTACTCTTAATTACTCAAGCTGACGTAATCATGCAATTTCGGTGCATGGTTACTTAAATTGCTCGAATTAATTAAAATTTCACCCAGACGTAGCTTGTATTTCTGATTTAGAAATTCTAAAAATCATATCTTCAGTTCCCTACATTCTATTTTTGTAGTTTTGGTGTATGTTTACTCATACCATTTGCCTCTAGTATAAATTGCAGTGGGGTTTTTAGCATGTTGTGTTTTCTAATTCTATGTCATGACCGGAGGCGAGGATTTTGCTCTACTTTCTATATTTTCCTTTCCAGCATTGTTCAACTTTAGTAAACAGAAAAACAGAAAAAAAACTATCTTCCCCATAGACCCCAGGGAAAGGTCAACAAAGTTGAACCAATGGGAAATATCCTTTTTCTTTTCCTGCTCCTCCAGCAGTTAAGTCACCAAAATGTTTTCTCCTTAATTTGTTGTGGTAGTGTGTAATTTGCTTTGTGCCAGTTTGGAGGGGGTTGTCTGTACGCTTCAGCGCCTTTGCAGCGATGGTTCTGAACCGTGGGAGCGTCCTCATCGCTCCAGTAGCGATGCCGATTTCCAGTCTCAGGCCACAATGACGCGGTGGTGGCCGGAAGCCGCTAGAAGGCGTACGGATAGTATGACCCTCGTCTCGCTGCTCTGCGAGAGACACACGTCTTTGTCAATTTCTCTGCGATCTGGCAGACGTGCGTCTCCGCGAAGCCACTGCACGAGCCCCCTTGGAAGCCGTGACGCCCGTGTAGTCACAGGTCTGTACATTTGTTGAACAGCCTGATGCCCGCTACGGTGCTGGTCAGTATTTAACCATGGGTCTCTATCCCTTCAGTTGTCCCAGATGAGTGACTATTTTGGGTCACAATAAGGCTGTTATTCGGGGTCCCGCCCAGGCGCAAAGGATACCCATTTTGAAATAGGGTGAGTCCGCCCCGGGTTTTGCACATGTATACCGCGCCTTGCGCGACCAAATACTTTAGACTGTACCAGTTGCCAAAGTTTCAGAGCCTCAGGCTTGCCAAATAAATTGGGGTACTTACCTTAGGCTGGTGGCAATGTTGCAGGGTATCCCCCTCTTGCAACGGCCATTACCCTGTAGGGCCAGTCATGGATATGCAAGGGGATTATTTCGAAGAGGAATCCTTGTAGGTCCTCCCCCTAGATGATGAATTTTGCTAGATGGTGGATGCCTCCATCCATCAGTCGGTCGCTGCGGCCATGGGCCCCTTTGAGCGCTGCCTCATGGAGATTGCATACACGTATGCCGAGAACCCCCCTTTAAGGGTCTCCCCCTACCCTAACCTGCGCCCCTAAGGGCAAGTCTGATCCGCTATTGATCTTGGTGCTTTTGAACGCCTTAAGAAGGCCTTTTTAGCCCGTCCTTTCCCCGGTCCTTTTGATGCAACAGGGTACACAGGTGCCCTGTCCCCCACATGGCGTGGGACGAAGGAGAGGAGGAATCCCCTAATGAATCTAATTATGAAGCGGGCCCTTCAAGGCCATGGAAACCCCCGCGAGTGGCATGGAAGCCCCTTCAGATATGCTGGTCCCCGAAGACCTTCTACACCCCCTCTCTACGGAGTGGGCCCCTGCGACTAAGGTCGCCCAGTCTGTGGCAAGCCGTCTTAGAAAGCCTTTGGAGAAGGAGGTCAGGGCCTGCCTCAGGGCAAAGTGCCCCTGCCCCTCTCTTGCGGAGAAGGTGGTGACTATCCCAGAAATAGACCCTCGGATTGCCACTTTCTTGCAGAAATACATATGTGACCCCAAGAAAGGGATAGACAGGTCCTGGAAGGCGTGCCAGGAGAAGCTCCTGGATGCCTGTGGCCCTCTCACCAAGATCCTAGACCTCGCGGAGGAGGCCAAGGCCTCGAATTCCCCCCTTTCTCTGAACCAGTATCAGGCTGGACAAAACACGCCATAGTATTCCTAGGCAATGCTAAATGCGCACTCTCAACAAAGAGGGTTCGCTCCCTCCTATTGAAAGTTGACCCCAAACTCAGGGATCTTGCTTCCTCAGAGGCAGGCGCTGTGGCTCAAGGTGGGCTTTTTGGTGAACCATTTGTCAAAGAATTGAGTAAGTTTGTCGCAATACCTCCCTGGACAAGGCGCAAGCTTACATTTCTTTGCTAAGTGAGCCCAGACATTCAAGTTCAGGTTCATCTCTGTTTTTCTGGCTTCTTGTAGGCTCAGAAACTTCTAAGACAGACTGAGGCAGTTCTGGGATGGAAGAACGTCGCAGTCAAGAAAGAGGATATTTCCCAGAAGCCTCGCGCCTTTGTGGTTGTTTGGGACTGCTCATTGGTTCACCTTTGTTGACCTTTCCCTGGGTTCTATGGGGAAGATAGTTTTTTTCTGTTTACTGAAGTTGAACACTGCTGGAAAGGAAAATACAGAGAGTAGATCATAATCCTTGCCTCCGTGTCCTTAATAGAATTGAAACTTTCCTTCATGTCTACTAGGAAATGTTTCATTTGTGACTCATTTGGACGCACAGAATGACAAGATGCATGTACTTGCTATGAGAGTGATGTAGCTGAAAATCAAAATTTCATTGTAGGGGTGCATTATAATCACACATGTAGACTGCATCTGCATATAATCTTTTGTTGTGTTAACCTGAGTGTTAGGATCTTGTAATGTAATAACATGAGTGTGATGTGTGTAGGCTAAAACGTACAGCATATGAAGAAGTCTGTAGAGAATCAAATGTAAACAGCAGAGAACACTAACTGAAGCACTTGTGTTGTGCCACTTACAATCGTTGTATTAATCATTTCATTTTATACGCAGATGCACGTCTTAATTTCTATTTAACTTCGTAAAGCTCATGCTTATTTCTCTTATGTTAGCTGAAAATTGTAGGCTTGAATGTATTTCCCTTGGGGGCTCTCGCATTAGAAAATAATAGTTGAATTCCGTGTGCATGTTGGATACTGTTTTTTCTCACTTTTATGTTGAAGGTGGAAGAAGCGCCCTTGTTAGTTAGACTAATGTCTTTGTTTTTAGGAGTTAGGCAAGGAGAGAAGAGGATACATTGGGAGCTAATGCTGATAAGGAGAACAGTTGTACTTTCTAACCGGAGAGGGCCTGGAAATCAAGGTCATCATGCTAAATTGTCGCCTCATGGGAACTACCTAAAAGAATATGGCCTGATCGGATGGCATGACTTGAAATACATCTTACGAAGATACCTGAGATATTGGGAGAATTGTAAGTAGGGAAAGAGCCCCACTTCTTCTCTGCCCTTTGGAGAGAGAGAGGGCATCTTAGAACAAGCTCTGTCTCAGTAGCTTCATGCTACATGACCCAGTAGAAGTGGAGAGACTTCTAAGGAGGACTCCACATGCTGACACCTTAACTGATCTTACCTCACAAAATGCTTAACTAGGGATGTCACATTAGTGCTAGTGTAGGGTCAGATTAATGCTTTATTTCCACGAACCTTCAATGCAGGGGAACTTGGATAATTGTTCCTTAATTTTCTGTATCCTGATTCTTGAGTTAATAATCTTGTGTATGCTGCACCGCCTTAACTTTATATGTAGATTTGGCTTTGTATTAGTCCCAATGTATTTCTACACCCTCGTCTTGAGGTGTCTGTATATCCAGTTATTTTTGGCTTTGTAATAAACTAACTAACTTTATTTGGTACTCTGTGATTCTTAATGGAACCAGAGAAGAGCCATTGGATTTATTCAATCAATCAATCAATCAATCAGGGAATTGTAAGCGTGCTACTCACCCGTGAGGGTCTCAAGGCGCTGAGGGGGGGGGGTCCGCAGATCTGTTTAGCCGAAGAGCCAGGTCTTGAGGGTCTTCCTGAAGGTGTTCAGGGAGGGGGCGCGTCTGATGTCTGCTGGTAGCTTGTTCCAGGTCTTGGCTGCAGTGTGAGAGAAGGATCTTCCGCCTGCTCTGGCTCTTGACGGATGCGTGGGGTTTCGGCCAGTGCGAGGTTGGAAGATCGGAGGTTTCTTTTGGGTACATGGAAGTTGATTCTGTCGTTGAGGTATTTGGGTCCGTTGTTGTGTAGGCATTTGTAGGCATGAGTGAGGATTTTGAAAGTGACTCTTTTCTCCACGGGGAGCCAGTGGAGACTTCATAGGTGTTGGCTGATGTGTTCGTGTCGGGGGATGCCGAGGACGAGTCTGGTGGCGGTGTTCTGTATTGTCTGGAGTTTGCGGAGTAGGGACTTGTTGATGCTGTTATATCCCGCATAGATGCCCTAATGTAGATCCGTTCGTACATGCCCTAAAATGGACGTATTCATATTTACCCTAATATGGTCATATTCGTACTTGCCCTATTATGGTCATAGCCGCATATGCCCAATTATGGTCACAACTGTACATGTCCTATTATAGTATGATTCCTTATATAGGCATGATCTTTCACCTACATTGGTCCCAGCTAGTACACAACGAGCTCTGAGGGCTGAACGTCATCTATCCTGTGGTTTTGAATGCAGCATGATTCTTCCAAGCACAGGCCCACACTGTACTCATTAATTATGCATGGCTTTCTAAGAATACACCACCGGCATAATATGTATGTACAAAGTTCACCCCTGACGTCTTCCTCATGTCCAATACAACCCATACTGAGGACCGAGACTCTTTAGGGTATAAATACACCACATCTTGCCCCGGTAAGATAGAGGGAACCGAGACTTCCATGCTGATACACTGACCAGAGATGCTGAGGCTCCTGCATGCAGTCGCTCAAGCTGACAGTGGTCTGACACAACCCGGACGGGGTGTCCAACTCGAGACCAGGACGGGGTCCCACACGCTCTCTATTCAGGTATGGGGGTTCGACTAAATCCTAGAAGGATTCTTGGCTCTCAGCTTCTAAGACCTACACACATATGCTAGGTACACTCAGGTACATCTAGGTAGGCATCGTAGGAGTACGCACACTTGCATAATGCTTTTATATTCATGTATGTATCCATGATTATCGCAATATGGTAGAACTGTTCTATCCCTTTGCTTTTATCGTACTGCTAATATTATATCTCTGCTATTGCCTGCTGGTCTCTGCAGCACATATATTCTACATTAGAATAACAACTGTTCAATAAATACTTATTGAAACGCCCGACTGTTTATTCTGTGTAACTCTCCGAGACAAACCAAATAAGTGAGCACGAATGACTGAGCGAAAGGTAGTACATTGTTTCCACGATTCTGAGAGAATTAGGGTTGTCATGTTCTAAGGTTGCCAGAAACTAATCTCTCCCCGATAAGAGGAGACACTAGTGGCACTGCTAGCTAGCTAATGCAAAACAATCTAACATAAGCGGTTGGGGTGCACAGAGTCAGTCTGCCACCAAGCCCACAGCTTATGTTACACAAACGCGCAGGTCCTGCATGGGTACTATAGGAACTACACTACATGGCGCCCAACGTGGGTATGCCCAGACGTGGGTCCCTTGCTCACTTTGCCACTGGATTCAAGATAGCCTGGCTGATGAGGGTTTTGAACCCGAAACCGGTCCCAGGATGCTTGTTTCCGGTCCAGGGAAGACATGGCTTGGCAGTTCGGGCTGGACTGTTCCCATGAGGCACAGGGTCAGACTGATTTGCATATGGCCATGTCTGAACTGGGGTGGTGGAGTGAGCTAAAGAATGATGATGGATTAAACCCAGATCAGTTGACTGGGGGTGAGTGTTTGATTTGCTCTAACGCTCCGTCCATCATCCCCTTTGGTATCGCATATGCGGCTATGACCATAATAGGGCAAGTACGAATATGACCATATTAGGGTAAATATGAATACGTCCATTTTAGGGCATGTACGAACGGATCTACATTAGGGCATCTATGCGTGGATATAACAATGCCGGCGGAGAGTGCGTTTCCATAGTCCAGTCTGCTGATGATGAGTGCGTGGGTGACTGTCTTGCTTGACTCAGGGGGGATCCACTTGAAGGTCTTGCGGAGGATGCGGAGGGTGTTGAAGCAGCTGGAGGTGACGGCGTTGACCTGTCGGTTCATTGTGAGTGATGAGTTGAGTAGGATGCCGAGGTTCTTGGCCTGGTCTGAGGGGGTAGGTGGGCTTCCGAGGGCGGTCGGCCACCAGGTGCTGTCCCATGCAGAAAGGGTGGTACAGAGGACAAGGATTTCTGTCTTCTCGGCGTTGAGCTTCAGGCAGCTGTTGGTCATCCAGACTGCGACGTCTTGCATTCCTTTCTGGAAGTTGAGTTTGGCAGTGGTGGGGTATTTGGTGAGGGAGAGGATGAGCTGGGTGTCGTCGGCATAGGATACGATGTTGAGGGTCGTGTTGTCGGACGATGGCTGTGAGGGGGGCCATATAGATGTTGAAGAGGGTGGGGCTCAGTGATGAACCCTGTGGGACTCCGCAGGTGATTTTCGTGGGGTCGGAGAGGAAGGGTGGGAGTCTGATCCTTTGGCTTCTTCCGGTGAGGAATGATCGGATCCAGTCCAGGGCTGTTCCTTGTATGCCTGCGTCGTGTAGTCTGGCGACTAGTGTGCGGTGGGAGACAGTGTCGAAGGCCGCCGATAGGTCGAGTAGGATGAGGGCTGCGGAGTGGCCTTAGTCCAGGAGGGTGCGGATGTCGTCTGTGGCGGCAAGTAGGGCGGTCTCTGTGCTGTGATTGCTTCGGAATCCAAATTGGGACGGGTCGAGGATGGCGTTCTCTTCAATGAATCATGTCAGTTTCCTGTTGACTGTTTTCTCTGCAACTTTGGCTGTGAAGGGGAGGAGCGAGATGGGCCGATAGTTCTTGAGGTCGGTGGGGTCAGCTGTGGGCTTCTTGAGCAGGGGTCTGACTTCTGCGCGCTTCCAGTCATCTGGGAAGGTGCCTGTTTTGAAGGTGGTGTTGATGGTGCGTTGTAGTTCGGGTGCGATGGTGGCCGCGGCTCTGTGGTAGATGTGAGGGGGGCTGGGGTCGGTGGGGGCCCCCCGAGTGGATGCTTTTCATGGTCGAGGCGGTGTCTTCAGCCGTGATTGGTGTCCAGTTGGAGATGGTGGGCTGGCTGGTGTTTCTGGGGGGCGGGGGCCGTCTGTGGCACCTGGTGGATGGTCGATGAAGTTGTCGTAGAGGTTTTGATCTTGAGGTGGAAATAGGTTCCAAGCTTGTCGCAGAGGTCTTGGGATGGGGTGATGTCTGTGGCTTCGCTGCGTGGGTTGGTGAATTCTTGAATGACACTGAAAAGTTCCTTGGAGTTGGTGGAGTTGGCCAGGATTTTGTTGTGGATGAAGTTCCTCTTGGTGGCTCTGATCTGGTTGTGGTAGTCCGTCATGGCATCCTTGTAGGTGGTGTGGTTTTTGGTTGTCTTGGTGTTTCTCCAGTTCTTCTCCAGGCGTCTGCAGGTGCGTCTGGCTTCTTGGAGAGCGGTGGTGAACCACGGGGCTTTCCTGGGGCATTGTCTGTCGGGGTTGCGTAGCGGGGCGAGCTCGTCTGCGCAGTTGGAGATCCAGGTGTGGAGTTCTCTGGCTGCATCGTTTGCGTCGGGTGCCCAGGTGTGGTTGTTTTGGGTGAGGGTGGAGTTAAGTTGCTCGTCGGTAACATTGCTCCAGTTCCTTCGAGGTGGGCGTGGGGCTGGTTTGGGTGCCTTGGGTTTGTTGATGGCGAAGTGTACGCAGTGGTGGTCGGTCCATGGCGGCTGCGTTGTGTGGCTGAATTGGACGCTGTTTCCTGCCGCGAAGATGGGGTTGAGGGTGTGTCCTGCTCTGTGGGTCGGTGTGTTGACGAGTTGTTTAAGTCCGATGCTGGCGAGGTTGTCACAAAGGATAGTGGAGTTGGGGTCGCTGGGGTTGTCGAGGTGGAAGTTCAGGTCTCCAATGAGTATGTAGTTTGTTGAGGCGATGGCGTGGGGTGCGATGAAGTCGGTGATGGTTGTGGCGAAGGGTGTTCGGGGTCCAGGGGGTCTGTAGATGAGCGTTCCTCGGAGTGTGGCTTTGGGGTGGTCTGGATCTGGAAGTGCAGGTGTTCGGCAGAGGGGAAGGTTTCGCTGGAGGTGGTGAGGCGGAGGGTGCTCTTGTGGGCGATGGCGAGGCCCCCTCCTGGGTGGTTGGGGCATTCTTTCCTCTGGATCTTGTATCCGTCTGGGATGGCGGTGCTGATGTCGGGGGCGGATGATGTGTTGGTCCAGGTCTCTGTGAAGAAGGCGATGTCGGGCGAGAGAAAGTCGAGTAGGTTCCAGATTTCCATGGCGTGTTTGTGTACGGAGCATACGTTGAGGAGGATGCATTTTAGGGTGTCCCCGGTGCTGGCGTCGGCGGTGTTGGAGGCCGGGGTGGCGGTGAGGGTCTAGCGGCAGTGGAGGCAGGAGAACTGGCCGTGGGTCGTGTTCGGCGAGGCCTGTTGGCATTCTCTAAGTCTTCCAGGGTTGAGTGCGAGGAGGGTGGTGGTGTCGTAGCAATGGGTAGTGGGAGGTCCAGGGTTCCTGGCGCTGGCCACGGTCGGGTCGTGGACAGGCGCAGACGGGCTTGCCTTTGGCGCGCCTTCGGTGCGCCGGCGGCGCGCCCGCTGAGCGCGTCCGCTTTACCTTGTAAACGTTTTCTCTCCCCCCTATGCTTTCATGCTGAGAAAAAGTACCATTAACTCGAGGTTCTAGAGCTGATCTAAAACATGTTCCTCCGGCTCCTTCAAGAGTATGGATTATAAATAAATTGTGGACATAAGTGTGAACATAGAATTCCCATCGATGACATGCACAACTTACACCCTTTTATCAAACCTAGACCCCACAAAAAAAACATTAAAAATAGGTGACTGAAAAACAAGCATAGAGCAATACAACCATACTGACTGTGAGCTAAACACATCATTTTCAAGAAAGATAATATCAAGGCCCACTCACAACATTGAAATATCAATTTCCATAATCATGTAAGACTTCATATAGACACAAAGATCCATGACAAACACAAATTGAAGCAACATCTATTGGGTGCGATCATATTTTAGAGACAGGAGTCAGGATACACATTTAAACAATGTGTTAAGTACTTAAGAACTTAATGCAGCTTGTGGAAATGTTAAATGTTTAGAGATTGTACCAGTAGGAAGTAAGATGCTTATCAGGCCACCTCATACACAGAAATGATTATCTGACCACAATATTGATGAAGACGCTCCTCCGTTTACCTCATGCATAGAGATGTGCGTCAGTCCACCTTATGGACAAAGATTCTGATCTGTCCACCTTATGCATGAACATACTTATGTGTCCACCTCATGGGTAGAGATGCTTATCAGTCGACTTCATGGATAGACATGGTAATCTGTCCAGCTCATGCATAAAGATGATAATCTGCCCAGCTCATGCATAGAGATGCTCAGCTGTTGATATCACAGATAAAGAGATGCTTGTCAGTACACCTCGTGGATAGAGATGCTGATCTGTCCAACTCATGCATAAAGATGGTAATCCGCCCAGATCATGCATCGAGATGCTTATCTGCTCACCTTGTGGATAGAGATGCTTAACAATGTACCTCATGGATAGAGTTGCTTATCAGTGCACCTCATGGATAGAGATGCTGATCTGTCTAACTCATGCATAAAGATGGTGTTCTGCCCTGCTCATGCATAGTAATGCTCAGCTGTTGATATCAAAGATAAAGAGATGCTCGCCAGTCCTCCTCATGGATAGAGATGCTGGTCTGTCCACCTCATGCATAAAAATGATCATCTGTCTACCTCGTGGATAGAGATGTCCATGTCTCCATCTCATTCATAGAGTTGCTTAACAGTGCACCTCATGGATAGAGATGCTTATCAGTGCACTTCATGGATAGAGATACTCATCTATCCACTTCATGCATAGAGATACTTGTCTGCCCACCGAGTGGATAGAGTTGCTTATCAGTGCACCTCATGGATAGAGATGCTGATCTGTCTAACTCATGCATAAAGATGGTAATCTGCCCAGCTCATGCATAGTAATGCTCAGCTGTTGATATCAAAGATAAAGAGATGCTCGTCAGTCCTCCTCGTGGATATAGATGCTGGTCTGTCGACCTCAGGCATAAAAATGCTCATCTGTCTACCTCGTGGATAGAGATGTCCATGTCTCCATCTCATTCATAGAGTTGCTTATCAGTGCACCTCATGGATAGAGATGCTTATCAGTGCACCTCATGGATAGAGATGCATATGTGCTCACCTCGTGGATAGAGATGCTTATCAGTGCACTTCATGGATAGAGATACTCATCTATCCACTTCATGCATAGAGATACTTGTCTGCCCACCGAGTGGATAGAGTTGCTTATCAGTGCACCTCATGGATAGAGATGCTGATCTGTCTAACTCATGCATAAAGATGGTAATCTGCCCAGCTCATGCATAGTAATGCTCAGCTGTTGATATCAAAGTTAAAGAGATGCTCGTCAGTCCTCCTCGTGGATAGAGATGCTGGTCTGTCGACCTCATGCATAAAAATGCTCATCTGTCTACCTCGTGGATAGAGATGTCCATGTCTCCATCTCATTCATAGAGTTGCTTATCAGTGCACCTCATGGATAGAGATGCTTATCAGTGCACCTCATGGATAGAGATGCTTATGTGCTCACCTCGTGGATAGAGATGCTTATCAGTGCACTTCATGGATAGAGATACTCATCTATCCACTTCATGCGTAGAGATACTTGTCTGCCCACCGAGTGGATAGAGTTGCTTATCAGTGCACCTCATGGATAGAGATGCTTATCAGTCCACTTCATGGATAGAGATGCTGATCTGTCTAACTCATGCATAAAGATGGTAATCTGCCCAGCTCATGCATAGTAATGCTCAGCTGTTGATATCAAAGTTAAAGAGATGCTCGTCAGTCCTCCTCGTGGATAGAGATGCTGGTCTGTCGACCTCATGCATAAAAATGCTCATCTGTCTACCTCGTGGATAGAGATGTCCATGTCTCCATCTCATTCATAGAGTTGCTTATCAGTGCACCTCATGGATAGAGATGCTTATCAGTGCACCTCATGGATAGAGATGCTTATGTGCTCACCTCGTGGATAGAGATGCTTATCAGTGCACTTCATGGATAGAGATACTCATCTATCCACTTCATGCGTAGAGATACTTGTCTGCCCACCGAGTGGATAGAGTTGCTTATCAGTGCACCTCATGGATAGAGATGCTTATCAGTCCACTTCATGGATAGAGATGCTGATCTGTCTAACTCATGCATAAAGATGGTAATCTGCCCAGCTCATGCATAGTAATGCTCAGCTGTTGATATCAAAGTTAAAGAGATGCTCGTCAGTCCTCCTCGTGGATAGAGATGCTGGTCTGTCGACCTCATGCATAAAAATGCTCATCTGTCTACCTCGTGGATAGAGATGTCCATGTCTCCATCTCATTCATAGAGTTGCTTATCAGTGCACCTCATGGATAGAGATGCTTATCAGTGCACCTCATGGATAGAGATGCTTATGTGCTCACCTCGTGGATAGAGATGCTTATCAGTGCACTTCATGGATAGAGATACTCATCTATCCACTTCATGCGTAGAGATACTTGTCTGCCCACCGAGTGGATAGAGTTGCTTATCAGTGCACCTCATGGATAGAGATACTTATCAGTGCACTTCATGGATATAGATGCTCATGTCTCCACCTCATTCATTGAGATACTCATCTATCCACTTCATGCATAGAGATGTTTATCTGCCCACCTCATGGACAAAGATGCTTATCAGTGCACCTCATGGATAGAGATGCTGATCTCCACATCATGTACTCATCTGCACATCTCATGCATAACAATGTGCATTTGCCCTTCCTACATGTTTAGATGATACTGTTAGGGAATATTGGTAAATGTCGGTAGAGATTATGCAACAAGAACAACACAGAACCCCTTTCGATTCCACGACAATTCACGGTGCTGACCCAGATAATTACTGGGTTTATGTGGTAATAGGGAAGATGTGTTTTCACACCTGTTGCACACTATGAGATAGAGTCCACGCAGTGGTTACGAGCCTGAAACAGACAGCCAAGGCAAGGATACTGATGAAGAACATGGAGACTGCAGCAGGACCACTATGTAGCGCTATCATTCTGGACCTGTTGAACGTGAGGGGGTTACGGTTAGGAGAATGCTCCAAGGTAAAGTAGAGTGAAAAAGGTACACTTACATTGGTTTCATAAGGCTTTACATTGGCTAAATTGCTTATTTGTGGTGCAGGTACTTAAAAGCATTAAATAGACGATATTTGCCAACCCAAATTTATAATAGAAGTCAGACTAACAAGCAGTGGGAAAGTCAATAGGTCTGGCTATTTTATATGTTAAAGTGCTTCCTCATTGCTTGGAGAGTAAGACACTCTGACAATGAGTCAACAGTTGGATAGAAGAGCAAGTCTATAACCGGATGAAAGAGTGAGTGCCCGAATGCATGTATAAGTTATGGGTGCGTTAGCACATGGGTGAGGACGTTAGTGCATTGATGAATGAATAAGTGAGTGCACAAAATAGAAGTGCATGAATGAATAAATGCATGCACCAGTCTACTTTACCAGGCTGAGGTCTCACAGGATGGATTAGTTATAAACAGATACAAATTGCCAATGTTATGCTAGTTACCTGCGGCTATCGCGGCTAGGGCAGAGACCATCACCACCTCCTTCCCCCCCGCTCACCAGCCGTCGCGGGGTGGCACGGCTAACACCTGACCACCATGGTCGGCTAAAGGTCTAGCTACGTCACTGACACCAGGGCTGTCGTCCATTCATCCTGCTAAGAATGACTACATTCTACAAACAATTATTACCAGTACGCCAGTGAAAACATTATACTGGGGGGGTAGGGAGTTACCATCATGGCAAGGGAACTTCATGACCCTTCAAAAGGGCACCATTGGGGAGGGCACTTACAAAGCACCACTCCAACGTAGTGCGCAGTAAGGGCATCTCCCAGTTACAACTGCTGAAGAGCCTACAATAGTAGTATGGATCAGACATCCAGGGATTTGCGTTCCTTCATTTACATGTGGCCATGTACTAAGCCCATGTGTGAGTTTGAACCAAACAATGTATTTTTGTTAAGTGTCCAGAAGCGTGAAAAGCAGATCTGAATCTCTGTGGCTCTGCTAGGCCCTTGCATTATCTGGCCCTAATTAGCCTTTTCTACTAGTGCTGCACTGGACAAAGGCAATAGGTTGAAAGGAAAAGTGAGGGCTATATGTAGAAAACATTTGCCCAGTAGCTCAACCCTTCAAAATTGTCACCTTTCAAGTGAACTGAAGTGGGTGAGCATCGTTTGTACAATCCTAGTGCAGCCAACAGCACATCAACACTCTGGGGCATATTTACTAATGTTTCACGCAACGCAGAGCTGCAACCAAAGTTACTGAATTGCATAGCGTGGAGCAGAGAGAGCAAAACTGCATCTAGCACTAACAGAGGTGCAACAACAATCCAAAGAGGCATTTTCCTCTTTCCATGTGCGTTGCAGAAAGCACCACACATAGAAAGTGGAAATAACGAGGTGAAAAAAGATGTTCTCCTCATTACACCATACCCTTGGAGGCTTACCAATGTGATGCAATTCCAGTTTTACAATCCTTTGTAAATCTGGAATTATGTCAAATCCATAAGTGGATGCACAGGAACGCCCTTGCCCCACCCATGGAATGCCTCCCTGCTCTAAATGTAATGTTACGCAGCGCAAGCCACTGCGTTATATTACATTTCATTACAGAGCCATGTAAGGGCGTGAAAATCACCCCGTGCTTGGCTTTGTAAAATCTGAATTAAGGAATTGCGCTGTCTTGTGACACCTTCTGTGAATCAAAGACAATACTACCCTGATGCAATCTGCTCCTCTCTATGTGCCCCATTGTCAAAGTGTTTTCACATATTATTATGCAGGTGCACAAAACAAAAGGCCTTTTCCAGGCACATTCCATATCCTTTCTGGCAGAATCATGGCTAGTAGAATGTTGCCCTTGGGCAGAAAAATCAGCACTGACCTCTCCAGGGGTAGTAGTAACTACTGCAGGGCACCGTTGCAGGAGCTCCCCAGAGCTTGTGCACACTGTTCTCAGAGGTTATTATTATGTATCCAGTTCCTTCATGTCGACGTCTCAGTGCTCTCAGGGCCAGGACTTTCAGGGGCTCTCAGGGCCAGGACTTTCAGGTGCTCTCAGGACCAGGACTTTCAGGGGCTCTCAGCTCTGAACTTTCAGGTGCTCTCTGGACCAAGACTTTCAGGTGCTTTCAGTACCAGGACTTTCAGGGGCTCTCAGGGCCAGGACTTTCAGGTGCTCTCAGGGCCAGGACTTTCAGGTGCTCTCAGGACCAGGACTTTCAGGTGCTCTCAGGACCAGGACTTTCAGGTGCTCTCTGGACCAATACTTTCAGGTGCTCTCTGGACCAAGACTTTCAGGGGCTCTCAGGGCCAGGACTTTCAGGTGCTCTCTGGACCAAGACTTTCAGGTGCTCTCTGGACCAAGACTTTCAGGTGCTTTCAGTACCAGGACTTTCAGGGGCTCTCAGGACCAGGACTTTCAGGGGCTCTCAGGGCCAGGACTTTCAGGTGCTTTCAGTACCAGGACTTTCAAGTGCTCTCTGGACCAGGACTTTCAGGGGCTTTCAGTACCAAGACTTTCAGGTGCTTTCAGTACCAGGACTTTCAGGGGCTCTCAGGGCCAGGACTTTCAGGTGCTTTCAGTACCAAGACTTTCAGGGGCTCTCAGGGCCAGGACTTTCAGGTCCTCTCTGGACCAAGACTTTCAGGTGCTCTCTGGACCAAGACTTTCAGGTGCTCTCTGGACCAAGACTTTCAGGTGCTCTCTGGACCAAGATTTTCAGGTGCTCTCAGGACCAGGACTTTCAGGGGCTCTCAGGGCCAGGACTTTCAGGTGCACTCAGGACCAGGACTTTCAAGTGCTCTCAGGACCAGGACTTTCAGGTGCTTTCATGACCAGGACTTTCAGGCGCTCTCAGGAGGACTTTCAGGTGCTCTCAGGGCCAGGACTTTCAGGTGCTCTCAGGACCAGGACTTTCATGTAACAAATCGGCGCATTCTCTGAGCTACAGTAGTACCTTGCATCTGTTGACCCAACGGAATAGCAAACCGCATAAACGAAATCTGAAAAATGAGAGCACAGAACCTACGTTCATTTTATTATAATAAATCCAAACCTTACGTTTTCATTAGGTACCTGCCTATCCCCACTTCCAGGTATAAAACCATAAGAATATTGTGGCTGGTGCGACTTTATGGATATTTAGAAAGGAAAGCGTCAGGGGGCTTTCCCCATTTCAATGTTGCCTTCATCACCACTGTCATAGCTGCCTCGATATTTGTTTGAGATAGATTCACAGCAGCAACCTTATAGGTTTGCACAGCTGTTTTTGCAGTTAAGTCAGCTGCACAGTTCGATTTAGAGTGAATTCCTTCATTTTTATGGACCATTTTATGAAATACTTGTACCAAGGATAGCTTATCTATCCCCAAAGCTATGTAGCCTTTATAGATTTACCTTTTCAGTCTCTAAATCAGTTCAGTCAACAATGCACATCACATTTTACATTGTAACCATATAGACTGAACATTTTACCCAACCCTATCAGTGTGACAACTGACAGATATGCTTCCTTGAGGGCCAGGAGGAAGGAATAAATCTTAGCTCTTTGTGCAGTTGAATCTCCTAAAGTTCTAGTGTGAGCACAGAGCACATTGAAGTCATCATCTTGAAAAATGTCCGGAACCACAGCGCAGGCCGCAGATGAATTCTATTTAGTGCCAACAGCAGACTGTGTGCAGCCGCCTGTACAGAGCATGCTATTATACTCATGTATCGCTTGAATATGGGGAGTGTGTGGTATTGTTTGTGATATTGTTGAACCTTCAGTGTGTAGGAATATAGTCAAATCTTATACAATTTCAGGTATGCTTGATTTGTCTGCCTCAAGGTATTGGAGAAACTATGATAAACTGTTTACCCTGTGCCAGAAGATACTCCAACCAGATGGCTGTTTGAACAGCTATGAGACCAGAAAAATAAGAGAGTTACCCAAGTTGGACCAAAAGGGACCGGGTAGTATCACACTAAAAATAAAATTCCCTTCTGTATCACAATATATTTATAGTCAAAATATCTCTATTAGTTTACACTGAACCAAAAGATTGCACTTTAATTGTCATAACACATCGTAATTCGATAAAACAATTCTTTACTTTATTGCACACCTTATAGGCCTAATACCAGCCTCAGCTGACATGTAATTTAAAATACATTTATAAACAATCTTATTAGATTTAGGGGCCAATTCCGATCTTGGCCGGTAGTGCTCCGAATCGGATTCGGATTCACCGGATCCGATTCGGAGCACTGTTTCCCGACCGAATCGTACGCGGGTCCGGCCGAGCGAGTACGATGCAAGCACCCGCGAAATCACCGACCGACTCGAACGCGGCTACAACACGCTCCGACCGACTCGCATGGACACGACTCGCACCGCGCTATGGAGACGTTTCCCGGCCGGGTAAGTACGATGCGCGCCGCGAGCAGTCCGACCGACTCGCGCCGTCCGGCTCGAAAAAACTGTCGGAGCCTGACTTTGGGGGTCCGAGTCGGACCCCCCTGTACGCGTAGGCGCGCGAGTCGCACACAGGGGGGACCCATGGGTCCCCCCTACCTGTGCATGTACGTCGCGATGCGCATGGACGCGTACACGCTGTAGGGGGCGCCCTTGTCCGCCTCGCACCCATTGAGTCAAAGGAGCCCGCGTACGCGTTGTACGACAGGCTCCCATTGACTTCAATGGGAGTCCGACCGACTCGAGTCCGATAGCATGCGTGCGCATCGTACTCGTTCGGTCGGCCTGCTAGGGTCCGATTCGGTCGGAATTCTCTCCGGGTCCGGCTCGGTCGGAGAGATTTCCGGCCGGAATCGGAATCGGAATCGGCCCCATAGTCTGTACCCAAGGTCTGTAATCACAATTTGTCAAAACACTTGACAGATTTCAGAACAAGATACATATTAATTAGACATTATTACTTAAAACACAAGGAATTCTTCTCTTAAACTTCAAGCACAAGAGAATCCTTATCATAAAATATTTTGTTCCTATAGTGCTATAGTTTCAAAAAGATGCTAACACAATCACTCTATTTTTTATACACTTATTTGCATGGTATATAATTTTCCAATACGTGTAGTACATATAACAACTCTTTAAAAACAAAATATTATTTTGTCCACATGCTTGAAGTTTAAGAAAAGAATTCCTTGTGTTTTAAGTAATAATGTCTAATTATAAATGTATTTTAAATTACATGTCAGCTGAGGCTGGTATTAGGCCTATAAGGTGTGCAATAAAGTAAAGAATTGTTTTATTCGAATTACGATGTGTTATGACAATTAATGACTGAGTGCAATCTTTTGGTTCAGTGTAAACTAATAGAGATATTTTGACTATAAGTATATTGTGATACAGAAGGGAATTTTATTTTTAGTGTGAACAGCTATGAGAACTTTCTCAGTTGGAGTGAATCATTCCTCTGCAGTGGAATGTAAATGTGATTTGCAACAAGGGTCACCCACCCCTTGCTTTAACAAAATTTGGCTTTTATGTAGTGTACAGTTGCCTATTTTATGCTCCTGCCAGGCAGTTCAACCAGGGAGGAGGATTTAAAGGAGCTGGCAGAGTAGCAGTTTGCAGGGGCAAGCACAGCCTTGCCATCTTCCTGTCCTGCTCAGTTACTGCCAGGTATTTCAGCAGGGAGAAACATTATATGCTGGCAGGAAGCATAACAAAAATTCTAAATTGATGCAAGCCCATGCCTTGGCTCTCACTCATATAGCAGATGAGTAGCGCTTCAGCAATGAATTGCGAATCTCTGCAAGTCAACCAGACACCAGCCAACATCCAGGCAAGTTCTGGTATAAACACTAAAAAAGTGCTTGCTGTAGTGAAACAAAGAAACAAAAATGATTGTTTCTTTATACAATACATGTATGATTTAAATAACTGAATATGTGCTGAATAAATGCTCTTTCCTGGAGTAAAATAATCCCCCTTGGCTCAACCCAGAGAAAAGATTAGATTCTTTTGTTTTAGGATTAAAAAGGTCTGAGTGAAAGTATCAGCTCACAATGAGATTCAGGCTTTAGAATTACCCTGCTGTAGGTAGCTTAGTACTTGTGCGTTGATTCTCTCCCCCGCCCCAGAAAAATAGGTCCAATAGAAGAGGATTAGTTGGTACCTGAAAGTGGAAGAGGGTAGAGTAAGAACCTGCATCGGCCAATTAACTCACACTTACTGACTAGCCTGGGCATACCATTATTCACAGAGAGAGAGAGAGAGAGCCAGCCCGACCTGTTGGCTCTTGGCCCACCTGCAGCCAGGACACCATCACCACCAATTTTTATTCTGCTGGTAGAATTGGAGGAAGTTAGTAATTGCGTGGTACTCTTGTAACGCGGAATTACTAATGAATTCCACCACTCCGCTCTGCTGTTGGAATAATTCAGCACTAGCAAAACATCCACACTGCCTTGTATAATAATGGTTTCAGTAGAGCAAAATCAATAATAAAAAAAGAGCCCCCTTGGAAGATAGACTGATAGCAGATCAAATGCCGAATAAAGCCATTTCTCTGACAGGTAGGAAACTGTAACACAACTCCCATTAAGTGATGACACCCCTACGTCAGAAATGGGCAGAAAACATAGGAGATATCAATGATAAAGAATGGACTGAAGCACTACAGGGGCCGAGAGAAATAGCCATTAGGACCAAATTTAGGCTGATCCAGTTACGAATCCCTCACCGCTCCTATTATTCCCGTACCCTTCTCTTTAAAATAGGGAAAATGTCTACACCACTGGGTTTACAAGGATGTGACCAAGAGGCCACCTTCTATCATATACTATGGGACTGTCCACTTATCCAATCCTTCTGGAAACACCGACATAATAACTCAAGTCGTATCGCACACCATCCAAATGGACCCAAAAGAAATACTATTGATTATATCTGGAGACGCCCCCCCGACCAAAGTATCATGAAATTTGGGTGACCCTCACCCTAGGGGTTACGAATGAAACATAGCCAGAGCATGGGACAGCACAGACCTGCCTACGACACAGCAATAGGTATTAGATCTAGATTGGTGCCAAAACTCAGAACAAGTGATATACAAAAGCTGGAGAAGCCCTCAAAAGTGGGGAATGGTGTGGGGACCATTGAAAACCTTTAGAGGTACCTGAGACATCCATCACGATGTAGGGGAGGGGAGAGGGGAGGGGTAGGAAGTAGGAGGATCCCGTTGTTCTAAGTCTGACACGGACTAAGAGATGTATGATATGGAAATTAAATACTATGGATTGCATGTGACTGCATTCTCAAAACCTGAAATGTAATTGAAACTAAACAATATGTAACTGTCCTCTACTTTTCTGTTTTAAATGTAAAGATACAAATGCTAAATAAAAAAGTTTAAAAAAAAATAATGACAAAAGAGGCAAATCACTACGTGCTGGCGGAAAACTTAAGAAAGGCAGGACTGCCGCCTCCTGTCAGACACATTGAACATACAATTAGGAGGAATCATCAGTGTTTGCGCATCAGTTGTATATAATGATAGCACCTTTTATGATTTACGGACTACTTGCTATGCTAACCGTATTTGTGTTAGGCATTCTTCTACTTGCTGTGGCACGTATACTGCATACTAGAGCACGATAGTTAAAATAAACATTTTAAACTTTTCTCGTGTCTGTCAGATCTTATTGTGGACTAGTACGAGAGTGCGAGCGAAAGGGTGTGTCCTGCAACTGCGATTCCTGAGAAGGGTAGGGAGTGTTGTGTTCTGGGATGTCTAATCACTTGTTCCTCTGTGAGTGAGTAGGAGGGCAAGTGAGACACTTTAGCTAGTCGATCCTGGGCTCATGGGTACTCAGGTGGTAGGATGACTCAGTCCCTGCCTACTAAGGTCCCATAACCCCTAGCATAGTTCTGTGACTCCGCAGAATCCCTGCAACAACTTCAATTTCATCTCCCAGAGGAAGGTGTCCGAGGTTCTTCCCACCCCTCCGAGGTCAATCAATCAATCAATCAGGGTTGGTAAAGCGCAACTACTCACCCATGAGGGTCTCAAGGCACTGGGGGGAAAGGGGGTGGCTCTGTTGAGTGCTAAGATCATCTGAAGAGCCAGGTCTTGAGGTCCTTCCTGAACTGGGGCAATGTGGGAGATAGCAGGAGGTGGAGGGGGAGGGTGTTCCAGGCTTTGGCTGCGAGGTAGAAGAACTTTCCTCATGTTCTGGTCTTGTTGCTACGTGGGGCGGTGGCCAAAGAGAGCTGGGCTGATCGGAGGTATCTTTTGGGTGCGTGGAAGGAGAGGCGGCTGTTCAGGTATGCAGATCCGGTGTTGTGAAGGGCCTTGCATGCCTGGGTGAGGACTTTGAAGGTTATTCTTGTTTCGACTGGAAACCAGTTGAGATCACAGAGGAGTTGGGTGATGTGACTGTGACGGGGGATGTTGAGGATCAGTTTGGCTGCGGCGTTCTGGACAGTCTGGAGTTTGCGAAGGAGTTTCTTGTTGATTCTGGTATAGAGAGCATTGCCGTAGTTCACTCTGCTGCTGATGAGTGCCTGCTTGACAGTTTTTATGGATTTGGTTGGGATCCATCTGAAAGTCTTTTGAAGCATGCGGAGGGTGTTGAATCAGGTCAAGGATACGGCGTTGATCTGGTGGTTCATTGTGAGCGATGAGTCTAGTATGATGCAGAGGTTTCGTGCATGGTCCATCAGGGTGGGGGGGATTTCTGAGGGCGGAGGGCCACCAGGAGTCGTTCCATGTGGAGTTGGTGGAGCCAAGGATGAGGACTTCTGTCTTTTCTGAGTTGAGTTTCAGGCAGCTGTTCTTCATCCAGGTGGCGACGGCTTTCATCCCTTCTTGAAAGTTGTGTTTGGTGATGTTGGGTTCCGTTGGTGAGGGAGAGGATCAGCTGGGTGTCATTTGCGTAAGAGACAATGTTGAGCCAGTGGTTCCTGACAATGGTTGCGAGAGGGGCCATGTAGACGTTGATGAGGGAGGAGCCCTGGGGCACTCCACAGTTGGTCTCTGTCAGTTCCGAGAGGTAGGGAGGGAGCCTGACCCATTGAGTTCTGCCCGTGAGGAAGAAGCATATCCAGTCGAGGGCCTTGACGCTGATGCCCGAGTCATGGAGTCTGGTGGCTAGGTTTCAGTGGGAGACGGTGTCAAATGCAGCCAAGAGGTCCAGGTTGGTGAGGGCTGCCGTTTCGCCCTTGTCAAGGAGGGAGCAGGTGTTGTCGGTGGCGGCGAGTAGGGCGGTCTCGGTGCTGTGCTTGCTTCAGGATCCAGATTGGGAGATGTCCAGGACATTGTTAGCTTAAATGAAGTTTGCCAGCTGGGTGTTGATGGCCTTTTCGATGACCTTGGCTGCGAATGAATGCAGGGAGATGGGCCTGAAGTTCTTGCTGTTCGTCGGGTCCACAGAGGGTTTCTTCAGGAGGGGGTTGAATTCGGCATGTTTCCAGTCGTCGGGGAAAGTGGCAGTCTCGAAGAAGCAGTTGATCGTCTGACGTAGTTCAGGTGCAATGGCAGAGGCGGCTCCGTGGAAGATGTCGTGTGGGCAGGGGTCTGAGGGTGCTCCGGAGTGAATGCTTTTCATGGTCTTCAAGGTGTTTTCTGTCGTGAGCGGGATCCATTTGAGGAGGGTCTGTTGGGTGGCTTCGCATGAGAGGGGAGCTGGAGCAGTGAAGTGAGGCGGGTCTTGGTTGTCAAAGTTGTCGTGGATCATCTTAATCTTGTTTTCCACGCTGCCTCTGATTTGCCAATGTATGCTAGTGGATTCCCTCCCAGGTATGAAGAAAAGCTTTTCAATTAACAAGTTATAGAAGCCAGAGATCCTTCTCCAGGTCACTATATATTGGCGTATGGAGGATGCTGATGAGTATGTATATTATCCCTAAGCCGACTCCCTAAGCAGTTTCTCATTTGGGTATATGATTATTGTTACATTGCGGTTTGGTTAAATTCAAATTGAAAATATGGGAAAGTTTGAAGGGCATCACCCACAAACAATCGTTGCAGGTGTTAAAGTCTACGCGCGTGCCAATTTGGCCATGACAATGGGGAGCTCCCTATTTGTATGCCGTAGTTATGATAAATGGGTGTGAAAAAGTGGAGCCATGGATGGACAAGTATGATTCTACATGGTCTGCATGGCTCTAATTACCAGATTATCTGTCCAGAGCAGAGAGGGGTGTGGCCTGTAGAGTGGCCCCAAGTCCCTCTCACATAAAAGCATATTAAATTTGATGTCAATCCAAAGGGGGTTGTTCGGGAACTTGGGAAGCTAGTGTATCAAATGAGATAAGTGGTGTGATGTGTAATATGAGGACATATGGGGTAGCCGTAACTCTCCTGTTTTAGTATGCGCATATAACTTCAGAATCAATCTACGCGAATAGGTTTTATTTGGGATTAAAATTGGAAGCATTCCAACGAAATAGTTATAACGGGCACAATGAACATTTTTACTGCCTGTACACAGCCTCATAAAGACAGTGGAGGACGGTCCATCTGTCGATGTTGCTTCAAGCTTTGGTTAAAAGTGGCAGCAGGTTATCTTCAACCATATTTATGAGTCCCCTATTGGGAAGGATCTCTAAGTATCCCATCCCTGCCAGTACCCATTGGAATTAGAATTCCTCAGTGCAGGCTATTGTGGTTGTCGGCACATGGTCATCACCTCATAATTATCCCAGTATACCTTATATCCTGAGAATTCATGGAATGTTATGTTATGTTAAGCGCATTTATAAAGCGCATGGCTGCCCCAGCAGCGGGGCGTCCCAGCGCTAAGCAGACAAGTGGCTATCAGGAAGGAGTGAACTAGAGGTTAGAAAAAAGCCAGGTTTTAATCAATTTCCTAAATGCCAAGTGGTCTTGTGTGCCCCGAGCAGCAAGAGGGGCAGAATTCCATAGGGCGGGTGCCATGGCCTTGAAAGAGCGCCCCCCTGCTCTAAGCCTGCGCACTCGGGGGTACAGGCTAAATGCAGATCAGCAGAGCGAAGGGCACGAGTCGGAACATACAGTGAGCACAGCCCTTGCAGAATTTGGGGCCTTGGCCATGCAGGATCTTATGCGTGGTGCAGAGGGTCTTAAACTGGACTCTCTGTTCTATCGGCAGCCAGTGGAGCAGGCGAGGAAGATTTGAAGCATGGTAATGCTTTGGTAGGCCGAAAAGAGTGCGTGCAGCTGTGCACAGGAGGTCAATAAGGGCAGTGAGAAATCAAGCCAAGTTGGTGACACTCATGAGTATGACATCAGCATACAGAAGTACCTTGAACGAAGTCCTGTTGACTAACACACCACTAATATGAAGGGAAAGTCTGAGTGCTGTTGCTAATGGTACCAGGGCCAGAGGGAACAAAAGTGGGGAGAAAGAGCACCCCTGTCCTGTTCCCCATCTTATGGAAAAGCTGCATGAGAGGAAGCTCTTGCAGTTGTCGTGACTTTGGTTTTGGTATAGCCATTTGACTTTGTTTATGAACTATTCTAACTAACAAAGGGAGCGCTATAAAATATTGCATGGACAGTTTGTAGTTCATTGTAACTTGTATCAAAATAATGAAAGTCAGTCCATCAGGAGAGATGATTCTTTATTCCGTACATTAACACACAGGAGCCATAATGTTGAATCCCCAACATTTTAAATCTTCAGACATCAGTTTCCAGCCCAGCCAATGCGTTTCGTCCTTTTAAGAGGACTCCATCAGGGCTGTACATATTCCTTCTTAAAACCGCATAAAACAATGCTAAAACATCAATATTCATTATGGCTTCCCAATCTCACTTCTATCATATCTCAATAAACAATAGGAATATAGGACTGAACCATATTTACTCAGAAAAAAACTCATCTTCATAGTAAACAAATGGAGTATTCCATCACATTACTCGATTGCCATGTTTCAAATATTAAGTAGTAGTGCATTTGATACATAATCTCCCAAACTAATATTTACATTTATTGACAGAAGAACTCTAGCAATCAGGATTCACATATACAATAAAATAAGCTTAAACATCATGGGCCATATTTATGAGTTTTGTGGTGCATGGCAGCGCAGCAAGTCACCTTGCTGTTCTGCCCTGCATCACACAGAAATGGCAGTAATGCACCGTATTTATCCAATATGGTGCATTCCTGTCCTTTTCCCTGGTGCTGTTTTGGCAGCCTAGCACCAACACAGGACCCTCGCACTATGGTGCAAGTGTGCCTGTGTTGTAGGCAGGATTGTTTTTGTGCAGGAAGGAACACCTTCCTGCACAAAAAGAATCCTGAGAGGCTTTTTCCTCTTTCGATGTCTTCTGCAGAATGCAGCACACATAGAAAGAGGAAAAGACAATGAGAATTAAAGATATTTCTCCTCGCTACGCCTTTCCTAGGGTTGAGCGCCCAGGAACAAAACCTACCTAGAAGGGGTGTATCAAAGAGGAAATTACTTTACCCAAACTGGTCATCAGTATATCATAGCCAGAATTTTAAGGTCACCTTTTATGGTCCTATAACTCTCACAGTCCGATGGGTCTTTACTATCTTTGGGCAGCAGGGTAAAATGGCTTTGTTGGAAGGATTGCGATGTTTCTGCTTCCCGAATAGTTGCATGGAGCATAGAGACTGTGTGATGTTTGCAAGTATTATATAATTCTCCTGGGAAGCCATACTCTGCATAAGATTTAGAGATAGGGAGGTTAGAAATAGCTTCACTAATCTCCCCCTCTTGGATGACATTCTCTAGTAATTTCCTGCCCGCCTCCAACAGAGAATAAAGAGGGAAAGAGTTGAGAAATCTATCTTTCTCATTGTGATCAATGATATCAGAAACCTTTTATAGGAAAGTGTGGTTCTCTTGTTCCAGCGCACCCTCTCTAGTAACGCTGTTACTTTTTTGAAACAATGTTTATGATTCGTCCTTGATTACGTAAGCATGCATTGTCCCCAGACATGCATGGCTCAATGACTCTGCACCACCTTAAGGAACCTATTCATCTCTTGCTACAAGCGATGCATCACCTCCTCTGCGCAATACACTGTCCTTGAGCGTCACCATGCCAATGACCTGCATAGCAGTGAGGAACCGACGCACCAACTGCTTTTGCAACACCTCACATCCCCTGCGCCACGGATCGTCTTTGATTTGTAACGCATCTACGGTACTTTGTCTTGGTCAATCTCAACCATTGATTTCTAAGAGCTATAACTTTACTTAATCTTTGAAAATTCATATCTTGAGTTGTGCATGTTAGATTTTTGTTGTTTTGTTCTTGTTTTAATCAGATAAATATTAGCTAATTTTCTAAACTGGAGTCCTTTTGTAGTGTTTTGTGTGTGTGTGTTTGTGTGTACACAAATACCTTACACATTGCCTTTGAGATAAGCCTGAGTGCTCTTGCCAAGCTACAAAGGGGGTGAACACGGGTTATTTTGAGGGTGTAACTTACTTGCCGTGACTAGAGTGAAGGTTCCTAAATGTACCCCAGTGCTTCAGAGCCTTCCTACTGAGTTTGGCTCCTGATGTGCCTTTGGCAGGTCACTTGCAGCAGGACAAGACCTTGGACAGGCTTGTCACCCACTTTTATTGGCCCCAAATGAGGATGGCCTCAGATGTGTCCGACCTGCCCGACGAGTGGCAAATCTGGGGGGAGATGCAAGGCTCTCCGCCAACTGTTTCCTGTCTTGAGCACCCCTTTTGAGCGGGTGGGCAATGACACTGTGGGGTCTCTGGATTCCAAGACAGCCTTGGGCAACAGGTTCATCCTGGTCTTGATGGACCATGCCACCCGCTACCCGGAAGCTATCCCTCTGAGGATGGTGACTGCGCCCACTGTGGCCAGGGCACTGATGGGGATCTTTACCTGCGTGGGTTTCACCAAAGAGGTGGTATCTGACCGGCATACCAACTTCATGTCTTTGTACATGAAGGCCACGTGGAAGGCGTGTGGTGTTACCTACAAGTTCACCACCCCTTACAGCCCCAGAGCAATGGGTTAATTGAAAGGTTCAGCCGTACCCTGAAGGGCATGATTATGGGTCTCTCAGAATGCATGAGGCGTAAGTAGCATGTACTTTTGCCATACCTTCTGTTCGCCTACTGGGAGGTACCGCAGAAGGGCGTTGGGTTCAGCTCTTTTTGATCTTCTGTATGGGCACCCTGTGAGAGTAACCTCTAAGTTTGGTTAAGGGAGGGCTTGGAGCAAGCTCCTAGGAAGCCACCCCAGGATGCATTCAATTACATGCTGGCCTTCCTGAACCAGATAGCCTGCTTCTGGCAACTCACCCAGGTGAATCTGAAAGCTAGCCTGGAGGACAGAAACTGTGGGGGATGACACCGGTGGTGTCATGATTTCTCTGCAAAGCGCAGTCATTAATATATAAAAAGCCCACCCCTATCCCGTGCAGCCAGCACGACCGAATGTGTGGATTATATGTAATGTTTTAAACATGAATATGACTGTATTTGTCAATGCATGTCGTTTGTGCTTAAGTACTATGTAAGTCATGTTTTATAAATGAGCACGAGTGTTTGTAAATCATACTATATAAATGAGCACAAACGTTTTTATTCATTGAAGAGATTCTTGAGTAGGATGTTATTGCGGACTGAAAATGTAATTATTTGCAGACTTCAAAAGATAAATCATAGCGCAACAAAGTAAAAGAACTTCTGACTCGGACCACGAACCAAAGGCAGCCTCACGTCTGTGCCACAGCTTAAAACTAAAGAAAGAGCTAAGCAACGCCACACGCCGCGTTACGCTGAGCGTACGTCAGCATAGCGGCCATAGTGGCACTACTATTTAATGCCACACCCAACTTCTGGAAGGTGCTTAGCCTTCCGCACGTTGCCAAGGAGAGAGCTGTGCCCAGGGACGCTTATCTGAAATCGACGCTGCAGTTCTTCGGCTCCTGATTTCTCTTCCGGTAACATCGCAGCTTCACTGGGGCATCTCGGTACCATTTCAGCTGCAAATCTGTGGAGAAAAAGACAAGAGAAAGTTAAGTGATTTCATTTATATACGGCGCCCATCGCAAGACAGCAATGCCTGCTAAAGTGTCATAGTAAAAATTCAAGACAATTTTTGGACCGTTTTTTCTACAACAGGAAAAAACATGTTTGGACAATTATTATTATAAAGAACTTTCAAAGAAGAACAACATATATCGCGATAAAGACTTGTAGTAATTAAGACTTCACATTATATTCGTGTCATATGTAACATTGTAGAAAGTTTGTTTGTTTTTGCCTTTTGTTTATTTTCTTGTAGTGATGGAACACATCGGGGGCAACTTAGAAAAGTAAGTGTTGTAAAGAAAAAGATATAAAAACAATACTGTGTAATGAAAACTTTATAATAATAATAAGGTCACAGAAGTAATTGTTATTTATTTCTTCAGAAGAAGAAGATTGAGGAACTCCTCGCTTCATAAACACGCCCCTCCAAAAAAACATCTACACAGTGAAAATCAAGCCATCACAAGACTACTAGGACGAGGTGCTCACCAGCTCGAGTTCGCAGGTAGGAAGCTAACCAATGTAATTACACAAATTAGGAAGAAAGTAGGAATTAGTCGTGCTTCAAAATACAACAAATACACTAAGGTTAATAAAATCTTGTTGCCTCGCAGGTCGACAACAAGAGCCCACCAGCGTCCAGTATCCGGCCCTCTTCCCTGAACCCTATTACGTAGCTCTAGTGGACATAAATACACTGGTTATAAGGCAGGGTACTGGGAAGTTGGGCCATCGTGTCTCTGCGAAACTCAACTGCGCACATTAAAGGTAAGAGTGCATGGTTGGTCAGACAGGTGGAACCTAGTGCTCTCCAAGACCATTGGCCTGGGCCATTTGAGGTCAAGGAGCGCAACAGTAATGTCACCTACCTGGTGGGCATGCAGACTCCTGGAAACTCTTTGAGGACCCTGTTGAACATGGCCCTTCTTTGGGGATTTCCCTAAAAATGTAGCTTTTTTTCACTTGGTTTTTGCTGATCTCCTTTTGTGGCCTTAGACACCTTCCCACTGTAATGCAGTGTGAAAGTGCACGCCCTTCCTACACATGCCAGGAAGTGTGGGTTACTTGATAGGTTTTGGTGTTGTGCCTGTGAGTGCCCTGTAAAAAGGTACACCACATAGCCAGGTCTGGTACTGCACTGGCTAATAGGGCGTTCAGCGCTAATTGTGCACCCACCAGAATAGCCTGTCAAACATGTATCAGGCCTGCCATTGCAGGGCTGTGGGTGCGCAGTTGCGCCTATGCTTAGATTGGCATTTCTCACTCATTAGCCAACACTGAGTGGGTCTACCACTAGAGCACCCCTAGGGTAAGGCCTGAGGGGCGGAGCAAGTTGTAGGTGAAAGGCAGGGCAGGTGCACATGGGTGTTCAATGCCCAGGTAGTGAAGAACCCCCATGTGGCTTTTTCCTACCTAGGAGGTTGGCTCTTCCCATGGGACACCACCAGGGTTTTTCTGTTCTCTGCTTGCTGCCTTAGGCTCTGGGCACTTTCCCACTGTAAATGCAGCGTGAAAGTGTGTGCACCCTTCCTATGCAGGTTAGGAAGTGGTGCTTACCTGATGTTTTTAAACATATCTCAAGCCTGCCATTGCAGGAATGTATGTGCACGATTGCACTTATGCTCAGGTTGGCCTTTATAAACCACTGGCCAATCCTGAGGGTACCTTTCACTACCACTGGAGCACCCCTAGAGTAAGGCTTAAGGGGTGAAGCGAGTTGTAGACAAAAGGCAGGGCAGGTACCCCTGTGTGTTCTCTTCCCAGGTAGTGAAGAATACCCATGTGTGTTTTCACTACCTTTGAGGTTTGCTATTCCCATAGGTTAACATAGGGGAATGGTTGAAATCACTTCAAGCTGCAATAGTGGCTTACAGTGGAGCAGCCTCATCATGTTTCCGGTCATTGGATTCACAATGACAAACCATCTCCTGTGGTAAAGGTGGATTTGTCATTAATTTTGTCATTAATAGCTTTGAAATGCCACTTCTAGAAAGTGATAATGCCAAAAGGGCGAACCTGTTGCCCCAGCTGCTGCACTGCCGAAGTGAAGAACTTTTCCTCTTGAAGTAAACCACATTTTTTCTCTTTTAACCAAGGTAATCCATAGTAATCCATAGTAATCCACGAACTTCATAGCTGTCAAGTAATCCATGTATTCAATGTTTATGAGATCACTCCAGAGACAGTTAGGTTGAAATAGAATACTTTATTCCGCATTTTCAAATGCCATATGCTGCCAATCCTAGCTTAAACATAGACATGTGCAATCAACCTTCCTTTGAGCCAACACAGTAAAATATCCCAATGCATTTCGAACTTTTTAGTGCTTCGTCTAGGGTACTGCAATAAATCAGAAAAAAGTGCATAAACAGCGCGCTAAATGCCAGTAAATCATAATGTCAACAACAACCAATCCAATGTCTCCCCGTAATCTCCCTCCTTAACCCACCTCATGAGTGCTCACATTAAAAGCAATTCAAAACCAAAATGTGCTTCAAACATCTAAATCATACTATCAACAACAGTTACTCTTACCGAAATCTCCCATAGCTCCCCTCCTTCACAACCCACACACGTGCTTGTTATCAAAACTAAATAAGTAGAATACTAAATCCCACAAAATACATACTTTGACCCCTTTCCCTAAAGTTCACAAGAAACAAAATGTGTTCTTTTACCTAATAAAGCTGCAACCGGCAGTGTGAAATGTACGTGCCTTCCTCTGTGTTTCAAAAATCATTAACTTCCCTCCCACACACATCTACTCTTAAAGCCTGCTACCCCACGTTTACCCAATTAATCCCAGGTTTGAAACAATATCACATGACCTATTTTGACCTATACTAACACTCTGAAAATAATAATGACTACCTTTCCCATAATTCACTAACCCTAACTAAGTAAACTGTGATGCTTCTAGAAAGTGGGCATTTCTCTGCTCTAAAACTCTTTGTGTGCCTTTTAGTTTGACTCCAGCCCACACTGGAAGCTGGGGAAGCACATCTGTGCATTTCCCAGTGACAGTTATAAACATTGGTCATGCAACTGGAACAATAGAGGGCCTGGCTGGATGGATTGGAGGGAGAGGTTTTGACACTTGGCCTCTCGGAAGCCAGATCATGGTCCCACTAGTATTAAGATCTGCATTCCATGGCCTCATGCCAGACAGGACTGAAATTTAGGCGAGACATCTGTGGTTCAAAGGGAAACCCTCTGAACCACCTCGAACTTCAAAGGTACACTACAGTATAACTACTGGTGCCCTACTTCAGCAGGGTAGAGATACACTTGTGGGGACATGGGGCCGGACATCCTGGAACTGCATGGTGCACACTGCCAGAGGAATCTGTTGTACACAAGAGGATTACTGCCATTGGAAGAGACTATGCCCCTTCCTGCATAGTGGCTGGCCTGTGCTGTTGCATGGCACCCTGGAGTGTGCTCTCCAAGGGATTGTTGGCTTGCCCCAGTTCTCTTGTGATGGTCTCAGAGACATCAAAGATCTCCCACGAGGTACCCACACCATCTGCTTCTGACACCTGGAGAGCGGTGCCCTCTTGAGTGCCCACATCATCTGCTGAATCTCACCTGGTAGCGGAACCTGAGCGTGCAACTAAGTATTGTGACTGGAGACCAGATTGCTTTGTGCGGCACCCCAAAAGTACTACCTGCATCGTGGTACCCTTAACACACATAAGCATCTTGTTGATGGTGAGCAAAATTCACCGGTTACGCGATCCAGCACAGCCCGCTTTGTCAATCGTGCTACGTCTCCCTCGTGCGCATGCCGACTGCATGCTCATTGCGTGAGGTGTCCGATTCACAGGTTGCCACTCTCGAGGAAGGGTGTACCCATAGTAGTGCCTCATTCTACCTCGTGCGCCATTGCTAAACTTGCACCTATGTGTGTGACCAGAATTGTCTGGTGTGACCCATATCAAAGCACACCATGCACTTTGCCTCATTTCCAGGGAAGTACGGAACTTGAAACTCTTTGTTTTGTGTGACCCGCATTGTGTGGTGTGACTTGTATCAACCTCCACCAGATGTTGTGCCTCATTTCCAGGGAGGTGCGGTGGAGTGGATTCATGTTCCGTTATGCCCGGATTGCCTGGGTGCTACTCTGATCATAGTGTGTCTGACGGGGTGCCTCCTTTTTCCAAGAGGCTCCCCTCTTTATTCCCCATTCATCGATTGTTCCTTTTGTGCCATCAGCGCAGCTGATCAACTGCCCTGTCCTCACCCGCCCCGATGACTTTATGGTGGCAGGTAGTATTGCCCGGATCAGGCCTGGGTGGTGAGAGTAATTGACTGGGCTGAGGAACACTTCCGAGAGCGATCAGAGGTGGGTCAAGAGACTGCGTGGCCGCCCCTGTGCTTCGCAGAACTGGGCTGGTGGCGTAAGGCACATTGCAGAATTTTTAGATCGAACAACTATTTTCCTCAGCCTGCTTCTGCTCTGCATCCTGTGGGTGAACTTCCTGAGTGGTGTCCAAACCCTTCTTTGTCGAATGCCTCCTAATTAGCCCTGCTACCTACCCCCACCTTCTTCCCTGGAACCCTGACTAAGTGTGACTCTGGCTGCAATCGGCCTAGTATGAGGGAGAGGGTGCTTTATCTCCAACACATGGGCGTATGGTAGTCGGGGTTAGCTGAAAGGTGGAGGAGGGCTTTGGCCATGGGGTCTGCATTTGTATTATCAACTGACCTGCCGTATATCAGTGGCATCGCATTACGGTGCTGTGTGCGTGTGTGTGCAAATGCGCTCCATACAGAGCTGTCTGATATCCGTGGCACCGCGTATCGGTGCTGAGTGAGGGTTTGGGAGTGACAGCATGAGGTCCGCCTGTTATTAATTACACTGCACAGCGGTGTTGCTTTACACATTCATTTCTTGGTAAAAACATACTACATTTGACATTGGTTTTTACCTGTGCGGCCTTGGCTCACGGCGCTGGGTAAAAGTGTTGTAATTATCTGTGTACACATTTTTGATATCGCTGTGAACTGGGGTGCACCCTATAACTGTGTGGTGTTGAATTATAATAATTGTCGGGGTCGGCCTAGTTCTGACAATGTTTTGCACCTTATAAGGGTGCTGGGGGTGAAGTAGGATCTTTTCCAAGTGTGCATACTACTGATGTCATTTTAGCATGGTTGGGCCTAGTACTGCTAGTAATATTTCCAAATATGAATTATGCCCAGAAATACATTATGTTCATGTTGTGTTAATTAATGTGTGTGTTGAATACAAAGTTTATTTACATACACCACGTGTGAAGTCTCTTTTGTCACACTCAATGTGTTTATTTTGTGAGAGCGCTGTGCCAATTACCTCTGAGATAAGCCTGGCTTCTCAGTGCCAAGCTACCCAAGGGTGAGTGCAGGTTACACAGTGAATGTAATCACCCACCCCTGCTGGGAGTGGTAGGTTCTGCCTGCCTGGCTAGGCAAATCTCACCCACCCCTGCTGGGAGTGGTAGGTTCTGCCTGCCTGGCTAGGCAAATCTCAGCAAACCAGAAAGTGGCAGATCCAACAACCACCAACTCCTTGACAACTCAATCTGGTTTCAGACCTAACCATAGAATGGAAACAGTCCTCATCGCTGTAACAGATTACATCCGCATGACTCTGGGCAGAGGAGACCAGGCCAACCTCATCCTCATGGGCAGCAGCAGCTGTCCCAGGTAAACGCTGCGGGGCATGGTGGAAGCGGGGGGAAGTCGACAGGTGTCGAAATGGGTATAATTAAATAAATAAATAACACCTATTCCGTTGCCTACCCCCCTGCCACACCCAGCCCCGCCCACCGTGCTTACCTGTGCCGGCCGCCGCTGCTCATGGATTTCTCTGCAACATTTGACACGGTCTCCCACTCATCCTCATTCATCTACATGACATTGGAATCCAAAGACACGCACTCCGATGGATCTGCTCTTTCCCAACTGGAAGGAGACAGTCAGTTAGCTGTGCACGTAGATCTTGGACATCCTTGACCTCATCTGTGGAGTTCCGCAAGGATTCTCCCTGCGGACAACCCTCTTCAACTCTCGCAACATCAACATCCACTCCTACTGAATGAAGACCACTTGTCTGAAGCTAGACACAGACAAGGCCTAAATCATGATCTTCTGGAAGAGCACTTTACCGTGGGAACTCCACCTGATGGTCAACAGAGCTAGGAACAACACCCAGCTCCCATGCCCAGAACCTCAGGATCATCATCAATAGCAAACTCGACATGGACCCGCCAAGTCAATGCCATCACTGCCTCATACTTCCATACCCTAAAGATGCTAAGAAATCTTTTCAAATGACTCCCAATAGGCACCCGGAAAATTGTCTCACATGCCCTTGTCACAAGCAAGATGGACAAGCACAATTTAAACTCCTCACCCACACTTTCAAGGCTCTAAATAGTGCAGGCCCAGCATACCTCAACAATTGCATATTCTTTCACAAATGTTCCAGACACCTCCACTTGTCCAGACTCCCACACTTACGGAAAATCAGATCCGGTGGTCAAGCCTTCTCTTACATCTCTGCTAAAGAATAAACAACCTACTGCTGTACAAAAGCGTCTGCTCCTCCCTTCTTGAGTTCCACAAGAAGATGAAGACCTGGCTGTTTGAGCAATCCCACTAGGCACTAGGTTTGGCTAGATTCACAACTGTTCAGCACAAGGATACCCTCCTGGGCGATAGTGTGCTCTACAAAGCTGCATAACATAACATAGTAGACCTATTGCATTGGACATAACTTTTCCCAATGAACTAATCAGGTCTATAGTCTTTGTTACTCAGGCCTATTGTATTTAGCACAATCTGCCCCACAAGACAACAGTCATAAAACTACAAATACGCACAAAATTACAGCCTTCATAATGATCTACAAATCCTCCTCAGAGAGCCTAGCAAGGATGCTCACAATGCAAATCTTTGACCCACAGGGTTTGTCAGCGATACTAATGAACACCAAAATTCTTGCCTACTCCGGTAATCTGGAAGCAACAAAGTACCTGTCTACTAGCATTAATGCAGAGTAATAACAATCCGCCCTTAAAAGCCTATTGGCTTTAACACACGCTTTTCATAAAAAAACAAGTTGGGACTTTGTCTTAAATTTCTATAATAAACATGTCAGACTTATGGCATCAGGCTTATCCTTATTTAAAGAAGGCCTATAGCCTTTGTTATGAATGCCTAATGTATTGGGCATGTCTTTTCCCACAAAGCAACAGTCAGAAAACTACACACATGTACAAACCTACAGCTGGAAAAACAATACACATGATTATCACATTGTAAATCTTCTACCCTCAGGCTTTTTCAGAGGCGGTAAGAAACAAACCTTTCACTAGTAAAGAAATCTAAGAGATTTCATGTAACAAAAAACCTATTGTAAGGCGGTAATATGCCATAAAAGAATCCACCCATAAAAGCCTATTAGCTACATGTGTGCTTTCACTATAAATAAGTCAGCCTGACTACTGCCTTTGTCATAACTTTTTATATTAAGAGATCAGACATATTGCATCTAACAAATGGCACCACTGTCTTGTGTCATAACCAAGTGAAGCCTATTGTATTCAATATTAGCTTTGCAACAATGCATACAGTGTAATAACAGCACTCTTTTTCAGTGGATGCACATAACTTCTACCCAGTCAAATGGTGAAGTGAAGGTAATTAACTTGTAGGAGGAGCCAAAGCCTCCCTACTGTAGTTTACAACTCTCCTTCTGTTGATCACATACGCTCAGGCAATAGCTTCTCTGCCAGGCCACATACTGGGACAAGGACTTCTAGTTTCCCAAAAAAGCAAAAACTTTAGAGGGTTGTTTTGGATAACAAAAAAAATGTTACCTTCACATGACAAAGTGAGTGCCATGGTTGTTTTTTTTTTTTTTGCCAAAACTTCTCCCATCATATTGTTGGGTGACTTTCGGCACAAAATGCAATACAGATGACAACAAACCCAGATGTGGTGAGTGGGCTGTGGCTGGGTGGCAGAGGCAATGCCAAACGATAAATGTGTCCCTAAGTGTACAATGCCGGGGACTCAAAGGCCTTGATTCTAGACATGCATTTTTTAGACTATATTTCTCTCACTGAAGACCTAAAAGTGCCTAACATGAAACCTTTTCTAGAAACCTGCTTAGCAGCAATGAAAACATCTCGGACATTTTAGACCAGAACGATTCTTCTTTTTCCACTAATGGAAAAATAAATTGTACCTTAAAAATCAATAATCACATTAAAGCAGGAGCTTGGTCTGTTCAATGGGCAGGGGTTTGTGACCCTTTGGAATCTAAAGAGATTCACCACAGCGGCAACTAGTCTACAGTGTATAAAGCATTTCTTTTTTTCATTTGCATAATTATTTCGACAGTCATTTACACACATGGACCCAGCCATAATAGATCTTAAGGGTGAAAGAACATTAAAGGCAGTTTTCACCTGGTATTGATCAGATGCATGTGATTAATTTTCTTTTCAGAAGGCACAGAGCAAAGGTTTCATGAAGAAATTCTGTATACAGTCAAAGCCTGTTTTAAGACTTTAACAAAATAGAGAAAGAAGTATTAGAAAGAATCACATATTTGCAACAAAACGAGATTCATTTACCTTTACAAATGAATTGACAAAAGAGTTACCAACGTATTTGTGCACTGAATTGTTAATTAGGTTTGTAAAAAATAATTATGAATGTATGTATGTATGTATGTATGTCATAGTTCCGTACCGTAAACCTAGCCGAAAGGCAGCAAATCCCCCCTACAGGGTCAAAGACAAGCATAAAGTCTACGGGTGCAAGAAGAGGTGGCTGGTTTGTGGACTGTTAATGCACTGTGATGCAGTGTTTCCTTAAAGTGGCACGTCTTCAATTCTTTAGTAAATTAAAGCAGCCTTTGGGAGATACGGGCTGTTGTTCTAGGCCATAGGAGCATAATTGGAAAAGGTCTGCTGCTTTGGGTTTTTGGTGCCGTGGCTGTGGGTGTCCTGAGAACCACGAGAGTTGGTGATCTTATCTGCAAGATATGTGGGTGTGCTGGTCGCTATTTCTTTGTAAATGATGTAGTGAGTTTTGAATATGGTGGGGGGCAGGCCTACTGGAGCCAGAGGAGCACTGTCATTATGGGGGTGACACTCTCAGATTTCTTCAGGGCCTTATGAGACGTGCTGCAGCTGTGGTGTTGCTTTGTAATGTTGCAATGCACAGATCTTCTGTCTGATACAAAATTCTACAAGATCTTGAGTACTGACCCAACACCGAGATTACAAAGAACCATAGAATTAATGGTAGATGAAGCTGAAATGAACCACTGGGTAACCAAAAATGAAGCTGACATTCTGAAAACAAAATCTCCAAGAACGCCATACTTCTACTCACTGCCCAAGATATACAAGAACAGGACACCGCCACCAGGCCGACCAATCGTCTCCGGCTTTGGCTCAATACTCGAGCCCCTGTCCCAATTCACAGACCACTATTTGAGACCGTTGGTCCAAGAGACCCCGACATACCTGAAAGACACCGGAGACCTTCTCAACCATCTACAAAGCCTGATGTTCCAAGAAGGATTGATGTGTGTAGGACTTGACGTGGAAAGTCTATATACCTGCCTGCCACAACCGAGGACCTTACAAACAATTGAAGACATCTTATTCTCACAACCATGGGAATACAACACCCTCAAACACTTTGTATTGGAGTGTTGTCGTCAGGCTCTTACTGAGAATTTTTTTGAATACAACAGAACCCTCTTCCTACAAACTCACGGAACTTCGATGGGGAGCACGTTCGCCCCTAGCATAGCAAGACTGTATGTCAGCAATTTCAAAGCTACACATATCCTCAACGGGGCAAACCCATACAGAGCCAAAATACTCTTCTGGAAACGTTACATTGACGATATCATCATGATCTGGAATGACACCTCAGACAGTCTACCAGAATTCCATAGCTGGATAAACACCAGAGAAGCTTACCTCAAATTCACATATACAGCTGACAGTAACAAACTGGATTTCCTCGACATCACAATATACATTGAAAATAATACCATAAACACGAAAACGTTCTACAAACCGACCACAAAGAACAGCTTACTTTCATTTAATAGCTTTCACCCACGCCCCCTAAGGGAAAACCTTCTGTACAGTCAATTTTTGCGGATTAGACTAAATTGCTGCAAGTTTGAGGACTACAAGACACAAGCCAAAGACCTGAGCCTGAAACTTAGAGCAAGAAACTATCCAGAAAGAATAATACGGAAATGCCAAAAAAGAGCTAGGTATCAAAACTGAGAAAACCTCCTAGAAACTGTCAACAAAGAACAAATTGGAAAAACACTCACCTGTGTAACAACATATAACACAGCCACCAATGCAGTGAAGAAGATCGTGAATAAAAATTGGCGTATCCTGACGTCTGGAGCCCTGAAATGGCCAAAGCCAAGATTCGCCAATAAGAGGACAAGGAACATCCCGGATCTACTTGTACATACAAGACCACCACCTACAAAAACCAGAACTGAGTCCATAAGAGACACCTGGAACCTTGCACCCATAACAGGCCATTACCCTTGTGGCTCCTGCTCAGTCTGCAAACTAACCAGAGCGACAAAGACCGTACAACTCACACCAGACTTCACCTGGACCTTATGACACCACACAAACTGCAACACTACCCATGCAATATACATGATTACCTGTCCATGTGACCTGAAATATATATGCATGACTTGTCGGAAAATCAAACAGAGAATTGGAGAACACAAGAGTAATATCAAATGCCAAAAAACGACAACAAAAATTAGCACCCATTTCATAATGCAAAACACACCGACGAAGAAATCAACGGGGTCGTCCTGGAGACACTCACCACAAAAAACAGCAATGCAGAACAGATTCTTTTGGAAAAAGGACAACGGTGGGTATACCGGCTCAAGACATACGAAATAGGGATGAATGACAATATACCCTGGCATATCTTGGCACATTGAAAAAGAACGCTTCAGGAAATCTGCCAGAAACATGCACTGTTCACCACGTGAATGACACACTATTTCTTGTTGTTTGGCTGTAATCATCTGACCATTACACCAATGGATGCCTGAATGTAAAATAGACCCATAGGTACAAGATGATGCCACAATTATACCTCCCTATTTGCTGATGGAACTACATCCTACCCCAAAACCTCGAATTACAACATACTATATCGAAAGCAAGTTGGCGAAACAAAGTCCCTGCCTTCTGACTAAGCCCTCAGAATAACCTGAGTTTCGGAAAATTCCATGCATTCATGTTATGCGCCGACTTTATGTTTAATGGCACTGGATAATTCAAGAAGACTTAGTTTAATGACAACAATGAACTTTAAAGTATTTTTCGACAAGTGACACAGTCTGTTTACTATGATTAGAAACAAAAGAGTATTAAGATGAGGTTGTACTCCCACCCACCCTTTTTGCCTCACCCAAGGCCGATTATGCACCGCAATATATTTTAATTTGCATAATCTTATTCTTTACAACTACAATTCACCATTTCAAAATAATGATGAAATTGAATTATTAAATTTTATAAATGTTCTTGTTTAACGATGTGTCGCCTGCACGACACGGACATAGACTCTCTACTATGCCCATACCAGGCCTTTGTCTATTTACAGCCTCCGCTGCTGGCCCGCGCCACCAGGGCATGGCAGACGGAGCAAGAACAAGCCGAGGACAATACGGCTGAGAGGTATGACGCCCGTAATGTACCGACGGCGGCGCACACACAATGCGTGTTTCATGGTATGACCCTAAATTCTTGTTCCTTCCCAAACCAGCACAAATATGCCATCTCCACCCGTCCCCGTGGGAGCCTAGTAGGCCATCGAGTAAGGTAACATTACTGAAATCAACGAAGTGCCGCACACGCCTTTGTTTTTAACCATGCTACGAAAACTAGTCAGGCGCGACCCGCGCCTGCACCTATCACATAGACGATTTTACATAATGCCATTTATTAAGGTATGTTTACTGAAGTCAGCGAAGTGCCGCGTACGCTTATGTCTTTTTACTCGCGCTAAGAAAATCAACCACGCGCCTAGTTCCACCACATAGGCGATTTTACTGAATCCTTATCAACACAGCGAGGCAGCTTTTAATTGAGAGGAGATGTGTACAACCGTGCCTTCTCTATCAATCGAAACACACCGTATGGACCTAGCAATTAGCATGCTAATATTCTAACAGGTATTGGTGCATCCATGCTACCAAAGGTCACTTATCTGCACGCATAGCATCATTCAATCATTAGAGAGTGAAAAAATACGGCTGCATGGGTTACAATATGGCACAGTTCACATTGACCTGCTTAACCATTATGAATTCTCTACCAATGTATAAAGACAAAGATGCGAATCAATGGCACTAGTTTCAAATTGGCACAGTTAGCATTAACCTGCGTAACCTTTTCGATAATGTGCTCATCCTTTACGTTCTCTACATTTTTAAAGTCATCTGAATTTGTTTTTCTCAATATTTCATCACGCTCAATCGGAGTATAGCATGTAAGAATATTAAAATTTAGCATCACCACTGACAGAATGTGATCACAATAGATCTACACATGTAATATTATACGTTGTGTTCTGTCTTTATGGTCTTCTTCTTTTTCTCAAGTTATAGGTACAAATGACCCATAACCAGTCAGTGCACAAACTGATGTACTGAGAAGAAGGGTAAGTGTATTACTTCCCCTTGCATGTCACACAGTAGGTACATGCCACTTTCTGGTCCTGAAGAAATCCCCACGACCCGACCGGGCACCGAGAGGGCTGAAACATGTCGACCACTCACGTTTCTCAAACAGGTGCTATAGAATAGTAGCACTTCTTTACGCACCGTTTTCATTTTTAACCTTGCCCCATCCCCAACCTAATAAAATCTAACCTGAGAGATGGAGGTAATTTTAAACTCACTTCACTCTCACCCTCACCATTTCTGATCACTACTGTGAAAACCAGTTGGTCTACCTCCAAGGTGGAGGAAAGCATGACTAAGACCCTATGATGATGCTTTTCACGTAATTCTTGAAAGCGGATAATCAAGATATACCGCTCCTACGACTATCACGTGAATGAGGGTTTTTTAGACGGTTAGAACCCAAGACCCTGGTATAAACGGGACAAGTGATCCCTTGATGTACTGTCTATCGTTTGGAAGCCGAATGGATCTCAACTTCTTTTTCCCTTGATTGATTAAAAGATAATCCTGCAGACTCAGAGGCAGTGAACTACAGCAGTGCAACCTGGTGCAGAAATTATGCTTTCTTTCCTTTGCTATGCACTTTTCCTTAACCGGTGAAGTATTGTGCACTCCACATTTTAACTACCGTGGCTCGAGGAAGTATCTCACAACAGCCGTGACATAGTCTGCTGTTTTCCCAACAACCTTCCCTCAGAGTACACGTCATTACTGCATGAACTAAACATGACCCCCATATTGGATGAAACACAAATAATAGCATCATCGGAGCTTTATTGCCATAACACTCATCTACATAATCCGGCAAGTTTTGAAAAATAAACAATAGAATAAAATAATAGTGCATTAGTTCAAGTCATTAGTTACAGCTCCTAGTGGGCAGTTGCATAAACATACTGCCTATGGTGAGAGTTGATTTCCTCTGCGAACACAATTTGATTGTTCTACCTAAATACTGTGACAAGAATTGTTACTCTATACTATTGCTTACTGTGTATGCTCAGTTCTTGGCATTCTGGCACTGTTTTGTGTACTGTGTAAAACAATGTGTGGTTCACAAATGTTTTCAATGACTCATCTTGGTGAACCAAAAAATTGCATTTCAGCATTAGAAGATGAAAATCAAGAAGAATTTACTCCTTCAAGGAAAAGAAATTTTGCACACTATGGGGCCAGAAGGATTAAGCATTTACAACCAGATGGAAAAGAAAGTTAGACCTGCAGAAGAAACTGATGTGTACAAAAATACACTTGATGCTTTGTATTCTTATTTAATACCGACAATCCCCGTATCCATAGACAGGTTTAATTTCTTTCAGAGAAAACAAGCCTTCAACAAACCTTCTGAGTACTATGCAGCTTCTCTCAATATACTGGTAATCATTTGTAAATTAGACAGCCTGGGCAACAAATATATGCAACCAAATTATCATGCACACAAATAATCCCAAGTCCAGGAAGTATATGGCTGAAGGGAGAGTCTACTCTAAAACATGTATGTATGTATGTATTTACATTTATAAAGCGCACAGCTACCCAACAGGGTCTCCCGGCGTTAGACATGTGAGAGCCGCCACAACTCAGCAGAGAAATAGCAGGAGTACAGAAAGAAAAAGAGAAACACGAAAAAGAAGAAAGAAGGGGGTCAAACAGAGTCACTAAACAACAGCAACTTTACATTTTTACGGAAGGACAGCAAGGACTGACAATTTCTAAGATCAAGCGGGAGGGCATTCCAAAGCCTGGGGCCGAGACAAGAGAAGGAGTGACCATCATCAAGCATTGCAATCATCAAGCAGGCTGAACAATCCAAAAGATGTTCAAAAGCTGCTGGGAATAGCAGAGGAGATAAGATTTTTTTTTAAAACATATTTTATTGAGTTTATATGGTACCATCTGGGCAGCAGCCCTGCATATACACATCGAAACATCGGATAAATCAAGAGTACCAAAGTTTGCATACAAAATTAGTGCCAATAACAGATATAACAATAAAAACTTTGCGCGGACCATTCCATCACCCGTAAAATTTGGTAAAAATTTTGAAGTTTTTGTGTCGTCTGAGGTATGGTATTTAATGCGTCGTGTTGTGGCCTGGGGCGAACGGGAAAACATATGCATCAGGGGGTCTGGGAGGGAAGGGGGGAAGATCTATGCCCCTGTAATCTGCCCATCGGGAGTTCGGGACCATATTTTCCTATGTTTTAAGGGACAACCTCTCGCTTGGAAGACTGCAATCTCTGCTCCCCAGGGCCGGACTGGCCGTAGCGGGCACCGGGCGTTTCCCCTGTGGGCCGCTAGGGTGGGGGCCGGTATTGGGTCCCTGGGGTGTTGTTTTTGTTACCGGGGGTCAGCAATATCGGCCCCTGTAACAAAATCGGCCGAAACCGGTGCTCGCAAACTGCTCTGCTGCACCCCCACTCACTCGAGTGGGGGGCGGCCGAGCATTTTGCCAGGGCCGGTTTCGGTTGCCAGTCCGGCCCTGCTGCACCCATGCATTTATCCAGTTCTGTTCACCATTTCCCTATCGTCGGGGGGAGGAGATAAGAATTTGTATGCAAAGTGTCACATGAGAAGAGTCATTCATTGTGAAACCACTCAATAATGAAGAAAAATATGTGTGAAGAATAAAGGAAAGTTGTGTAAGTCTAAAAAGAGTGGACAAGAATGCTATAGATGCTGAAGCAAAGATAAGGTTGCCGGTGATAAACGTGGTCTCCCTATCAAGCGAAGATGTTCTTATTGCATTATGCTAGGGCCTAAACAAATGTATTTAAGTAAAAACACATTTCTTACAAGATTAAATGCATTGTAGAAAATTTGAGTACAGAGTCCTCTGGTTGTGAAGGTGGTAGTGTGAGAGAATGTGGTTTGAATGTAGACTGCAATGTGATAGTAGGTACATATGAAGCAAGCGTGTGTGTAAGATAAAACTTGGTGGTGTCACTAACATCATTGCAGATTCGCTTTTGCCTTACACTATCGTGCAAATCTGGAAAGAGAAATTTGAATGGATCATTGGTAATGTATTACAGCCTACTGACATATACTCTGAAAGTTTCACTTTTGGAACTATTCGTATGACAGGGTACAGGCCTATGATCTTCAAATTGAAAGGTAGGACAATTATAGGGAAACTCTATGTGGCAGAAAGGGGACATGCTGTGTTGGGGTGGATAGATCAACAAGCTCTGGAAACAACTTTAGACCTCAGTAGCTTAAAGAAAGTTCTGCTTACAGATGTGGGGAATGATTTAACCAGGAACATAAAAGCAGAGTTCCCTAATGTATTCTCAGGGACTGTAGGAGAACTTAAAGACATTTTACATAAAATTATTATTGAAGAGAATGCTTTGCCAGTTCTGTACCAAGCTTAGGCATATTCCATAAAGTGTGAGAGATGAAGTAGAGACGGAGTTGAACAGACTGGAAAAAGCTGTTATTATTGAAACCGTGGAGGTCACTTAGTGGATGGCACTCTCAGACATTGCCATACACTGACATGGTAAAATTAGTTTGTGAATAGATCTTTGTGATTTAAACAATAAGATTTTGGATGAAAAGTTTCTATGACCTAAAACAAATGAGCTACTGGCCATGAGCGAAGGTGTTAGAGAATGGTGCCCTCTTCTTTCAGGCTGGCATTTTAATAATGGGGAAAACCGAGGAATGAACATGGCAAAAAGCTAAGGACCTGTCTGATTCACATAGGTAAGTTACACTTTTGAGTACTGTTATAAATGGGGGTCTCTAGTTGGCAGAGGTAGGTACCTTTGTCCAAATAGGGACCCTTGCTTCTAGTCAGGGTAAGGGGGATACACACTTTAGATAACCCCTGCTCACCCCCATGGCAGCTTGGCATGAGCAGACAGGCTTATCCCAAAGGCAATGTGTAAAGTATTTGTACCAACACTCACAGTAACACAGTGAAAACACCACAAATGGACACCACACCAGTTTAGAAAAATAAAATGTCTTTATCTAAACTAAACAAGACCAAAACGACAAAAATCCAACATACACAGTTAAAAATACGACTTTCAAAAGGTTTCAAGAACTTGTACCATAGAAAACTATGGATGCGTGATTTTTCACCAAAGTACCTGTAGATGCATCAAAGTTCCAAAGCCAAACAGCTGCAGAGTCGGAAAACAAAGAGATGCGACACTCCTGAGACCTTGGGGAGGCGATGCAACAGTTCGCAGGTGATGCATCAGGAAAGCGTGCCGCAGAGGTAGGATGCGTGGAAATACGGGATGCGTCGGCGGTCGATGCGGCGGCATTGCGCGGCGCTGCATCGGTCCTCTTCAGCCGCGATCCCTCGATGCGTCGATTCTTGCCATGACAGCAGGCGCTGCGATGGTTTTCGCAGTTGCACGGCGATGCGTGGAAATTCTTCTCGCGCTGTGGAGATGTGTCGAGAAAACAGCCGCAAGAAGAGCGATGCGTTTATTTTTTCAGTTCTTCACGTTTCTTCTTCCTCCCACCTCCCAAACAGCAGCAACAACCTCCAGAGGCCCAAAAATGGCACAGGCACCTCAAGGCAGGTCAGAACCCACAACAGCAGAGTTCAGGGGAGCTGGGGTGAAGTCTTTGTGTCCCTGATACTTCTGAACAGGAGGCCAGCTCACTTCAGGCCCCTGGAGATCTCCTTCAAGCAGGGGACACAGCACACAGCAAATTCCTTCTCCTTTCCTTGGCAGAAACAGCAACTGCAGGCCAACCCCGGACACACAGCAAGGGCAGTACTTCTCCTCAGTCTCTCCAGCTCTTCTCCTTGGCAAAGGTTCCTCTTGAATTCCAAGAATGATCTAAAGTCAGGGGTTTTGGGTCTGATACTTATACCCCAAAATGTCTTTGTTCTATTTGTGCAAGGGGCTCTGAGCCCAGTTCAAACCAGTTCTTGGGGGCATTCTGCAAGTGCACAACAACATCCATTGTCAGTGTGAGCCTTGGCTCCATACACCCCACAGGGGAAGGAGCCAGCATTGTGGAAGGCAGGCACAGCCCTATTCAGGTACAAGTGCTACTCCTCCCACCACTCCAAATGCAGACAGGCCTATTCGGCCTAGTGCTGACTCATCCAGACTCCTGGAGCCACTGCACCAACCCAGCCCCTGTCACTCCAAAGCCAGACAGCCAATCCGCAAACAGGCAGAGGTACACAGGATGGTTGAACAAGAAAATAGCCACTTTCTAAAAGTGGTATTTTTAAACACACAATTTAAAAACCATCTTTACTAAAAGATGTGTTATTAAATCCTGAGTTCAGGGATACCAAACTCCATTTTTCTATCTTATCCCTATGGGAAGATATGCTTGTAAAATGTTACAAAGCATTCCCCATTCTGTCCTATGGGGCAAGATAGCCTTTCAATAGTGAAAAATTAAATTGGCAGTATTTCACTATCAGGACATGTTACATATACCAGTACATGTCCTACCTTTCACATACAGTGCACCCTGCCCAGGGGGGTACCTTGGGCCTACCATAGGGGTGGCTTATGTGTAAGAAAAGGGAAGGGTAGGGCCTGGCAAGTGGTGCACTTGCCAAGTCGACATGGCAGTTAACAAACTGCTCACAAGCACTGCGGTGGCAGGCCTGAGACCTCTTTTCAGGGCTACTCATGTGGGTGGCACAATCAGTGCTGCAAGCCCGCTAGTAGCATTTGATTTACCAGCCCTGGCACACTCAGTGCACTTTACTAGGGACCTACGGGTAAATCAAATATGCCAATCATGGATAACCAATCACAATAACAATTTACACAGAGAGCATATGCCCTTTAGCACTGATCAGCAGTGGTAAAGTGCCCAGAGTCCTATAGCCAACAAACACAGGTCAGAAAAAAATAGGAGGAAGAAACAAAAGGTTTGGGGATAACCCTGCAAAAAGGGCCATTTCCAACAAGTATGTTTACATTATGTTGTAAGTTTATGTCTATCCGTATTCACAAATAGTCGGAATAGTAAGTGTGCCCCTTTTCCCACATACTTTCTCCAGTCCCAGACCTTCCACATTTACTACTAAAACATTTACTTACTTGTGCAGAGACTCTGCAGGCGGGGTGGAGAACACTGCACCTATAAGTATAGGCTGTTGAGAGTCATAAAACTCTGCAAGTAGTTTGTAAACTGCAATTTGTAGTGTTTTGTAGTTCTGCAAAATGTACTACAAAGTGCAGTTAGTGAATCAGACCTTAAGTGGTGTGCTAAATGTATTAGAGAAGAAGGGCTTAACAGCATAGTTTTCAGAGTGCAAATTTGTGGTGAAACCTATAATGTATTAAGGACATCTTACATGCTATAAAGGCATTTTACCCAGATCAAATTTAGTTGACACCATAATAAATGTTCCTTCACCTATGGATAATGATAAAGTCAGATGCTTTCTAGGTTTAATAGAATTTGATTCAAATTTGGCAAGCAATTTTGTTGATAAGACAGTTATTAACAGAATAGAGTTTTGGAATGGGGCAGGTTTCGCAGGATAGGTTTAGGACAATTAAGAACTATATTTGCAAAGCCACATCATTACTAGGCTTTCATCTTTCTGGCAAAAGTATCATTAACGCTCACACCAGCAGTAAAATTGTAGGGGCAGCAATATCTCCAATTGATGAGAGGTGAAAGGAAGTTACATTCTCTTTGCATATGAATCACTTACACCATATGGGGACAGTTACTCAGTCATTGAGAAGGAGATGTTGGGTTGTGTGGTGGGATGACCTATTTCTGATAATTTGTGTGGGGATTAGAATTTAGAATATAAAAAGACCATAAAACACTACCTAAGGTGCTCACCGCTAGTGGGTTGTCGAGAGCTACCACCACGTGGCTAGCATGTCCTTACATATTTTAGACTATATTTACGTAGTGTAGTACTTACCAGTGGTTAATAATAGTGCTGCAGTTTGTTTAAGTAGATCATCCTTCCCCTTGAAAAAATGTCCTGTAGAAGTCTGAAGCCACCATAGTTGCTGACACAGATGCAATAATCATGGATGAATCCATAATAAAGATCAACTGTTAAAGACTGTCAAGGAGTGCATTCTAGCAGGGTGGGGAGAAGATAGTTGTTTAAATGCATAAATAAAGAAATTTTCGGATATGAAGAATGAATTGTCCATTCATTATTGGGGTTTCATGTTAAGAAGTTACAGAGTTGTTTCACCAGCATGCTTAATGGAATGATTTTAGAGATGAATCACAATGGGCACCTAGGCATTGAAAATGTTAAAAAAAAAAGGATTAAGCAACAGTATTTATGTCCCAGGATAGACTGACGTTGAATGCCTTGTTAGAACGTGTCTTGATTGATCTGGAGTGGACAAGTTTCAAATCACGTTGCGCCCCTCTGCTGTGTCCTCCAACTGGAAATGTCAAGGAATGTCATCAAACATAAATTCACCTCATTATATCATCTTGTGGGTAATGGTAGGGTCAAACACTTCAGCAGAGTCTTTATGGGTAGCGTGAAAATTGCTGTGACATAGGAGAATTAATTAATTAAAATGATTTTGCCTATCATATCACTCAAAGAGTAATGGCTTTCAGTCCTTTAATGATCCCGGGGGAAGAGAGCTTTACACTAAAGACAATGTTTGTTGAATGATAGCAAAACATCAAAGAGGTTGGTCTCCAACCGGGATTAGAGAGCACATTTGGTAGCCCAAGCAGTGTAAAAGGAATATTGTGGTTGGGAACATGAAGTTGGTGTAGTCAGGTTGGATGCTGGAGAATGGGTGTGGGTTAAGAAACCCTGTAAGGGTCAAAGTACATTTTCTGAACCGTTACAAGTTGTGGAGGATTTGACAAATTCTGTGAAAATTATCAATGGGAAAGATTCCATTTCACTAGGATGCCAGAATTTAAGGACCACCAGGAGTATTTTGGTAGCCCAGTGGATTACCCCAGAAAGACAGATTGTGTGTTTGACTGAGGAGTTTTAGACAATGGCAGACAACTATGTAACAGAGTTTCCCTCTTTGGGTCAGTCCATTGTCTCCACAAGTATGCATAGTCTGCAATCTGAAATTGTCACAACCTCATGAATGCCTTCAAATGTTTGCAAGGATGGAAGAGGTAGGAGTGAGAGGCTGACTGAATGTGTACCAAATAAGGTGACCAAATAAGGCCTTTTTTTCACCTATTGAATTGTGTTTTATTTAGAAGGTTGTGCTGGTCAGCTCATGGATGGATTGGCAGTGAGTAAATAGTGTAAGGCCTTCTTCTTTCAATAATTCTTTAATTAAACTGATTCTGTATTCCAAGAAGACCAGTCCTCTGAGTCCTCTCCAGTTTTAATCTTCAACATGGGAAGAAAGAGTGTGTTACTTACAGTAAAGTTGGAGTTCTTTTCAAGTAATCACAGAGTGGATTTAACTTGAAGCTCTGACCCCAGTAATATCTTTTACCATGCCACCTTTCTCACATTTAATTACCCTAATCTTTCTCCAGTCTTCACAATCATCCAATTGTCTTCCCTCTGTATCCTAACTCTTCAATTGCCTCCTTTACTTGGTTTATCCTTTCATTCCTCACCTCCGTTCTCTGCTACTTCACCTTCCCTTCTCCACAATTTTTATGTTAAAAACATAAACAATAGTCTTTTGCAGGATTAAGCCCTTGACAGGACCTGATGGAATGTGTCCAAACCTTTGACCGTTCCAAGCTTGTCTATGATTCCTCCATAATAAATGAATTCTCAAAATGCATGTGCTCCACTGAGAGTGGCTCTAAATGCTCCAGTAGGGCTGGTCTCTGGGCAAAAACACTTACGCCTTATTAACACAGTGCTCCCTATTGAAAGGCTTCTGATGAAGAGCAAAATATTATGTCATTTGACTCGGAGATTGAACATTTCAAAGTGGTCTGGCTCACTTCTTACTGCAGATTCAATACTCCTGGGAACCCATTTTCTCAACAACCAGCATGTTCTAATATCAGCCAAAATTTGGAACTCGTAGGAGCACCCTTCACGCACTGTATCTCCATTCCCACTATCTAGAAGGTGTTGAAACACCACCAGCTCATTCAACACTGCCAATGTATGCCTCCTAGCTAGAGTCTCAGTCATCTGTAGGAAGATGCTCGCATTTGCCTGGCTGATCTCTCTCCATATTTTGATTCTTAATAAAGAACAACCATCAAGCAAGGAGCTGCAAATTACGGACTACAGGGCTACATTTATGAAGCATTTTTGCGTTCACAAACAGCCCGATTCTAACCACAAAAATGCTTTTTGTGGTGTAGAAAGCCCAACTTGCGATTCTGTAACTTGTCACCAATCGCAATTTGGGTTTTGAGATTTGGTATTTGAAAGGGGAGTGTTGAGGGTGTCCCTTCCCAAAACCAAATTGGAATGGCATGTACAAATGTTTTGCGACTGAAATGCATTCCCAAAACATTCAAAATTTACAGCCAATTGAAAGTTGGTGGTAAACCATCTCAAATGAGAAGGGGTCCCCAAGGGACCCCTTCCCCTGTGAGAATGATTATAGAAAAAAATGTCCTAGGGACCACTGCCTACTCTTAAAAATCGAAACTTCGAAATTGCATTTTTTGTGCAAACACACCCGTTTTCCTCTAAGGAAACCGAACTCTGTTTAAAAACAAAAATGCTTTATTTAAAAACAATTACAGACATGGTGGTCAACTGACCCCAGCAGCCCACCATCCATGTGATGGCAGCGAATCGTAGTGGATCACAAATTGCGACCAACCTCATTAATAATCATGATGTAGGTCAATTTGCGACTCACTACGAATCGCAAATGGAACTCAATAGAGTTTCATACATTAGGAATAGCGATTTTCTAATTGTCACTCGCAAAACAAAACACAATTAGGAAATGCCTATTCCTAACTCTCGTACATCTACCCATTTTCCTTTAATTCTGCTGCATTTTACATCATATCTTGATACTGCTATTGTGCCTTCCCATTGTTAATTCTTTCACTATATCAATACATTCATTACTTTACATTGCTTCTACTGGCCCTGTGCTGTGCATACTCTTTTGGTTATTCTGGGCTGATTATTGTATCTTCTTTGCCTATTGCTATTTTGACTTGAAGTTTCAAGTGCTCCTGTACCTATTGACCTTCCTATAAACTATATAAAACTGAAAAAATAAATAAATCTCTAAGTAATAGAAAGAGCAAAAGACATCAAAAATCTTCCAGGCATACAATGTCCTTCCATTAAAGCATTTAAAAGGAAATGTTTTCATATACATGTACATCAAGCTTGAGATTCTGAAGGAGAGTGCGGAGAGAGCTGGAGAGTACGATCCATAAAAATAAGAGACGTAATATACAATAAACGGCTCAAATACTTATAGTACAATTTACACAGTAGAATATAAGAAATCTGTAAAAATACAATAAAAAATACATTTACAAACATTAAAACTCACAACAGACGATATTAAAAAGTATGTTATATACCCCATAGTACAACACATATTGTAACCACTCCAATAATTTAGCTCTGTGGCCAGTTAATAGCATCATGCCTGGGGCATACTATGACACTGGAGATCCGACAGGACCCCAAGGCATGTGGAGGGGGGGTGAGGGGAATAGGTCTCCTCATGGTCACAGAGAAAGTGATATATTAGGTAGGAGCTAGCTGCCCGAAAACACACAGAAAGATTTGTGGTCACTGGTGGGATATTTCAACCTACAGGTTGTAAACAAGATAGGTGGTGATGTAGCTCAAATTTCATTTTTTATTTGTAGGTGTGCATCATAATCACGAGTAGTCCGCACCTGCATATAATCATTTGTTGTATTAACCTGGTACAGTAGAACGTGAACTGTAATAACGTGAATTGTAGTGTATTAGAGATATTTTCATATAAACGTGAAGAATTTAACTTTGAAATTCATACGTGTTTAGCTGAAAACATTAACGTGCAGAAATTGTGTATGCTGCTGACAATTATTCATTTATTTGGTATGCTTATGTAACGTGATGATATAGAAGTGCTCAGTAAAAAGTGTTCATTTACATGTAATTTCAAAAGGCCTGTGTGCCATTTCTTATGTTGGCTGATTTCTGTAGGCCTGAAATGCATTTTCCCTGGAAGCTCTCGCATTAGATTGAATAGTCGAATTTCATGTGCATGTTGGATTTGTTCTTTCTCACATTTCTGTTGCAGGTGGAAAAATCATACTTGTTAGTTAGAATAATGTCTTTATTTTAGGAGTTAGGCTTCAGGAGAAGAGGATACATTGAGCGTTGATACTGATAATGGAGAACTGCTGTACTTTCTCATCGGAGCAAGCCTGGGAATCAAGGTCATCTCGCCAAGGCCTGGGAGCATCGCTGCCTAATGAAAAATCACCTACGAGGAGGTGGCTTGACTGGATGGTGTGATGTTACAATGCATTTTGGGATATTACCTGTAAGATTGATGTATCGAAGTTAGGGAAAGTGTCTGGGGACTTCTGCCTTACCTTGAGAGGAAGAGCATCTTAGAATGAGCTCTGTAGCTTTATGCTACTTGACCCATCCGATGTGAAGAGACTTCTTAGAAAGACTTAACATGCTGACACCTTAAAGATCTTGCCTTGGGAAATGCTATGTAGGGATGTCAGGCTAGTGGCAGTGTAGGGACAGATTAATGCTTTATACCCACGAACGTCCGATGAAGAGTAATCTAGCTGTCTGCTCAGTTATTTTCTGCATCCTGATCCTCGAACTGATGATATTATGCATGTTGCATCGCCATAGATTTTGCTTTGTATTAGTTCCAATGTATTTCTACACCCTCACCTTGAGATGTCTGTATGTCCAGTCATATAGTAAATTGGAACTGAAATGAAATGACTGATTCTCTAACTATTTCTTTCCCCCCTATGCCTTCATGCTGATAAAAAGTCCCATCGACCTGAGGTTCCAGAGCAGATCTAGAACATGGAACCCAGCTCCTTTAGTGGCCAGATTGTTATTACGTTGGACGTTGCTATAGTGCAATATGTGCTGCTCACATTTGGTTGAAACATTAACAAAACAGGTTTATAAAATACATAACACCATGACAATTTATAATTCGTGCATGTGGCCCTCCTCCTTTTTTTCCTCCTAATTCACGCGTCTGAAACTTCGACCATACAGCTTCAGACTGGAGTGACAGAATGCATGTGAGTTTCTATTTATGTGTGCATGTGCAAGTGACTATGCTAGTTGGCTTCTGGCCCTGGCTTATTTGGTGGCAATTCCTCTAGGGATGTTGGGGTCTTTCACTGCAGGAGGGTACCCACACTGGCCTCAACATGCCAAGAATGACCATATGTATGCAAGGATCAGCGTTTTGTCCAGAGAGGTGCCACTGGGGTGCATGGGCGTCATCCATCCGTATTTTACCCTGTCACGCTAAGCATCAGAAGCTGTGTGCATTTCAGCAGTGACTCTGGGCAACAGTGATAACAACATATACAAACAATGCCTGGTTTGGATAGTGAGGCACACTCAGCCATGGACATATGCATTGACACACTGGGCCCTGTTTGAGAGGAGGTGCACCATCAAACAGCTCTCCCAGCTTCCTTGCTGAGTGCCTTCTGTCACTGATAAGGCCCAGCCTGGCACTTGCAGTGCCGTTGACTGTGGTCCAGCTCATCCCCTGAGCTGCCAATCACGCCCTATGTGTGACTACAGGCTTCACACATGCAAGACTTTTTCAGACAAAGCTCCCAACGGCTGACCAAAGGTTCAGCACCTCAATCCCTGTCGTCCTGTGCATCTACTTCCGACACTCGCCGCCGTTGAGCACCACTTGAATCCAGAAAGGGAAAGGTACTTTTGAAAGGAAGGCGCACCAGAAATGTAGTCGGGATAACAAGTTTAGTCCATCAGTCTTCTTTATTTAAACTTGGTTTAGAAATGGCACTCAGCCGTTTCTAAACCAAGTTTAAATAAAGAAGACTGATGGACTAAACTTGCTATCCCGACTACATTTCTGGTGCGCCTTCCTTTCAAAAGTACACATGCAAGACTTGTGAGCTGGAGTGGACTGTGCCACAGGAGGGCCCGTGACGCATCGGCATCTAAACAGAAGAAGCTGAAACAGGACCGTTCAAGTGGCACAAGGTAAAGAACACATTTTAAATGTAATGTGCAGGTGAGAGTGCTTGAGTGTGCGTGTATTTATATGCATACTTCATAGTAATTCCTGGCATTTTTGGGGCATCATAGCAGTCTCGCACAATGACGCAAAGGTTAGCCAGCTGTGTCTTGTAGATTTGTACTGGAGGCACCAGCAGTGGCGGCTCGCATAGGGCGTGCTGCGGGCCGGTGAGGCGGGGAGGAGGGGCAGGGTGGGGGGGTAGTAAACTCGGACATACGACGGAACGGAGGATACTAGTGTTGCTATCCTCCATTCCGTCGTATGTCCGAGTTTACTACCCACCCCCCACCCTGCCCCTCTCCCGCCCCGCGCCACCGCCCCGCAGCACGCCCTATGCGAGCCGCCACTGCGCGTCCTCCATCACAACATCCCACAGTTAGACAACCGCACAGCGTTCAGAGGTGTAACATGTGTGCCCTAGTGTAAAGCCCAGGTTAAATGTAGGTGAATCAGGTGCAAGGGTAAAGTTTTGGTGCAAAATGTGTTTTGCAGGTGAAAGGTGATTGCTGCTGCTGTTTGCACTGCTTGATTTGTACAAGTGCCAGTGCAAAGCTTTAATTAATCCGGGGCTTCGTGTAAAGCACGGTTTTGGTGGTGAATGTGGGACTTTAGGTATATGCACTTTTGTGGCTTAATACTACTTGCACGACCACTTATTACTTAATTTGCAGCAACGTGAAAAAAACATATTTCAGACCTTGTTCCACTTGAGAGTTGGACATGGCTATCCTGAACAAAAGAGAAAAATTGCAAATATATCTCTTCAACTTTTCCCTTTATTTTGAGTCTACATATAGCAGGCTACCATCCAAGGTGCAACACATTTAATTGAAAAAGATCCTAGCAGGATGTCCATATCTGTATTTGCTCGGCTCAACTAGGGAAACCAGTGACACATACGCCTGTAAGAGCTGAGAAATTCATTAACAGATGTAATCTGACCCGTGGGTGGAATCTGAGCTTAAAGCTTTGCAAACTGCACTGAGATCTCACTGCTGTGTTCAGATGGATTGTCAAAATCTGTGTTTAATGGGAACATATTTACACAGTAAAGGGTTATGAAGGTATTTCACACAATTCTGGAAGCATCTTATTGATATTAAATCTGACTTCTTTTTTTTGTTCGCCATTTTATTTTACATTTTATAAAGATCACATAAACCGGTAGTGTCCAGATATGGGCCTCAGACCACAAGTATAGCTTTCAGTTTAATACAATAAAACGTGCTGCCAGTTTTCCCTTGAAGAGTATTTTTTATTTGTATTTATTTCTTTAACTAGAGAGTTTTATGTAGGATCACACATCACATTGGCCACTGGTTTTTAGCGGAAAGAAAGGGCATTTAAGGCCTGCTGTAATGAATAACATAAGGCAGAGCCCAGAGGAAAATCATACATGCCAACATTTGAGAGCAGGCAAGTGGGAGATTACATTTTTTTTTCTGGAGAATCTATTTTCCCCACTGACTTATATTGACGCAAAGGCAACCTGCCTGAATAGGGTCTATTGGTAGGTATGGTGACAGACAATCAGCATTACATTTTTGGCAGTTTAATACCATAGCGCAAACAAAAGCAGAGTTCTAAACTCTGGTAAACAAAAACAGAGTTCTAAATTCAGTTTTTTTAGGTAAAGCCTACCAGACAGTGCAGCTATCTGGCTTGCTAATGACATCTTGGGGACATTCGGAAAGCTTATCTGGGAATTTATTCCGACCATTGCTTACCGTTGGCTTTGTGGTTTGTAACTCACATTTGCTTGCTTTCTATTTGTTGGCTGTATTTGTTGTAGGCTGTTCAGCTTGAGTTAGTCCCTTCAATTGCCCAAACCCTATTTATTGTATTGTACTCTATTTCTGTAAACAAGCCTTTAAATCTTGTTCTTCTTATCTTGTCACATTTGCTGTGCATTCAAAGACGGAGGTCAAATGTCAGGCTCTGTCTTCCAAAGAGCTTGGTGTTTACGTTTCTTTCTCTGACTTCAAAGTGTGATATATGCGAGATTCATGCTGGCTACTGGGGATGTGCTTGAGAAAGTTTGTACGCTGTTATTTTTTTTCTAGGACACAACAACATTTAAATGTCTGTAAATTAACTGTACAGATATTTCAGAATATATCAGAATTAGAAAAGCACAAATGAAGCACATTTTTGGGTAATTCTGAAGTGTGGTGGAAACAAATATTTTATTACGCTCAAAGCAAATCAGTACACTAGATGATGACATTTCCACACATTATCGTTTGTGTGCTCTATACATTTATCAGTAAAACTATATGTCTGTGCAAATGTAATAGTCATTTCAATTGAAGATGTGTTGTCTATAATGGCAGTACGCTACCACACCATGCATACTTCACTTTACCCCACTCCACTCTGCACTTCTCCACACCACTGGAGTCTACTCTACACCACTCCACACTATGCCACTCCAGTCCACACCACTCCACAATGCATCACTGCACTCCACTCTGCACCACTCCACTCTACGCCTCTTGACTCCACACCACTCTACTCTTTGCCAGTGCATTCTACCAAACACTACTCTACCGAACACAACTCTACTGTGCACCACTCTATGCCACTCTACTCTGCAACACTGTACTCTATGTCACGGCACTCTATGCCATTGCACTCTACTCTATACCACTCCATTCAACACCACGGCCCTCTTTTCCAATCCACTCTACGCCACACTAATCTACTATGCACTCTACGCCACTTTGCTCTACATCACCGTACTCTACCGTGCACCAATCCACTCTACTGTGAAACAATCGACTTGGCACCATTGCACTCAGCACCACTCTACTCAGCGCCACTGAACTGTACTCTGCTTCACTGCACTCTGCGCCAATGCACTGTACACCACTTTACTCAAAAACCAATGCACTCCACGCCAATCTACTCTGCACCACTGCACTCTGTGACACTCTACCCTTCAACACTGCATTCTCTGCCACTGTACTCTACACCACTGCTCTCTATGCCACTCTACTCTGCACCATTCTATGCCACTGCACTCCACACAAATGAGCTCTATGCCACTCTACTCTACACCACTGCATTCTATGACAGTCTGCTCTCACTGCACTGCACTCTCTAGAGTAGAATGGGGTAGTTGAGGGTAGAGTGTAGTAGCAAAGAGTATAGTGGTGTAGAATGCACTGGAATACAGTGGCGTAGAGTGCAGTTTCGTAGAGTAATGTGGTGTAGAGTTCAATGGTAGAGAGTGCAGTGTTGAAGAGTAGACTGTCATAGAATCCACTGGTGTAGAGTGGAGTAGTGGAGGTAGAGTGTAGTGGCATAAAGTATAGTGGCATAGAGTGCATTGGCATAGAGTTAAGTGGTGCAGAGCGGAGTGCAGTGGCATAGAGTATTATGGCGTAGAGTTAAATGGCAGAGAATGCACTCAAAGCCACTCAAATCTTCTCTACGACACTGCACTCTATGCCTCTGCACTCTACACCACTCTACGCCATTACTCAAAACAATTACACTCGACGGCAATCTACTATACTCTACTCTGCAACACTACATGTCACTTTACTCTGCACCACTTTACGCCACTGCACTCTACACCAATGCCCTCTACGCCACTCTACTCTACATCACTGCACTCTACAACACTCTACTCTGCAACACTGCACTTTCCACCACTAAACTCTATGCCACACTACTCTGCATCACTCTTCTCTATGCCACTCTACTGCAATCTCGGCCAATGCACGGTACGTCAATGCATGGTACACCAATGCACGCTACACCACTACACTCTACACTACTCTAATCTCCTGTGCATCACTGCACTCTGAAACTGCACTCTATGCTACTTCACTCTACTCTGCACCACTCTACTCTGCAACACTTCACTCTATGCCATTGCAATCTATGCCACAGCACTCTATGCCAATGCTTTCTATGCCACTCCTCTGCCACTGCACTCTACTCTGCACCATTCTATTCTACCCTGCGCCGCTCCACACTCTAAAACAATCTACTCTATGCCACTGCACTCTCTGCCACTCTACTCCACTCTGCGCCACTCCACTCTATACCACTGCATTCTACGCCACTCCACTCTGCACCTCTGTACGCCACTGCTCTATGCCACAGCACTCAACCCTGCCTCATTCCACTCTACCCTGCACCACTCCACTCTACGCCACTTCACTCCTCTCTGAAACAATCTACTCTATGCCACTGCACTCTACCCTGTAAAACTCCACTCAATCCCTGCACCACTCCATTCTATGCCACTTCTCTCTACTCTGAAACAATCTAGTCTATGCTACTACACTCTCTGGTATTGCACTCTACGATCCACTCGGCGCAGCTCCACTCTACACCACTACACTCTATGCCACTACGCTCTACATCTCAGCACTATACCCTGCACTGCTCCACTCTGCCATTTCACTCTACTCTGAAACAATTTACTCTACACCACTGCACTCTATACCACTGCAATCTTCTTTGCACCACTCCACTCCACTGCACTCTATTCTACGTCACTGCACTCTATGCCAATACAGTCTACACTGCTGTACTCAAAACCAATGCACTGTACACAAACTACTCTGCACCACTGTACCTTATACCACTTCACTCTAGGCAAATCTACAACAAACCACTCTATGACATTATACTCTATGATGCTCCACTCTATGACGCTCTATTCCATTAAACTCTACTCTACTCTGACACTCTACTCCACTCTATGCCACTCAACTCTACAACACACTACTCCACTCTCCGACAGTCTATGCAACTCCCTCTATGCCACTCCATGCCACTTTACTCCACTCTATTCCATGAAACACTACTCCACTACTTCACTCTATGCCACACCACTCCGCTCTATGACACTCCACTTTATGACACTCTATGCCACTCCACTCTAATTTATGCCACTCAACTCGACAACACTTTTCTCCACTCTATGCCACTCCGCTCTATGAAAATCTACTCTGCTGTATGCTGCCCTACTCTACAACACCACTCCACACAACACCCTCTACTCCACTTCACTCTGCTCTACACCACTCCACGGGAATCTATGCCACTCCACTTCACTCTACAACACTCTACTCCAGTCTAAGCCATTCAACTCTACTCCACTCTATGCCCTTCCACTCTAAGCCACTCTACTCCCTCCACGCCACTCCACAACACTCTAAACCACTCTACACCATTCCATGACACTCCACTTTACTCCACTCCAGGCCACTCAACTCTACGCCACTCCATTCTACTCCACTTTATGACACTCCACTCCAACCCACTCCCCTTTAATCAATCAATCAATCAATAAATCAACCAAACAGGACCTGTAAAGCATGGCTAATCGCCCATGAGGGCATCCAAGTGCTGAGAACGCTGCTGCTAGGGAAGGATCAGTTGAGCAGCCAGGTCTTGAGTCCTTTCCTGAATTCCAACGGAGAGGATGAGGTCCGGAGGTGAAGGTCATTTCAGGTCTTCGCAGTGAGGTAGGAGTAGGAGCTTCCTCCACTGTTGCTTCGGTTGATGCAGGGAGTGTTGGCGAAGGAGAGGGAGAAGAAGCACAGGTGTCTGAAGGGTTGATGGAAGTTCAAGCTCTGTTTGTATGCTGGTCCTTGGTTATGTAGGGCTTTGTAGGTGTGGATCAGCATCTTGAATTGACATCTCTTCTGAATGAGGATCAAGTACTTCCTGAGAAGGGGGGTGATGTGGGTTCACTTTCGAAGGTCGAGGATGAGTCTGGCTGCTGAATTCTGTATGATCTGCAGTCTCTTCAGGAGGTGTGAGGTGATTCCTACATAGAGTGCGTTACTGTAGTCCAGCCGGCTGGTGACTAGGGCTTGTGTGACAGTTTGTCTGGTGATAACGGGGAGCCATTTGAAGATCTTACAGAGCATGCAAAGATTGAGGAAGCAGGCGGCGGTGACTTCATTGATCTGGCGTTTCATGGAGAGCTTGCGGTCTAGGATGATGCCAAGGTTGTAGGCATGGTCTGTTTGGAGTGGGTGTGGGTCCAAGTTCGGAAGGCCACCATGCGTCATTCCACATTGAGGTGTTGTTCCCGAAGATCAGCACTTATGTTTTGTACTTGTTGAGTTTTAGGCAGTTGTCTTTCATCCAGCCGGCGACACTCGTCATGCACCTGCGAAAGTTAGCCATCATGGTGGAGGGGTCTTCTGATAGCGAGAGGATGAACTGGGTGTCATCGGTGTAGGGTATGATGGTTAGTCTATGGACTCTGACAATGTTGGCCAAAAGGGTCATGTAGGTGTTGAACAGTGACAGTTGACATCTATTGATGCATGCCTTCCAACTTCTATTAACAAAATGAATAATCACCGCCCTCCTGCCCCTTGGTTCTCGGATAGGCTAAAGATAGAAAAAACCAAATGCAAAGTCCTGGAAAGACGCTGGAGGAAGGATTATGCTCCTGAATCCAGACACATTTACAAATTAGCGAAAAGGAAGTATCATTCCCTTTGCAACGCTGCTCGAGCTGACTACGTAAATAACACCATTACATCGGCACATAATAACCCCAAAGTCTTGTTCAAATTAGTAAAAGATCTTTCCGGAGCAACTTGCCAACCGGCACCACCCGTGCTCAATGAAGCTCAGTGCGAGGGTCTGGCAAAGTTCTTCACTGATAAAGTAGAGAAAATCTACACAGAATTGAACACAATGACAACTAATGTGGAGCAGCAAATGAAGAGCGCTCCTCATATATCAGGTTGTTTTACTCCACCATTGTCCTGGCACTCCGTGCCAACTAATATGCTAAAAAACTGGAAACCTCTAGACACCCTCTCCTTCAGTCGTATTTTAAATAGCCTTAAATCAGGCTCACCCAAAGATCCTCTTCCCATCTCTATCCTTCAAAAATTGGAACCTTCATCACTTAATCTTATTATGGAGTTGCTCAACGCATCACTGCTTGAAGCAACAGTACCAGCAGCTTGGAAACATGCCATGGTTTTTCCTCTGTTGAAAAAAGAGAATGCCGATCCGGCGGAACCATCTAATTTCCGCCCGATCTCATTACTCCCAGCTTTTTCTAAAATCTTAGAAAAACATGTCAATCAGCAGCTGACGCAGTTTGTCGACTCCCCAAATTTTTTACATACCTCACAATCAGGGTTTAGAGCTGGCTTCTCTACAGAAACCACTCTCTTGGGAGTCACAGAAGCTCTACGCCAACGTCTTGATATGGGTGAAACTGTGGCACTCATATTACTCGATTTGAGTGCTGCTTTCGATACTGTGTCTCACATTGCCCTACTAAAAGTCTTGCAATTGCTGGACATCAGCGGATCGGCTCTTAAATGGCTTAAGAGCTTCCTGACCGATTGGACTTTTCAGGTCTTTTCTTCGTCTGCAAGCTCTGATACTCATGTTTCCCCTTATGGAGTGCCACAGGGTTCTATTCTCAGCCATTTACTTTTTAATATCTATGTTAGTCCCCTGGCTACAATAGCGGAAGAGGCTGGGTTATCTATCTTTTCGTATGCTGATGATACCCAGCTAATCTTCTCTCTGTCCACCAATGATGTTTCTAAGGAGTCATCTCTTCAGGTAGGACTACATAAGATAGCTAGCTGGATGCTTGCCAATAAGCTAAAATTAAATGGTGGGAAAACAGAAGTTCTAATCCTTGGGAAAAGCAAAGACCTCTGGAGCCCCCGACATTGGCCATCTCAAATGGGCGATCTTCCACAACCGGTGCAAGCAGTTCGCAATCTAGGCGTAGTCATAGATGACCAGCTATCTATGAGGCAGCAAGCAGTTAAGGTCGCCTCAACCTGCTTCACCATCCTGAAATGGCTCAAAACAATACTGTGGATGTTGCCTAGTTCCACACAAAGAATAGTGATCCAGGCCCTGATTACATCCAGACTGGACTATGGCAACGTCCTGTATTTAGGAGCCAATAAGGAGGTGGTTCGTAAACTGCAGGTAGTTGAGAACTCAACGGCCAGACTGCTCTGCCAGGTGCCTAGAAAGGCCTCCATTTCTGGTTCTCTCCGTGACCTTCATTGGCTCAGGATGGAGAATCGCATCAAATTTAAGGCCCTCTGCTATATGGATAAGATCAAGACTGGCACAGCACCACAATATTTGAGTGTATTAGTCCATCCTTATTTCCCTACGTGCCTACTTCGATCCTCTACTCACGCCAAATTTGTAGTTCCTAGGATCAAACGGTCGCGTTTGGGCGGTAGGTCCTTTTCTTATCTGGCCCCTTCATTATGGAATTCACTCCCTTCGCCACTTCGGCATGAAACTATCTACAACAACTTTCGCAAAGGCCTAAAAACGTGGTTATTTAACCAATAGCTGTCTCTCTCTTTTTAGCGTGTGTCCAATGGCGCTGGGAAACCTCCGGGTAGCAGTGCGCCTTATAAAATTAATAATAATTATAATAATAATAATAACAGTGTAGGGCTGAGGCAAGAGCCTTGAAGGACACCGCAGATGATATTCTTAGGTTCTGAGGGAAAAGGTGCTAGGTGGATTCTCTGGGTTCTTCTGGTGAAGAAGGAGGCAAGACATTGAGGGCGTCTCCTTGGATACCATTGTGGCAAAGCCTCTTGATAGGGGTGTGGTAGGATACAGTCTCGAACACTGCTGAGAGGTCGAGGAGGATCAGAGCTGCCGTTTCTCCCTGGTCAAGGAGGGATCTGATGTCGTTAGTGGCATCGATCAGGGCAATTTTGGTGCTGTGGTTGGTGCGGAATCCGGATTGGGAGGTGTCCAGAAGATTCTTGTTCTCCAGGTGTTCTGTGAGTTGGCGATTGATGTTTTGTTCGAGGACTTTGGCGGGAGAGGAGAGCAGAGAGATGAAACGGTGGTTCTTGAGTTTGCTGGGGTCAGTGAACGGTTCCTTGAGAAGGGATTTGACCTTTGCGTGTTTCCATTCTTTGGGGAAGGTGACAGTGGTGATGAATGTGTTGAAGATGGTGGAAGGGTTGTTGCTGATCATCTTGCTCCTGAGGTTGAAGATGTGGTAGGGGCAGGGGTTCATGGGTGCTCCTGACTGGATGGAGTTCATGATGGCTGTGGTGTTTTGAGTGGTGAGCTGGTCCCATGTGATGAGCAGGTGGTCGAGGTTTGCCTCTGTGGGAGTGAGGAGGCGGAGGCCGTCTGCAGCGTTGGGTTAAGTTTCGAAGTTTTTGTAGATGGTGGAGATCTTGTCATGGAAGAAGTCCGTCAGGGTGTTGCAGAGTTCCTGGGAAGCCTTGATGATGTTTTTGGTGGCTGAGGGGTTGGCTAACTCTTAGATGATGTTGTTGAAACTGGCTTCAATGCGGTCGGCAAGGGCACTCCTTTTTGTCCCTTTCAGGAGTTGGTGGTATTGGTTGAGGGATGTCTTAAATGTGGTTCGTTCCACAACATTTGGAATGCCAAAATAAGAAACCTAACCATAGGGGTGTAGTGTAGCTCCTATTTCCCTAATAGGCTCTGCGCATTGGAATAATATATCCTATAGGTTTGACATAGGACTAAGGTTAGTATGTCCCTATCGAGTATATTAAACTTAATTACTTGTGCCAGCTAGCTCAGAGGCCACTAGAAACTCCTTGACAACAAGAAGGGAGTAGTTTCTGGCAGCCGCAAAACATGACCACTGTGTTTCCCTTTAGAATCAGCACGTGTCCCAGAGTCGTGGAAACAATAGATAACTATTTCACTCAGCTCAATCGTGCATGCTTAGTTTTCCTCAAAGTTACACAGAAAGAACAGACGGGTGTTTCAATAAAAGGTTTATTGAACAGTCTTGTTTCTGGTGTAAGTAAAATGTGCTGTTACGATCACAAGACAGTATGCGAGATAAATAATGTACAGTGTAAGCAGTAGAAATAAATAATACTGCGATAGCATTATCTTTTAGTACATATGCTTTTACATAAATAACACAGACTAAAAATGCGAGTACTCATACGATGCATTTCTAATCTAGTTCTACCCCAATGTACCTAACCTAACCTAGGTGTAGGGAGAGGTATGAAGTAGGTGAAGTATTCCTTACTATGGTATACTAAGAGTATGTTAAGCCTAGTATGCCTAGTATGCCAAGAGTCCCTCTAGGTTCTAGTCAGCTCCATACCTGAAGAATGAGAGAGGTAGGAATCTCTTTGCCAGACTCGAACTCCAACACCCTGCAAGGGAAGTCAGATCACTGGAAGCTGGACTCTCTGCGTGCAGGGATGACAGCGTCTTCTCAGTGCGTCAGGCCGGGAAACGGGCTCCTCTGAAGTCGAGGTCTCCTCTGATTTACAGGGGCTAGGGAAGGTATATTTATACCTTAGAAGTACCTCACAATGTTAGCATTGACGTGAATTGGACAGCGGAAGACGTCAGGAATGAACCCCCTAAGGAATAATGGTTCATGCATAATACATGAGTCCTTGAAGAAATCAATAGTCCTGGGCTAGGGAAACTCCCGCAGTCTAAGGGTCTGTTCTTCATGAACTCGTTGTGACGTTAGGGTGGACGGATGTCAGAGACCATGCCTGTATTTGGAGTGCACGGTTTAATGCCTAAATAAGGGCTGGGATTTTATGCCTATATAAGGGCAGGGCGAATTGTGCCTATATATGGACATGATACTGGAAAGCCCGTTTATGGACACCCTAAGAGGAATACAACACCCACTCCACTTACGTGTGTACGATAACACTAAGATGCTAAACATTTAAAATGCTAAACATTAAAATGGAGTACCGCATATTGTTAAAATATTTCATAAAACTATTTAAAAAAGGCATTTCAAAAACCCATTAGAATGCAAAAGGTACTGTACATTTGAAGCATTGCTTTTCATTTCAGGCATAAAGTTCGAAAATAAATGCAATTGGAATGAAATAAGCATTAATATTTACATGTGACAGAAAATGATCGATAAGTCTCTCAAAAACCAAAGTCATTTTATGCCATAAAAAGAATGAACTGTTGTAGACACACAAGATGACTAAGTGTCTGTGGAAGTACCTGGAAGTCTGTATTATAAGGCTAGTTCTACTTTAAGCAGATTGTAGTGCCATTTTCGTTTCGAAAAAATGGGAAGAAGAAAAAAAAGTTCAATTTTGGTAGAGTTTCAAGTGTTCTTTTCTTTTTTTTTTAAATGAAGGCCAAATTGTTACTGTATTTCTGGAACACTGTGGGCTGAATCAGAGTCAGTTTACGGGTCTGGTGTAAACATGAGATCATCTATATCTGTAGACAAAACATCATCCACTGAAGTTGGCGTCAGTTGGAACACCTCGTGTAATAGATTAATTGCACAGAGATGTGAAGCATCGCTTCCAGCATAGGTCGACGCAGCAATGTTCGTGTCCGTTGTTACCTGTGTGCCTGTTGATCTTTCTCGTACCTCAGCAGCAGCTGGAAGCGTCTGTGAGATCTCAATGAATGCTGACATCAGGATTGGTAGCCTCTGGGGACAACACAGAGCATGGGCCGTTATCGGGACCAGCAGAGTATCGACATCCGTTGGCGTTGCTGATGGAAATGTGAGACAAGTGTCTAACACGCATTCTTCACCGCATAGCAGGCATCGTAGAACAGGTAAGATGCAATCTTGCCAGATTGGTCTGAATGACAGGAACCACGTGGTATTCAGGTCCCGTAGACGAGTCATGCCCAATAGCTGTACTATTCGCTCACGACACTTTCGCTCAAGGAGGGCTTTCTCCATTTCGCTCGGAGTGATGTCTGCGAATAGGCTGGCCATAGTGCAATAGCAGGAAGAGAAATAGAATTCCGGCAACAAGTGCTAGAAGTAATGGTATGCCACCAAACACCGAATGTGCAAAGTTCGGGATGATTCCGAGTATTGCCTGGAAAGGTGCTAACAGACCGGAGCAGATGCTCTTAAATACATGTACAATTCCTGTTGTATCAGACATGTTAAAGATACGTCCTATCATTTCTATGAAATGTATAGGGCAGTTTGTACGTATTAAAGTCTGTATCTCAGCCGAAGTCCTTGCTACTTGTAGATCATAGGTTTCTTTGGCCGAGGTCAAAGGCACTGTTTGCTGTAAAAGCATGGCTTTCATTCTGCTCAAAGTATCAAATCTTATAAAAGAGACGTTCAGCGAAGGCCATAGAGGCGACTCCCTGACTGTGTCTATTGGGGCAAACAATACTTGCATACAGCAAGTGACCCTGGAGTTGACTGTTACTAGATATGGGATGCCTGGCAGCATGCCACAGCAACTCTTATCATTCAACATAAGGTAACTCCCATTAGAAAGTTGTCCAAACGTTGGATTAATCACAGCAGCTGGTGTACCCTGCTGATGGCAAGACAAATTAGCCACAGAACCATTACAAGCCCCGTGCAAGGAAATGTCCTGACATATAAGTGAACCGCTCAGTGCACGTTTACAGTGTGTACCGCTCAAAAACACTTCACGATCCCCACTCCAACATCTATATGTATACGGTAAATCCCAAGATGTCTTAATGTATTCCTTACCCAACCTTTCATATTTGCCTGCTTGCATTTGTCTGAGGCAATACTGAAACTGAAAAGTAGTCACAGGTAGTGTGATTTTGCCATGAATAAGCCATTCAGTAGCTGGTTTTTCTGCCACTGTGAATGGTAACTTTTCCAGTTTTTCAATGCTCAGCACTGTATACTTTGCTCCTCTTTGTGCCAATTCGATCTGTTTATCAGTTAGATTGTATTCTGCAAACAATGCTGACGTGTTGATAAAACGCCAAGGCACATAGCCCGCTCGCAAAGATTGCAGTGTCCAGCTTAATAACACAATAGAACGTAACTGAGACTGGCCGTGTTGTAACATCGACAAATCTTGTTCTAGTATGTCGATAGCAGAGGATACAATGCCATCCAATGAATATATTCTGGAGGACAAAGTTGTTAACCCATTGTCGACCACAGAGAGTGTTTTCTCTAAATTAATACGATCAAGTTCACGTATTCGTTCTGCAGCCTCCATCTGTGATACTTTCCATGCTTCATTATGGGCAACATAAATGCCGGCATATATGAAACGTTTTTGACGCGGTTTTCTTGGTCCAAGCAAGAATTCCCTAAGGTCTGCGTCCTCTTTAAGTAAGGTTAAGTGTTGTTTCACATTCTGTAGTGTAGATTTATGCAGCCAATCGAGGCATAATTTTCCTACACTGTATGTTGTTACTACCCCCGGATGCTGTCTTTGGACGTATCTTGGGTCTGGCCTATGAATAGTAAACCCCTGAGTTTTATACAGGAATCTTTCCTGACAGTTATTCGTGTCTGTGGGCCAGATCAACCATTTTTTCCAATCAGGATTAGATCTGTTGAGTTGTAATATATTGTCAACTGTCACCACTGCCTGTGAATGACTGAATAATTTTTTATTGTATCAATTAACAAAAATTGTTACAAAAATTCCAATAAAATCTCAGGAAAACTTGCCTATTTCGTATGAATGCATGCCTAGTTATATATTCACTAAATAAAATATATATATATTTTTTTTTTTGTGTGCTATGCTTAAAACAGGATAAAACCAATAAAATAGTATAGGACCAATGAAACAGTTCAATACTAATGGATCCTTCCTATTATATAGTGGTTTTGTGCAAATCTAGTGGACCACAACTTAGAAGTGCGTTCATCATGAGATTAAAGGTATTAGCATATGCGATACCAAAGCTAGGTGGGCGGCACAGTACCAATTCAATAAAATACACAGTATGCAGTCCTAGGTAAAACACAAGTACTTCCTACATGATAAATTCATTTAAAACAATTAAGATCTATACTTCATTTCTTAAGAGTTCCTCAACCTTGTGTACAAACTTAGCGAACCGTGCCAAGTCCATTGGAATTACCAAATTAAAAAGGAGTTTCATGGCTTAAGCGCAAGTACTCACTCCATTGTTTCAAAAAGAGAGGTTTCAATAAAGTACATCGTACAAGTAATAAACGTTGACATGTGCAAATTATATGGACCAGAGATTCCTCATATTGATGACAAAGTCTGCAAGTTGTTATTTCCGCTAAGGTATTCCAGCGCCTATTAATATCCTTAATGGGCAGAATCATAAGTCTTGCTATGAAGATTTGCTTCAAAATTGATTTATTTAACGAGGCGTCAAGATATGGCTGCCATGATTGATCTTCATAAGAGCTTGCAAGTATCCTAATATTACTACTGGAGGCATTCAATTCCTTCATATCGTCTTCTTTTGATAAAAATCTTACTTGTTTTTTCAATATGGATTTTAGGATACCAGGCTGATGAATGAAGTCCGTTAATTTAGACTTATCGAGGCGCAATTCGGAGCAAGCTGTGTGCAGGCCTTTGCTCCATGAGTTGTTTCCTTCCATAAAGATAAACTTTAAAATTGCCTTCATTGTGTGCGGAGGTGCAGCGCACACCCCGCGATAAAACCGAACCATGGAAGCCCAGTGCTCGTAGCTCTGTCTATTCAGTCCGAATTCCAATCGCACCAGAAAGTTTCGGGCATAGGCGGGGATCTGAAATATACGCTTAAATGCACGACAGTTGAGCTGCTCCATAGTGTTGGTAAAAGCCGCTGGAAATGCTATCTGGCCATAAGTGATTGATGGTAACATTTTGGCGTTTATGGCCTTTCTGATTGGTTTCGTTGATGGGCTACATAGCTTGGAATGCAGTTTGCACAGGGCAAACGTCACTGCTTTAGCTTTTGTTTCCACGGCCGCAATTTGCGCTGTTGGCTTCCCATTGCTCATCAGCCATACACCCAGGTAGTTGTATTTGGTCACTGTTAGTATGTTTAAATTACCCAATCTCCATTGTTGTTTAGGTTTGTTGGCATATTTTCCAAATATAACTACCTTTGTCTTTCCTGCATTTGCTTGAAGTTCATTATTGTTGTTGTAGGTGTTTAAAGCATCTAATAATCTTTGCATGCCCACTTTAGTGTGATCTAATAGCACCATGTCGTCTGCGTACTGGACTAGAGGTAATCTGTTTGAGCCTATTTTAGGGGGTAAGAGATTCGCTTTAAATATCTTTTTTCCGAGGTCTGCCGTATATAAGTTGAAGAGCAAAGGGGCCAATACACAGCCTTGCTTTAGCCCTCTAACTGTAGGAATCTTTCTAGTGGCGGAATTCATCGTGATTTTTACCCGTACCCATGTTCCAGTGTAAAGGCTGACTATTGCTTTCAGCAGGCTCGCCGGAATCCCCCAGTCTTGCAGTTTGCGCCACAACAGACTCCGATTTACACCATCAAAAGCCGCTGTATAGTCCACGAAACACGCGAAGAGGGGAAGTGCCTTTTTCTGCATGGACTGTTCTATCAGATATGAAAGAGCTAAAATGTTGTCCGTGGTGGATGCTCCTGGTCTGAATCCTGATTGATACACAGGTAAGATTTCATTTTCGTTAGCCCAGTCCTGCAAGTCCTGTAAAAGAAGGCTGGCATAGCCTTTTGCCTCGATATCCAGGAGGGCAATGAGCCTATAATTCGCAGGGTCCCCGTGATCTCTTTTTTGTGGATGGGTTGCAGTTTAGAGCCTTTCCAACTCTCCAGAACTGTGGTGTTCATCAGACAATACTGGTAGAGTGGTGTGAGTACCGGTCCCCAAAAGTCGCAGTCTTCTTTGAAGAGGTGGCCTGGTAGGCCATTGGGGCCAGGTGCCCCATCTTTTCTTATATTTTTTAAGATTGCCCTCACACGGTTTTCTGTGATCAATGGCTCAAACGTCTCCTCGGGGGTTGCCGTCACACGGTTTCCCAAGAACAATGGCTCAGACATACCCTCAAAGCTTGCCAATCTGCCCTCACTCCGGGGCCCGAGTGTGTCTTCTGTTAGGGCTGGATGTTTATCAGGGGAGCCAGCTGATATAGGGAGCTTTTGCAGACCAGATGTTGATAAATTAGGGGCTCCATGGTATAATTTGGTTACGTGCGTTATCCATATGTTGCTAGCAACCACATTCCGTCGGTCGTATCCGCACCCTGAAAGCCGGTTGATATATGACCAGAACTCCGCTTGTTTGCTTGGAGTCAGCAAAGTAAAAACGTGGAGCCCTTCTGCGTCTTGTAGTTTTCTTTTATGATCCCATATATTTCTCCTGTGCAATTTCCTGGCTAGCAGGAGATTCTGGTATGTTTCCTTTTTTCCCTCTTGCTTATGGGTGCGTGTGGCTGTTCTAAATTGCCTCTTACTTTGTTCTATTTTTATGCTCTGTGTTTGTTTTTTGCAAGGGCTTATTCTGGGTTTTGATAGATGCCTTCCTTGTTTTCCCATCAGAAGGGAGTATACCTTAGCTGCTAATTTAATCCAGTTCTCAGTGATATTACCTCTTGAGAATTCCTCTGCTATTCTCGGCCAATCGCTTTTCCACCCACTTAGGGCTGATGTATCTATTTTGTTCCACTTTATTCTCCGTGGTAGAACATATAATTCTTCCCCGTTTGTTTTGCCCAAAAGGGCGGTGGCCTGTGGCCTGACCGTTTGAAGTGCAATAACGATAGCCAGTGGCAAGTGATCGCTGCTCTGGATAATTGGCTTTTGAAATTCCTTCACCTGGCCATGCAAGGTACAGCACACAAATATATAATCAATTGTTGATTTGATCCTCCCCTGCAGGTCTTTAAACAGGGTGTCCGCTGACCGTTGACTTGTTTGTATTGATTTTAATCTATACATATTTAAAAATGAATTCATTACAGTTCCCACCTTATCTTTAGGCCATCTTTCGTCCAGCTCCATCCCGAGATATTGGGTGTTGAAATCACCAGCCATTATGATCCCGCAGTTTGGGTTGCTACTAAGTAATTCTTCGAGCGTATCCACTAGTCCTCTCATATAGCTCAGTCTAGGGAACTCTTTATTATTGAAATAAATGTTCAAGAGTACAATCTTTATTGGGCGTCCATTTAATTTCATACCTTCCAGTAGTACTACTTGAACCGTATCCGTTTTGAGTAGAGATTTTGTTTTTATATTACTGCTAATACGGATATATGTCAATAGGCCCCCGAAGGTCTCCCGAATATATTACATTTTTTTGCTGGCTGCTGAAATTCCATGAACCCCGGAATCACCTCAGGGTCTAACAGCCAGGTTTCTTGGAGGCATAAAAGGTCGATTTTAGCCCAAAAACGTTCCATGATATTACTTTCAGTGAGTTGCTCGAATTGATGCTGGAATGAACATTACCTTGTGTGCTAGGAGCACATTTGCCTTATTTGTCTGGAGTTAGGTGAAGAGTATATCCTTAAATTGGGGAATGCTGTGGTTCGAGCAGCATATTTTGCCCCTTAAGATGGACTTTCGTGGACTCTTTATTGGTTTAGGGTAGAGTACCTTTTTAGCATAAATGGGTATCTCTCCACCTTAGGCATATGAACGTTAATTCCTCAAGTCGCGAGTTTCTCTCTCTCTTTCATAATTCTTTGTGGTATGGATGCGCTATTCCATTTTAGTATAGTTGATTCTCTTAGTGTGTTATTGCCTACCTTTTTAAATTGAACTTGAATGAGATCTTCCGTTGTAACGGATGAAAGTTCAGGGATGTATTTTAGAATTTGTAAAATGTTGGACCTATTTAGTGTATCTGCAATTCCACGTGAGGTGTATTCTGGTGTAAAAATTATGGTGTCATTCTCTGCATTCTTATATTCTTGTGGCGTTTGTCTATTGACTGAGTAGTGTGTTGCCCCACTTTGTATAGATGTTGCCTCTATTCCTAAGTCGTTGATGACATTTTGAGATCCCAGAGGCACGTTGTCAAACGTTGATGTTATTGGTGGCATTCCTCCCTCTGGGGCTTCATGCCAATTTTCATGCTGTGTCCCCTGTGACTGCTCTACCCTAAAACTATCTAGGATAATTATAGGCGAAGCCAGTTTTGGTTCTTGCTGTAGTTGTTCCTTTTTATGTTTAACTAAGGTTTCCTCGATGTTCAGGGTTGCAGTTGCTTTGGGTGCATACTTGTTATTTATTTGATTATCCTTTTTGAAGATCGGAAAGAGTTTCTGTGGATCCTGGTTGGTTTGTGTTATTCCTTTTCTGACGTTTGTTTCTTGACTCTGGATGTCATTTGGAACCTTCAAGCCCGGCAATAATTCTTTTACTCGGTTGTTTTTTAAAATATTTTTAGCGTGTTTTTTCAAGCGTTTTTTTGCCCTTCTAGAAAGGGTTTTGGAGGGTTCTGTGGCATACTCCAAGTCAATGGCCCCGTCTGGGTTGGTATGCCGGCTGTTGCCAGCTATGTTTTCCTCATTAACAGCTGTATTTTGGCTAGACGTTACTGCCAACTGCGAAGAAGTTGGGGGTGTATCCAAGCATAAAGTACGTTTGTTAGTGCCTGTTGGAGTATTTTCTACTGGGCAAGTATTGCCCGCAGTATGAGTTGCTCCCTTCTTTACCATTGCCTTTTGATGTATCACAATGGGAGCGCTGGCCGTGTCCATAGCATTATTCATTCCTTTTTTTCCACTCTCTTTTGAAGGGCTTTCAATTACACTTTGATGTAGTTGAGTTATAGTGGCCTGCTGTCTTTGCTTTAGTTCTGCAACAATAGATGTTAAAACCTCAGGTAATGAACTGAGCTTCTCCACAATTGGAAGGCACATGCAGCTGGTGATTGGTTGTGACGTCGATGATTCCAGTTTTTCATTTAAAGCATCGATTTTAGTTTCAATATTAATCATGGCAATTGCTAGCGCCTGCATTGTGTCCATTTGTATTTCCAATTTCTGAGTTTGCCACGTGAGCGCATTAATGGCTGTTGTTAGTGTGGAGTTTATTGAAGACAACAGGGAGTTTTGGTTATAGCATCCACTATATGGAGTACATTTTGTTTCAGCCATAGTATGCAGCAAGTTTTGTACACCTGAATAGTTGTTCTCTGCTTGTTCCTCTTGCGTCGCTTGCAAGCTTTGATTAAAAGTGAGACTTTTAATTAGTGATGAGCTTTGTCGCTGATCCGGTGACGGGAGCGAAATGTGCTGGTAAGTTCCATGGTCCACTTGTGTGGGCTCTGTGGTCCACTCTTGAATTTTATGATTATCTCCGTTTATTTGCTCGAGTGTTGACTGAAATCTCCATAACTTCCAGTTTTCCCTCGATTATTCCATCTATCGTTTTACCCCTGGAGTTCAGTTGATCTAGTACTGACGAGATTTCCAGGATTTCTGGAGATTCCTGCCCGGCTGAGAATTGCTCTTTTCCATTAAGTAGGGAAGGGCTAGATGTTTCCAGTGATGCATCCTGCTTCTTCTCCCGTGGGTCCTGTGGCTCTGGATGCTCAGTCTGTCTTAATGATTCAGCCCTTTTTTGATCTCCAAGTCCTAGTCCGGCTCCCCCCGTTTCTCTGCTGTTCTCTTGGACAGAGAATGGTTTAGATTCCTTTATTCCAGACTCCCGGCCCTGGGTCTGGGCCTGTCCTTTGCTGATGTGTGGAGTTGAGTGTATTATTGCCCTACTGTTAGTGTCACTCATTCCCTGTTTTTTATGGCCGGGTATCAGACCGGGTGTTGTCGACACTGCCTGTGTATTATTATCACTTGCAGGTGTTGGTACAGAATGTGTGTTCATTTCTTTAATCTTGGCTAGTCCAAGACAAGATGTTTGTTGGATGGTTTCATTCAAAAACATTATTTGTTCAGGGATGATGCAGGCTCTAAATAAAGCTTCTATCCCCTGCACTTGCCAATCTTTAGTACCCCAGACAGTTTTTGTGTCTATAGTATCTTTCCAAAAGTCAAAACCCTGTCTAGACAGTTGGGCATTAAATAATGCAGAATAAATCTGTTTTGTATTTGTTAACATAATTTTCAGTCCTGTTTTGTTTACATTTTTATAGTAAAACATTTCTGGATTAGATGTGTTGTATCCTGAAAAATATGGAAACTTGTTAGCAAATGTTTTTGAACTACCGTATGGTGGTGTAGGACAATACTCCCATTGGTTAAACATAAACACATTCCTTGGATATGCAGATTTATGCAAATAATGATGACCATAGTGGTTATAACAATACAGTTGTTCATAGTCTGATGAACCCTCTAAATATTCATTTTTAGAAAATGCAGCAGATTTTTCTAGGTCAAACATTATGTCATTAACAGTCTCAAAGTCCCAATCATCAGAATAGGTACTGGACGTAATTAGATCACTTAGTGAAATTTTAAACAAATGTGGAATGTTCAATTGTTCCGTCGGGCCGAAGACATCAAAATCTGTTTTGTCCCACACTATACCATCCTGTATAGGAACAGCTGTGATGTTCACTGATGACAAGTCTCTTGCTTCTCAATGGGAAGATTTATGAGGTTTCAAAAGTACGTTCACGTCTTTTCCTTCAGTGTTCACATGGATGTATCTGCTACTTATAAGCACGCTCACAGTTGTTACCAAAGCTAGCCAGAGCAGGAAAACAAAAAGTCCAGATGTAATCCAGAGTTCAATCCATGGAGAAACCAAATAAGTCTTTTTCAGAATTCGAAGAAAGTCTTGTACTTGCTGCTTGAATTTGAATGATGCTGGCGTCGTTTCAGGTTCACTCGGATCTTCTGAGAACGTATCAAAGTTAATGAAATAGCCAGAAGCAGTTCTGTCAATTGTTGGAATTGCATCAGGATTTGTAGAAATCACTGGAACCAGTTCATCACTTGCCACGTTGGTGTAGACAGGTGTATTTGGACGAACTGTTACTTGATGTTCAAGAGGGATGAGTTCCATTGCATTGTTGCTTAGTCCTCCATCTGTTACCGCTGAATTCTCGATAGTTATCAGTCTTTCAGTCTGAACCTCTTGGATAGTAGCGAGAGGAGTGTGTCTGCTACTAGGTCGGAGTCCACGAGGCCTACTATTTGGTATCGGCCACATACTGTGGTTTGATGAGGTCGATGGACACAAATCTTTTCTCCTTTCTTCCAGCAAGGGGCGGCAGAAGTACTGTTCTTGTTCCTTGAACTGCTAGGACAGGTACTGGTTGTCTGTAAGAAGGTCCAAATTCCTTCTTGTCCGCAATCTTTTCTCTGACTAGATCCCCAACTTTTGGAATCCAGACAGGCCTTGCTGGGACCGCCGATTTTTCCCCAGTGGTGATTGGCTGTAGGAATACATTGCTTTGTTTCGTTCTTAAATCATTTAGTTCCTGTAAAACAGCCAAACGATTTTTGATATCAAAGGGTTTATTTTCCACCACTGTGCCTACGTGTTCAAGGACTGGTACCCACATTCTTGTCCCAAATAGGACCTCATATGGAGTGACCCCCCCTAGAGAACTTCTTGGCATATTGTTCAATGAGCGTTGGACCCCATTAAGGTGTTTGACCCACCCATCACCCGAACCTAATACCCTAGCTGTTATAGACTGCTTTATGTCCCGGTTTTTCCTTTCCACAACCGAATTTCCCTCAGGATGGAATGGAGAGGAGTACCGCAATGCAACGCCCAGACTGGCCATGGCCTCTTTGTAAGCCCAAGAGCTAAACGCAGGACCCTGGTCAGAATGTAGCGTGCCTATTGCGTATGTGCCGATAAAGACTCGCAAATCTTTTATAACAGTTCGAGCGTCAGCCGAGCGCTGTGGCCATATCCATAGGAACCTAGAGCATGAATCCACTGCAACCATGATATATTTATAGTTACCGTCCCTTTGCAAGGGACCGCAGTGGTCCAGGTAAACACAAGCTAATGGTTTGTCTGAAATTAACAGGGGTGTCTGCGCAGGGCGTTTCACTGTGGAGACTTTCATCTGTTGGCATATATCACATTCTAAAACATAGTTCTTTGTTTGTTTCCGAATGCCAGGCCACCAATATCTTTGCTTCAGTAAAGATACTGTAGCTGAAACACCTGCATGGGCAGAAGCTATCCCTTCGTGTGCTGCTAGGATTAGTCCTAATCTGCGTTCCTTGTTTGGAATTACCCTATCCCCCACTCCAGGGATTCGAGCAAAAGGAACGTTGTTCGCATCAATTACATAAGAGTACTTGAGTGGAAACTTTTTCGGTAACACTGCACTGCTGCCTTTGTTTGAAGCATTGACAGCCAACATTATCTCACCGTCTATTTTTGTTTTTGAACGAGTGATCGCAGCTACGGAAGCCGTCTAAACAGCCCCCTTTGCGGCTTCATCAGCCAATGAATTCCCTGCAACGTGAATGCCATCACGTTGATGACTCAGTGTGTGAATCACGTGAGCCTTTGGTAGTTCGTTTTTCAACTGAACTACTTGTTCCCAAAGCGTTTTATGCTTTATTGTGCCACCCTTCGCATCTTTGAAACCATTGACAAGCCAGTGTTGTATATATTCATTATACGACTGAACACAGTAAAAGGAATCGCACACTATTAGTGTGGGGAATTCTCGATCTGTACTTTCAAGTGCCAGTTTGAATGCTTGTAGTTCAGCTCGCTGAGCTGTACAATCTCCTAGAGACTGAGTTTTTGTGACCATAGGTCTGAAGATGCCATCTCGCATGCGACCTTTAACGATTGCACACGCTGCACTGTAAGCTTGCTTACTCCCTATTGCGGGTTGTGCGGATCCGTCAGTGTAAATTATGAATTCGTACTGATCGAGAGGCAGAATTTCAGTAGGCAGAGGACATTCTTGTTCATATTGCAGGAATGCTTGTGTTTTTAAATCTGGATCAAAAACATATTCAACATCTGTTGCAGCAAGAGAATTAACCCATTGTATCCATCTTGGATGTAATGCTTTAGCATTTGGAATGCTTGCTTTTGTGACCGCTTCTAAAGCAGGTACTGGGGTTACGACAATAATGCGTTTCCCTTGGGCTAAGGCTCTTTCTTTTGCTACAGCGGTTTGAACTGCTGTTAGAATTTTTTCAGTTGAACTGAAGCGCATTTCCGCTTGTGTGTACAAATGAGATTTGTATGCGATTGGTATTTTCTCACCCTCATTGAAGGTTAAGTAAGTGAATCCACATTGACCCGAAATTATTCGGATCACCAAATTACGTTGACTTACTCGTGTTTGTAAGTGATTTGTTGCTAACATGTTTGCCTGGAGTGAACGCAAGATTTCTGTGTGTTCCTGTGTCCAGTTTCTGATCGAAAAATCAGGTTTGATTAATGCGTAGAGAGGTTTAACCCTTTCTGCATAATTTAGTATGTAAGTTCTTCCAAAATTTAGGAAACCCAGGATGTATTGTAAGTTTTTTAGCGTTTTTGGAGGTTGGAGCAGTGCACACTTTTCTAAAAAGTTAGCTGCCAAGCTCTTGCCTTCACTTGAAAGCTCATATCCTAAAAATAGGACATTGAGATGGGCAATTCTGGACTTTTTAAAGTTGAATTTGTAGCCCTCAGAGGCGAAACCCAGTATAATGGTGCTCACCCTGTTCAAGTGTTTGGTCAGGTCATCGTCTGTCAGATATATGTTATCGACATAGGACAATGCCTCATTGTCATAAATTTGTAGTAACTCCGTTACCCTCGCTGAGAATAAACCTGGGCTGTTCTTGAACCCTTGTGGGAGTAGACAAAAGTGACGCTGGGTCCCCATTATGGAGAATGCTGTTAAATACCTGCTTTCAGGTGCTATGTTTTGACAAAAGAAACCATTTGAGATGTCTAATGTTGTTTTATATTTTTTACGCACAATGATATTCATTAATGCTGTGCTATGTGCATTTTGCACTGCAAAAGTTTTAGAACAAGTGTTTAGGTGTCTGTAATCCAAAACTAGACGATATGTATTGTCTGGTTTGGAGACAGGAAACAAAGGATTGTTCATTGAGGAGGTGCATGTTTCAATCACCCCTTGGTATTCAAGTTGATCTAAGATCTCCCTGACCTGTTTTTTAGCTTCTTGCTTTATTGGGTACTGCCGTTGTGCAGTTGGTTCATGTTTCAGATGTATTTTATGGTGAGGTGAATCCTCATCCCATCCTACATGATTTTTATATAATGCTGGGGCCTGGGCCACTGCCCATTTCCTGGCATCTGTATATTTTAGGTGAATTGGAATATGGTTGGAGAAGGCAGGCATAATAATGTCCTCGTTGTGTGGGCACTCCCTGACAAATTGTGGTGGCCAGTCTTTTTCCGCTAGAAGTATTTCATAGCCTCTTGATAGTCTTTCCCAAAAAAGTGCTTTCACCTGTCTAGGTTTGTCTCCCTCCATCCGGAGTGTTATTTCATATAACTTTTGTAGAGTACTAACCCTGGTGTCTACAGTCTCAACTGTGATGTACTCATTCAAGTCCACTATCTCCAGAAGTTCCTTCAGGTTCTGGCGAGCTATTGTGACTTCTGCTGCACTGTCCAGCATTGTCTGAGCCCATTCTCCGTTCTTGAGTTGTGTTCTCAGTATTCTCGGCATGTCTGATCTTTAGACCTGCTACTTTCTTTTTGGAGAATTGAGGTTTTGTTTTGTTTTTTGGAGCGTGTTTATCTTCTTTGGATTTCACGCGTTGTTCTCTATTTTCTGATCGTCCTCTTCTTTCCGAAGTCTGTGATGAGATCTGAAAGGGACGAGAGGAACATGTATCAGTATCTTGATACCTGTCAGGTTTTCTCAAATTAACCCTATTCCTGAGGTTATACCTCCTTTCAGAGGGCTCCTTTTGAGGAGACCTACCTCGGGATTGAGAACCTTTCTCTTTTGAATTTTGTTTCTTAGTCTCCCACTTCTTTTTAGAAGATGTAGGAGTTTGTTTGACAGAGTCCTTCTCAGGACTTTCAGATAGTTTTGGTTTCAGTGGTCTTCCACCCAAACTATCTCTGCCTAATTCTGCATAAGATTGTTCAATTATTCTGGGTAGCTCAGTTTGATGTTCTGTAACATCGAATTCCCTTAACTTTTGGCGGATCGCCACTGCTGCTGCCTCCCCTTTAATATTAGATAATATTATTGTTGAGACCTGGTCGAAATTTTTCAGTAATTTCATACCTAAATTTAGAGCAGGCTCTGCCCCGTATTCGTTTTGAATTTGTTTCAGGACATCAGGTATTACCGCAATTGACGGAATGCCATGTGTTTTAGTATAGATGGCAGCGAAGACTGAGCCCCAAGTGGTGCAGTCTTCCAGTTGTGGTGTGATCCCCATTGGTAAACTGATTGTCAGTATTCTGTGTTTCTCATACGGGCTAGTATTTGGAAATACTGCTTCGATTTGAGTAATTTTTTGCGCTATCCAGAATGGAATTTGCTCACGTTTTGTGGGCATTTTACCCATGACTGCGTATAGAGTCTGTGGTGTAATTTTTAATGTATTCCCCTGTTGGGGAGTTGGATTTGGAAGTGTCAATGGTGGTTGGACTGTGAAAGTCCGCATGACATATTGGACAAATTGTCTGTAGATTTTTATTAACTCTGTGAGTTGAATAAGTAGTTCCTCGCCTGACATCAATTCAATGTCAGGATGAGGTGTGTAGCCGGCTAGAATCGGCCATGTTGCTCCTGGTCTACCTAGTGGACCGAGCCTGGTAATGTTTTTGTGATGTTTTAGGGCGCCTTTAAACCAGAGTTGATGCTCTTGGTATGTTAATGGAATTTCAATATCCTCGAAAGGAATGTATTCCTCTGATGGATCATCTTCCTTGTAGAAGTGAAACATTTTTGTTACTGGATTGGATTCAGGAAATATTACCCATGAATAGAATACGTCTGTCTGAAAGGATTCATGTGCCTCTATCACGAAAACTGCTCTACCTCCTCTTGGTGGTAGGCCATGTTTTATAAGTTTTAGAGTAATGGCTCTTCTTAAGTTTGGAGCGATGTCTATAACACCCTCCTCGGTTTCATTTAAACCTGTAATGTTAAAAACTGCTGCTTGGGCTGGATCAGCCGCAGCTTCACCGTTTCCGGTTTCAGTCATTTTGTTTTTTGAAAAATGTAGAACAAGTTTCAAGGAAACAAAGATAAGGTGCACAATATTTTGGAACACTGTATCCTTCAACGTTGAGAAAACCAAACAGCTAATATATAGGGTGCTTCCCTATGCAGCCTTGGTGGATACTTAACCCTGCCCACTCCAGACGTCTTTTGGAGTATATGGGTAGGGGTCTCTGAGAGAAAAAGCACGGCTGAATTACTCATTATCTAACGTTGAATTACCGCCTTACCAAACCGTTGGGCGCCATGTAGTGTAGCTCCTATTTCCCTAATAGGCTCTGTGCATTGGAATAATATATCCTATAGGTTTGACATAGGACTAAGGTCAGTATGTCCCTATCGAGTATATTAAACTTAATTACTTGTGCCAGCTAGCTCAGAGGCCACTAGAAACTCCTTGACAACAAGAAGGGAGTAGTTTCTGGCAGCCGCAAAACATGACCACTGTGTTTCCCTTTAGAATCAGAACGTGTCCCAGAGTCGTGGAAACAATAGATAACTATTTCACTCAGCTCAATCGTGCATGCTTAGTTTTCCTCAAAGTTACACAGAAAGAACAGACGGGCGTTTCAATCAAAGGTTTATTGAACAGTCTTGTTTCTGGTGTAAGTAAAATGTGCTGTTACGATCACAAGACAGTATGCGAGATAAATAATGTACAGTGTAAGCAGTAGAAATAAATAATACTGCGATAGCATTATCTTTTAGTACATATGCTTTTACATAAATAACACAGACTAAAAATGCGAGTACTCATACGATGCGTTTCTAATCTAGTTCTACCCCAATGTACCTAACCTAACCTAGGTGTAGGGAGAGGTATGAAGTAGGTGAAGTATTCCTTACTATGGTATACTAAGAGTATGTTAAGCCTAGTATGCCTAGTTTGCCTAGTATGCCAAGAGTCCCTCTAGGTTCTAGTCAGCTCCATACCTGAAGAATGAGAGAGGTAGGAATCTCTTTGCCAGACTCGAACTCCAACACCCCGCAAGGGAAGTCAGATCACTGGAAGCTGGACTCTCTGCGTGCAGGGATGACAGCTTCTTCTCAGTGCGTCAGGCCGGGAAACGGGCTCCTCTGAAGTCGAGGTCTCCTCTGATTTACAGGGGCTAGGGAAGGGATATTTATACCTTAGAAGTACCTCACAATGTTAGCATTGACGTGAATTGGACAGCGGAAGACGTCATGAATGAACCCCCTAAGGAATAATGGTTCATGCATAATACATGAGTCCTTGAAGAAATCAATAGTCCTGGGCTAGGGAAACTCCCGCAGCCTAAGGGTCTGTTCTTCATGAACTCGTTGTGACGTTAGGGTGGATGGATATCAGAGACCATGCCTGTATTTGGAGTGCACGGTTTAATGCCTAAATAAGGGCTGGGATTTTATGCCTATATAAGGGCAGGGCGAATTGTGCCTATATATGGACATGATACTGGAAAACCCGTTTATGGACACCCTAAGAGGAATACAACAGGGGGAGCAGGGATTCCACGGACAATGTATGAAAAACCCTCTTCCCAGAAAGAAAAATTATTTTCTAGAGGCCCCTCACCCACCAGGGTTTCCACTAGGTGGCATGCTTTATCATTGGGGTCCTCTCAATCCACTGCGGATTGTGGCGTGCTGCGACTTGCGGACTACGTAGGAGCACTATAGTTGTTGAATTTATGTGTGGTGCAGTGATGTGGAGTGGAATTTTTTTTTAAAAATACCTAGCTAGTGAGCTAATGTTTTATTCCTGCTCCTAGTCGGTATGTTTTAAAATCAGGGGTTAATAACAGGGAGAGACCTAACTATAATGAGTATGTTTTCCCTAGTATTGGGTCAACATGTTTCTAGCTGTCCCCTTCAAGCTCTTCTTCAGGACCACACAAGGACCATCCCCGTGAGTACCACTCCTAATTAATCCTGTGACTAGGAAACAGTGAGGTGCACACCTAATGTGTATACACACAATACATACGGTTAATTCAATGAAACGCCGTATTTCTGTTTAGGCAAACTACTGCCTCATGGTCTGCAGGGGTAGAGGGGCTTGTAGTCACACCTTCATCAAAGCTCTCCTCTCGGTATTGTACATATTGCCATCCCCGGAGACCGCATATGTGGTTCAGTCTGTGGGTTCCTAGTTGGTGCGTAATTTCCCTTTTAAGGGGTATATTCACAAGAACGTGTGATAACTACCGCAAGAGTAGCGTAACGCAACTTTCAATATCGCAGCCTATCGCGGGAAAATAACCCCGTGTCAACGTGGAATTCACAACAAGGCGGTAGCATGCAATAGACACCAGATAACGCGTCAAATGCCAGTGTGTAAATCAACACCATGCCCAAAAAATGCGAAACGCGAATGCGAGAAATCATGCGATGAGGCCAATAGCGGTACAAAAAGCTGCGAAAAGCAGCCTCAGGCTTGCAACTCCCACGCGTCTGGCGGGCAATTGCACCATAAAAACCACAGGCACAACACACCAGAAACAAGCCAAAGCACGTAGCAACATCCATGCACCCTGACCCAGCACAGAGGGCAACGCGAACACCACAACCCCCACAAACCACCAGCAAGGAACAAGTGGGTCGGGGAAGGCCAAGGAGAAAATGGAGAGGAAGACGGGGTGCAGACCGCAGGAAAACAAGACCAAGGCCACGGAGGCAACAGAAAACTACCAGCAAATGACGCACAAGCAGACCGCCTGGAATGCAGTCGCAGAGCCCAGGAGGCCAATCCAGGAGGCCAAGAGGCACCGGCAGGACCTGACAACCTAAACCAGGTACACACCCGCTGCCAACAGGAAGGCAGCAACGGCGACAGGAGGTGGCAGTCCAGCACCTCAGGAAGAGCAGGAGGAAACCCAGGCCACAGTCATCAGTGTGGAGAGGGTGCAAGGAATAGGGAGTATGAACACAGCCCGACAGGACCTGACACAACGACAACAGGGTGAGGATCCAACAGGGACTGGGGGGACGGTGGGTGATGGGCACAATGCCACACATGCACAATGAGGTGTAACACTCTGCACACCCACAATTACCCAGGGACATGTCCCCCACCCCCGTGGCACACTGCAGCACACACACATAGCAATCACAGCACATACCATGACAATGTGGCACAAAGTGCAACACCCACACTGCAGAACAGGGGACACAACTGGGTCCAACCAGGCACAGTAACAGAACAATCACATCGGACAGAGCAGGGAACTGTGAGATGCACATCTACCCCTACAACCCCACATCAGCCATGTAGGCCAAATGGACACTGTCCCCACTCAAATAGCCACCACCGCCCAAACACTCACAATGTACATCGTCACACAGTCTGCATGTCGACAAGAACAAGGCGCCAACACAATGCCAACATGCACCTCCCCTTCACAATGCAGAGGGACAAACAACACCTCCAGCAGGTCAGAACAGACAACCCATCAGTGATGCCCGAGACGAACACCACAGCCCAGACACCGACGCCCTACAACAGCCCATGGACATCCCACACAACCCACCACCAGGACCAGGGCAGACAAGCCACTCAGAGGAGAACCCAGCCCCTGCAACAGCCCACACAGCATGAAGCACCCGCAATCACGGCTGGCTCACAACATTTCACCCACCCACACATGGCATCCCAATGCCAGGTGGCAGAACGCCAAAAGGAGGTGGCCCAACAGGTGAGGGTGTTGCCGAACCCATGGAATGCGAACTAGAACACATACGTTTGTGTCCAATACCCTTCAGGGACCACCCACACCCCACAAAGGAGACCCACACCTCCACAGAGACACATGCACATATCATGTTGAACTGGCCACGGGCACGTGCGCCCGACCCCTATTGGCAGGGCCACATGTACAGTGATGCCTGTGCTGGATGTGTGTGGGTTGAGTATAAGCCAGCCCGCACGGAGTGCTTGTTGCTGCCAACAACCTGAACAGTGGACACCAGTGCAATGGAAACAGAAAACACCAGCATAACAGAGTCAACTGCAGAGCAACATGGAGGGATCCGGAGTAAGGACAGAGGTCACCCAATATTCAGTCTGGACGTTCCTTGAGTTGCAGTGCACTGAGGCAGGGGCACTAGAGAAGAGCGCGCTCATGTGAAGAAATTGCTAGGATTGTGAACCTTCGGATCAGTCCTGATACAGATGCAGTGGGGTGTGTTACACCTGCATCAACTTTCTCATCAACATCCCAGGTCTCCCACACTGCCTGAGGTGACAGTTGCATCCGCAGTCCACAGCGCAATACCCAGCAATAGATCCGGGTGTATAGCTTGACTACCACCACCAGTCTGCATTCCTGCCATGGGGCTGTTGCCTCCTGCCCTCCCATTGTCTGTGCCCTCTCCCTTCCGCACACTTGACACATCTCCCTCATCATAGTCCCAGGTCTTCCCCACTGCATGAGGTGACATTGCTGCGCAAACTCACAATAGCACAAAACTCAATCAGTAACGGACAATGGCTTGCGGTGCACTGAGTCACTGGCACCTGGAGTGCTGAGCATGGTATCAGTCTGATGACGGCATCCACGACAGGTCTGAGCACCTCCTTAGGTCTGTCAGGACCACCGTTTCGACTCTGGCAGATGGCGGTTGAAGGTGGTCCTTGCGGTGGTGGCGTGTGCCTCCTGCGGTGATGCGACGTCCGGGCCGGTCAAGACTTGATGCCATGTGTGGGCCCTGGTGGACCGCAGTTGGGGCCGGAGGAGGCGAACAGCGCAGGGCCACAGACACATGGCGTTGATGACCCCAAGACCATCGCTACAGAGGCCATACAATGACTCAGAAGAAGGGGTCCCAGGCCTGAGCAGCACAGAGTTAGTGGCCCCGGAGGCACTGCGGCCGGCACAGGCACCCAGCCACGGGACGGTGACTTGCGGTGCAGTCAGATGGGCCATGCGACCTGAGCGGGTCCCCATCAATGTCCGAGGTGTATGTTGCGGAGGGTTTCGGGGGACAGTGGAAGGTGTCTTCCAGGGCATGATGCGGAAGGTCTGATGTTATCTGGAAGCAGCAAATGGAGGAGTGGAAAGCGCAACCCTCGCCCTCACCAACAATTCGGGATCAGCTACATGAGGATGAAAACTAGCCCCTAGTCCATGGACTCAAACACCACCAATGTCTGACCAGTGAGTGTCCATGAATGTCGGGGAACAAACTTAGTGGCACAGGTGCTGTGAGGGGATGCAGTCTGCGATGATGCCCGTACACAGATGTGAACTCCAAGAATGCCAAATCAAGGCTCTGTGACCTACTAGACCGCAGTGTAGGCCGGAGGCAGCGGTCAGCAGTGGCCCACAGCCACGGGTAGTTGGCTCGCGAGGCACAGAGTCGGTGACACAGTGGCAGTTGTCGGTAGTGTTCAATCACCTCCATCACGCTGATCCTGTTCCCTCCGGACTGCAACGTGTCATCCTCTTACGCCCCTCCGTGCGTGCGAGGAAATGTATTCTGCCTTCTGAATTACCGATGTTCAGTTCCAAATCAGTGATCCCACTCGTGCGCAGCGTAGGCCGAGGGCAGTGGTCCGCGTAGGCCCACAGACACGTGTGGTTGTGATGCCATGCACAGACTTGTTGCCACCACATCAGAGGGTATATAGTGTATTGTTCTCTGCCTTAAATGATGTTCACTGCCATAGTGTAATCAAGACTCAGTTCCAAATGTGTGACCTACCTGACCGTGGTGTAGGCCTGAGGCAGCGGCCAGCACGGCCCATTCACCGAGTGTCGCCGGCATAGGTTGGATGGCCCCACCGGCCTGCGTAGTTCAGGTTCAGTGGCACCACGTGTAGCAGGCTGGCGTTGAACAGGATTAGTGGCACCACGTGTAGCAGGCTGGCGTTGAACAGGGTTAGTGGCACCACGTGTGGCAGGCTGGCGTTGAACAGGGTTAGTGGCACCACGTGTCGCAAGATGCCGATATGGAACTATGCCTCACTGAACTGGGGGGTCTGGTGCTGTGGCCGCTGGCCGGGATATGGGGTCACTGCCATTCATGACTCAAGACACAGTTCCACATGTGGGACCTACTGGTCCGAAGAGTAGGCCGGGGGCGGCAGTGGAGTATGTCAACGAAAAAGGAATAAAGCGGGCTGGTGTCGTGGCAGCCGTGATGGTCTGAGGTTGCTGCCAATCTCTCGGGCCTAGGGCTTGTGGCTTGCGCCGGCACGTGGTGGGCCCTCCCTGACACACGCCGGTGTCGGAAGGTGATCAGTGTGGCCTGGCTGCGCAGGGGCTGGCCTGAAGGGTTCGTGGACCAGTGTGCCGGGGTCCAGCAGGCGCACGGCATCTCAGGCAACTCCGCTCACGAGGATGGCGTCGGCCTCGTGGCGAGGTGAGAGGCGCTGCCCTGGCATAGACGTGGGTCTTTCCGGAAGTGGACCACGCCCAGGCCTCTGTGGTGTTTAGTCACACCCCTATGCTGGCGTGGCGTACGCCGGGCCATCCCACTGCACTGACGCTTAGGGGGGGCGTAACAGGCAATATTTCCGCGAGATCCCCCACTGGCTGTGGTGACATGGTGGCGTCCACTCTCCACTACACTCCATATGCAAGTGGTGTATGTCGCCATGGATATGGGTGTGTTCTGCATACTGCGAGGTGTCCAGCACATCTCCGGCACTCTTGGCATTGTGTACTTTCCCAATCATGGTTCTACTGCATCCTTCACACATGCCTGGTTGCCACCTCTCCCCACATTCGGCTAGTATGTGGCTGAGGTGCCATGCCGTTGCTGGCTCATTTTCAGGGCTTGTCCATGTGGACATTGTAAGTAAGTGCCTGTTGTATGTAATTTTGTGACGTGTGCATTGCCAGAGTTGTGAGTTACACGGTTGTGGTGTTGAGGTGTGTGGGGTGTTCATTTGTATATTGCCAAGGGGCTGTACATTTGCCTTGTTGCCATCCTGGGAACGCTGGTTGATGATGGACTGTTGGAGGATGAAGGTATCATGCACACTGGCTGTGTATTTGAAGGCGACATTGTTGGGTGTTCCACAGTGTTCTGTTGTTGCCTGCACATTGGTGTGAGACGTGTGCTTCCTGTTGCGGTGATTGTGTGCTGTGTCACCAGGGGGCACAGGTAGTACATGTGTGCTGTGTGTTGCCCCCAACATGTGCGTGCATCCTGCTATGGCGTATGGTCCTTGCTTGGTCTCCAGCGGATCCTGCGCATTGTGTTGTACGTATGGGGACTGGGGTACCAGGGTGATGGTGATGTCCAGGACAGGTGTGGGGGACTTGGATGTGGCTGGCTGTGGGACTCCTCCGACTCTGGCGGGTGTTGGATGGGGGGGTCTCAGGGGCCAACAGGTGCAGCCACGCCATCAGCTTTGTGTGGGGTGGGATGTTGGTTGTCCGCTGTGTTGTTGCCGTAGGCCTGTTAGGCGATGATGGTCAGGATGCGTAGGATGGTCGTCCCTTTCAGCCTGTAGTGGACAGTGACATTGTCAAATGTTGGGTCTGTGTGGCTGGTACGTTTCCTGGGGTTCCGCTATCTTTGTCTGCGCTGCGTCTGTGTTGGTCCGGGGGGGGTGTGTGTTCCGGGTGTGGGATGGGGTCCTGGGGTGGTGGGTGTTGTGGCCCTCTTGGGTGTCCGGGCTGCATGATGTGTGGCTCCATGGCATCTGTTGCCCTTCGGTTGTGGCCCTGGGCTGTGCTCCAGTTTGTGGTGCTGGCTGCCGTCCAACTTTACACCAGGTCAGAGCAGGTGTAGATTTCCTGGTGCTAACGCGCCTTATCGCCTGTTCTGTGTTTTTATCACGGATGTGGCTGGTCATTGTGAATGTTGAGGTGTGCTGTTGTCTCGGCTTTTGTCACGGGAACGCCTACTCTGCATCTCATTAGCGATATTTGCGAGGGTCCTCTGTGGCGATGTTTTTGGCGGCTGCTATCGCGGGTAAACTGGTGGTGTGGGCTGTTAACACCGGCTTGTGAATGGGGAGGTAAATTTATCATGACTTTGGCTGCGATAAAGTGCCGTTAATTCGGCGATAGCTCCTTGTGAATATGCCCCTAAGTCACTTGCCGTTGCATTTAATGGTTCTCAGTTCTGTGGTTATCAACTGGCCTGTTGGAGGATCTTTTGAGTGTGGTGCGCTTGAGAGGGGTGACTCTGTTAGCGCATTTGGTGACCCAGGCAGAGACGTTATTGACAGCCTGTTCTAGGTTGGTTGCGGTGTCAGGGTGGGAGGTGTTGAGGGCGTTGGTCCCAACTGCAGTATGAGGTGCTGGGTGGCTTGGTGGTGGTACCAGGGCTCCTGTGATGGAGAAGTGGATGATAGCGTGGTCTCTCCAGGTGACCTTGGTGACATGGCTGTACTTGACTCTGTCACTGGCTGAGAAGATGGGGTCTAGTGTGTGTTCAGTGGTGTGCGTGGGTTCGGTGAACAGCAGACACGCTTGTGTACAACATGGATAAAACATTGGCAAATCCAATAACTCTTGGATAGATGAGACCTATTGCCTTTACCAATAGTTGTTTTGGTTTGCACTATGTAAAGCTGCCAAAATATAATGTTGAGGCCTGTCATAGGTAACTCTTGGAGGGGGAGAGTGGAGTGTGTGTGACAGGTATCGACATTTTATTTTTGGCAGTTTTGCAAAGCTCTAAATCGGCTTTCTGCATACTGGAATTGGGAGGCAGGAGACTAGCCTAGAAATCGGTATTGTCCAGCCTCAATCGGGGGGGAGGGGGTTGGTATGTATGGAAAATGTAATCACTTTCTTTCAACTTAGATATTATACTAATGAGATCAACAATTTCAATAACATCGAGAACGTTCAAGACAGACTATGGATGCACTTGGAAATACACATTTTTGCCCCCGCAAGACAGTGACATTATGGATGCCAAGGCCTTATAGTGTGAGGAATAAAATGCTCCCACCAACTGCTGGTTAGGAGGTAGAATACCGAAATAAACATGGTTAATTACCCCCATGTGCAGATTTCTTCTGTTCCAGCTTCACCATTGATGGCATTAAAGAAAGTGTCTTTTCTCTTTACTTGAGTTATATTCTTGATTGCATGAAGCCGTAACTTCTAAATTCATGTGTGTGTTTAGCAGGCAATCTTTCAAGAAAAGGCACCCGTGGCACCAGTCGTGGCTCTAGGGTAAGAAGAAAGTGACTAATCTAGTGTTTGTGTTAACTAGGCTGATGCTGAGTAAGCCTAATGTAATAATAACTTGACAGCCATGTTTCACACAGAAGCTTTGCCAATTGAAGCAACACCAATGTAACATGAAAGGCCTTGTCACATTCGGACTGCCTCACCCATGACTGCTTTAGACATGAGCTGAGAGAAGACAGGCCTCTTGTAAGAAGTTGGGTTATTGGTTGAGGGGGTGGAAGCCCTAATCAGGCAACAATCACAATCCTTGTCAGGGTGAGTCGCAAAAGTCACTAAATGAACCTGTTCTTAACCCTCTGGTAGCTTGGCACAAAAGGAGTCAGGCTTAACTTAAGGCAATGTGTAAAGTATTTATGAAGCACACAAAAAGTAATGAAGGGAAAAAATCCCAAGACAATTCAGTAAAATTGATAAATAAAATGATACCAGAACAACAAAGATCCAATCAGTAGATGCGGAGATATTTAAGTTCATGTTAGTGATATCAGTGCCTAAAAGCACAAAGTGCCACTCATGTCATCTGGTCATGCTAGACCGGAGGAAAGTCACAAGCTCAGGTAGACCGCAATGGAGTATGGTTTGGGTACATGTACAGGTTACTCCAGCTGAAAAGTAATCTTCTAAGTCCGGCGCATAGAATTCTGTTCACTTTAGACAAGGCTAGGAGGAGGTGGCTGAGCGTTGCGGAGGATCGTCACTGTAGCGCAAAGAGCAGGTTGGGCATAGCGGCTGGTCATTGTTGTAGGATGAAGAGCCGATTGGGCGTCACAGATGGTTGCTGCTGTAGCTTCGTGTTGGCAGCTGGCACCGCATGCCATTGTTGTAGCTCTAAGTGCGGGTCTCGCGTTGCAGGTCCTTGCTAGAAGTCGCTGTCGACGTGAAGAGCTGATCTCAACAGAGTTTTCTGTTGGCAGTCATTGCATTCAGCAAAGTCTTGGTTCGAATGGGCCCATTGGTCGCTTGGAGCCCAAACCTTCCTGTGGGAGGAGTACAGTCTGATGCCAGCCAAGAGTCCAGGACCTGGGAAGGCAGCTCTGTGGATCAGGGACTCAATCCAGCAGAGGCCATCAGAGCTCAGGCAAGTCCAGTTGCAAGTCCAGGCATGTCCAGTTGCAGCAGTCCAGCTGGGCAGGTGCAGGGAGGCCTCAGAATCTTGTTGCGTTCCTGTAGCTTACAGGAAGTCACCCAACTGACCCTTGGAGTCACTCTGGTTAGCCTGGCATTAAGGCAAGCAGGTCCAGTCTTCCTTCTCAGACAGAAAGGCAATGCTTCAAGCATCAGATCAGTCATTTAGCACCAGGGCAGTCCTTCTATACCTTCCACATTTGCAGGAGTGTTCTTATGAGTGGCTCCGGAGGTACAATATTTATACCTGGTGACAGCTTTTATGTGGGGGGTTCCCTGTGCTACCTGTTTTCTCCTTCCCCTGTCAAGGCTCCAAACTGCCTGGGGTTGACAAAAGGCAGGGCAGGCCTGGTGTAAGATTGCTTTGTGTGTGCAGGAGGCAAAGCCCTTTAAAGTGTAAGTAGGACAGGGTACTGCCCCTCCCCTGTCGTCCTGCTAGGATGGCCCTTCCTGTCCACACCTAAGCCCCCTTTGTTTCACTGTCTGGAAGCAAAACACAAACCCCAACAGCAGAGCCAATCATAGCCATGTGATCCAGGACACTGGCAGAAGTCACAAATGATTGGGACAAAAAAATGCCAACTTTCTAAAAGTCAAAAGCAAAAACTGGGGGGGATAGGCCCAAAGGACCAGGGCCAGGTAGGGCCGTGCTAAATTGAAGACACAAAAAAGGGGAACCTGGGTCCGTTTAACCTTATGCTCCTATTACTTTTGAGCAACAAATAGACCACTATCTTATCTGTTTGAATGGAATTTTTATTAGACCATTCCTTTCTTTGCAATTATTCTTATTATATTTACCAAAAAGTTTTTAGTTGCATGAGAAGTGAAGAGACACACATTTTTCAAATTAACACACAAAACATAAAAATGCTTATGACGATTCACAATAGACAACATATGAAATACTTATATACAAAAACATTTTTTAGGAGCATAAGGTTAAACGGAGCCAGGTTCCCCTTCTTTGTGTCTTCAACTTTCTAAAAGTGGCATTTTCTGAATTATGACTCAAAATTCGACTTTACAATAAAAGAGGATTTAAAATTACAGTTCATTTGAGTGTAAAGAGCAAATCTCTATCTGCTTCCGATCTAAAGTTGGCACATATTAAATGCAATAAGGTAACCCATTGTTAGTCAATGGTAAAGATAGGTCTTACAACAGTGGAAAATGGCTTTAGGAGTTTTTCACTGCCAGGACATATAAAACGTAAGCACACATGTCCTACGTTTTAAATACAATAGGTCTACCTTAGGGTTGACTTGCAAGTATTAAAAAGAAGGTTTAGTCCTGGCAAATGTTTATTTTGCCAGGTAAAATGTCAGTTTAAAACTGACTGCAGGTTGCAGTGCCAGTCCTGAGACATGTTTTAAAGTGTTACTTTAGAGGGTGGCACAATGAGGGACACAGGCCCACTAGGTGCATTTAATTTACAGGGCCTAGGTACCAATAGTACCATTTACTAGGGAATTAAAATTAAATGTACAAATCAGGTGTGTACCAAATTTATCATGTTCGAAGGAAAGAGTGCAAGCACTTTAGCATTGATTAGCAGTGGTAAAGTGAACAGAGACCTAAAGACAACAAAAACAAAATCAGCAAAACAGGAGAGGTGACAGCAAAACGTTTGGGGAATGCCATGCCAAGAATATCAGGTCTCACATGTGGCCTCACCTCCAGCTGAAAAAAGGGAGAACTACCCATCCTCATGGGAGTTCTCATTCCGAAGGTGCACGAATCTGGAAAGACCATAAGTATTGGCATGGTCAGTTCTGGAGAAATGTACAATATTAAAGTAAGGGTGGGCAGAATTTCGCTCAATGGATTCCTCGGAGTTACCTAAAAACTCTGCGAGATTCTGTATTGTTCTGTGAGCAGTGGAATTTTGGCCTGTTGCACTGCTCGCGCTGATTTTTAGCACCAGATGCTTGTTCCTCTCTGTAAAGTCAGCGTGAATGGCACCATGTGGTGCTTAAATGGTGCTGCTTCTTTCTGCCGCTCGAGTACATATTCTACTTGAGCAGCAGCTTTCTTAACATGAACGGTAGCGATCTGCCGCGACCGCCCATCTTGAGAAATCTTGCCGGGAGGCGTTCTAGCATTTGAAAATCACAATAGGAGATGCAAATTCTCGATCGCCAGCTAAAATGTTGGTGAGGCGCATGCGAGGAAAAACTCCGCCATGCAGCAGTTGGCAGAGTTTTACTGGAACTCCACGCTCCAAGACTTTTTTGCCTACCCTTACATTAAAGTCCATTCCCGGTAGGGAGATAGACCATCTCAACAGTTTGGCATTCTCACTGCTCATCTGAGGGGTCTGTGGTCTGTCTGAACCCATAAGTGAGTCCCAAACAAATATGGCCCCAAATTCTTCAGTGCCCAGACCCCATCAAAGGCTTCCCTTTCTATAGCACTCTACCTCTTTCCCCTGGGAGGTAACCTCTTACTGATGGAGGCCCTCTTTGTTTAGCTGTGAGATCACAGCTCCTATGCCATGCTCTGAGGCATCAGTCTGGTCAGTGAATTCCCTAGAGAAGTCAAGTGCCTTGAGCGCTGTTGCTGTGCACATGGCCTCCTACATGGCATCAAAAGCGTCCTGGCACGCCTCTGTCCAGATCACTTTCTTGGGCTGCTTCTTGGAATTCAGCTCTGTCAAGGGGGCAACAAAGTTGCCATACCCATTGACAAATCTCCTGTAGTAACCTGTGGGTGGCCTAAGAAGTATCTCACTTCATTCTGGGTCAGTGGGGATTTCCCAAGCCAGGATGGTCCGAATCATGGCCTAGAGGGACTGAACATTCCCCCACTGAACTGGTAGCCCAAGTAAACCATAAATCCCTGAACTATCTGGCACTTACTGGCCTGCATTCTGCTGGGCCTAAATCACTTCCTGGAATTGGAACAGGTGGTCTCTCCAGCTGGAGCTGAAGACCGCAATGTCATCTCGATAGGTGGCACTGAAAGCCTCCATCCCAGCCAGGACCCGGTTGACCAACGTCTGGAAGATGGCAAGGACATTCCTTAACCCAAGGGGCACCATTTGAAACTGGAAGTGTCCCTGTGAGGTGGAGGATGCAGCCCTCTTTTTAGCCTCCTCAGTTAAGGCTATCTGTCAGTACTCGGATGTTAAGTCAAATGTGCTCAGGAACTTGGCAGGCCTTAACCGGTGGATGATCACATCAGCCCAGGGATGGGGTGAGTATCAGTCTTGGTGAGTGAGCTGAACCCTCTATAATTCACACAGAACCAGAGTTCTGATGTGGCACCCAGTGGGGTAGCCTTCGGTACCAGAACCACTGGACTGGACCAAGAATGATGGAGTGCTCAATGACCCCCTAACTCTAGCATTTTGGATAGTCATCCTTAATATTGGCCCTCACTTTGTCAGACGGCCTGTAAATTTTGTTTTTGACAGGCATGCTGTCCCTGGTATCAATGTTATGGTTCACCAAGTGGTGAGCTCTGGGGTAAGTGAGAAAACACAGGCAAACTTCCCCAGCAAGTGGCAACAGTCCCTCTGTTGCTCAGGGGTCAGGATAGGGGAGAGGACAACTCCTTCCACTGACCCTGCCTGCTCCTTCCAAAATAGCAGGTCTGGGAAAGGCTCACTTTCCTCTTCCACCCCATCATCCAGCACCATGAGCATTGTCACTTCAGACCACGCAAAGTGGGGCGTGAGGCAGTTGATATGCAGGACCCGTAAGGGGTCTTAGGTGCCTTGAGGTTCATCAAGTAGGTGGCCCCACCCTTCCACTCCTTTACCTCAAAGGGCCCTGTCCACTGGTCCTTTGAGGCCCAGGGCTCCACGGGCTCCATATCCCCGCACCTTTTGGAGTGGCCTTCTGGTCATACCCGTGCATCATCACTTCCTGTATGGCTTCCAGGCTCACAGTGGCTTCGTTCCAGAAGCGCGTCAGCAAACTACATCTTGAGGGGATCGTGCTCCCACCCCTCCTTGACAAGACTGAGAGGTCCATACATAGGGTGACCAAACAGAAGTTCAAGGGGACTGAACCCCACTCTCTTCTGAGGCACTTCTCGATAAGCAAAAAGAAGGCATGGTAAGAGAATGATCCACCTAACCCTCATGGGTTCAGGTAGGCCCATAATTATGCTCTTCAGGGTCTTGTTGCACCTTTCAACAAGCCCATTTGTCTGGGGCGGCATGGTGTGGAGAACTTGTGGGTTACCCTACACTCATCACACGTTGACTACATGTAGGCAGACATGAAGTTGGTGCCTCGGTCTGAAACAACCTTTTCGGGAAAGCCCACTCAGTATATATCCCTAAAAGTGCCCTGACCACTGTGGGCGCAGTCACTGTCCTCAGAGGAATGGCCTCTGGGTACCGTGTGACACGGTCCCACAAGACCAGCATAAACCTGTTGCCTAAGACAGTCTTGGGGCCCTGTGACCCAAAATATCTATTCCCACCCTCTCAAAAGGTATTCCACTACAGAGAGTGGAAACAGGGGGGCCTTCTGCTTTGCTCCTGAATTCCTACTGACCTAGGAGGTGGGACAGTACCTGCAGAATGCATCTGACAATGTTCTCGGGCGGGCCCAATGAAAGTGGGTAACCAACCTTGCAAAGATTTTGGCTTGCCCCAAATGTCCTGCCAGGGGTATGCCATGAGCCAGGAAGGCCCTGTAAACCTAGGGCCCACCAACACACAGGTTGCTCCAGGCTCAGGAACCTTAGGCAGACCACCAACACACTGGTTGCTCCACACCCAGCTACCTTAGGCTCATTATTCAGGGGATCATTCTCTGAGTAGATCAGGCGATCACCAGAGGTGTCACCAACTGCCTGGACCTCAGCCTGTTACTGTAGGTCTTCAAGCATAGGGCACTCTCGCTGGGCTTTGCAGAATTCTGCCTGAAGGGACCCCTTCAGCTTGCTAGCCAGCCAGCTCGCGTTGGTCCCCCTGGGCAGCATTGTCATTCCCTGTAGGTTTTAGGGGCATCACCCGCAGGCTCAGCATCCTCCCAGGCCGTAGAAGTCTTAGGAGCCGTTTTCCCTTGCCCCCTGGCCTTCCTCTTTTTGGCAGACACCTGGGCCATTTTTCAGGCTTGGGCCCTCTTTACTTCCCTCTAGGGTTGCCATGGTGCGTGTGGTCAAGCATGTCCACTAAGGCAACCTCAACATCTGCAGGTGGGATGGGAGTTCCACCTCCTTCCAGATGGTGTGCTCCATGGCATTACCTAGTACAAAATACACAGGCATGGCTGGACTAACAGCTACCAATAAGAAACCTGAGATTACCCCCATTCAAAGGAACCTGAGGCACGACATAGCAACTCTTGTGGTTTTCAGTACTACAAGCTGGTGGAGTATATTGGGAAATACCTGCTCAGAGGACACCAGATGATACCTGACAGTAGTCATCCTGGCTCCGATGTCTCTTAGAGCTTCAACCACTGCCCGCTGATGGTGGCCCACTGCCTGTACCTTTTAGTATTAAGAACCATATGGAACTTTGGAACCATCTCTCTGTCACCCAGGGACACTAGGGTAACCTCTGCACTACCCCCACACTAACTGGGTCTGTCTTTTCACTGAGCCAAGCACTGGCCATCCCCAGTTTCTGCACAGCAGTGAGGGTCTTCTGCCATTTTGGGCGATGGGGCCCTCCCTTGACATGCTTGTACCTGTAGCACTCGTATAATTAGGAGGAACAGTAGGAGGAAAAATGTCCTGAGGATTACTTCCAAGGAAAACTACTCTTTTTCTGGTCAGGTTGGGACTGGGAATCCTACCCCTGAGAACTGTTTTGGGGGCCTTTTGAGAACTCTTTATTTCTATTTTTGTTTGCCCCCACTTTCTTCTGATAGGTCTCCCCTCTTTCTTCTAGTGGGGACCCTGTCCACCCTTTTGATGATCGCCCCCAGGTGCCTTTTTGAACAGTGTGGTACTGATCCAGAGCACCACCTCCTTTGCAAGCTCTCTGGGTGAAGTGAGCTTGCTATCAATCAGGTGTTGGGGCAACTCTGTAAAGCAAGTATTGAACATGTGCTCTCTCAAAATTAGATCATACAGCCTATCAAAATCACTCATTTTACTGCCCTTCACCCAACCACTCAATGCCTGACTGGAGCAATCTATGAAATGCACCCACGACTGATAGCTTGTGGGTATCCCTAAACCTTAGACAGTATTTCTCTGGGGTGAGACCAAATTTTCTGACAAGAATAGCCTTCATGGGGACAAACCGCATCTGGTCATCTACCTCGAATGTCAGTAAGGTATTGCTCCCAATATTTGGCATATGCTTCCAGAGACTAGACCCCCCAATCCTCTTCTGGGACCCAATACATTCTCAGGGCCATCTCATAATCTTAAAGCCATTTATCAATGTCATACCTCACCACATAGCTTGGCAGCAGGCCTTTAGGGATGTGAACCTTCCTTTCCCCACTGGACACTGTTTTATCCCTGCCACCATTGTTGCTGAACTTTAAGAGCTGTTTGGCTTTTAGGTTCAGCTCTGTTTGCCTCATCTCATGAGGCAGCAGAATTTTCCTTTCTTCTAGCGCAAGTTTCCTTTCCTCTAAGGCCCTCAATGCAGTGCCTCCTCTCTGGCTGCTTCTGCATTTTTCTCCTCCAAGGCGCTCTTTGCAGCAGCCTCCTCCCTGGCTGCTTCTGCCTCTCTCCTCTGAAGCCAGTTTCAGCTTGACCAGCTTCAGTTTGAGCTCTCTTTCAGCCCTCCTGTCCTTCAGCTCCTCAGGGGGCAGCTCTTTTTCAGCCCTCCTCCTCTTTTTCATTCTCCTCCTGCTCCTCAACATCATTCTCGTCTTGCTTCTGTGATGTATTTAGTAACTGGTGGGCCTCCTCACAGGCTCTGAGGGATTTCTGAGGCTCCCGTTTCCCTAAGCTCCTATTTGCTAGTAACTCCCTCTTCCTGCAAGAAAACCTTTCAACGCTGCCACAGTTTTGCTTTCCAGGTGGCCGAGATCTATCTCCATGCTTGCAGGCAAGAATTACAGATGCACAAATGAGGGAGGAATAAAATTTGGAAAAAGGAAAAATAGCCAATCAAGGAGAATCTAAAAAGAAAGTATACTTTCAGTTTGTCAGATTATTTATATGGGATTTTAGTTTTGCACAGAACCCTGACTGGCATTGCACAAACACAAGTATTAGATACCACCGCTGAACCCCAATGAAAGAAATTGGGCCTACTGGTTAAGGGGAGTGGAAGCCCCACTCAGGCAACAACCACAATGCTTATCAGAGTAAACCACTAACTTCACTAAATTTACCTGTGCTTGCCTCTAGTATCTTGGCACAAAAGCAGGCAGGGTTACCTTAGAGGCAAAGTGTAAAGAATGTATGCAGCACACAATCATTAGCAAAGTGAAAACAGAACATAACCCTAGAAAAATCCCAAACCAATTTAGTAAAATAGAGAATAAAATACCAGAACAACAAAAATCCAATAAGTTGAATCTGTGATATTCAAATTGAACGTTTTTAGTGACAATAGTGCCTAAACGCACAAAGTGTCACTTGCGGTCATCTGCTTATGCTAGACTGGGGGAAAGTCACAGGCTGACCGTGATGAAGCGTGGGTCGGATACAGGGACCAGGTCCGTCCTGCTGAAAAGTTACCTTCTAAGTCTGGCACAAAGAGTTTAGTTTGCGTTGGAGGAGGCGGTGAGGAGAAGGCTGAGCATTGCAGATGATCATCACTGTAGCACGAAGACCTGGTCAGGCATCGCAGATGGTTGTTGCTGTAGCGCGAAGAGTCAGTCGGGCGTCTCAGACAGTCATTGCTGTAGCTTTGCATTAGCAGTCGTTGCGGGCTTTCGATGCTGTAGCGCGAAGTGCAGGTCTATCGTTGCAGGTTGTCGCTAGCAGCAGATGTCAACGTGAAGAGCATATCTCACCAGAACTGCATGTTGGCATGATAGGTATGCTTCTCTGCAACCTCTCTGATATAAGTGTAGCATCTGCCTTGTGTAACTGTTAAGAATGTTTGGCTACTGTGTGATTTTGACTTTACAATTCATGGAAAAGTCTAATATGAATTCCCTCAAACTGGATTTTAGTGTCAGATGTGGGAGAGCACTAGGATTATCATAGTACATGCCACATTCACACACACCCCTCAGAGCCCATGTTCAGTGTGGCTGAAGACTTTTGCCATCTTGAAAATGCCCAAAGGACATTTTACTTGGTGAGGGTGTGCTCAAGAGTTATTCTCACATACTAGCTCATTCTAGGCATAAATGTATCATCTCCAGGCACCCATTTCAGAACACTCTCTTGGCCTCTGGAAGATTAGAAGAGGACTAGACCTACTGACTGTAACATGAGAGGAGCCCGGAAGGACTGGACATACTCCTTCTTGTGCCCAAGACAAAGAAGTAGACTCCAGTGATCATAAGTATCAAGTCCACTCGCCTGGTAACTTGTCCGTGTGAACAATGATGGACCTCCACTCTCCACCAAGGTAACTCTCAACCGGGGCTAAAACCCCAAATCAGTAGGTGTTCCAGAGGGGAAGAGGGAAAGGGACAAGAGATAGAAAGATCCTTAACTTCAAGATCTTGGTAGTACCTCCAGGAGATCTTCTCCTACTCTGATTGCTGAAAGTCTTCTGTCAGACTACTGCTCGTCTCAGACCGGAACCATATCTCAATGACTATTCACAAGGGAGAGAAAGAGAGGCCTTAGTTTATCCCAAAATGTTCAAATTGCTACATTTCAATTCACTTTACATGTCGACAGTTAATCCATTACAAATATTTATGTACTCAGAGTTCACAAATTAAATTACAACTCTGGTAAGGACCCTTACATCAGGATCTTCTTTTGTACTAGACTTTGGAACCTTCTAGATTGAAGTTCCCCTATTAATCTCAGAGTTTCTCAAATGAACTTGTTATTTGTTAGCTCATACAGTTAAACTGAAAACATCCAAAGAGTTGTAAGAATTGCTACAAAGATCTATGTTTTGTACTTCGAGTTTGTCAAAGTTAGTAGAAATAAAGTCAAATGTCAGTTAGTGCACTAACCTCTTATCTTTTTCTTTAGATGCAATGCACAGACTTTTCATGAAAGATGACGCTGTTGAATCTTTCGTTTTTTCTTTCAGGGGAATTGTGTGCTCAAGAGGAGATCCACCACTGGAGGCAATCAGGTAAGGAGGTTGAGAGAAATCCGGGCGAGAGAAGGATCTAGCAGAGCGAATGCGGAATCCTGGCAAGGGTGGAAGAGAGAAGAACTCTCTCTAGCCGAACTAAAGCCAAGCAAGGCCATGTGGCTTTGGCGCAGTATTTATACCATTCTCAAACAAGATGACCGCCATTACCACGTGACTTTCGAAATCTCATGAATCTTCTGGTGTTACAAGTTCACCAATTTTTCCTAGGGAGCGGGCCAGACGCTCAGAAAAGAGAAAGGCCCCGGGGGAAATGATGCCAAGAACATTAAGGGTCTTAGAGCAAGGCCCTGGGGAGGATATATATGGCATAAAAAGGGTCTTTAGGAAAAAGGCCTTGGTGGGAAAATCCATGGCACAACATGGGTCCAAGGAAACTAGGCCCTGGGGAAATATCTGCTGGAACTCTAAAGTCTGTGGGGCAAAAGGGCTTGGGGAGGGCGATGTGGGCAAAAGCCTGGAATCCCAGGGTGGAAACCGTACAAGAGGGGGCAAGGGAACCAAGAGCCCTGACAATAAGGCTGATCTCCAGTCCAAGATAAAGGCTACAAGCGGCCTTTTCCTAGAAGTATCAAGTGGAACAGTGGCAACTGGGGCTGGACTGGATCCTTCTGTTGGCCTGTGCCTGACACCATGTGAATCTCTAAGTACCCTCCCTTAGGTCCTGGGGGTGTTAGGAGTATACTCCTGTAGTGGATTGGAACTTAACAGATGAAGGGCCTGATTACAATCTTGGCAGATGGAATACTCCATCACAAATGTGATGAATATTCTGTCCACTGTATTACAAGTTCCATAGGATATCATGGAATTATAATTTGGCGGACAGGATATCTGTCACATTTGTGACAGAGTAACCCTGTCCACCAATATTGTAATCTGGCCCTAAGTGAGAAGGTAACATTTTTGACCAGGATGAACCTAGTTGATGTATTCGACCCGTGCTCCATCGATGTCAGCCACAATTTGCTTCCAGGACCCGGTCTACAGCAATCAATAACTATCATTGGTGCATTGTGCTTCTTGATGTTATTCCTCCTTAAAACTTTAAAAATTAATACCTCTGGTTTCAATTTTCGATCTTGGTGTAATTTTGGTGGCATTTTGTTAATTTGATCTTACTCTTAATTTGATCTTACTCTTCACAAGGAGCTATCGCCGAATTAACGGCACTTTATCGCAGCCAAAGTCGTGATAAATTTACCTCCCCATTCACAAGCCGGTGTTAACAGCCCACAGCACCAGTTTACCCGCGATAGCAGCCTAAAAAAACATCGCCACAGAGGACCCCCATAAATATCGCTAATGAGATGCAGAGTAGGCGTTCCCGTGACAAAAGCCGAGACAACATCACACCTCAACATTCACAACGACCAGAAACATCGGCGATAAAAACACAAAACATGCGATAAGGCACGTTAGCACCAGGAAATTTACACCTGCTCTGAACTGGTGTAAAGTCGGACGGCAGCCAGCACCACAAAAGGGAGCACAGCCCAGGGCCACATTCGAAGGGCAACAGATGCCATGGAGCCACCCATCATGTGGCCCGGACATCCAAGAGGGCCACAACACCCACCTCCACTGCCCCAGGACCCCAACCCACACCCGGAACACCCCCCCCCCCGGACCCCCACAGACGCAGCGCAGACAAAGACAGCGGAACCCCAGGAAACGTACCAGCCGCACAGACCCAACATCTGACAATGTCACCGTCCACTACAGGCTGAAAGGGACAACCAACCTACACATCCTGACCATCATCGCCCAACAGGCCTACGGCACCAACACAGCGGACAACCAACATCCCACCCCACACAAAGCTGATTGCGTGGCTGCACCTGTTGGCCCCTGGGACCCCCCAACCAACACCCGCCAGAGTTGGAGGAGTCTCACAGCCAGCCACATCCAAGTCCCCACACCTGTCCTGGACATCACCATCACCCTAGTACCCCAGTCCCCATACGTACAACACAATGCGCAGGATCCGCTGGAGACCAAGCAAGGACCATACGCCCAAGCAGGATGCACGCACGTGTTGGGGGCAATACACAGCACACATGTACTACCTGTTCCCCCTGGTGACACAGCACACAATCACCGCAACAGGAAGCACACGTCTCACATCAATGTGCAGGCAACAACAGAACACCGTGGAACACCCAACAATTTCGCCTTCAAATACACAGCCAGTATGCATGATACCTTCATCCTCCGACAGTCCATCATCAACCAGCGTTCCCAGGATGGCAACAAGGCAAATGCACAGCCCCCTGGCAATGTCCAAATGAACACCCCACACACCTCAACTCCACAACCATGCAACTCACAACTCTGGCAATGCACTCGTCACAAAATCACATACAACAGGCACAACAACATGCCCACCCACCATTTCGAACTGGTAAAATAAACCTGTTGCCAGGCTCAAACCTTCCCTTTTTTTATACATAAGTCACCCATAGAATAGGCCCTGGACAGCCGAGGGGGCAGGGTGCAGTGTATTAAAAGGTAGGACATGTACTTTTAAGTTAGTGAAAAACTCCTAAATTCGTTTTTCACTACAGCAAGGACTATCTCTCCCACAGGATAACATTGGAACTGCCATATTACATTTTATAAGTGTAATTTCCAAATTTGATTTTATGTTATGTTATGTTATGCTATGCTATGTTAATTTGTAGAGCACGGCTAATAACCTGTAAGGGTATCCAGGTTCTGAGTAGGGCAGGCCTGAGGGGGGAAAGGAAGTGATCATGCCTGTTTCTTCTGGAAGAGCCAAGTCTTGAGGTTCCTTTGAAAGTTCATGAGGGTTAGGTAGGTTCTGAGGTGTTTCGGGAGGCCGCTCCAGCTCTTGGCTAGAAGGTATGAGAAGGAGCGTCCTCTGATTTTGGGCTTTTGGTCTTCTTGATGCGAGGGAAGTGCATTCTTGCCTGGGACAAGGTCACTGGTTCATTTTTGGTGTCTCTGAAATCCGAATTTAAAATCCTATTTTGTGGTGAAGTTGGATTTTAAATTACAATTCTGAAAATGCCACTTTTAGAAAGTTGGTATTTTCTTGCCTTAGCCATTTGGTGCCTGCAGCCTGTCTCTGGTCACATGACTGGGTGTAGTTGGCATTTGGGCTTTGTGTATTCCTCCTAGACAGCCACACACAATGGGAGCTTAAGTGTGACTGAAGGGGCCATCACTGGCAGGATGGGAGGGGGAGCTGGCCCCAGCCTCACTTACACCTGAATAGGCTCTGTCCTGTCTCTTCACAAACGGCCTAAAAACTGCATTGTCACTTCAGCCAGCTTGGAGCCAGGGCAGGGGAGACAGGCCATCTGTGCACTTCAAAGACATGCCTCTAGAAGCTTCTCCCCACTTCAAAGGCACAACTGTGTAAGAAGGACCTCATACACCACCACTTCATTGCAATTCTGGGCCTGTGAACACTCTCCCTGGAAAAAGGACTGCAGTGCTGCTACAAGGACTGCCACTGTGCCTGACTGCTGCCCTCTTGCCTGGGGAAGAAGAACTGAACCTGCAAATCCATCTTGAACCCAGGACCCCAGAGTGACTCAAAGGGCTAGTCTGCTGGGCTCCTGATCTGAGTCTCGGAGACATAATAGGCTCCCCACAGCACCTGGACGCGTCTTCAATGAGTTTATGACCACCAAGAGGCACCTCTCAGGCTCTGGGCTCTTGGTGTGGCTCTTAAGCGCTTGAATTCAAGCTCTGGGCTCTTCACGAACGGGCCTGCTCACAACGGAACCAATCCGCTCTCACAGTAAAACAGAGTTGGCTGCCGCAGGTTCATCTCTTCGCAAAGCAAGCATCGATTGCCCGAATGGACTGCTAACGCAAAGCGTCAGCCGACCTGTCCGCAATTCCCAGCCTGCTCCTCGTGCCACTCTGAACACCACCAGCAATGCTCTCCTTGCTCCAGACAATCTTTTTCCACACGAACAGGACTCTTGGTACAAAACCTGAGATGGTAACCCTTAAGTAGGACTAATCTGGGACTGTATCTCACCCATGCACCATCACGGTCAGCCTGAACCTTTGAATTTGACCCAGTCTAGCGCGACCAGAAGGCCATGATTGGCGCTTTCTGGTTCTAGATGCTATTTTACAGTTTACTATTTAGAAATTCATACCTCCGGTTCTGCTGATTGGATTTTTATCATTTTGGTCTTGTTTTATTTATTATATTATGCTCTATGTTCCTAACCTGGTGTGGGATCTTTTTGTGTGGTGTTTTCACTGTTGTACTATTTGAAATGTTGCACAAATACTTTATACATTGCCTCTAAGTTAAGCCTGACTGCTCTATGCCAAGCTTCCAGGGTGTTGAGCACAGGTAAATTTGGCATTTGCCTGTGCCTTACCCTGCTCGGATTGTGGTTGCTGCTTGACCCGTGCTTAGTCCACCAGTTACCCAATTTCTAACAGAGGTGTCACACTGACAAGGTTTGTGATTATTCCTTGAGGTTGGTAGTGTCTCTCATCCCAAATAATAATCCAATTTTACAATCATTTTTATTTTTTTATTTAGTACACAGATATAGGGAGAAATATTGTAAGTATGTTCCTTGTGATAGCAGGATTATTATCCTGCTTCCAACATGCATGGTGAACATAGTCAGAAGCATAAATCATGTTGTGATGACCAGCTAAGATTATAAGTAGCAAAACACTGCCTCCATTTGAAATTTCTTGCTGCAAAAAGGAAACCATCCTCTGTTCTTTCTCCGACAATGGCCATAAAATTTGTATTGTTCACCCACCGACATCAAGATTTCTCCATCTTCTGGACTCTTGAAAAAGACGTAGGCTTTGAAAAAGGTGGTTTAGCTCTCCCAGACTTGAATTTGTACTGCATAGCTTTCCAGTTTAATAACTGTAGGATGCTCTTAGGTAAGCTGGGGATCTCAACTTGGGGAGGTGTGCTGGAAGAGATGGTAAGGGAGTGGGACCTTGAAGGTTTTTTGTATAAGTTTTGGGCAAGGAAATTTTTTCAAAAAGGTCCAGTTGAAGGTCCTAAATGCAGCACTGACCCTTTGGCTTGGAGTCAGAAGGATTTTGTGTATGGGTTACCTTTCAGATTTCTCCCCGATCTGGGATTCCACGGGCACCCCAGAGTGTCTTAAAAGATGGTCTGAGTCTCCCATTACGGAGAGCTCGGATAGAAGTCTGGGGGGATTTGGTAACCGTTCAGGGTATGTCAACCTGGGAAGTACTAGCAGCCAGATTCAAGTATCTCCAATTGTCTTCTTGGGTTGTGGCCAATGCACAGGAGATTGTGGGTGCGTGGGAATTCGAGTCAGAACTGCAGGATGGGTCACCTAGGAATAAGGAGGTCGCTTTGTGATACTGGAAGCCACATGATGCAGAAGACAGAAGGAAACTGAAGGCACCGTACTCTGTGTGGGAAGGAGTCATTCAGGGGACTGAGCTTCAAACAGTATGGCAAACCTTCTTAAAACTATTCTATTCAGTGGTAAAACCAGCTAATCTTAAGCGCAACCACTTTCTTTTAACCATCAACACACTATATTGGACACCTCAAAAGATAGCGGAGTTTGTACACGAGCCGACTCCCAGATGCCGTAGGTGTGGTCTTTTAAGAGCTGATGACCAACACATTTTTTTATGTGTCCAGAGATAAAGGCCTATTGGCAGGAGTTGGAGAATGTGGTTCATGATATCTTTGCAGCGAATATAACGCCAAGCTTAACACTGGTTCTAATGGGAGTGGAAAGCTGCTCCAGCCAACCTCTGACAAGACCGCGTAGGGCTCTGTTGTTTTATCTGATGCTTTTAGCCAGGAGGGAGATTTGTAAGGGCTGGATGGACCCTTCCCCCTATAACGATGGACTGGCTCCAGGCTGTAAGATGCATATGCCGAATGGATATTGGCTGTAGACCCGGTGGGGCCAATCGAAGTAAGATGTGGGTTGATTTCCAAAGATGGAGTGGAATGAGGGTCATGACAATAACTAAAAGATTGGTCCTATGATTACACCTGGGCACAGTCAGAAACCGGGTAACTAGTTTGACTGGCGGAGTAGGGCCAGCGAAAGTACGCAAAAGGCCTGAGGTCGGGACAGTAATTGCAGAAACAGCCTGGTTTTGCAGACAATGGTGATATGAGGACAACATATTTTTTTATAAAAAGAAAAAGACTTTTACTACACTACTACTCGGCCACTCCCAGTAGGACCCTACATTGTTTATTTTTTTATGATTATGTATGCCCTACTATGACAATCCCTTTACATCCTATGTCCTTGACTTGCATTATAATTCATCCACAAGTATGGCTGTTTGGTTAATATAAGTGCAAAAGAACAATTGATGGACGGAATGCTGAACAATGTCAAACATTCACCCCCAGTACAGAGATCTGGGCCTAAATTCATTGTTTTTTTTGCTCACCATGCCACCCCAATTTGGACCTAGCCATCTGCAAATCAGTCCTGACTCCACTCCCCATGGGAACAGTCCATCCTGAACTGCCAAGTCAGGTCCTCCCTGGACGAAAACAAGCATCTTAGGGCTGGTTTTGGGGTATCACCCCTCATCAACCAGGATAGCTTGAATTCAGTGGCATGGTGAGCATGGGACCCACATCTGGGCATCCCCGTCCCACTTGGCATTACAAATGCAAAAAGAATAATTGATGGACGGAATGCTGAACAATGCCAAACATTCACCCCAATACATAGATCTAGGCCTCAATCCATCATTTTTTTCTCACTACCCCACCCCAGTTTAGACTTAGCCATATGCAAATCATTCTTGACCCTGCTTTCCATTGGAACAGTCCAGCCCAAATTGCCAAGCCAGTTCCTCCCTGGACTGGAAACAAGCATCCTGGGGCTGGTTTCGGGGTATCACCCCTCATCAGCTTGAATCCAGTGGCATGGTGAGCACAGGACTCACGTCTGGGCATCCCCGTCCCACTTGGCGTGACAAATCCAAAAAGAACAATTGATGGACGGAATGCTGAACAATGTCAAACCCTCACCCCCAGTACAGAGATCTGGGCCTAAATCCATCGTTTTTACTCACCACACCACCCCAGTTTGGACCTAGGCATATGAAAATGAGTCTTGACCCTGCTCCCAATGGGAACAGTCCTGCCTGACCTGCGAAGCCAGGTCCTCCTTAGACGAGAAACAAGCATCCTAGGACCGGTTTCCGTGTATCACCTCTCCAAACTGAAAGGGCATAGTGAACAAAAAAAGTAATGGATTTAGGCCCAGATCTCTGTACTGGGGGTGAATGCTTGACAATGTTCTGCATTCCACCCATCAACTTTTTGTGTTGCTATGGTTAATATAAGTATAATCTTTGTTTTAAGTTTGACACTTTAGTTTACACAATGCAAAACAATCATGGACACATAACAGTTTTAAAAAAAAGTTGATAGCATACACTTAATTGATTACTTCAAGGTATACAGATGTATACAAGAGCATATGAGACTCTATAGTGTCAGTATCAACTCTCCATGATAGCAGCTTCATATGACCATACGTCATTAGTGAAAAAAGCATGAAATGTAGGCATTTCACTCATTCCTCCACATTTGCCAATACTCATGAACAACGTGCTAAGCGTTACTAAAACAAAACCAATAGGCACACTTAATAAGTGTGTATAGAACAGTTCTAGATTTAGACACGGCTACTCATGCTGATTCCACCACATCTTCAAAAAGGAAAGCAGAGTCATGTCCATCTATTCATACAGAGCAGGCAACAATAATCTTCATATTAATTGTAAAATGTCTGGTAAAAACATCTTGTAGATGTGCCTGGCATTAAGCAGGGCTGGCCATTCTGCCACATTGACATTTCCATGGTAGGCTGCGGTTTAAGGGGCTGCTTTCAGGCAGTCGCGGCTCCTGGAGGGAGTGCTGCTGGGCGGTGGGGCGGGGCAGGGTGGGGGTAGTAAACTCCGGCATACCGCCGACCGGAGTTAAGTACATAAATAAATAAATAAAACAAATTACATTGCGCGCGCTGCCGGAGTTTACTACCCCCCACCCTGCCCCTCCCCCGCCTTGCCCCACCGCCCCGCAGCACTCCCTCCAGGAGCCGTGACTGCTTTCAGGGCAGTATAGGTAGGCCACCATCCCCCAACCATGCTCGCGTAATTCCATTCTAGACGCGGCATCCTGCAGAGTTGAACTGGTATGAACATTTTGGCCAGGGCTGATAGTTGATTCAAGTCCAGCCCTAGTATTAAGGCTCAAGCCCATGCCTAGTTATGACTTAGTGTGTGCTGGTATAACAATTAGCATAAAGCACAAAGTGCGCCTACCATACAAAAAGCCTAGATACGTGCACCTTACAGGTGTGTCAATTAATCACCTACACACATGTTGTTCTATAGACACAAAGATATATTTTCCATGGGTCATTTATGTAAACCAATCAATCTGGATTTATAAAGCGCTGCTAATCACCTGATAGGGTATCCAGGCGCTTGCCAGTTTCAGACGGCTCATTCAAGCAGCCAGGTCTTAAGGGCTCTTCGGATTTGCGGAAGTGAGGTGATGGACCGGCGGTGCATGGGGAGGCTGTTCCAGGTCTCTGCAGTGATGTTGTAGAAGGAGCGCCCTCCACTTATGCTTCAGTGGATGCGGGAGTGTGGGCAGATAATATGGAGGTGGAGTGTAATCTTCTCAATGGTAGGTGGAATTTTAGGCGGTGGTTAATGTATGCGGGTCCTTGGTTGTGTAGAGCCTTGTGTGTGTGGGTCAGCAGCTTGAATTGACATCTCTTCTGTACGGGGAGCCAGTGGAGTTACCTGAGGTAGGGTGTGATGTGGGTTCATCGGGGGAGGTTGAGGATGAGTCTGGCTGCGGCATTCTGTATGGTTTGAAGTCTCTACAGGAGGTGTGTGGTGATTCCTACATAGAGCATTGCCATAGTCGGCTGGTGGTGAGGGCCTGTGTCACGGTGCGTCTTATGTGCAGGGGTATCCACTTGAAGCTCCTTGTAGCATGCGTAAAGTGAGAAAGCAGGCAGAGGAGATGGTGTTGATCTATGACTTCATGGTGAGCTTGTAATCAATGATGATTCCGAGGTTTCTGGCACGGTCGACAGGTGTGGGTGCCAGTCCCAGGTCTGAGGGCAACCAGGAGTCATTCCAGGGGTTGCTGTTGATGACAAAGATCAGTACTTCCGTCTTGTCTGTGTTCAACCTCAGGCAGCTGTTCTTCATCCAGTCAGCGATGCTTGATATGCATCTGTGGACGTTGGTCCTGGTGGTGGTAGAGTCATCGATGAGGGAGACGATATGTTGGGTGTTGTCTGCGTTGGATATTATGTTGAGACCACGTGATCTGACGACGTTGGCCATTGGGGTCATGTATCCATTGAAGAGCATAGGGCTGTGGGATGAGCCTTGGGGGACACCGCAGATGATATCCTTCGGTTCGGAGGTGAAAGGTGGTAGGCGGACCCTCTGTGTCCTTCCGGTGAGGAAGGAGGTGATCCATCTGAGTATGTCCCCTTGGATGCCGATGTAGTGGAGTCTTTCGATCAGAGTGTGGTGGGGCACAGTGTTTAAGGCTGCCAAGAGGTCGAGAAGGATCAGAGCAGCTGTTTCTCCTCGATCAAGGAGGGTTCGGATGTCATCGGTGGCTGCAGTCATGGTGCCCTTGGTGCTGTGATTGCTGCGGAAGCTGGATTGGGAGGCATTGAGTAGCTGGTTCTGCTCCAGGTGTGTTGTGAGTTGCCTGTTGATAGTCTTTTCCAGTACCTTGGCTGGGAATGGGAGCAGGGAGATTGGCCGGTAGTTTTTGAGTTTGCTGGGGTCGGGGATGGTTTTTTTGAGTAGTCTGACTTTGCCGTGTTTCCAGATGACAGGAAATGCCATGGTGATGATTGAGGTGTTAAACATGGTGGTGAGTCCCCTCCGATCCTCCGGTTTCCGAGGTTGAAGATGGGATACAGGCATGGGTCTGTGAGAGCTCCCGAGTGGATGGATTTCATGATGGAGGCGGTGTCCTGGATGGAGAGCTGGTCCAGGTGGTTAGTCTGTGGTTCGTGTCAGTTGCGGTGAGGGTGAATTGGTTGAGGAAGTTCATGGGTTTAGGTTGGAGTTTTAAGTTTCTGTTTATGGTTACGATCTTGTCATAGAAGAAGTTGGCGAGGTTTTAGCACAGATCTTGTGAGGGTGTGATGTTGTTTTTGCTGGCAGCCGGGTTGGAGAACTCCTTAACAACAGTCTTGATGCTATTGGCTAGGGCTGTCTTCTTTGTTGCCCACAAGTAGGCAGTGGTAGAGGTTGAGGGAGGTCTTGAATGCTGCTCTGCTGGGAGTGTCCTTTCTGGTAGGCCATCTCCTGTCCATCTCTTTGCTGTCACATTTCGGTGTTCTGAGTTTTTGGATGTACCAGCTAGACATTTTGGAGGATCTTCTGTAATTGATGCTCTTGATGCGGGCGATGCTGTTGGCTCAGTTGGCCAGGCGTTGAAGTTCTCAATTCCCTGTTCCCGGTTGATGGCGATGGTTGGGCTAGAGGTGCTGAGGGCATCCGTCCAGTTTATCTCTGAAATTTAGCTACAGCTGCTGTGGGGGGCGCTGGCCATCTTGAGGGTGGTGGTGTGGGGGCTGGAGATGCTGAAGTGGATGATGGAATGGCCGGTCCATGTGAGTTCTGTAGGGCGCACAATCAGTGCAATCACTCTCAAACTACCACTTTTGTGCTGATTATTTAGCAAATCTATACACCCCTCTTTATGAGTATGATTTGCACGAACTATTTAAATGAAAAATAAATATCATCTGCTCTCGGTTAACAGTCAGCACATTTCTTTTAGCACAGCAATTGCAATTTAATGAACTTGACTGTCTGGCCAAGCCTTGCATTTATGTCCCTTATGCAGCGAGTTTTACTCATAAGTTTCTATAACTCCTAACATTTGCACGGATGCCCTCCTGGTGTCAAGGCATAGCACAAACTCTAGCCACTAACTGCAAGGCATAGCACAATATTTACCCACTAACTGCGGCCTCTACACTGTTCTGGAGTGTGTTTTCCTTCCACACTACAGTGCCCTGCCTTTCTCACAACCCCCAATTATCAAAACTTAATCGTGCTCATTAGCTGCCCATAAATATACAGTCTGCATGTCCGTTCCCTACAATTTCCAAGCCTCTCTGTCTTTTCAGAGCCATTGATTCCAGGACAGAAACCCCATTTTAACCACATACATTAATTCCTGACATAATGGAATTCTCAGGCCGGCAGAGCTGCTGCAATCACACAAAAGGACGTCAAACAGCCCTGCCGCTTCGAAAGTGTTGTTGACCAACAAAGAGACATCTGTCGACAAATTGCACAGATATTCTGTGGGAAATTGCACCCACTCATGCTCTGGGCAGTGCGGACAGAGTCCGATTGATAACAGGCCTGAAATTACTTGGAGGTGCACCACTGCCCAGGGATGGGCCGGGGCGTTTCGAGCCAAGCCATGACGCACTTTCGAATCAGAAAAAACATAGGGGCAGATTTACAATGAACTAACGCAGCATGGCGCAGCAAGTCATTTTGCTGCGCCATGCTGCGTTAGTTTGGAAAGCACAGGGATGCGACATATTTACAAGAATATGTCGCATCGTTGTGCTTCCCCCTGCGCTGGCGCACAAACTGCAGCCATGTGCCGGCGCAGGCACCCTTGCACCATGGTGCAAGGATGCCTGCGTCGTGGGGAGATTGTTTTTGTGCAGGAAGGGGAACCTTCCTGCACAAAAACAATCGCTACAACCATTTTCCTCTTTCAATGCGTGCTGCAGAATGCAGCACGCATTGAAAGAGGAAAAAACGAGGAGAAATGAAAACATTTCTCCTCGGTGCGCCTCGCTACGCCACCTCTAGGGTGGCGTAGCTTAAACGCATCTCCAGAGTTACGATTTCTCGTAATTCTGGAGATGTGTCTTGTTCCATGGGTGTTGCGTGGGAACACCCACAGCAACACCCATGGAACGCCCCTTCACCGCAAAGTGCTGCGTGTGAAGGGGCCGTATTTACAAGGACAGGAAAAGTCACGCAGGGTGGCTTTTCCTCTCCTTGTAAATATGGAGCAGCCCCCTGCGCCACCAGTACGTCACAAAAAGTGACGTACTGGTGGCGCAGGGGGCTTGTAAATCTGCCCCATAGGGGCTTATATACAGGCCCCTTGCGCCGCAGGTGCGTTCCTTTTTATATGGGAAAAAGTGACGCGGCGCAAGGGGCTTGTAAATAAGTCCCAAAATACTAGCCAGCAGCAGGACATTATTCAGCTTTTATCATTTACAATGATCTCTGTGTCATTGAAGGTGCGCAGGGAGCAACTGTTTTCTATAGAACACGATTCCGACTCTTATAATTGCTTCTGACCAAGACTTCTTAAGATCTTGTAAACAGTTTCTTTAGGTCAGTGGTATTTTAATTCGCATCAACTGTATCGCGTGAACACATATGCATTTGCAATATTTTAATTCGCCTGCAATGTAAGTTGTTGGAGTTATTTTAATATGTCAGTAGTAATTGTGCAGTCCTTGGTTAGGTCAAGGCCACATCCTATAATATCTTTTTAGTCTCAAGCATTTGAATTTGCCAGCAGTATTATCTGTGGCTTGTAAATATATTTGGACAGGCGCTATTCGAATTTGTCAGCCATAACAGCGGTTAGCAGTATTTTCATTTCTCAACATTAGTTGTGCAGTGTGTACTGTTAAAACCTTAAATCAGTGCTTAATTTGAGCCTGTGGTTGCAGGTGGGTTCCAGGGCACCTATTTCTATTACGTTTCTAAGTTTAAGAGCTTTATTAAAGGAAAGGGGGAAGGGATATATGTATGTCAATCCATCAAAAAGAAAAATTCTAGGAATGGAAAAATATATAAAAGGTTAACAGTGCATAAAACAAGTGAAAGCATAGGAGTAGAAATAGAAAAGAGGAAAGAAGAAACATAATGCCGAGGAGAGGAATAGAAAAAGTATTGAGCAAAGTAGTAGAAAAACTAAACTGGATAAAATGTACATACTTCAATGTGTGTATTATGGTATATATGAAGAAAATTGGTACAACCAGGAATAAAATTAAGCATAAATCAATTTTAAAAAAATCAACTATTCCGTTAACATCAAGGGAAGGTTCTTAACAGCATTGGAAGATAAATAATTGGTAAGTGGTGACCAAAGTACTACTCACTTAATATTTAATTGAAAAGATTGCAAATTGTATCTGTCCAGTCTCAGACTGTAGCAAACTGAGTTCAAGCACTGTTGAATGGCAACATATAGTGTGGGTTTCCAATTTGAAGTGATCGCCTGTACACCAATTACTTTAAGGACGCCACCAATTTACCAAGCATTCTTATGTGACCATATACAATGTGTTCCACAAGAAATAATTTATCCAATAAAAACGGTGTTGGCACATCCATAATGGCCTGAATTTGTGTCCACAACTGAACCAGAAAATCAGAGACCTTTGAGCATAGAAAGAACATATGACCATAAGTGCCAGAATGAGTATTACATCTCCAGCAAGTAGTGGCAAATTTGATTAAGTTTCAACAATGCAAAATGTGAAATATTCTATTATAAAAACAAAATAACGTTTATGTAAGGCTTACTGAATGAGCCGTAGAATGAATCTTTGCCCAAAGTCTATTCCATATTGAGAGGGACCAAGTGTAATGTATTGAAATTGGATTGATCTGAGAGGCTGTGCTATGAGTAGTGGGGCTTATGAAGGATTGTACAGCTGCAGGCCGTGCAGGTAAGAGCGTTGGGGCAGGGTGAGGCAGGATTTCGACAGACGATAGCGAGGGAAAATTAAATATTTATTTAATTTCCCCCCGTCATCGTCCGTCAAAATCCCCCCCCCCACCCGGCCCCACCGCCCATCCGCTCTTACCTGCACGGGCCACGGCTGGGATTTTAGGGAGGCTTGACTTGGTGTATTGCTGACGCATCGCAGGTGGAAGATTATATGAATGGGAAAGTCATTTGAGGGAAATAACTGAGTATTTATGAAATAGTTGTGAGATTGTAAAAAGACCCTTATCCAACCATGTTCTCCATATCAAAGTCTTTCCGTTGTGTTAGAGCTATTTGGTATACCAGATTGGGCTATGAAGGAATTGTTCAAGAGGGGATATGTTGGAAACAAAATGATGCTTCAGAAAGCAACATGAGTGAGAAACAACTGATGGCATCCAGAACATAGGGGATGAGACATAAAAAGAATATGTCACTGGGAAAATGGAGATAACACTCTATCAATCAATCAGGGAATTGTAATGCGTGCTACTCACCCGTGAGGGTCTCAAGGCGCTGGGGGGGAGGGGTCAGCAGCTCTGTTCAGTCAAAGAGCCAGGTCTTGAGGGTCTTCCTGAAGATGTTCAGAGGGGGCGCGTCTGATGTTGATTGGGAGCTCGTTCCAGGTCTTGGCCGTGATGTAGGAGAAGGCTCTTCCACACGTTCTGGCTCTGCGGATGTGTGGGGTTTTGGCAAGGGCGAGGTCTGCAGTTCGGAGGTTTCTCTTGGGTATGTGGAGGGTGATTCTCTTGTGAGGTATTGGAGTCCGGTGTTGTGGAGGCATTTGTAGGCGTGGGTGAGTATCTTGAAGGTTACTCTCTTTTCGACGGGGAGCCAGTGGAGGTCTCGCAGGTGTTGGGTGATGTGTTCTTGTCGAGGGATGCTGATGACGAGTCTGGCTGCGGTGTTGTGTAGGGTTCGGAGTTTGCAGAGCAGAGACTTGTTGATTCCGGCGTAGAGGGTGTTTCCGTAGTCCAGTCAGCTGGTTATAAGTGCGTGGGTGACGGTCTTTCTTGATTCAGGGGGGATCCATTTGAAGGTCTTGCGAAGGATATGGAGGGTTTTGAAGCAGGTGGAGGCGACGGCGTTGACCTGTCGGGTCATGGAGAGGGAGGAGTCGAGTACGATGCCGAGGTTCTGGGCGTGGTCTGTGGGGGCGGGGAGGTTCCGAGGGCGGTGGGCCACCAGCTGTTGTCCCAGGCGGTGGGAGAGGGTCTGAGGACAGGGACTTCTGTCTTCTCCGAGTTGAGATAACAGAGCTAACACAAGTTGAAACCACAATCTAGACATGATTTCAATGGAATTCAGCAAACCACCTTTTTCTCTGGTTTATAATAAATGCTGTGGGGTTGTGAAAAAAACCAGGAAAATTAACACCTCCTAAGGTTTTGGGGAGTTTTTAATCTATCCAAAGAAATCCTAGGCTTTTTCCCATTCCAAAGGAACCTAGATAGTAGTTTGTCCATATTAACAAAATATTTCATTTTTGACAGGTAACATCTTAAGGAGGAAGCTTAAGATTGGTAAAATCAACATTTTGACAGTATCCAAATGACCCCTTCAGGATAAAAACAATGCCGACCAACCATGCATGAGATGTAACATTTTTGAGAGTAAGGCAGCCGTATTATTTTTTAAGGTATCTCTGATGTTATTCCTGTACCAAATCCCCAAGCACTTAGGGCCAGATTTTGATCTTGGTAGACACGCACACTACTGCCTGCTGTCTTGCCTGGACTTTGCTGGGGTGAGAACCACATCCCCCAGTTCCCCCAGCGGTCTCAGCTGCGGACAGGTGCTGGAGAGCCATAAATCCAGAAGAGGCATACCGCAGCACGGGTGGCTCACCCACTGCTGCCTGCTGTCTTTCCTGGACTTTGCTGGGATGTGAACCACATCCCCTAGGTCCCCCAGCGGACGTGTCTGCGGACAGGCGCCGAGCACCATAAATCCAGAAGAGGCGTCCAGCAGTGCGGGTGCCTCGCACACTGCTGCCTGCTGTCTTGCTTGGACTGTACTGGGGTGGGAATCACATTCCCCAGTTCCCCCAGCGGTCACGTCTGCGGACAAGAACTGGAGGGCCATAAATCCATAAGAAGCGTCCCACAGTGCAGGATGTGGGCGGTTCGTGCCTGGTCATGGTCCGGGCCAAGAGCGGGCTCGTCTGCACCCGTCCACAGCCGGATGTGGCTAAGCTGAGCCCTTGCTCTTTGTTCCATTCCCCGTGGGGGCTTTGTTTGAGCCGTGGTGGCTAGATGTTCTCCTACAGCATAGGAAGTTAGTCACAGCTTCATTTTAGGCTGCTTCCCAATCCTTTTTGCTTATCACTGTCAGCGTTTATAGTCGTCTGTTGCCTCTGGTATATTGGGCAAAAGAAAAGTTGCGACAGTCAAAAAACAGCTGTGGGTTCTAGTCGTGGCCAGGGTGGTGGGGGTCATTTCAAAGACAATTGACTTAGCAGAAAGGCAGCTTTCCCTGGGCCATGGTGGCCCCACTTTTCCATTTTCCTAGGAGTGCGCACAGGAGGGCACCACATTTTCCGGTGGTACAGAAACTGATGTTGCTCTGATGATCCCAGAGGGTTCTGTGCTTAGTCCTGCCAGGTGAGGTACCCCCTCTTTCTATCCCCGCTCGAAGGATGAGGCGGGGCTACTCTCCCATCCCCGTCACAATGCACTCTCTAGCTGAAAAACTGAAGTGAAAAGCTAAAAGGACTGTTGAATTACTGGCTGCACCTGCGGGCTCATTCGGAACCAATGCTCCCATCCATGCTGATGTAACTGTGGACCATTGGGCTCCTGTTTTACAGAAGCTTACGGGTGTTCTTACAGAATTGCTCAATCCTTTGAGGGACAAACTGGATAAACTGGCTGCAGACATTGGGGAAATTCTAAGTGGAACTCAAAGGCAATTGACCCCCACTGGCAATGATTTGTTGCCCATGATGTTTGTTGTTTCAAAGTCTGGTGCCACCCCCAGTGTTTTTTCTAACGCCCACTTTGTCCCATACTTTTGACTCACATCCTTAGGCCCAGTCGGCGATGGTTTGTGTTAAGGTATTCCTCCTTCTAGTCGGGAGGCTGTAGCTTGCACCTCATGTCCCTCTGTTCCAGCGGGCACTACCCCCTGCGATCCGGGCACCGCATCCTTGTTACCTGTGATTAACCTTCCACCTGCTTGTTCTCCTTATGCTGTGGTCCTGGCAGGGGTCCCTTCTTTACCTGTTTCTAACCAGGAGACTACTGACCAGCTGTTAACAAGGTATCTCACTGGCTCGTAATCCACTTGAGATTTAACATCCAGGACTACATGAATATCTTGATGGTTCGACGTGTGTCATGGATTGGGTCCTCACAGAAGTCGATTCAGGGGTACTATGTAATTGTTAATTTCAGGCACCCAGAAATTGCACAAAACATCTTGGCAGTTCCCCACAAGGCTTGTTCTATAGATAATGGTATTAATATTTTACCACTGGGCTTCTTTTATAGACCCTCGTCATTTGCTCCCAAACCACCTAAACCTCCTCAGCCTGCAAGCTTTAAGGGTACTGATAATGCCACCATTTGTCAGTTGGCACACAAAAATCGGTTTGCTCCACTCGCCGATCCTAATGACCCGGATTGACACCCTCTTTGGCCATTGGGTGTTTACCTCTTAGTACCTCACCTGGCCCTCTTATACAGGTTATGGTATAAGATGTAATTTGGAACTCCACTAAAAAAATAATTTTGCCCAACATTCAGTCAAATACAGAGCCATTTTCTCCAAGGAAGTGCTCTCCAGAAATCTTATTGTCACCGCTCGTGTCTATAACGTCCGAAGCAGGTGATTCACCTGGCCCTTGGGAGGGATTGAGGCTATTGTCCTGGGATATTGCGGTCTTATCTGTTAAATTTTTCGATGATAGGTGGTTCAAATTTGTTAAGACATATCCTATTATTTGCTTGCAAGAAACTCGGGAGGTTAATAATAACCTTTTTCTCGAGGTTTTCAAAACCTTTTTCCGCCCTGTAGAGGCGTAAGCCTCGGGGAGGGTCATTTTTGTCACTTTAGAGCTATGTGGCTTTATTAACGATCTTATGTGGGACTCTAATGTTTTTCAGGCCCTCAAGCTGTATGGTTTGAGATCTACTCCCTTAGTTTTGATTAACTACTACAATGCAAAACAGGGGTCAAGTGGGATATCTAACCTTACAGCTCTACGCGCTGCCATAGACTCAATGGGGGGAGCGGCCTAGTGCAGGAAAAACGTGTCCTGGCTGGGGATTTTAACTGTCATTTGTGTATTAGTCCCCTAGCTTACGATCATATTAAACCAAAGTGCATGCTAACGGATGGGCTTCACATGGCACACACCCCTGAAGGCTCTGAGTTAAACAGCTTGTCAAATACTCACTATCTAATTTTCACCCTAGAGTAGCTGGTAAACTCATCAATGCCGTATTTCCCACCTTTGTTTAAAAGGGGGGGGGGGTAGTGCAACTATAATTGATTACATTTTTGTCTCAGCTTCCTTGTATCTGTTTATCTTGAAGTTTAACATTATTCACAGCCCTTTCAGTGACCATAGCCCATTGTCCTTAGTTATCGAAGGTGGGTTAGGGCCATCGACAAAGATGTCAGGCGCACTTACCCTCTCCGATCGGGAGTGCTTGGGTATGTAATAAAATCCAGGGGAGGTGATGATTTGCTGGAGAGAAATGTAATTAACTGGACACAGCAGTGTGACAAAAGGCCTAGGCTCTGATCCTGAGCTGAGCCAGTGAAATATGAAAAATCTGGATGACCCATAATGTGTACAGATATAATTTTGGAAGTTACATAATTGATTTTCCCACACAGGTTACACTCCAATTCAAGATATCAATGGTCACTGTGGGCCAAAGGGGAGTGCAACTGCATTCTAAGGCAGTGCTAACCCTAAGCATATAATAGTGTCACTAAAGACAAAACAGTAAATTACACTGACTTTCTCTATTAGTGTACACTAACATTCTAATGCCTATCCTTGGGGACTATCTAATCCTGTGGAGTCCCCATTACGCCAGGCTACCTGTGTGCTGTTACCGGGCTGTGCCCGACAGTAGTCACCCACTTGCACCCCGCACATGCACACTGTTCACCTGTAACCAGCCAGGTGCCCCTTACCCTTGTTGCTTTGTAGCAGCCTTATCTTAAAAGGCATACACTGGCAGTACACACATGTAGTCCATTTTCCATGTGATTAACTTGGGTGAGACACAGGTAGTGAGGCTCACCCATAATAAAAAGTCCAAAACCAGGTGATCAAAAAAGCCAAAGCAAAAAATTGGGGCATACTGACTCGGAGGAACCCAATTGCAACACGTCTGTACGCCCTTGACATTCCATGTTGCTATTCTAAGATTCATTTTTGAAGGTAGCATTATTCAACTGTAATGCAATAGAGTAGGATCAAATATCAGAACAACAGTAAAGAAAAAGTGAGAGAAAGAAATAGAAGGGAAATGAGAGGAAAATAGAGAATAGAAAGGAAAAGAGAAACTGGGGTGAAAAATGCCCAATAATGATAAAAGAAAAAAAGAAAAGCAACACAGGAAAAAGATTCCTTTATTACTGTTATAACGATAACAACGGAAGGAACACTCCGGAGGATGTAGGGGCTGCGGAACACCTGAAGAAGCTGTCCTGGTCTCAGCTCCGACGAACGTAAAAAAGAGAGGTGATAAAGAAGGAGAATCAAAAGGAACAAATATTGAGGATGGAGTTTAGAGGGTGAAATAGACATACAAATGTAAAAATCAATCAGACAGAAAATGCGAGTAATATGAAACAAGTCCATAAACTTACCACATATAACAGAGGGAGAGGTTGTTGACAATGGTAGACTGACAACAATAGATTTTTGAAACAACGGCAAATAGAAGGGTCAATAGGACAACTCACTGCTGAAACAGAAATGAGAAGGAAAAGGACATAAGGGATTCAAATAATCAGTAAGGTTGAAACCTGAAAAGAAAAGTATGTTAGGAGGCATAGAGATATTGAAGCAATCTTTAGCAGTAGATTTTATCTCCATATCCTCATATTTGCGCTTCCGAATAAACTCTTGTAGACCTGCAGGATCTTCAAAGGTGTAGGATTTGTCTTTGTACGTGATCTTGAAGAAGCATGGATGTACCAAACTATATCTAATGTTCATGGATTTAAGTTGAGAATGGAGTTCAAGAAAAGCGTTTCCTTCTGGTAGCAATACTGCTGGATACGTCTTGCGAGAAAAAGACTTTGGGGCATATTTATGCGAGGTTTGTGTCACATTTGCTCCACGCATAGTGGTACATGTATGACGCAAGCCTTTAAGTCAGATTTATCAAGCCACGCAAAGCCACATTGCATGTCTTTGAATGGCTTCATATATCTGGAGTAAGGCAACACAGCGCAAATTGCTGTCTTGTCTTACTTTACACAAGGGAGGCATTCAGGGGGCATTGCGGTGGGTGTTCCCATGCAACTCTCATGTTTTTGATGCATTCCCAGATTTACAAGGACTTGTAAACCTAGGAATGTGCCAAAATCTTATGCCTCCCCAAGTGAGGCGTAACAAGGAGAAATATCTTTATTTCTCCTTGGTTTTTCCTCTTTCTACGTGTGCTGCATCCCCACAGGCACTGATGTGGTCCTCAGTCCTAGGCAAGGTTTAACAGAGATCTCAAGGCCAAAGGGTCATCAGAGTGAGATTTGAGGAATCTTGTACCAAAATTACTGTATTAAGTCTCAGTCAAAATTGAATGGACTAGTGAGTTGTGTTGTAAATGAGACTCACAATAGCCAAGAGAGACTAAGGGGCAGATTTACAAGCCCCTTGCACCACTTTTGCGGCACTTTTAACATGGGAAAAGTGGCGCAAGGAGCTTGTAAATCTGCCCCTAAATTCCCAAGGGTATGATTCACAACAAACGTGTGAGACTGGAGCAAGTTTTGAAACACTCACAGCAAATAAGTGAGAAGACAAATGACTCAAATTCAATAAGTGAAACTGACCTTCAAGGTCTGTGACTTACACCCAATAAGTCAGACCAAGATGTGAGACTTACACCTCGAGGATGAAACTGGGCTCCAAGACATAAACTTCAATAACTGAGTGATATGCTCCAAGTAGTGAAACTCACACCCAAACAGACACGCTGTGCACCAAGGCAAGGTACATGCACCCAGTGATGAAGGTTGCATTGCAAGGTGTTGGGCTCACACCAAGTGAGTGAGACTATGCGCCAAGATATACAAATAATGAGTAGACTGTGTTGCAAGACATGTGAATCAGACTCAATGAATGACGCTTGTTCTCCAAGAAGTAAACCTCAGACTCAGTGAGTAGGACTGGTCTTCCTTGAAATATGTTACACACACAGTGTGGGAGACTGTACTAAGGTCCACAACGCTTATAAAATGATTGAAAAGGAAGTTTCTGATGACATTCTGGTTACACACATTCACCCAGCTGCTTCCCTATGGCCCCTCATCTCCCTGATCTCATTGTTCTTCTCTCTCAGAGTACACAATCAAGTGGAGTATGAGTGAGGCTCTCCCCCTCACAGCTTCCACGCTCCCGACGGTCCATGCGTGCCTCCCTTTTCAATTGTCCTCCTCCCACATACGATACCTTGGCATAGAGGTCACCCTCGGTGTCTGCCTCATGGTGGAACGCATGACCCCCCTTCACACTAGAATGCAGGCTGCTATGGCACGTTGGTCACAGCTGCGTCTCTCTCTTCGGGGTGCCACATAGGTTTTGAAAATAAATGTTATGCCCAGCTTGAACTATTGCTTTCCTTGCATATCCCAGCCCACCTAATGGCCGCCTTGGAGAAGACCCTAAAAACCTTTCTGTGGGGTGGCTGGAAGCCACAGCTCAAACTGGACAAATTCTAAGTGGCCACTGAACAGGGTGGCCTTCGTCTACCAAACATGCGGTGCTACTGGCTGGTGTATCAGTTTGCACCCCTTCAATACATTTTTCATACCACCTTGGACACACCCAGCTGGGTTTTACTGTAATCTTCCCTTTTGAGCCACTTCCTGGGACTCCGTCTACTATACACAGGGGCCGCTCCCAAGCTGCTAACCTCTCATCCAGTTCTCACGATCGCGCTTCAGGCATAATGCAAGTTGCACCACCTTCTTAGGGGCCACTTCTCCATCTACGCACAGGCTCCTCTGTGGTGTAACACCTTTTTACGAATTGAAGGCTCAGAGCCCCATTGTTCAGAGTTTGCATCTAGGGGAATACTTCACTTCTCTGAACTGCTGCAGGACGAGAGCTACAAGTCATTTGCGGAGGAACGGGAACAGTACGGTCTTCCAGTGAGACATTTTTGGGGCTATCAATGCAATACTACCTCAGCCGGTCCTTGGGCCTCTCCCCCACTAGGAAAGCCCTCCTCCCCACTGTTGGATTACCTACGGAAATGGGCTACCTACAAGGGGGCGGTCTCTGGGCTCTGCCAGATTTTAGTGGATCACCTCTACTCTGCTCCCCTGGCCCACTCCCTTCGAGAGTGGTGGATGGACTGGTTGCAGTTCCAATAATCAGAGGTGGACTGGGTTGACTTGTTTGTGAATTATGATTGCTATGTCTGGGAGTCCCACCTCAAATTTAGTTACTTTAAAGTGCTACACCATGGCATTGGTCAGCACTCCACCTCGGCAGGTCTTCTCTCCTTCTGTCTGCCACGTGCCAGAGGTGTGGCTCTCTGGATGATCATATTGTCCACCTCCTCTGGTACTGCCCTGCTGTGAAGGCCTATTGGTCCTCTGTCACTGCCACTGTCTGGCAAATGGTGCCTCTCACTGGGGTTCTGAAACCTCCAACTGCTCTTTGCATGACTTTGCCGAATGCACAGTCATCACAAATGAAGAGACCTGATTGCTGGCCTCAGCTTTGGCCGCAGCCAAGATCTGTATCCTGAGGCATTGGAGGACACCTGCTTGTCTGACCCAGGAGGAATGGTTGTGAGAGTTGTTTCAAGGGACCTCTTATGAGAAGATGATTGCCAGACTCACTGATCATTACTATGGATTTTTGGACATGTGGGTACCTTTTTCTCATAGCCCCTGACTGCCACTCTTCCTCCCTCTCACAGGGGGGGTTGGACTTCCTTTGCTCAACCTTCCTGCCCTCCCACCATATACTTGTCTATTTGGACTTGGCCTAGCCCACCCCGATCCCAGTGCATGTCCCTTTCCAGCCACTTTTCTGTGCCTGGCTACTCTTGCCTCTCCCTCTCTTCCAAGGTGTTTGGAGGGTTGCCCACTCTCGCCTGATACATGTTTGGAAGTCTAAGCCTCCCCACCCCAGTTCAATCTTCTGCCCTTCCCTCAGTCCCACCGAGATTTGATTGCGACACTACTCCCCAGTCCCACAGCTCGCATCATTCCCCCTTGCAGATATGCTGAAAGACTTTGCTCTGGAGGTCTGTCTCCCGCATCCTCCTCCCTCCTTCCCCCTCCTCTTTTCTTTCCCACTCATCTTGCAGATTACACCCAGGTACAGCCGTTCCCTTATCCCTCTTCCATCTCTCTTCTTCCCGCCAACCTCTTCCACTGCACTGGTTGCATTGGGGCCTGACGGATCCTCACGTTCTCTCTTGTTCCTTGCCATTTAGTCCTGACTTAGGATCAGACCCTTCGATTGGATTGCCATCCCCTGTCCGACTCCGGAGCCCTTCCAGTGGTTTTTATATTGCTCTGTTGTACTATGTTATATATGAGTTGCACTTATGTCCCCAGACACGGAGGATATCTATGTTTATACCAGGTATCATTCCTTTTTCCTTCAAGAATTTAAAAAAAAAAAAAAAAAACTGAAGTTAGACTCACCCCCAATGAGGGATTCTGTGCACCAAATTGTGGCACTTGAAACAAATATGTGATGATTTGCTTTAGGCAGTGAGACTAGCAAACAATGAGTGAGACTCTGCTTCAAGGTGGGTAATTCATAACATGCTAAAGAGGCACACATGTTACCTTTGGCAGTCTCTACGTCCCTAGTCCTACTGCCCATTCTCTTATTGGCTCTCTGTGATGTGCCCTGTGTTGCCCTGTGCTATCTAAACTTTTGTTTCTGCTCCATGAACTCCTTATTGACTGGCGCTTACAGGATTTATCTCTGACTGTTGGAACATCTGCTTGCTCTGACAGGGTGAAGGCAATGCAGTGGTGCAGACAGTGATGTGGCCTTGACAGGAGCTGTTAACATGATGTGCGCTACGCTATTATTGGTCACCAGAACTCCAGTCTCTTACAAAATGGTTTTAAGAATCGGTAATGCTCCTTTAAGCTGCATAGATACCCGTACACTGGAGCATGGCATTGAGCATGGAAGGAAGTGTGTCAATGACACAACAACAAGCCTCGTTTGTGTCCCTCTACTAGTCTACTAGTCAGGTTGCTCTGGGATTGCGTCCATGTCTCCCCATGTGGTGCAGCAATTGCTGTCAATGTCTTCTTTGGGCCTTTTCCATCTTGAATTTTATTTGGTGTTCAGTTTTTATGTGTCTAACATTAAATTTGGAGATTCATCTAAGCGTTTAATTCATCTGAGAAATCCTGCTATCTGAATTTTTTTCTGTCAGGAAAGATCCTTCAGGTTTAGATGTGAGTTGGACCCAGAATCAAGCAACAAGGTATAACCAGATAATGAATTGGCAAAAAATTCCTTTGAGGGGATAATTATTTCCACTGTGTTTTTAACTGTGGAAACATTGATAAGGTAAACTGTATTGTTGGTTTCTATTAGGCAACAGTAACAGATCATCAGAGGAGAGAGTTTTGAACATTCACACATCAGGTACCTCTCTATGACAAAATTAATGATGCTTTATATGTGTTATTAATTATTCACTTTTTGTTATATAGTTATGGGTCTTCCCTTCCCTTTGGCTATCCAGCTCCTTGCAATAGAGGCCTGACAGTGAGAAGGGTATTGGGCATGGCAGTTGTGGTGTCTCCTCAATATTCCATTCCTCTTAATCTCACTTTGTTCAATCTTCCTTTATTAGTGGAGGGTCGGAGAATGTGTATACTGCTCATGAGGACTTCACATACGACACCTAGAGCTTTCAAAAATATTGATTGATTGCTTGATTGATCAGAAGTGCTTATATTAGTAGAGTGATTGAACCAGTGGAGACGTCCAGTTGGATGTCCCCGGTGGTGATTATTGAGAAATAGGATGTTCGAGATAGGTTTTGTGTTGACGTTAGATCTCTCAGCAAATTTGAGTGGTTGACACTTATTCTCTACCGAATATTAACTAATATTGGCGTTGGGTGGTGGTAGGAATTTCTCCAAACTGGATTTAAAAAATGGCTACCATCAGACTATGTTGCATAAAGAATCCAAACCTCTCACAGCCTTTTTCACCATGGAGGACACGCTCCAATTCACACGCATGTCCTTTGTCCTGTGTTCAGCATCCAGCATATTCCAAAGGATGATGAATGACGTGTTCAAGGGCATGAATAACATCCTGTACTTCCACGATGACATTTTGATTTTCTGTAATTATATTAATCAACGTAATATGGTTCTCAGGCAGGCGTTGTATAGAGTAAGGGATGCTGGTTTGACTGTATGCCATGAGAAATGCAAATTCATAGTGAAACAAGTGGATTATCTAGGGTACAGCATTACTGTGGATGGTGTCAAACCCAAAGAGATAACGAGATGCTGAGAACATTTTTGGGCCTCATTGAGTACTATGCTATGTTTGTTTAGAGATTTCCGGACACAACAGAATGTTTGCAATTACTACTTAAGAAGGGGGTTACCTTTATTTGGGGACAAGAACAACACATTTTTTTGAATTGATCAAAAATGAAATTTGTAGTGCTGGCATCTATAATGCCTTTTGACACCAGATACTTAATATGGATGCCAGTTCCACAGGCATTGGGGCAGTCTTGTCACAAGTCCACAGAAAGCCTGAGAAAACTGTGGCTTACGCCTCTAGGATGGACCACCTGTGTAAAAAAACTACTCGGTTACTGAATACGAGTCGTTGGCAGCAGCCTGGTGAATGGAGTATTTCAGAACCTATTTGTGGAGAACTATATTTCTTCTACATTCAGTCCACAGAGCTTTGGTAAAAGTTTTACTTCCTGGGGGAGCAGGTAAAGGGTCAGTGAGATTGGATAGATTAGTGGCCAGACTCCAGGAATATTGCTATATGTTGAAGCACATATAAGGTTGAAGGAATTGTCAAGCGGACTGATTGTCTTGGTTGTCGTTGGACTGGTATGAGGTGGATGGACCTGCAGTTCTGGCCAAGCCGAAGCTAGGTGCGGTGGCGTCAGTGCAGGACCTGATAGAAATGGGAGGTATACATGCTATTACAAGGGATGAATGGAGAAATGAGATGGCGTTGGGTCCCATCATCAAAGAAGTCAAACGGTCATTGTGTCGGGGAGTAGGAGGCAGAGTAGAGTGGCACCCCCGGTGAGACCCTATCTGAAAATTCTGGACGAATTACGAAGTAGGAAATGATGCGGTCTTAATGAGGGGTGAGAAGTTTATTAAACCAAGTGGGCTCAGGTCAAAGTTGATAGAAATGACACAAACATGAGCGACACTTGGAGAAGTCTATGATGAGGAAAATGTTGAGAGAGAATTGGTGGTGGCCTGGTATGGATGAACAAGTGCAAAGATGGGTGGGAAAATGTGGCATATGTAAGGAAGGTGAGAAGAGATTAAAGGTCAGTGTGAACTCGGACATGGGTCATATATCTGACACTGGTAAACCCAGGCAAATGTTACGTTTGCATTTTATTTGACCTATGCATGAATTGAGGAATGAATGAAAGTATGCTATAATAGTATATGTAATAGTGATTGATGTTCATTCCAAGTGGTTGCTTGTCAAGTTCATGAGGGAGATCATCACTAGAGTTAAGGTACTCTTGTTGAAAGACATTTTCATTGAGGAAGGTTTCCCCACTGTGATTTTAACAGATAATGGGACACAATTGATCTCGGGAGAGATGCGCAATTGTTTTGAGTCGTATGACATTGTACACAATCTCACTTCATTCTATAACCCACAAAGTAATGGAGTTGTGGAGAGAGCAAATAGAATGGTCAAAGGCCAATTTAGGTGGCAGTGGCAGGAGGGCAAGATGTGGATAGGATGATTATGAAAATGATGGGTGCTTATTGCACCAGTATTCATGATGTGACTCATGAAACCCCTTTTGAGATAATGAGGGGAAGACTGGCGGGCTCTAAGATGGTTCCCTTCTGGATGAAGGAAAGAGTGTAACAAAATAAGCCAGGAGATGGGAGAGATAAAGAATAGAAGAGTGACCGACGCTTTCAGGAAGGCGATTGGGTGAAGATCCATTGTGGTCAGAGAGGGGGAGGTTTGTCGCAGTTCAGAGTACCATTTAAGGTCAAGTAAGTTTGTCGCTTTTCTGTGATTCTAGAAAATTTGAGAGTTTGAATAACAGGCGAGTGGCCTTGCATCACAAATGTGGTCAAAGAGGGGTTAGTGACAGCAGAATAACAGTGCCTTTATGTTAATGACTGATGGAAATATGTTCAGCTCTTCTGGAGGGCTCAGTAATGCTCTGGTGTTGGGTGCAGGTGATGGTTGTGAACAGTTTGATGACCATTGACTGACGAGTTACATGAGACTTGGACCTTCCTAAGGTCATCCACCAGAGCTGCTGATAAGAACTAGTTCCACAGTCATTCATACCACTGGGACAGGAGACATTTAAAATAAAATTTAGCTATCCCCATTTTAAAGTCTATGACTGCAGATATAATAAAAAATATTTTGAAAACTTAGGGAGGGTTTGAAGAATAAAAGCAGGGATGGCGGTCCATGTTCACAGACACACGCCATCTTGCTTCTATTGTCCTGTGCCAGTCCTGAGTATTATAAGTATTAAAGTGCTCCAAGCTTATATTATAAGGATATTGCAAATTATTTTAGAGCACCTCTCCCTTTTGAGGGCAATGACCATGCAAACTGTGCCTCTTTATGGTAACTGAACTCCCTATTGACTTGCTACATATATATTGGAGTTCAGCATAGAGGCCAGGATGGCTGAGTGTCAGGGGTGAGCGTCCCGCAGTGGGCACTTGGCCCTGACTGTCTCCCGTGACCGGCTCTGATACGAGTAGTGGGCATTAGTGTCCTCAACTGGAGGGAGAATCGAACCGGTGTTGCGGAGGAGCTTGTTCCAATAATTTAAAAAAGCAGTGATGGATCCAAAGGAGGGTGATGCAGAGAGGTTGGAGGTGGCCAAGCATGTCTTTGATGATTTGGAGGAGGCCGGGGCAGTGGGCCGCTGGAGTGGCATAAAAAACTCCAAGACAGGTACTGTTACTTTAAAACAAAAGATGTTTGCATTAGAAAAATTGGCATAAAAAGAAATTAGCAAGTGATGGGAAATTACTTCCCTGATGCACTATATTGAAGGGAATAGTGTCCCGAGGGGCTTGCGCATATTAACAGTCCAGAGTTATGAAAGCTGCCACCCAGTTTTGTTGGAAGAATGGGCGAATTTCACAGAGAATCTAGGGGGCTGATGGAAATTCTAGTTAAATATGCCGAACTTGACCTAGCCCGCATCTGTAATGAATTGAAGGACTTGAAAAGAGAAGTTGAAGAAATGGAAGACCAGACCAATTGAAAGAACTTTAAAAAAAAATTACCGAAAGGTTGTCTAAACATGAATTCTTGCGTGAGAATGCTGAAGGGCGCATCCTGACCTTTGCGAGAAAATACAATATTTATAGAAAAGAAATGCTGCAGGAGGATGTGCAGAAAAGGTAGTCTCTACGGAATCCAGCTCAGATGTGAGTACGGATAATGATCAGACACGAAGGATGCCTCCCTCGGGTTTTCACAATGAGTATTGTCTCTTATGCCAAGCCGACAAACCCAAGAAGGATTGACCCCCATTAAGGGGAAAAGGAGGAGGAAGGGGAAGAGGAAAAGGTGTCAACAGAAGCGTAGAACAAGGAGAGGGTGCAGCTGAAGTACTCCAGAGCCAGCGGGTGACCCGTCAGAAGAAGAAGATCTAAGCAAATGGACAGTCATGAAACTATCACATTGTGAACTCTCTAAGGATGAGATCTCTCTCCTAGAGTTTGTCCAAGTTCTGGGTTTAATCATGCCCAGTTAAGAATTGTTTTGTATCTATTCATAAGGAAATTTAAATTGAGTAAAATGCATAAGATGTCTAAGCCCAAAATTGGCATACCGGATAGTTCAGAAATATGTGATTTACAAATTGCCAATTTGGATGGACTGAAAGCTTTGGAAACATTGTACAGAGAGAGTGAGTGTGGTGACACAGAGGTTAAATTGAAAGAAGTGCTTGAAGTATTGGGTATAGATGCAGGGACACCACGTGGCAGTGGCTTTAAGCCTAAATCAGGTTTAATACCAGCCATGCCACATGATAATTTGGATGTGTTACATGAAATAGCCATTAAAGAGAGAGCTGCTGGCCCTTATAAGTAAGGAAGGGAAAACATTTGACAATTTAACATCTACCCAATGCTCAGCACTACAGTCACTTAAAAATGATCTCACATGGACCTAAATAACTTCCACCCAATCTGTAGCATTTCAACTCTGGCAAAGCTCCTTGAAAAATGTGTACACGTCCAACTCCGTAACAACATAGAGCAATTCCGTCTTCTTAACCAATTCCACTCCGACCGTCGACCAGGGCACAGCTCCGAATTGGTGCTTACACATATAGTGGACAATGCGCTAAAAATGTTAGATCAAAACGAATCATGCCTCCTTATCTTCCTTACTGGATCACAGGAGGGGACTCTCAGGGACTGTCCTAAACTTGTTCACCTCCTTTCTCCACATTAGATCTAAATAAATCAAGGTTAATCAGTCAATGTCTAAGTCCATGCTTGTCTCCTTAGGAGTCCCACAGGGTTCCTCCCTCTCACTCACGTCAATTCTGAGCTCATACAACAAACCCTATCACTTGTACACTAATGACACCCAATGATACCTGAAAGTCTCCTCCCCAGAAAACAACAAAGCCCTCAACTTAACCCTAAAAAAAAAAAAAAAACTGGCTTACGTGCAACCACCTTAAACTTAACTCTCTCAACACGGAATTCCTCCTAATCGCCCCTCCTGAACAATCACCCACCATTAACAACTGGATGAAGCAACTAACAACTTTCAACTGCCTACCTCAAGTCATTGACTCAGTGAGATCTCTAGGAATTCTTCTTGACAAGAACCTTAACATGCAGAACCATATTAGTACTGCCACCAAAGAAGCTTATCTCCAAATGAACATCTTAAGAAAACTAAAACCTTTCCTGACCTCCAAGGACTTCCACTCTACCGTCCAAGCCCTAGTGATTCCCAAGCTGGACTACGGAAGCGCAAGCTTAGGCGGCCTGCCTAAATCCACAACGGCTCCCTTAAGAGCCTCCCTCAACTCTGTGGCAAGGCTCATCACTGGCTCAAAAAGAAACAACCATATCACCCCTGATTTGAAATCCCTCAACTGGCTCCCCTACAAAGCAAGAATTCAGCTGAAAATTGCATGCATGACCCACAAAGCGCTACACTTCAACACCCCAAGTTACCTGTCTCAGAAACTTGTACTCTCTGGAAGCTCCAGATCCTCTAGATGCTCCTGCACTTTACTGCTGAAACCTCAGCCACTCTCGAAAAAGAGATCCTACAATAGAGCCTTCTCTGGCATCACCCTGAGAGTTTGGAACTCCCCCGAAACCAGACTATATTCCTCAATGGCATCCTTCAAGAAAGAAGTTCAATTACTACTTGTCGTGTAGTTCCTATAGTACCCATGCAGGACCTGCGCGTTTGGATAACATAAACTGTGGGCTTGGTGACTGAATGGCTCTGTGCACCCCCACCGCGTATGTTAGCCGGATTTGCATTAGCTAGCTCACAGTGCCACTAGAATCTCCTCTTATCGGGGAGAGATTCGTTTCTGACAACCTTAGATCATGACAACCCTAATTCCTCAGAATCGTGGAAACAATGTACTACTTTTCGCTCAGTCACTCGTGCTTACTTATTCGGTTTGTCTCAGAGAGTTACACAGAATAAACAGTCTGGGCGTTTCAATAAGTATTTATTGAACAGTTGTTATTCTAGTGTAAAATATATGTGCTGCAGTAACCAGCAGACAATAGCAGAGATATATTATCAGCAGTACGATCAAAGTGAAGGGATAGAACAGTTCTACCATATTGCAATAATCATGAATACATACAAGAATATAAAAAGCATTATGAAAAGTGCGCGTACTCCTACGATGCCTAACTAGATGTACCTGAGTGTACCTAGCATATGTGTAGGTCTAAAAGCCTAAGAGCCAAAAATCCTTCTAGGATTTAGTAGTACCCCCATACCTGAATAGCCAGAGTGCGGGACCCCGTCCTGGTTTCGAGTTGGACACCCCGCAAGGGCTGTGTTAGACCGCTGTCAGCTGGAGCGACTGCATGCAGGAGCCTCAGCGTCTCTGGTCGGTGTGTCAGCATGGAAGTCTCGGTTCCCTCTGTCTTACCGGGGAAAGATGTGGTGTATTTATACCTTGAAGACTCTAGTTGCTTCGTATGGTTTGTATTGGCCCTTGTTAGACTTGAGGAAGACGTCAGGGGTGAACTTTGTACGTACATATTATGCAGGTGGTGTATTCCAAGAGAGTCATGCATAATTGATGAGTACAGTGTGGGCCTGTGTTTGGGAAAAACCCTGCTGTATTCAAAACCACAGGCTAGATAACGTTCAGCCCTCAGAGCTCGTTGTGTACTAGCGAGGACCAATGTAGGTGAAAGATCATGCCTATATAAAGAATCATGACTATAATAGGACATGTACAGTTATGACCGTAATAGGGCATATGCGGCTTTGACCATAATAGGGCAAGTACGAATATGACCGTATTAGGGCAAATATGAATAAGTCCATTTTAGGGCATGTATGAACGGGTCTACATTAGGGCCTCTATACGGGACATAACACCCACTCCTCTTCCGAATAGGATGACAATGACCATACTTAAAATCTGGACAATTTAAAAACATTTTAAAAGCAAGTAAAAACATGGGGGCATATTATCAAGGGCTTTATCGCCGCTTTAGCGGCACTTTTGCCGCTAAAGCGGCGATATTTTTAACGCCCTATTAGCAAGCTGTCGCTAACAGGCGTTAGCGACAGCTTTCAGGCGATAGCGGGCGGGTTTACATCGCCTTGCATGTCAGCGATAATTATCGCTAATGACATGCAAGGTAGGCGTTCCCAACTAAAAGCAACAGAAAACAGTCGCTTACATACCTATCGCCTATTAGCAATACCCGCGAGCGATAAAAACGCGCGCTAACCCCGATTAGCGCTTGTTTTTTAGGACTGATAAAAACATGACTTAGCAATGAAAGTCAATGGGAGGTGGATTGTAAGGTTAAGTCCCCAGAATTAGCGATAGGATTTTATCGCTGGATTTCTCGCGTTAAAGCTGGGTTTCGCCGCTATCGCTGGATATTTTATCGCAATGGAGATAAACCTTGCTAATAGCATGTTATTTCCGCGGTAATATCCAGCGATAGCCGGCGATAAAAAAAGGCGCGCTAAGCAAGGTTTGCGATATTTATCGCATGTTCTTGCTAATATGCCCCATGGTTTTAAAATTGTTAAAAAAAAAAATCTTCCTAAAATGTTAATAAGTCAGCTATTTCCATTTGCCACTAAAAGAATGTCTATTTTGTTTCTCTATATAAGTTGCTTTACTCAAAGCGGAAGAAGGCCATGCTTTTCTCAAGCGAAAAGTGTCAATTTAGGAAATGTTCCAAATTTGCTCGTTTATTATGAAAACGAGTGGAGAAGCTGAATTCTTTCCCAGGACGCGATGAGCCAATTCGAGATTAGGTGTCCTAGCTGGGAAGCACAACATTATCGGTGTTAGCTATTGCAGACGACAAATCCAATGCCTCACAGAGAACGTCCTGAGGAGGAGTCACCTAACCCAGCAGGAGCAAACGGCACCTGTGGATTCTCAAGGAATGCGTTCATCAGAATCGGAATGTTGTATTCCGCTTTAGGTGTCCGTATATAGGCTTTCCTGAAACATGTCCTTATATAGGCACAATTCGCATTGCCCTTATATAGGCATAAAAACCCAGTCCTTATTTAGGCATTAGCCATGCACTCCAAATACAGGCATGGTCACCGACATCCGTCCACCCTAACGTCACAACGAGTTCTTAGAAACCAGACCCTTAAGCTCTTGGGAATTCCCCTAGCACAGGATTATTGATTTCTCCAAGAACTCATTTATTATGCATGAACCGCTATTCCTTAAGGGTTCATTCCTGACGTCTTCCTCTGTCCGACTTCACGTCAATGCTAACATTCCAAGGCACCTACCAGGTATAAATATACCTTCCCTTGCCCAAGCAAGTTAGGAGGAGTCCTCGACTTTAGAGGAGCCCGTGTCCCGGCCTGACGCACTGAGAAAAGACGCTGTCATCCCTGCTCGCTGAGAATCCAGCCTCCAGTGTTCTGACTCCCTTCGCGGGGTGTTAGAGTTCGAGACTCGGAAGGAGATTCCCACCTCTCGCATTCTCAAGGTATGGAGCTGACTAGAACCTAGAGGGTCTCTTGGCATACTAGACTCTTGGCATACTAGACTATAGCATACCATACTATAGAATACTTCACCTACCTCTTACCTTGCCCTACACTTCGGTTAGGTTAGGTACACTGGGGTAGAACTAGCTTAGAGAAGCATCTTATGAGTACTCGCATTTTTAGCTTATGTTATTAATGTATATGAATATATGTGTCATAGTTAAAAGATAATGCTAGCGCAGTATTATTTCTTTCTACTGCTTACGCTGTACATTATATATCTCGCTTACTGTCTTGTGATCATAACAGCTCATATCTCTTACACGAGAAACAAGACTGTTCAATAAATCCTTTTATTGAAACGCCCGTCTATTCTTTCTGTGTATCTCTGAAGAAACTAAGCATGCACGATTAGCTGAGTGAAACTGTTATCTATTGTTTCCATGATTCTGAGAGTGTTCCGATTCTAAAGGGAAACAAAGTTGTCATGTTTATGCGGTTGCCAGAAACTACTCCCTTCTTGTTTACAAGGAGTTTCTAGTGGCCTCTGAGTTAGCTGGCACAAAGTAATTAAGTTTAATATACTCGATAGGGACATACTGACCTCAGTCCTATGTCAAGCCTATAGGGTATATTATTCCAATGCGCAGAGCCTATTCGGGAAATAGGAACTACACTACATGCTGGGGACAACGCAGAGCATGGGCCTTTAGGGGGTCCAGCATTGCATCCGTGTCCGGAGGCGCATCTGATGGAAATGTTAGACAAAGATCCAACTTGCATTCTTCTCCGGAAAGCAGGAATCGAAGAACAGGTAAGATGCAGTCTACCCAGACTGGTCAAAAGGATAGAAACCAGGAGGCATTGAGTTCTCGCAGGCAAGAAATGCCCAGAAGTTGTTCCATGCGTTCACGGTATTTCCGCTCCAGGAGCATGTTCGCCATTCCCTCGGGAATTGGGCCGTCCAGTGCGTAGCAGTAGTATTATAAATAGGACCCCTGCAATCAGTAATAGGATAAGCGGGAGTCCTCCAAATATGCTTCCCAATACGGAGTGTATAAAATTTGGAATTACTCCGAGGACTGTCTGAAAGGTGCTTAACAGTCCTGACCCTAAAATTTGGAAATACTCCGAGGACTGTCTGAAAGGTGCTTAACAGTCCTGACCCTATGGTCTTAAATAGGTGTACAATACCGCTCGTATCAGACATATTGAAGATACGACCCACCATTTCTGTGAAATTAATGGGGCAGTTTGTACGTATGAGCGCCTGTATCTCACTCGAGGTCCTTGCAACTTGAAGTTCATAGGTTTCTCGAGCGGAGGTTAGGGGCACGGGTTGCTGTAAAAGCATGGCTTGCAGTCTGCTCAAAGTATCAAATTGTATGAAAGAAACGTTCAGTGAAGGCCATAGCGGCGCCTCTCTGACTGTGTTCAGTGGTGGAAACAATACTTGCATACAGCAAGTAACCCTGGAGTTAACGGTGACCACATAGGCGACGCCCGGAAGCATTCCACAGCAACCTTGATCATTTAGCATCAAGTAACTCCCATTCGAGAGTAGCTCGAAAACCGGCGTGATCTTTGCAGCTGGGGTCCCAGTCATGTGACAAGATACGTTTGCTACTGAACCGCTACAGGCTTCGTGTAGAGAAATATCCTGACACATGAGAGAACCGCTTAAAGCTTTCTTGCAGTTTGCACCGCTCAGAAATACTTCTCGATCCCCATTCCGGCATCGATATCTATATGGTAACTCCCAAGATTCCTTAATGTATCCCTTACCCATTTTTTCATATTTGCCTGCCTGCCTTTGCTCAAGGCAATATTGAAACTGAAATGTAGTGACCGGCAGAGTGATCTGGCCATGAATTAGCCATTCAGTTGATGGTAATTCGGCTACAGTGTGGTAACCTTTCCAGTTTCTCAATATGCAGCATTGTATATTTGGCTCCCCTTTGTGCCATTTCTGTCTGTTTATCAGTTAGATTGTATTCTGAAAACAGAGACGTGGTGTTTATAAAACGCCAGGGCACATAGCCTGCACGCAAAGATTGTAGCGTCCAGCTTAGCATCATAATAGAACGTAGCTGAGATTGCCCGTGTTGTAACAAGGCCAGGTCTTGTTCTAATATGTCGATTGCCGAAGACACACTGTTGCCTAAGGAGTAAATCCTGGAGGTTAAAGTTGTTAACCCATTATCCACTACAGCTAATGCCTTCTCTAAGTTAATACGGTCTATTTCCCGTATTCTTTCTGCGGCCTCCTGTTGGGATATTTTCCAGTTTTCATTATAATAGGCATAAATGCCAGCATATATGAAACGTTTTTGACGTGTTTTCCTTGGGCCTGACAAGAAATCCCTAAGGTCTACATCAGGTGTGAGTAAGGTCAAGTGATGTTTCACTTCTGTGAGTGTTGAGGTCTCTAGCCAATCTTAGGCACAACTTCTCAACACTATAGGATGTCACTACCCCTGGGTGTTGTCTCTATACATAGCGTGTATCTGGCCTAGGGATACTAAACCCTTCGGTTGTATTCATAAATCTCTGTTGACAGGTGTTTGTGTCAATGGGCCAAATCAGCCATTTCGTCCAATCAGGATCTGATCTGTTGTACTGGAGAATGTCATCTAATTCTACCCCTTGTGTAGTTGAATTCTGCCCCCCACCCATCTGTGATGGTGTAGGAAACCCGGGTGAGTTCAGTTCCTTGTTCTTGGCTAGTCCAAGACAGGATGTCTGTTGCACAGTTTCATTCAGAAATATAATCTGCTGTGGAATGAGGCATGCTCTAAATAGCGCTGCTTTCCCCTGGACTTGCCAGTCCCTAGAACCCCAGATTGATTTTAAATCTATAGTGTCCTTCCATAGGTCGAAACCCTGTGTAGACAACTGGGCCATTAAGGAAGCAGAGTAAATCTGTTTGGTGTTAGTTAACATAATTTTCTGTGCTGATGTTTTTGCCACTTTGTAATAAAATGACTTTGGGTCAGATGTATTAAACCTGAAAAGTATGTGAACTTCTGTGCAAAGGTTTGCGAACTACCTTTTGAAGGTGTTGGGCAGTGTTCCCACTGGTGGTATTCAAATACATTTCTAGGTGTTATAGATTTGTGTAAGAAATGATGACCATAATGTTGGTAACAGTACAATGTATCATAGTCTGAAGTACCTTCTAACATTTCATTGTTCAGAAATGCTGCAGTTTTTTCTAAATCAGACATTATATTATTTACAGTTTCAGTGTCCCAATCATCAGAAAATGTACTGGAGGTAATGAAATAACTTAAAGAAATTTTAAATACATGTTTAAGCTTTAAAAGTTCAGTCGGACCGAATATATCAAAATCAATCTTGTCCCATACTATACCGTCCGGTATAGGAACAGCTGTGATGTTCACTGAAGACAAGTCTCTTGGTTCACGATGTGAAGACTGGTGTGGTTTTAAAATCAAATTGACTCTTTGGGCTGTAGAGCTCTGCTGGAGGTATCGTCCATTAATAAGCATACTAAAAGTTATAATTAAACCTAGCCAGAAAAGAAAAAATAGAATCCCAGTGATATACCATAGTTCTATCCAAGGTGACACCAGGTAAGTCTTTCTAAAAAAGTTCAAAAAGTCAATGAGTTTCTGTTTGTGTGAATTTTTGGCTGGCGTCGTTTCCGGCTCGCTTGGATCCAGTGAAAACGTATCAAAGTTCATGAAATAGCCAGAAGCAGTTCAATCAATTGTTGGAATTGCATCGGGATTTGTTGAAATTGGATTTTGCTCTTGACGAGGCATGTTGACGTAGATGTCTGTAGTCGGTCTTAATGCAACTTGGTTGTTAATTTGAGTTTCTTCTTGTTGAAGTGGAACGAGTTCCATAGCATTGTTGCTTAGTCCTTCATTCTGTACAGGTGGCTCTTCAAACGTGATGAGTCTTTCTGTTTGAACTTCTTGGATTGTAGCAAGAGGAGGGCGTCTGCTACTGTGAAGTCCACGAGGCCGACTGTTTAGTATCGGCCACATAGTGTGGTTTGATTAAGTCAATTGAGACAAATCTTTTCTCCTTTTTCCCGGCAAGAGGTGGCAGAAGTACAGTTCTTGTGCCTTGGATTGCTAGGACCGTTACAGGCTTTCTGTAGGATGGCCCAAATTCTTTCTTGTCTGCAATCTTTTCTCGGACCAGATCCCCGACTTTTGGGATCCAGACAGGTCTTGCCGTTACTGCCTTGACTTCCACAGTGGTGGTCTGTTTTAAGTGGACGTTGCTTTGTTGTGTCCTGGATTCATTTAGATCCTGTAAAACAGCCAAACGATCATGGATATCAAATGGTTTTTCATCCGCCACTGTGCCTCCACAATCAAGATCAGGTACCCACATTCTTGTCCCAAATTGGACCTCATAAGGAGTGACACCCCCTAGAGAGTTTCTTGGCTGATTGTTTATTGCTCGTTGGACCCCATAAAGGTGATCGACCCATCTACCGCCTTTGCCTAATACCCTAGCTGTTAAAGATTGCTTTAAGTCCCGGTTTTTCCTCTCCACAACAGAATTTCCCTCAGGATGGTACTGAGAGGAGTACCGTAATGCTATGCCCATTCCTTCCACGGCCTCTTTGTAAGCCCGAGAGCTAAACACCGGATCAAGGTCAGAATGTAACGTGCCAACTGCGTATGTGCCGATAAAGACTCGCAAATCTTTTATAACAGTTCGAGCGTCAGCTGAGCGCTGAGGCCAGACCTTGAGAACACCTGACCTGGACGCACACAGACAGACAACCTGATGCTGTCTAATAATGGTATCTGTACCGGACGTGTTGTGGTGGACCCTTTCATCTGCTTGCAGATGTTGCAGTTCCAGACATAGTCTCTAATCTGCCTCCTCATTACAGGCCACCAGTAGTGTTGCTTCAATAAAGAAACAGTCGCCCTAAGTCCCGAATGTACAGAACCTGTCGTGTGCTGCCACAATTAAACTTTGCCTACGATCCATATTTGGTATTACTCTATCCCCCACTACAGGAATCTGAGCATATGGAATGTTTTGTGCATCTAACTTGTAGGAGTACTTGAGTGGAAATTTCTTTGGTACTGCTGTGCTGCCTTTGCGTGAAGCATTGACATCTACCATAATCTCACCGTCTATTCTCGTTTTTGAACGAGTAACTGCAGCTACGGCGGCTGTGCGTACAGCCCCCTTTGCGGCTTCATCAGCCAATGAATTCCCTTCAACGTGAACGCCATCACGCTGATGACTCAGTGTATGTATCACGTGAGCCCTTGGTAGTTTGTTTCTCAACTCCACTACCTGTTCCCATAGCATTTTATGCTTAATTGTGCCACCTTTTGCATCTTTGAACCCGTTTTGTTCCCAATGATGTAAATATTCATTGTACGACTGTACACAGTAAAAGTAACCACACACAATCAGTGTGGGGAATGCCTGTTCCGTATTTACCAGTGCCAGTATAAGTGCTTTTAATTCTGCCAACTGAGCCGTGCAGTCTCCTAGAGATTGTGTTTTAGTGCAACTAGGATGGAACTTTCCATTGCGCATGCGACCTTCAACAATTGCACACGCTGCGCTGTAAGCTTGCTTACTCCCTATGGCCGGTTGAGCAGATCCGTAAGTGTAAATAATATATTCATACTGATGTAGAGGCAAAAGCTCATTTGGTAGAGGATATTCTTGTTCGTATTACAGAAATGCTTGTGTTTTTAAATTTGGATAAAATCTGTATTCAACATCTGTTGCAGTAAGAGAATTAGCCCATTGTATCCATCTGGGATGTAAGGCTTTCGCATTTGGAATGCTAGCTTTTGTAACAGCCTCTAAAGCCGGTACTGGGGTTACGACAATTTTGCGTTTCCCCTGAGCCAGAGCTCTTTCTCTTGCTACAGCGGTCTGCACTGCTGTAAGGATTTTTTCTGTTGAAGTGAAGCGCATCTCTGCGTTTGTGTACAGGTGTGATTTATATGCGATTGGTACTGTTTCTCCTTCATTGAAAGTTAAATAAGTGTACCCGCATTGACCCGCTATTACTCTGATCACTAAGTTGCGTACGTTTACGCGTGTCTGTAAATGTTTTGAAGCTATCATGTCTTCCTGTAGTGAACGTAGGATATTGGTATGTTCCTGTGTCCATTGTCTGACTGAAAAATCAGGTTTTATTAGGTTGTAGAAAGGTTTTTTCTCTTTCTGCGTAATCCAAAATGTATGTTCCACCAAAATTTAGGAATCCCAGAATTGATTGAAAATTCTATAATGATTTTGGAGGTTGAAGCAGCGCACACTTTTCTAAAAAGGCTAGGCTTTTTCCTTCACTTGACAGCTCGTATCCTAAAAATAGGACACTGAGGTGGGCAATTTTTGATTTTTTGAAATTACATTTATAGCCCTGAGGCGAATCCCATAATAATGGTGCTCACCCTGGTCAAGTGCCTCGGTAAGTCATCATCCGTCAGATAAATATCATCTACATAGGACAATGCTTCTTCATCCAAATTTTGGAGTAACTCTGTTACTTGTGCTGAAAATACCCCAGGGCTATTTTTATACCCTTGGGCTAGTCGACAAAATTGTCGCTGGGACCCTAACGCACTGAATGCAGTCAGATACCTGCTTTCAGGCGCTATATTGTGGCAGAAAAATCCATTTGAGATATCAAGTGTTGTTTTGTATTTTTTGCGCACAATGTTATTCATTAATGCGGCACTGTGTGCATTTTGAACTGCAAATGTCTTTGTGCAAGTGTTTAAATGTCTGTAATCCAAAACTAAACGATATGTGTTGTCAGGTTTCATTACGGGAAACAAAGGATTGTTCATAGGTGAAGTGCAATTTTCTATCACCCCCTGGTATTCAAGTTGATCAAGGATCTCCCTGACTTGTTTTTTAGCTTCCTGCTTTATAGGGTATTGCCTTTGAGCATTTGGGGAAACTTTTAACAGGATCACGTGGTGGGTTGAATCCTCATCCCAACCAACATGATTTTTGTACAATGCAGGAGCTAGGGCAACCGCCCACTCCTGCGCATATGCATGTTTTAGGTGAATGGGAATGAGGTCGGAAAATGCTGGAAAAATTATCGTTTCTCCCCTAGGGCACTCCATGACGAATGCTGGCGGCCAGTCTTGTTCTGCTAATAGAATGTCATAACCAGATGACAGATTTTTCCAAAAGAGACCTTTAATTTTTCTGGGCTTGTCCCCCTCCATCCGGAGTGTTATCTCATGTAACTTATGTGGGACACTTACCCGAGTGTCACCAGAAATTCCTTCAGGTTCTGGCGAGCTATTGTTACTTCTGCCGCGCTGTCTAGCATCGTCAGAGCCCATTCCCCGTTCAGAAGCTGTGTCCTCAGAATTCTGGGCATGTCTGATCTTGAGACCTGCTACCTTCTTCTTTTTGAACTGAGGTTGCTGTTTTTGTTTATCTTCTTTTTAGGTGCGTAGTCCGCAGCGCTGCTGCGTAGTCTCTGGACTTTGTACGCTCCTCTGACCGTCCTTCCCTCTCAGAGTTTTTTGATGAACCCTGAAAGGAACGAGAGGAACGAGTATCAGTATCCTGATACCTGTCAGGTTTTTTAATATTATCCCTATTCCTGAGGTTATACCTCCTTTCAGAGGGCTCCTGTTGAGGAGACCTACCTCTGGATTGAGATCTGCTGTCTTTAGACTTTTGTTGTTTTTTATTTTCCCACTTCTTTTTAGAAGAAGTAGGTGTCTGCTTTGTAGTGTCCTTTTCAGGACTGCCCATCAGTTGTGGTTTTAATGCTTTCCCACCTAGACTGTCTTTGCCTAGTTCTGCATACACAGTTTCAATTATTTTGGGTAGTTTGTGTTGTTGATCTACTAGACTGAACTCCCTTAGGCATTGGCGGATCGCCACTGAAGCTGCTTCCCCCTTAATGTTAGCTAGTATTATGGCTGATACCTGTTCGTAGTTACCTAGTAACTTCATCCCTAAGTTAAGGGCAGGCTCTGCTCCATACTCATTTTGTATCTGTCTCAATATGTCAGGTACTACTGCTAATGACGGGATACCATGTGTTCTGGTATATATGGCAGCAAAGACTGAACCCCAAGAGGTGCAATCCTCTACTTGTGGTGTGATCCCCATGGGCAAGCAGATTGTTAGAATTCTGTGTTTATCATAGGTGGTAGTATTCGGGAATACCGCCTCAAGCTGAGTTATTTTCTGAGCTATCCAGAATGGTATTTGTTTGCGTTTTGCGGGTATTTTGCCCATTACCGCGTGTAATGCTTGAGGAGTCATTTTATTTCCTGTACCCTGAGCTAGAGTACTAGTTACTGCACCTGGTGCAGGTTGGATTGTTAAAGTCCTCATGACGAATTGTGTCAGGTTTCTGTAGATTTTAATTAAATCTCTGTGTTGTATGAGTAATTCTGGCTGTGGCATTGTTCCAATGTCAGGATGCGGTGTGTAAGCCGCTAGTATTGGCCATGTGGCCCCGTCTCCTCCGAGCGGGCCTAATCTTACTCTTTCTCGTACGTGGGGTAGGGCGCCATTAAACCAGTAATGATGTTCCTGGTAAGTGAGTGGAATCTCTATGTCCTCAAATGGACAATATTCCTGTGGTGCATTTCCTGCTATTTAGTAGTGAAATGTCTTTGTTATGGCATTTGCTGCTGGTAATGTAACCCATGAATAGAACACCTCTGTTTTGTTTGATTCGTGTGCCTCAATCACGAAAACTACCATGCCACCCCCGCTTGTAAACCATTTTCTAATAGTCTTAGGGTGACTGTCATTCTGAATTTTGGTGCAATCTGTATTGCATCTTCAGGATCTTCTCCTCCTTCTAAAAGGAAGAGGTCAACTCTCGGGTCCCCTGCCTCGGTATCAGGCATGTTTAGAGGAAGAAGTGTTCAAAGGGAACTAAGATGAGGTGTTATGCACAATTTAGGAACTAAATGTCCTTCAAGCTTGTTTAACCAACAGCCAATAAATAGTATTCTCGTACTACTCAGCTGTGGCGGAGTTTGTGCCCACCCACTCCAGACGTCTCTAGGGTTTTGTGAGTAGGTTCTCTGAGAATAGCACGACTGAACTACTCAGATTCTACTGTTAAATAAGTACCCAACCAACGTTGGTGGCGCCATGTTGTGTAGTTCCTATAGTACCCATGCAGGACTTGCGTGTTTGGATAACATAAACTGTGGGCTTGGTGACTGACTGGCTCTGTGCACCCCCACCGCGTATGTTAGCCGGATTTGCATTAGCTAGCTCACAGTGCCACTAGAATCTCCTCTTATCGGGGAGAGATTAGTTTCTGGCAACCTTAGATCATGACAACCCTAATTCCTCAGAATCATGGAAACAATGTACTACTTTTCGCTCAGTCACTCGTGCTTACTTATTCGGTTTGTCTCAGAGAGTTACACAGAATAAACAGTCTGGGCGTTTCAATAAGTATTTATTGAACAGTTGTTATTCTAGTGTAAAATATATGTGCTGCAGTAACCAGCAGACAATAGCAGAGATATATTATCAGCAGTACGATCAAAGTGAAGGGATAGAACAGTTCTACCATATTGCAATAATCATGAATACATACATGAATATAAAAAGCATTATGAAAAGTGCGCGTACTCCTACGATGCCTAACTAGATGTACCTGAGTGTACCTAGCATATGTGTAGGTCTAAAAGCCTAAGAGCCAAGAATCCTTCTAGGATTTAGTCGAACCCCCATACCTGAATAGAGAGAGTGTGGGACCCCGTCCTGGTCTCGAGTTGGACACCTCACAAGGGCTGTGTTAGACCCCTGTCAGCTGGAGCGACTGCATACAGGAGCCTCAGCTTCTCTGGTCAGTGTGTCAGCATGGAAGTCTCGGTTCCCTCTGTCTTATTGGGGTAAGATGTGGTGTATTTATTCCCTGAAGACTGTAGTTGCTTCGTATGGTTTGTATTGGCCCTTGTTAGACTTGAGGAAGACGTCAGGGGTGAACTTTGTATGTACATATTATGCAGGTGGTGTATTCCTAGAGAGTCATGCATAATTGATGAGTACAGTGTGGGCCTGTGTTTGGGAAAAACCCTGCTGTATTCAAAACCACAGGCTAGATAACGTTCAGCCCTCAGAGCTCGTTGTGTACTAGCGAGGACCAATGTAGGTGAAAGATCATGCCTATATTAGGAATCATGACTATAATAGGACATGTACAGTTATGACCATAATAGGGCATATGCGGCTTTGACCATAATAGGGCAAGTACGAATATGACCGTATTAGGGCAAATATGAATACGTCCATTTTAGGGCATGTATGAACGGGTCTACATTAGGGCCTCTATACGGGACATAACATACTCAGGAACAAATTTCTGCCCTAGGTCCTTGGAACTCTTCTCACTGAGCCCACCTGGACTGCTGTCTTCTCTCAGGATATAGCTTGCTTGTTATTTTACTGTTCTGACTTTCTGTCCTATCATGAAGGCGATCCCGCCCTCAAAGAGATCCCCTCATATAATATTCCTTTCTCTACTATATTTATATTGATTGTATTTGTCTCTGTTCTCTAACAAGAGTAAAGTGGTCTGATATCCGTGAGGGTCTTGTTCATGCTAAATAAAACCATCAAAATAAATAAATAAATAAATTAAGAACTCAGACATGGGGGTAATGTCATGATTATGGATGTTGAGATGTATGAAAAAGAGGTTATGCGACAGCTAGCACAATCAGAATGCTATGAAGTGATCGCAACTGAAAAGTATAAAAGCTCTGTACACCAGTGCCAAGAAAGCCTGATAGAATGGAGGGATAGGGGGATCTTTGTTTTTGAAGAATATAGTTTTTTAAGGTCTGATTATCCACAGAATCTATCCTTTTATGCACTTCCCAAAGTAGATAAGAGTTTGATTAATCCCCCGGTGAGACCGATCATCTCCTCAAATGGAGGTTTCTTGGAAAATACCGCCATCTATATATACGCCTTTTTATTCCCCTTTGTGATGACTCTTCCTGCATATTGTCTGGATAGTGGGGACTTTCCCTGTAAAATCCAGAATTTGGTTTGGGCAGACTCATTCATTATGATGGTTCACTGACAGAATATCTATGTAAAAAATATAGATGTAAAAAATATCGATGAAAAAAGATAGAATGCAAAAATATCGACTCCCTATACTTAAACAGGTAAGTACAAAAATAGAGTAAAACAAACATATCGATGTTAAAAATATAGTTGTACAAAATATCGATTTTTATATATAGATAAAATGATAAATATTAAATATGTTACATAATTAAATTAGTTTAATAAAAATAAAGTAGATTTATTATAAATTTTAACAAATATAACAAATATACTTAATTAAAAAAAGTTAAACACGCAAACATAATAATTAATATATATATAGATATATATTTACTTTAAAACAATTAATGAACAATCAAATTAGGTTTATTTTATAATTTTAAAATTACATTAAAATGTACATATATATATATATATATATATATATATATATATATATAAATTCCAGAGTATGCTCCTCCGGATTGATAGGGACCCAAGGAAAGTGGCGCGCACGCCGGCAGAGCGTACCAGCAATCAATATCCCTTAGTTAAGCACAAATCCACGCGCTCTCAGGGCAATCAAACTCCGCTCACAATAATGTTCTGCAAGGTTGTTTATTCACTACGCGTTTCAACTGCGTCCGCAGCCTTGTTCACGTGAAAAGTGCACAGTGGAAAAGATAACTATAAAGCATTGTGGGTATAGAAAACATAAACAAGGGACAATACTCAAGTGAGTATGGCAGACATCTTGGAGTGGTTGAATTGGAAAGAGTGCAATAATGAAATAATGAAAATACAGGGAATATCATAAACCCAAAATATTATATCACATCACAAAGTTTGAAATATGACCAATGTTACAAACGCGCTGGTGTCCGAAAAACGTAGCAGGACCATACCACATAGTATCAGCGTATTGCATCGCACACGATCATTCAAGATGAAAAAACTTAATGCAATCTCCGGATGTAAACAAACACAAGGTGTAGTGCATGGGCAGGGTACTGCTTAGCGTCCAATGCATAATAAGTGATGGGGACTGAAGAATGAATGTACATTAAAGTGTCGCCATGTAAATTGTGATGGTATGATCAGCAAGTGCCGAAGCATACGTCTAAAGTAACAGCGTGCACTACTAGGCGATCCTTTAAAAAGAAAATATACATTGGCAAGGTGCAATAAAATAAAGGGTAGAGGGCCTCATTGGCAAGTGCCAAATGTGGTCCTACTAACACGAGAATGTCGCCTAATGTGGATGACAGACTGCTGACCAATGATCAGCATATGATTAATCATCCTAAATACAGTGTGCACTGCTAATGTACGAAAAAAGTGAATAACATCACATGGTACAGCGATGTACTCGCGCAAGTGCGCGTCCAAAAGATGTGTGTAATGACAGGGTTGACCAGTGCTAAAAGCGTACTGGAACAAGCTTATGAAAGTCCAACACCCTGGTACAAGCAACAGTCCAACTATTCACGGAAGAAAGGGATGTGACTGCCAACTGCCCATCAGTTCTAGTTGTGCCCCATCGTTGGTACATAATTATCTAATCAGTGGTGTCCGGTGAAAGTGCCAATGACGAAGAATGGAAAAAAGGTTAGGATGCCCGTGCAGGTGAATACAAGTGAATGGGCTCCTTCCTTTCCTCCTATAAAAAAGCAAAAGAAAAAGACAAAGATTAGACATTAAAAACAGTGAAAGTCAGCTAAGATATCAGATATGCTAACAACGTAGTTGTTAGAGTCAAACAAATAATTCTGCTTAATGGTACAATTTCTAATGCACAGTAACATGGTCAAAAGAGTATCGAGGAAGGAAAAATAAAGAATATGCAGAGAATGTAAAGGAACCCTGTGGTCAAAGGAGACTGTTCTCTTAGGGCTTAAACTGGGTGTAGAATGCAGATGTGGATTAGTCTTCTCTCAGATGTATTGCAAGTTCCTCATCTACATTGAGCCCCCCTGGAATCTTAGTTTGAAAGTCCACAATATACTTGGACTCCCTCTGTCGTAGTTTGAGAACTCTGTTGCCCCCTCTGGGGTCTTTGTTGATTTGTTCTAAAATGAAGTAACTCAGGTGGGATGTGTTCGAAAAGTGTTTGTCTTGAAAATGGCGTGCAACGGGGTATTTGGGATCCCTGTTAGTAATGGCTCTGCTGTGTTCAAGTATTCTCTTTTTAGCTATAAGGGTAGTACTGCCGATGTACCACATCTTACAGTGGCACTCGATAGCGTATACAACGTGAGTTGAACTACAAGTGAGGAACTGGGTAAGAGACTTATTCACGTAGTTATATACCACTTTGTTTCTGAAACTACTATTTCTGCAGGCCTTACAATGGCCGCAAGGAAAGAAACCAATCAGACCATGTTCATACCTATTGGGGTAGATGGTGATATCGCTATGTACTAGCATGTCTCTCATGCTTTTACCTCTTCTGTATGTGATGTTAGGTCTATCAGGGATGATATCTCCTATTGTACTGTCACATTTGAGAATGTCCCAATTCCTAGCAAGGATGTGTCTGATGTCTTTGGAATCTGATGTGTATGTCATGATGATTCTGGTGCTTTCCTCCCCTATGTCCATGGTGGGTGTAGTACTCTCAGATATGGTAAGTGCTCTGTCTACTCCATCAGCTCTGGCTTTTGCTTTCTTGATCACCCAATTCGGGTACCCTCGCGCCCTAAAGCGCTCAATCATGATTTTACTTTCCTCCTGGTACGCTTCCTCTGTGTTGCAATTCCTTCTTGCCCTCAGCAGCTCACCGTAGGGAATGCTCCACTTGAGAGCCTCCGGGTGGCTGCTGAGGGCATGAAGGATACTGTTACCTGCTGATGCCTTCCTAAACAGAGCAGTGTGCACTTGATTGTTCTTGATGGTAAGGTTAACATCAAGGTATTCTGCGCTGGTTCTGCTGATGTTGCCAGTAAGTATTATGTTACACTCATTATCATTGAGTTTCTCAATAAACTCACTGGCCTCATGATCTGAGCCTCTCCACACGATGAAGAGGTCATCGATATACCTGAGCCACATTGTAACATGGCACAGGTACATCGCAAGTCCTGGATCGGCGGAAATGGTTTCCTCCCAGCGCCCCATGAAAAGATTGGCGAAACTGGGAGCAAAGCACGATCCCATCACCGTGCCTGTCGTCTGTCTGTAGAGGGCCCCATTAAACATGAAGATATTGTTTGTTAAACAATACTCCGTCATCTCTAGGAGCATCTGACTATGATCTCGGAATCTGATAGGTCTAGTGCCAAGGTAATGTGCGCAAGCATCCAAGCCTTGTTGGTGGTTGATGATGGTATACAGGGAGTGCACATCCAAAGTAATAAACATGAACTCATTATCCCAATCTATATCCTGTATGCGGTTCAAAAAGTCCTTTGTGTCCCTGATGTAACTGGGAAGTTTAACCACAAAGTCTCTAAGAAAATGATCCACATATTTAGATATGTGTTCCGCCACACTGCCTCTAGAGGAAACAATGGGTCGCCCAGGTGGTCTAATGGGATCCTTGTGTATCTTTGGCAACAGATAAAGTACCGGAAGTTTGGGATAATCATTTTTAAGGTAACAAAACTCCTCCCATTCTAGTATCCCTTTGTCTTTCCAGATGGTGAGTTTATCCCAAATGGTGAGTATACTGTTATTGTATATATCAGATGAGATGGGCATGTAGTACCTAATGCCCTCTAGTTGTCGTAATGCCTCTGCTATATATTGTACTCTATCCAGGATGACAACATTGCCCCCTTTGTCTGCAGGGCGAATGACAATGTTGTCATCCTTGGTAAGAGCTTTCAGGGCTTGTGTTTGCTGGAGGGTTAAATTCTGCACACTTCTTTTAGGCCTATAGGTTTTGTGCCTATGTTTGCTGAATGACCTACTGACACAGTCATGGAATGTGTCCAAATTGTCGTGAGGTAATATAGGTAGAAAAATGGACTTGGGTCTAAATCCTGTGGCTGCTGAGGCGTCATGTACAATTTCTAGTTCATCTAGGACTTGGGTGGTACCGACCTCTAGCTCATTTATGTCCACATTACGCTCCAATTCTATCATAGTGACCAGGGTATCGATGTCACTAATGTTCAGATTATCATGATCAGTAGTATTGTCCATACCCACTCTTTTATTACTATGGTCTAATCTCTTGAGTTTGTGCCATTTTTTTAATTTTAGTTTTCTCACATATTTAAAAAGGTCTATTCTGGCATTAGTATAGTTAAAGGAAGATGAAGGGCAAAAGGAAACTCCTAGGCAGAGTGTCTGTTTTTCAATGTCACTCATCGGTCTCTTTGAAAGATTAATGATAGTTTTATTAACCGTTGTGATATCCATCAGTAAGCCTTTCTGGAGCGCGTCTTGCTGTTTCCCATGCCGCCCCATCCTCTGCCTCTTTTGCCATCGTTGTTGGACTCTTTTGCGTCTGTTCCTGCGTTTCCTCGTCCTCTGCCTCTCCCCCGGCCTCGTTGTCCCCTTGTTCTTGGTACAGGGGTTTCCACTGCCGTCATCCGGCCCCGGCGCATGTGCCGGTACTCGTCTAAAAAAGTCGCTGGACAGGTAGTACTCTCGTCAGCAGAGGGATTGCCTGTGGAGACATCAGACTCACTGCCACTGGCCGTTGAAATCTCTGACACTGAGTTATCCCTGTTCTCCTCCATTCCAGTGTGTGGCATCGTCGGTTGGTTGTAGAGATGGTCATATTTTCTACTGAATGTTAATATTCTGCCACATTCATAGTCTTTGTAATCCCGATTCAGTTTCCGCTGCTTGCGGGCTTTTATGTCCTCTTCATGCTTTTTAAGGCGCTCTTTCATGGTGACTAGCGCTTTGTTTAAGGTCTCAGTGTCTGCATCAGTTTTGAGATCCTCCATGATCTCTTGAATCTGTTTCAGTATCGCATCACGATCGATCCAAGCGTACTTAATCAAGATTTCTTGCATCCTTTTCGAGCTCAAAGAAGAGTTTACAGACCACTCTTCTAGCATCTTAGGATTAGGCGTCTCATAGGTAGGGGTTGTGAAAATTCTAAGCCCTCTTGGTGCCATTCCCTGATCGACATAATTCTGTAGGGAGATGGCTTCCCACCATTTTGAGATCTCTGTCCTTTTAAGTTTCTCCAGTTTGCGCAATTTGTCTTCTATTGGTTGAATAGTGGGGTTCTTGTTCTCTGTTGTAATTATCGGTCCCTGTTTCCTAGTGAACATAACAAGAGCAGCTGCTCTTCTTTCCTCCTCTTCCTCAATAGTGCACTAAACTTGCAGAAAAATGTCTCTGTAACGAAGTTCGATGCCCCCCTGTACAATGTCAGGTTCTTTCTGCCATACAACCAAGTGCCAAAAGACAAGAGTACTGTAGCACTCACAGGCTCAAATGACTAATCACGGAGTACACCAGGATCTACCACAATGTGACTGCAGTGTGGTTGATTTCGAGTGCGTGCAAGCGATCAAGGAGCCACTTACCGCTCAACACCCCCGCTGCCCCGGGAAGACGGGATGCGACACACAAGACCGTGTGTCCCTCAACCACCTCGCAGAAGGGACGGAAAATGCAAGCGCGGGCTTACCTCATAAACTCTTGTCGTCCGCAGATCATCGGCTCCTCCTGTCGTCCTGTATACAATGTTATGTGGCTGGTCCAAGTTCGATCCTCACGTAATATAAATTCCAGAGTATGCTCCTCCGGATCGATAGGGACCCAAGGAAAGTGGCGCGCACGCCGGCAGAGCCTACCGGCAATCAATATCCCTTAGTTAAGCACAAATCCAGGCGCTCTCAGGGCAATCAAACTCCGCTCACAATAATGTTCTGCAAGATTGTGTATTCACTACGAGTTCTCAACTGCGTCTGCAGCCTTGTTCACGTGAAAAGTGCACAGTGGAAAAGATAACTATAAAGCATTGTGGGTATAGCAAACATAAACAAGGGACAATACTCAAGTGAGTATGGCAGACATCTTGGAGTGGTTGAATTGGAAAGAATGCAATAATGAAATAATGAAAATACAGGGAATATCATAAACCCAAAATATATATATATATATATATATATATATATATATATGTATAAATAGATTTTATATTATTGGTATATATATATATATATATTACCTACTGGCGGTCGCCAGTAGGTAGTTATAGTTAGAACCTAGTTTCCATAGGAAAAGCATTTTTTGATTTGCTAATAACTTTGGCGACGTTTGACGAATCTTCCTGAAATTCTCCAAAATAAAAGTCTATCCAGGTCAGCTCCTATCCTGAAAGTTTGGGGGTGATTCGTCAAGCGGGGGCTGAGAACAAAGGGGGGTCCCAAAACTCGTTTTCTCCATGTTAATTTCCATAGGAAATTTTGCGACGAGCTGCAGCTCGAACTGCTGAACGGAATTACCCCAAATTTGGCAGAACGGTAGAGCTTGGTTCAGAAAGCGACCTTTTTTTAAAATGGTGTAAATCCGTTCAGTAGTTTTTGAGAAATTCAAAAAATAAGAGTTTCGATATCTGGGCGGAGCCTAAGTCGCGTGCGCGAGCTTCACTGTGATTGGCTGCTAGCACTCCAAACCAGGAAGTGTTGGCAGCCATCTTGTGGCTCGGTAGAAGCGAGTCACCCAAAAATGGAGAAACAAAGGTATAAAACAAGAGAAGGGGGCAGGGTAGAAAAACCCTGACCCACTAGGTCTGCTCAGGGGGTCCCAGGAGGACCCCCAGGGCCCAAAAAGTCATTAAAAAAAAAAAAAAAGGCAAAAATTCATGCTGGGGTCGCGGGTTCTCGCGTTTTATTTTAATGAGGCCCTTGGGTGGGCTAGGTTGCGGGGGTATTTCTTAAAAAATAAGAGCAGGGGCTCGCAGGGGTGGCGGGGGGCCGCTGGGGTCCGCGCAGCCCCAGGGCTTCACTTATGTTGGGAGGGGGTTGCACGGCCCCCATTCTGGAGCCTTGTATGTGCTTGTAACTTTGGCGTCGTTTGACGAATCTTTATGAAATTATCCAAAAGTTTCTCTTTATTGGATTAGCTCTTATATTGAAAGTTTGGGGGTGAATGGTGTAGGACGGGCTGAGAAAAAAGAGGGTCCTAAAACGTGTTTTCTCCATGCAATTTCCATACGAAACTTTACAGAAGACTACAGGTGAAACTGCTGAACGGAATTACGCCAAATTTGGCAGGGAGAAAGGTGATGGTCCAGAAAGCACGCTTTTGTTTAAATGGTGTAAATCCATTGAGTAGTTTTTGAGAAATATCAAATTTTACAGATATCGATATTTGAGAATTCTGACATGTGATTGGCTGAGGGGTTACAAGCAGCAGCTTGCGGCTTATTGGCTGTGAATGGTTGAAACCAGGAAGTGTTGGCAGCCATTTTGTGATTTACTCCGTCAGCTCGCATCTCTCCGTGTAGAAGCCATTGGGTTCGTAGTTTTACCTCTGCGAGGCAACACTGGCATCTGTGTCTGTGTGAGATATGCCTTTCAGGCTGCCTCTCCTCATATCACCAGGTCGCGGCTATGTCTTTAGAAGCCCGTCCGTCGGCTCGGAGCTCTGTGAGTCAGTCTGTCGGCACGACCCCCTACACTACCCAAAGACTACCCAAACACCACTGCACTGTCGTAAACTCAAAAACACTACCCCAGCACGATCCCCTATACTACCGAAACACCAGTGCACTACCCTAAACCCTAAATCTACCCCCAGCACGACCCCCTACCCAAACACCACTGCACTACCCTAAACCCTAAAATACTACCCCCAGCACAACCCCCTACACTACCCAAACACCACTGTACTACCCAAAAGCATAAAACAGTAGCAGTCCGTCGGCTTGCAGCTGTGCGTCTGCGAGCCATCGTGTCCCTAGCTGTACATGTCCGAGTGAGTCCGTTAGGTGATAGGTGTGTGTCTGCTAGCAGGGCGGTTGGCCCGTTGGTGTCCCTTTGCGAGTTAGACCGGAGCTCTCCCTCTGCGAGCCAGCATGCTGGTGTGCGTTTCCGAGCCGACGGCCTGTAGCTCACACTGTGCGAGCCGAGCCGACGGCCCGGAGCTCTCCCTGTGCGAGCTGAGCCCACGGGCCGCAGGTGTCCCTCTGCGAGGCTGCTCGACGGCCCGCAGGTCTCCCTGTGCTAGCTGGATCGCAGCTGTCACTCTGCGAACCGATATTGGGAATATAAGGCGGCTCTAAAAAGAGCCCTTGTGTTTATTAGTTGGAGCTACATATAAATGCGGATGCACAGCTTCAGGTTATTCAGAAAAACTCGATTTCCCTGATCTGTGAAGTGTACTCCATCACTTCTGTAGATATCAGCCATATGAAAACGTATGTTATTGTTGTAGATCGACCCCATTCTATGGTCTCTGAGGTATGCAGACACAGCTTTGTTGACATTCTTCCTAGATTTTTCAATCTGAGGACAAAATTGGTTTGACCATTTCCACTTCTGTCTTTGGCATATATTGGAATATACAAAGACAGTTTGAGGCAAAAGCAATGTCAATTGTCGAAAGGTGTCCTTCATTATCATTTCCAAACCTACCCCAGTCAATGTGCCTAGGTCGTTTCCACCACAGTGCACAATCATGAGGTCAGGGTGTTGAAGATGCAAACAGGTTTTAACCAAAGGCAACAATTGGTGCCACTTCAATCCTCTTTGTCCAAACCATTTAATGTCCACATTTTGTAAACCTAGGTCTAAGTCAATACGTCTCTGTTCTGCATACCTCTTGCACTAGAAAACATAGCTATGTCCTACGATCCACACTAGCATTTTGAAGGTATGGCTGGGAGGAATGGATAGATGTCTGCAGCTCATGCAGTCCGTTCGTAGAATAAGAGATATGTTTAAAGATGGGGAACTACTTTTTTTTGGCATACAAAACGATACCTGATTGGGAGATGAAAAGCATTGTTTTTTAAAAGTAGGGTGCACATTCGTTTGGTGGAAAAGCATCTTTGTGATTGGTTAAGAAAAAGCAGTTTAAACGTGGAATACATATCATAGGATAACATTTGCTCAACTCAACCACACCTGCTACTTGCATTTGGAAGGCACTGTTCGAACTTAAAACAATCGTGAACTTTTAACCTGCACGTGCCGTTAAATGTTCGAGAAAATGTTGCAAAAAAATATCGTTAGGTTTAAAATAATTGATGAACTTTTAACCTGCACGTGTTGTAGAATGTTCTAGAAAGTGTGTTGATAGAATACGTTGCACTTCTGACTTCTATGTGTCCTTGAATATTCAAAAAACTGTTTATATGGAAAATTAAAAAAAAACAATAGAGAGAAGTTTTGAAACCTAAAAGAATCAAGGAACTATTCTAATTTGTTCATTACATGTATTTATGTGTGGAGCAACAAAATTACAGACACAACAGCACCAGGAAGAGGAAGAAGCAGGGAGTGGGGGGACGGGGGAAGATGGCCACAATGGTACACATGCACAATTAAGTACAGCACAACTATAGACAAACCAGGGCCAAAATGAAACACACCAACAAGGAGCACAAGTCACACAACCCGCCAACATCACACCACTGAACAAGCATAGAAGTGAAAACCACACTGCCGGAAAGGGAGAAGGGTGAACAAAATCTCACATGAAGGGACATCTCACACACAATGCAGCACACACACATAGGAAGCAGAGTACACCAACATCCAACACAATGTTGTCCAAACACAAAGATTCGCACAATCGAACACAGGACACAAATGCACTCGCCTGAGGCGGATAAGCGTCCAAAAGCGTCAGTACGAAACAGGCACATGAGAATGCATAAGTACAAACCCACAGTCCGGATGGGGTAGCAATTCACGTATGGCAGGCAGCCAGAGAGTCCGTGACACACACATTGGCATACAAATGAAGACACTACACATTTGGAGACAAGTGAAAATGTGGAAACTTTATATAAAAAGTGCGTGTCAGTACGGCCAAGAGTAGTGCCACGATATGCAGAGAAATGCAGCAGCATGGCTGAATAAGGAACGTAGGAAAACGTCCATGTTCACCTCGGGGTAGTCCATCACCAACACATGTCAGTGTCAAGCAGCGTTGGTTGTCCGCGCTTCGTACATGATTCGACGCCAATGCAGCCATGTCCACTGTTGTTTTGGGACATGTGACCAGATGTACAACATGCAATGATGCGGAGGGACACGTGCAATGTGGCACATTGAGTCGTGGTTGGAGGTACCTTGTCACTCGTCCATGAACGCGAGTGCAGCTGCGTAAGCCACTATCTCTAATGAGTGATGGTTGGCCACAATATTTGACATGTCGTCGACGTAATCCATCAGCTGACCGGGACAGATGTGCTGACTCCAACCACTGTACCCAATGTGCACCAAAGCAGAATCGGGAAGTGGGTCAATTTGCTCACTGCATACTACGACACGTGCAGTCTCCCAGGCCCAGTTCCCAACATGCATGCCAAACATCCATGCATGCCATAAACGGGCATCACCATGACAGTCCTGGTCGTGGGCCAACAGGGGGCGCACACACCTGTCGTAATCCATGTCAGCTACCGACTCGTTGGAGAGGCACACGTCCAAGCACCACTCAGATAGGCATGTGCGACATTGCAATACAGGTTGAACGCAGGTGACGTCCGCAATGCGGAAGCACAGCCAGTAAGTGATCCGCAGTACTGCCAAAGGCAGTGCACCCAGGACATGCAGCAGACGTGCAAGGTATAGGTGGACGTGCATGGAGTCGACCATGTGTTCGGGATGCTCTGCCATTGCGTCAGTGGCTCTGCTTGTAGCTGCACTGGCTTGCCGTGTGCCAGTCTTGTGGATGAAATGGCACAGCTTGGTGCAATGAGCCGGGTCTGTGTGCAATGGGTGCAGGGCAGGGGTGTGGTGGGAGTACGTGTGAAGACCATTTCACGCACGCTAACTATGATGAAGGACTTTTGAGTATGGGATGTGTACTCGTTGTTCTCAAATCGGGCAGTGCGTAGTGTGGGAGACGGATGCAAATATTATCGTATCTGTCAAGGGGGGACTGGCCATTTGCAAGTTCCTTCTCGGAGCAGCAGATGTGCTACTGCAAGATAGCTCAGACAAAGAACCTTTCATCCCTACAGTAAGTTCTCCAGCTGCATTCATACAGGATGTGTACAAAGGCCGGTCGTGGGTGTTGTGGGATGTCTGCGACCCTGGTCATCATGGATGAGATGCCCAGCACGTGGCACATGGGCGGGTTCACTGTGTGTTACGTTGCCAAACAGCTGCTCCTCCCTCCCACGAGCCCCCACACTTTTGTACGGTACACTGTTGTATCCCGTGCACTCCTACGGCACACCATTGTAATGCCTATTCGCGCATGTCCTGCGGCATTCCAACCACACCGTGAGACTGCAGTTTGGAGCCGGTGCATGCCACTGTACAACATCGACTGCTGCGGCCCTTGTGGCGGCCACACCAGAACACAGAGACACACGTACCGCACTTCCTGAACACGGACATGTCCGAGACACCCCGTTCCCCTTGCCGGATAGGCAGACCCCTGCGCTGACCTGTGTATGCCGGACCAGCACACGCCGCTTGTGCATGCAGGAGGATGCGTGCATAGCTACATGTCCAGGCTCACTGCCAACGCTGAGGTGACATGGTAACGTCCGCTGACACTGTGATGTTGCAGGGCCGGTGCCTATCATGCTAACACAATGACCACACAGACACACTTGGTCAGATGCGGGTTCGGGGGCGTTGGTGGTCCTGGGGTTGTTGCGATGAGTGTTGTAGACCTCATGGGTATCCGTGTATCATGCAGATTGACTGTATGGCACCTGTGGGTGTTTCGGTGTGGCTCTTGGCTGTGTTCCCTTTCATGCTGCAGGTAGTCGTCCTGCTTAACACCAGCAGAAAGCAGGTGTAAAATCCCTGGTGCTAACGCGGCTTATCGCCGGAATTTGTTTCGCATCGCAGTTGTTGTCAAAGTTGTGATGTGGTTTTTTCGTGTACAGAAAAATAAACAAACTGGGCAGTGTATCCCATCAAGATCCAGCACCTGACCCACTATTCCCAATCAATATAAATACAATGACATTTCTTCATTGATTTTGTGTGTACACTGTAAGTGTACCCACTACCACAGTGCAATTCAATACAGGATTTTTGTATTTAGAATAAATCGCAAAGGTGCACCTCGTGTCTTTTTGCACAGGAACGCCTACTCTGCATTTCATTATCAGCACTTTAATGCAACTAAAGTTGAGATAAATATAACACACTATTCAGAAGCTGGTGCAAACTGCAGACATCACCAGTATTCCCGTGATAACTGCCCCAAAATTTAACACCATGGTGGACACCACGAAATAACAGTAATAAGAACAAGAAAGAGTCACACAGCACTTAAGTAACAACCAAAAACTTTATTGAATTTTTTTTTTTTTATCAAACTTTATTTTTTCGTAAACGTATATATAAAGGATAAACTAAATTTAACAAACTGAACACAAAACAACAAGGCGGAAGACTCCTGTCGGGACCATGAATGTCGACTGACACAGCCTGGAAAATAAAGCACAAAATAAGGACGTGTGTAATGCGCATATCAAAGGAGTGAGACACAGAGAAGGAAAAAAAAGCCAGAGAGTAAAAGAGAGGGAAGGAAAGAAAGGGAGTGAGAAAGGGAGAAGGGAGATAGAGAAAGAGAAGAAAAGGAAGGAAGAGAGTGAGAGAGAGAGTGAAGAGAGGGAAGTGAGAGAGAGAGATACTGCCGCCCCTGCGCATCCATGACCAAATAATTACCTGCTGCCACCGGAGTGTCTACAGTGGGCGCTCCACGTGCCCGTCAAAGCTCCGTGGCCCGGCAGATCTCACAGATGTCGCTGAGTCCTGAGTCATGAATGGCAGAGACCACATCAGCTTCTCCGCGGCCCGGCAGATCTCACACATGTCGCTGAATCCTGAGTCATCAATGGCGGAGACCTCATCAGCTTTTGGTGCCGCTAACCCTGTGCAACGCAAGTGAGCGCCACGTGGTGGTAGGCCGCTGACGGCCATACAACTTAGGGTGCGACTAACCCTGTGCAACTCAAGTCCGCGCCACGTGGTCGAAGGCCCCTGACGGCACATCAGCTTTGGGTGGCACTAACCATGTGCAACTCAAGTTCGCGCCACGTGGTGGTAGGCCCCTGACGGCCACATTAGCTTCGGGTGGCAGTAACCCTGTGCAACTCAAGTCCGCGCCACGTGGTGGTAGGCCCCTGACGGCCACATCAGCTTCGGGTGGCAATAACCCTGTGGAACTCAAGTCCGCGCCACGTGGTAGTAGGCCCATGACGGCCATAGAGCTCAGGGTGCGACTAACCCTCTGCGCAACTTTTCATGAGTCTTTATTATTGCGACCCGTGGAGCGTCCGCCATCCAGTCACCAAAGGCAATAAAGGATGTGACGTTGTGGATCCATTATATTTGCGTGGTCACATGGCCTGTGACGCATGTGCCGGATGGGAGTGGTGTGTGTGCAAACCTGCCCTCAGGGAGTGGCCGTGACATGTTGACAACTAGACCACTGACCTGCACACCAACAGCGAGTACGCCTGCGACAGGTAGCTATGTGGGGGGGGTGAAAACATGTTTTCTCAATGGATTTTCCATAGGAAACTTTAGACAAGGCTAGAGGTCAAACTGCTGAACGGAATTACGCCAAATTTGGCAGGGAGAAAGGTCTTGGTCCAGAAAGCGCGCTTTCTCGCATCGAGTGAAAATATAAAAGAAAGGTCTCGGAGCAATTTAATATACCGGAGCTCTGTTTCTGCGAGATAACTCTTTCACGCTCCGTGTGCCCAACATCACCACTTCACAGCTATGCTGTTAGAAGCCAGTCCATCGGCTCGCAGCTCTCTACGTTTGCGAGCTAGTACGCTACTGTGCCTGTACCTCTGCGAGGTACTACGCTGCTGTTCCTTTGGGAGCGGACGGGTCATAGTACTGGGTGTGTGAGTCGAGCGACGGGCCGCAGTTGTCCCTCTGCGAGCCTGGGTGCGAACTGTTCATAACTCACACTACATAAGCATTGAAAAACCATTTTGTGATTCAGTCCGTCAGCTGGCATCTGTCGGAGGCATTTCTGAAAACATATCGGAGTTCTTTCTGTGAGAGATACCCCTTTCACGCTGCCTCTCCCCACATCAGCAGGTAACGCACCCTCTTCCCACATTACCAACATACCCCCAACAACCTTCTTGGGCCCGGAAGTGTCCCTGTGCGGTTGGACAAACAAGATTCTTAGTCATGTATAGGTTTACATATAAAACATTTTATTTAAAGAAAACAACAACAAATAAAACTGAAGGGAGTCTGGTGCTGTGGTCGCTGCCACGAAGTTGGGGTCACTGCCATTCAGGACTCAGGACACAGTTCCACATGTGGGATCGGCTTGTATTGAACAGGGTTAGTGGCACCACGTGTCGCGCCTTGTGTTGTACAGGGTTAGTGGCACCACGTGTCGCCGGCCTTGCATATGGAAATATGCCTCACTAACCAAAGGGAGTCTGGTGCTGTGGTCGCTGCCACGGACTTGGGGTCACGGCCATTCAGGACTCAGGACACAGTTCCACATGTGGGATTGGCTTGTGTTGAACAGGGGTAGTGGCACCACATGTCGCCGGCTTGTGTTGAACAGGGTTAGTGGCACCACGTGTCGCGGCTTGCATTGAACAGGGTTAGTGGTACCATAAGTCGCAGGCTTGTGTTGAACAGGGTTAGTGGCACCACATGTCGTGGCTTGTGTTGAACAGGGTTAGTGGCACCATGTTTCCAAAGTTGGAATTGCGAGCTCTGCTGCCCGCAGTGTAGACTGCTAATGAGTGTTAGTTTGCACTTGAAAATGAATTTGGTGATTGTACTAAAGCTATAACTGATATAAAAAATGTTCTTGAAGAAAGGATACTAAAAGGATATTATGTAGATTTTAGGCCTGTGATAGTTACTTGCCTAGTGGACTCTGTAATTAATGAATCAATACTTAATTTTAATTGTGAGCCCTACTGACCGCAGTGTAGGCGTATCATGAAAAGATGAAATAAGTATAGAATACACTGACGAAGTGTTGTATTTTCTGAGTACAATCTTCTTGTTAGAAATTAGCATTTAAAAATCGAATTGCGAGCTCTGCTGCCCGCAGTGTAGACTGCTATTGAGTGTTCGTTTGCACTTGAAGATGAATTTGGTCATTGTACTAAACTATAACTGATATAAAAAAGTTCTTGAAGCAAGGATACTAAAAGGATATTATGTAGGGTTTAGGACTGTGATAGTTACTTGCCGACTGGACTCTGTAGTTAATGAATCAAGAAATAATTTTAATTGTGAGCACTGATGACCGCAGTGTAGGCCAGAGGTAGCGGTCAGCAAGAGCCCATAGCCACGTGGCGTTGAGTTGAGGTGTACAGTTAGTGGCACCAGAAGCATTGAGACTGTATGAGCCTGTGATGATGCTTGGTGCGGACGGGCCGCACTGGGAGCAATGTGTCTTGCCTACTGGTCTGCGTCATGTGCAATCGGGACTCTATGTGAATTGTGAGGCCTGCTGACTGTAGTGTAGGCCAGAGATAGCGGTGAGCAAGGGCCCACAGCCACGGGCATAGGTTGGTGGCCCCACCGGCCTGCGTAGTTCAGGTTCAGTGGCACCACGTGTCGCCGGCCTTCCATATGCAAATACCCGTCACTAATCGAAGGGAGTCTGGTGCTTTGGTCGCTGCCACGGACTTGGGGTCACTGCCATTCAGGACTCAAGACACAGTTCCACATGTGGGATCGGCTTGTCTTGAACAGGGTTAGTGGCACCACATGTCGCCGGCCTTCCATATGGAAATATGCCTCACTGATCGAAGGGAGTTTGGTGCTGTGGTTGCTGCCACGGACTTGGGGTCAGTGCCATTCAGGACTCAGGACACAGTTCCACATGTGGGATCGGCTTGTGTTGAACAGGGTTAGTGGCACCACGTGTCGCCGGCCTTCCATATGGAAATATGCCTCACTGATCGAAGGGAGTCTGGTGGTGTGGTTGCTGCCACGGACTTGGGGTCACTGCCATTCAGGACTCAGGACACAGTTACACATGTGGGATCGGCTTGTGTTGAACAGGGTTAGTGGCACCACGTGTTGCCGACCTTCCATATGGAAATATGCCTCACTGATCGAAGGGAGTCTGGTGCTGTGGTTGATGCCATGGAATTGGGGTCACTGCCATTCAGGACTCAGGACACAGTTACACATGTGGGATTGGCTTGTGTTGAACAGGGTTAGTGGCACCATGTGTCGCCGGCCTTCCATATGCAAATACGCTTCACGAATCGAAGGGAGTCTGCTGCTATGGTTCTCTCACGGAGTTGGGGTCACTGCCATTCAGGACTCAGGACACAGTTCCACATGTGGGATTGGCTTGTGTTGAACAGGGGTAGTGGCACCACATGTCGCCGGCTTGTGTTGAACAGGGTTAGTGGCACCACGTGTCGCGGCTTGCATTGAACAGGGTTAGTGGTACCATAAGTCGCAGGCTTGTGTTGAACAGGGTTAGTGGCACCACATGTCGTGGCTTGTGTTGAACAGGGTTAGTGGCACCACGTTTCCAAAGTTGGAATTGCGAGCTCTGCTGCCCGCAGTGTAGACTGCTAATGAGTGTTAGTTTGCACTTGAAAATGAATTTGGTGATTGTACTAAAGCTATAACTGATATAAAAAATGTTCTTGAAGAAAGGATACTAAAAGGATATTATGTAGATTTTAGGCCTGTGATAGTTACTTGCCTAGTGGACTCTGTAATTAATGAATCAATACTTAATTTTAATTGTGAGCCCTACTGACCGCAGTGTAGGCGTATCATGAAAAGATGAAATAAGTATAGAATACACTGACGAAGTGTTCTATTTTCTGAGTACAATCTTCTTGTTAGAAATTAGCATTTAAAAATCGAATTGCGAGCTCTGCTGCCCGCAGTGTAGACTGCTATTGAGTGTTCGTTTGCACTTGAAGATGAATTTGGTCATTGTACTAAACTATAACTGATATAAAAAAAGTTCTTGAAGCAAGGATACTAAAAGGATATTATGTAGGGTTTAGGACTGTGATAGTTACTTGCCGACTGGACTCTGTAGTTAATGAATCAAGAAATAATTTTAATTGTGAGCACTGATGACCGCAGTGTAGGCCAGAGGTAGCGGTCAGCAAGAGCCCATAGCCACGTGGCGTTGAGTTGAGGTGCACAGTTAGTGGCACCAGAAGCATTGAGACTGTATGAGCCTGTGATGATGCTTGGTGCGGACGGGCCGCACTGGGAGCAATGTGTCTTGCCTACTGGTCTGCGTCATGTGCAATCGGGACTCTATGTGAATTGTGAGGCCTGCTGACTGTAGTGTAGGCCAGAGATAGCGGTGAGCAAGGGCCCACAGCCACGGGCATAGGTTGGTGGCCCCACCGGCCTGCGTAGTTCAGGTTCAGTGGCACCACGTGTCGCCGGCCTTCCATATGCAAATACCCGTCACTAATCGAAGGGAGTCTGGTGCTGTGGTCGCTGCCACGGACTTGGGGTCACTGCCATTCAGGACTCAAGACACAGTTCCACATGTGGGATCGGCTTGTCTTGAACAGGGTTAGTGGCACCACATGTCGCCGGCCTTCCATATGGAAATATGCCTCACTGATCGAAGGGAGTTTGGTGCTGTGGTTGCTGCCACGGACTTGGGGTCAGTGCCATTCAGGACTCAGGACACAGTTCCACATGTGGGATCGGCTTGTGTTGAACAGGGTTAGTGGCACCACGTGTCGCCGGCCTTCCATATGGAAATATGCCTCACTGATCGAAGGGAGTCTGGTGGTGTGGTTGCTGCCACGGACTTGGGGTCACTGCCATTCAGGACTCAGGACACAGTTACACATGTGGGATCGGCTTGTGTTGAACAGGGTTAGTGGCACCACGTGTTGCCGACCTTCCATATGGAAATATGCCTCACTGATCGAAGGGAGTCTGGTGCTGTGGTTGATGCCATGGAATTGGGGTCACTGCCATTCAGGACTCAGGACACAGTTACACATGTGGGATTGGCTTGTGTTGAACAGGGTTAGTGGCACCATGTGTCGCCGGCCTTCCATATGCAAATACGCTTCACGAATCGAAGGGAGTCTGCTGCTATGGTTCTCTCACGGAGTTGGGGTCACTGCCATTCAGGACTCAGGACACAGTTACACATGTGGGATCGGCTTGTGTTGAACAGGGTTAGTGGCACCACGTGTTGCCGGCCTTCCATATGGAAATATGCCTCACTGATCGAAGGGAGTCTGGTGCTGTGGTCGCTGCCATGGACTTGGGGTCACTGCCATTCAGGACTCAGGACACAGTTACACATGTGGGATCGGCTTCTGTTGAACAGGGTTAGTGGCACCATGTGTCGCCGGCCTTCCATATGCAAATCGCCTCACTAATCGAAGGGAGTCTGCTGCTGTGGTTCTCTCACGGAGTTGGGATCACTGCCATTCAGGACTCAGGACACAGTTACACATGTGGGATCGGCTTGTGTTGAACAGGGTTAGTGGCACCACATGTCGCCGGCCTTCCATATGGAAATATGCCTCACTGATCGAAGGGAGTCTGGTGCTGTGGTTGCTGCCACGGACTTGGGGTCACTGCAATTCAGGACTTAGGACACAGTTACACATGTGGGATCGGGTTGTGTTGAACAGGGTTAGTGGCACCACGTGTTGCCGGCCTTCCATATGGAAATATGCCTCACTGATCGAAGGGAGTCTGGTGCTGTGGTCGCTGCCACTGAGTAGGGGTCACTGCCATTCAGGAATCAGGACACAGTTACACATGTGGGATCGGCTTGTGTTGAACAGAGTTAGTGGCACCATGTGTCGCCGGCCTTCCGTATGCAAATACGCCTCACTAATCGAAGGGAGTCTGCTGCTGTGGTTCTCTCACGGAGTTGGGGTCACTGCCATTCAGGACTCAGGACACAGTTACACATGTGGGATCGGCTTGTGTTGAACAGGGTTAGTGGCACCACGTGTCGCCGGCCTTCCATATGAAAATATGCCTCACTGATCAAAGGGAGTCTGGTGCTGTGGTTGCTGCCACGGACTTGGGGTCACTGCCATTCAGGACTCAGGACACAGTTACACATGTGGGATCGGCTTGTGTTGAACAGGCTTAGTGGCACCACGTATTGCCGGCCTTCCATATGGAAATATGCCTCACTGATCGAAGGGAGTCTGGTGCTGTAGTCGCTGCCACGGACTTGGGGTCACTGCCATTCAGGACTCAGGACACAGTTACACATGTGGGATCGGCTTTTGTTGAACAGGGTTAGTGGCACTATGTGTCGCCGGCCTTCCATATGCAAATACGCCTCACTAATCGAAGGGAGTCTGCTGCTGTGGTTCTCTCACGGAGTTGGGGTCACTGCCATTCAGGACTCAGGACACAGTTACACATGTGGGATCGGCTTGTGTTGAACAGGGTTAGTGGCACCACGTGTTGCCGGCCTTCCATATGGAAATATGCCTCACTGATCGAAGGGAGTCTGGTGCTGTGGTCGCTGCCATGGACTTGGGGTCACTGCCATTCAGGACTCAGGACACAGTTACACATGTGGGATCGGCTTGTGTTGAACATGGTTAGTGGCACCATGTGTCGCCGGCCTTCCATATGCAAATACGCCTCACTAATCGAAGGGAGTCTGCTGCTGTGGTTCTCTCACGGAGTTGGGATCACTGCCATTCAGGACTCAGGACACAGTTACACATGTGGGATCGGCTTGTGTTGAACAGGGTTAGTGGCACCACGTGTCGCCGGCCTTCCATATGGAAATATGCCTCACTGATCGAAGGGAGTCTGGTGCTGTGGTTGCTGCCACGGACTTGGGGTCACTGCAATTCAGGACTCAGGACACAGTTACACATGTGGGATCGGCTTGTGTTGAACAGGGTTAGTGGCACCACGTGTTGCCGGCCTTCCATATGGAAATATGCCTCACTGATCGAAGGGAGTCTGGTGCTGTGGTCGCTGCCACTGACTAGGGGTCACTGCCATTCAGGACTCAGGACACAGTTACAAATGTGGGATCGGCTTGTGTTGAACAGAGTTAGTGGCACCATGTGTCGCCGGCCTTCCGTATGCAAATACGCCTCACTAATCGAAGGGAGTCTGCTGCTGTGGTTCTCTCACGGAGTTGGGGTCACTGCCATTCAGGACTCAGGACACAGTTACACATGTGGGATCGGCTTGTGCTGAACAGGGTTAGTGGCACCACGTGTCGCCGGCCTTCCATATGGAAATATGCCTCACTGATCAAAGGGAGTCTGGTGCTGTGGTTGCTGCCACGGACTTGCGGTCACTGCCATTCAGGACTCAGTGCACAGTTACACATGTGGGATCGGCTTGTGTTGAACAGGCTTAGTGGCACCACGTGTTGCCGGCCTTCCATATGGATATATGCCTCACTGATCGAAGGGAGTCTGGTGCTGTGGTCGCTGCCACGGACTTGGGGTCACTGCCATTCAGGACTCAGGACACAGTTACACATGTGGGATCGGCTTGTGTTGAACAGGCTTAGTGGCACCACGTATTGCCGGCCTTCCATATGGAAATATGCCTCACTGATCGAAGGGAGTCTGGTGCTGTAGTCGCTGCCACGGACTTGGGGTCACTGCCATTCAGGACTCAGGACACAGTTACACATGTGGGATCGGCTTTTGTTGAACAGGGTTAGTGGCACTATGTGTCGCCGGCCTTCCATATGCAAATACGCCTCACTAATCGAAGGGAGTCTGCTGCTGTGGTTCTCTCACGGAGTTGGGGTCACTGCCATTCAGGACTCAGGACACAGTTACACATGTGGGATCGGCTTGTGTTGAACAGGGTTAGTGGCACCACGTGTTGCCGGCCTTCCATATGGAAATATGCCTCACTGATCGAAGGGAGTCTGGTGCTGTGGTCGCTGCCATGGACTTGGGGTCACTGCCATTCAGGACTCAGGACACAGTTACACATGTGGGATCGGCTTGTGTTGAACATGGTTAGTGGCACCATGTGTCGCTGGCCTTCCATATGCAAATACGCCTCACTAATCGAAGGGAGTCTGCTGCTGTGGTTCTCTCACGGAGTTGGGATCACTGCCATTCAGGACTCAGGACACAGTTACACATGTGGGATCGGCTTGTGTTGAACAGGGTTAGTGGCACCACGTGTCGCCGGCCTTCCATATGGAAATATGCCTCACTGATCGAAGGGAGTCTGGTGCTGTGGTTGCTGCCACGGACTTGGGGTCACTGCAATTCAGGACTCAGGACACAGTTACACATGTGGGATCGGCTTGTGTTGAACAGGGTTAGTGGCACCACGTGTTGCCGGCCTTCCATATGGAAATATGCCTCACTGATCGAAGGGAGTCTGGTGCTGTGGTCGCTGCCACTGACTAGGGGTCACTGCCATTCAGGACTCAGGACACAGTTACAAATGTGGGATCGGCTTGTGTTGAACAGAGTTAGTGGCACCATGTGTCGCCGGCCTTCCGTATGCAAATACGCCTCACTAATCGAAGGGAGTCTGCTGCTGTGGTTCTCTCACGGAGTTGGGGTCACTGCCATTCAGGACTCAGGACACAGTTACACATGTGGGATCGGCTTGTGCTGAACAGGGTTAGTGGCACCACGTGTCGCCGGCCTTCCATATGGAAATATGCCTCACTGATCAAAGGGAGTCTGGTGCTGTGGTTGCTGCCACGGACTTGGGGTCACTGCCATTCAGGACTCAGGACACAGTTACACATGTGGGATCGGCTTGTGTTGAACAGGCTTAGTGGCACCACGTGTTGCCGGCCTTCCATATGGATATATGCCTCACTGATCGAAGGGAGTCTGGTGCTGTGGTCGCTGCCACGGACTTGGGGTCACTGCCATTCAGGACTCAGGACACAGTTACACATGTGGGATCGGCTTGTGTTGAACAGGGTTAGTGGCACCATGTGTCGCCGGCCTTCCATATGCAAATACGCCTCACTAATCGAAGGGAGTCTGCTGCTGTGGTTCTCTCACGGAGTTGGGGTCACTGCCATTCAGGACTCAGGACACAGTTCCACATGTGGGATCGGCTTGTGTTGAACAGGGTTAGTGGCACCACGTGTCGCCGGCTTGTATTGAACAGGGTTAGTGGCACCACGTGTGGTGGCTTGTGTTGAACAGGGTTAGTGGCACCACGTGTCCAAAATTCGAATTGCGAGCTCTGCTGCCCGCAGTGTAGACTGCTAATGAGTGTTCGTTTGCACTTGAAGATGAATTTGGTGATTGTACTAAAGCTATAACTGATATAAAAAAAGTTCTTGAAGCAAGGATACTAAAAGGATATTATGTAGGTTTTAGGCCTGTGATAGTTAGTGGCACCAGAAGCATTGAGAATGTCTGAGCCTGTGATGCTGCTTGGTGTGGACGGGCCGCACTGGGAGCAACGTCTCTTGCCTACTGGACTGCGTCATCTGCAATCGCGACTGTATCTGAATTATGAGCCCTGCTGACCGCAGTGTAGGCCAGAGGTAGCGGTGAGCAAGGGCCCACAGCCACGTGCATAGGTTGGTGGCCCCACCGGCCTGCGTAGTTCAGGTTCAGTGGCAACACGTGTCGCCGGCCTTCCATATGCAAATACGCCTCACTAATCGAAGGGAGTCTGGTGCTGTGGTCGATGCCACGAAGTTGGGGTCACTGCCATTCAGGAGTCAGGACACAGTTCCACATGTGGGATCGGCTTGTGTTGAACAGGGTTAGTGGCACCACGTGTCGCCGGCTTGTGTTGAACAGGGTTAGTGGCACCACGTGTCGCGGCTTGTGTTGAACAGGGTTAGTGGCACCACGTGTCCAAAATTCGAATTGCGAGCTCTGCTGCCCGCAGTGTAGACTGCTAATGAGTGTTCGTTTGCACTTGAAGATGAATTTGGTGATTGTACTAAAGCTAAAACTGATATAAAAAAAGTTCTTGAAGCAAGGATACTAAAAGGATATTATGTAGATTTTAGGCCTGTGATAGTTACTTGCCTACTGGACTCTGTAATTAATGAATCAAGACTTAATTTCAATTGTGAGCCCTGATGACCGCAGTGTAGGCCAGAGGTAACGGTCAGTAAGGGCCCACAGCCACGTGACGTTGACTTGAGCTGCACTGATTGGGAGCATACAGTCTTCTTAACCGATTATACTCTCTTACACAATTAGCATCGGCACTAATCTTGAATTGTTAGCCCTGCTAACCGCATTGTAGGCCGGAGGCAGCAGTCATCAAGGGCCCACAGCCACGTGGTGTTGACTTGAGCTGCACAGAGTTAGTGGTACTTGAAGCACTTAGCGTGTGCGCAGTCAGCGATGATGCGTGGTCCGGGCTGGCCGCACTGGTAGCAATGTCTGTTGCCTACTGGACTGCGTCATCTGCAATCGCGAGTCGCTCTGAATTGTGAGCCCTACTCACCGCAGTGGAGGCAGGAGGCAGCGGTGAGGAAGGGCCCACAGGCACGTGTTGTTGACTTGAGCAATGTCTCTTGCCTACTGGACTGCGTCATCTGCAATCTCGACTCCATCTGAATTGTGAGCCCTACTGACCGCAGTGTAGGCCGGAGGCAGCGGTCAGGAAGGGCCCACAGCCATGTGTTGTTGACTTCAGCAATGTCTCTTGCCTATGGGTCTGCGTCATCTGCAATTGCTACTCGATCTGAATTGTGAGCCTTGCTGTCCGCAGTGTATATCGAAGGCAGTAGTTTGTACAGATATAAGTCCGCGGTGCTGTGCCGCTGGGGGTCTGTGTGGCGGAAGACAGCGATCGGCTGAGGAGGCTGGCGGTCATGTTGGCGGCCTCGTGGCAGGGTGACGGGCGCCGCCCTGGCAGAAGCTTTGGCCTTCCCACAAGTGAACCACGCCCAGAGCTCCGGCCTATTTATTCACACTCCTACGCTGAAGTGGCGTACGTCGGACCAGCCCACTCCGGTTACGCTTATGCTTACAGGGGGGACGACACAGCTACATGACTGAGATCTTCCCTAGTGTTTGACATAACATGGTTGGGTCCACTGTCCACAACACTACAAGCACCAGTAGTATTTGTGCACATGGAGAGGTGTGTGTTCTGCATACTGAGATGTGTCCAGCACATCACCGCTACACTTTGCATTGTGTGCATTGTTAAACATGGGTGAATTGCTTCCTTCACATATAGTTTGTTCACACCTGTCCCAATATTCAGCTATTGTGTGGCTGAGGGGCCATGCCGTTTTTGGAAAGTTTGCTGTCTTGTTCTGCGCTGCCTCGGTGGTAGAGGGGGGGGACTGGGGGTGGTGGTGGGTGTTGTGGCGTTCTTGGGTGTCGGAGCTGCTTGATCAGTAGGTCTATGACATGTGTTGGTCTTCAGATGTGGCTCTGGGCTGGGCTCCCTTTCATACTGTATGTAGTTGTTTAATATTTACATTATATAGTTTAAATAACAAATAAAAAAAATTACGAGAGGGGTGGTACGGGAGGGAGGTCCTGAGGGTTGTGGCAGTGGGTGTTGTGTCCTTCTTGGGTGTCGGAAAAAACTATAGGTTAAATAAACATTATAATTAGAAGTTAGCATTAAAAAAAACATTGAAATTCACTGAAAAAACCATACGTTTCAGGGACGTTATAGATAGAAATTAGCATTTAAAAAACCTTTGAAATTCACTGAAAAAACCATAGGTTTCAGGCACGTTATAGTTAGAAATTAGCATTTCAAAAACCTTAGAAATTCACTGAAAAAACCACAGGTTTCAGGGACGTTATAGTTAGTTGGACATTTCACTCATACAAAACCATAGAAATTCCACCGTTATAGTTAGTTCAGCTAACTATAACTCGCGCCCGCAATGCACTGCTGATGACGTCACATATTACATCATTCATGACATGGTCAGTGACATCACTGATGACATCACTGATGACATCTCAAATGACATCACTGCTGACATCATCCATGTGACAATCTGATGTACCTCGTCACACACTAATATAACCTTTGATACACTCACTGTGAAATACAGACTACCATTTTCGATACCATTGGCACACTAATACCAGTTACTACATACCCACTCAGTGATTCCTAGGTCTAGACACACATCTACCCATTCATCCATACAATCAGTCATACATGCAGTGACTGATCAATAGAACACTATCAAATGCACTCATACACCTATATAGACATTGACACACCACCACTCATCCTAGTCAGTTATGTACTCATCCTAGTCACTCATGCAAAGAATCAATCACAGTTCCATTTACTCACCTACACAGTTATACACACACCACCTCATTTATTCATACAGATAGTAACGCATACTTAGACTCTTATATACTCACTAATACACATATACACTCATACATACAGCCACTCTCACAATCACTGACTCTCACGTATAGTCATTTCTATACACCAACTCTCACATACACTGCCTTTTATATATGTACCTAGTTGGGCATGTGCACTCAGACATCGACTCACTCACCAAGACGCCCATACACACACTTACCCACCCATACAACTGTTTCCACATGCACTCTTAAACTCATACACCCTGTCAATCAACCACTCACACATCTATGCACAGAGTCACACCCCCCCACCCAACCACACACACACTCAGTCTCCTATACAAATACGCAGGCAACTAATTATTAACCCATATAGACATTGATGTAGCTACTGACCAACCGATGCAGCAGCTTACACAACAACAGACAGAGTGATACATTCACACACTTTAGACACTAACCCATGTATTCAGTAAGATACATTTAATCATTGACTTAAACAGTCAGTCACACACCTACTAAATCCTCCATCCAGACACTTATACATCCATTCATTCTTCAATACAGCTTGGTATATATATATTACATATTTAAATTTTAAAGAAAGCTACATTCACTGGATGATGTCATCAGTGATGTCATCAGTGATGTCACTGACCATGTCATGAATGATGTAATATGTGACGTCATCAGCAGTGCATTGCGGGGGCGCGAGTTATAGTTAGCTGAACTAACTATAACGGTGGAATTTCTATGGTTTTGTATGAGTGAAATGTCCAACTAACTATAACGTCCCCTGAAACCTATGGTTTTTTCAGTGAATATATATATATATATATATATATATATATATATATACTAATAAAAAATCTATTTAAAAAACAGTAGGGAAAGTGTTGGATAGCTGAGGGGTAAAAATTACTATTCCCACTCCAGTGACTGCAACAGTAGGGAAAGTGTTAGATAGCGGAGGGGTAAAAATTACTATTCTCAATCCAATGAGTGCAACAGTAGGGAAAGTGTTGGATAGCGGACGTGTAAAAATTACTATTCCCACTCCAGTGAGTGCAACAGTAGGGAAAGTGTTGGTATCGGCGGGATAACATTTACTATTCCCTCTCCAATCAATGCAACAGTAGAGAAACTGTTGGATTGCGGAGGGGTAACAATAAATATTCTCACTCCACTCAGTTCAAAATTAAAAACAAACAAAATATTAACAACAAAAATATTTATAAAACAAAATAAATTAAAAAATATATAAATATGATCAAAATTAAAATACAAATATATTTAATATTAAAAATTTAAAATAAACAAATTATAATGTTAAAAACATATGAGAAATACCTACAAATATTATAATATATGAAATAAAAAATAATGTTCAAACAAATAAATATTTGCAATTAGATATTTAGAAACAAAAACATTAATTATTACATAAATTAACTTTTTTATATTTCCTACCCTATAACATCACACAATTCACATCCCACATCTAAATTTTTGAAAAAATGTACTTCCATAATTAACATAATTGATTACCAATTAAAGAAAAAATATTAAGTAAAAAACAAATTAAAACTCATAAAAATTAATAAACTTCCCACACTTTACCCCTATAATCCCCACAACCCACAGCTAAAATTAAACAGTAAAAATATAAATTACACAAATAAAACTTATTTTCAATTAAAAAACTAATAGTATTTAACAACTAATCATAAAGTAAGTAAAATGAATTTACTCCCCACCCTTTACCCCTATAAAAGTAAAACCCACACACAAAAAATATAAACCATTACCCTAATTAAATATCAATTAATTATTTAAAATAAATGAACAACTAATTTTCAATTACTTAAACATAAATTACTTCCCACCCTTTACCCCTATAAACCCCACAACCCACACCTAAAATTAATTACACGATTTGCATAATTAATTTTCAATTAATTAATAATAATTAACAAATAATTATTATTTAATCCCCCAAAAATTACTTCCCATCCTTATTAATTAATATTAATTAACAACCAATTAATAATTAATTACAAATAAATTACTTCCCACAATTAACACTATAAAATCTCAATTAAATACAAAATAATGATTAATTTATTATAATTAAATTACTTCCCACCCTATTCACCTATAAACCCACAACCCGCTACGGAACTAAAAAACACAAAATGTAATTTAAATAACATTGATAACTACTAAAAATTAACACATATAATAAAAAACATAAACAATACTTATACAAAAAAGCATACATCACATACATTTAAAATATGAACTAAAATACATAACACTAATTAAAAAATCCATATTTTAAACAACTATATTTTTTCAAACGATATTAATGACTTGCATATTTTTTTAAATGATATTTCTTACCTTAAATTCGATATTCTTGACCGCAATATTTTTGCTGTTGATATTTCTGTAAAGCAAACACAAGGAGATTATGGACGGAGCGCTGAAACTTTTCAGACACTCACCCCCCAGTCACAGATCTGGGTTGAATCCATCATCATTCTTTAGCTCACTTCGCCACCTCAGTTCAGATCCAGCTATATGCAAATCAGTCTTGACCCTGTGCCTCATGGGAATAGTCCAGCCCGACCTGCCAAGCCAGGTCTTCCCTGAACCAGAAACAAGCATCCTGGGACCGGTTTCTGGGTAACACCCTTCATCAGCCAGGCTAGCTTGAATCCAGTGGCAAAGTGAGCAAGGGACCCACGTCTGGGCATACCCTGCCAACTTAGGGCAAACAAAGCAAACACAAGGAGATGATGGACGGAGCGCTGAAACTTTTCAGACACTCATCCCCAGTCACAGATCTGGGATGAATCCATCATCGTTCTTTAGCTCACTTCACCACCACAGTTCAAACAAAGCTATTTGCAAATCAGTTTTGACCCTGTGCCTCATAGGAACAGTCCAGACCTATTTGCCAAGCCATGTCTTCCCTGGACTGGAAACAAGCATCCTGGGACCGGTTTCGGGCTAACAGCCCTCATCAGCCAGGCTAGCTTGAATCCAGTGGCAAAGTGAGCAAGGGACCCACGTCTGGGCATACCCTGTCAACTTAGGGCGAACAAAGCAAACACAAGGAGATGATGGACGGCGCGCTGAAACTTTTCAGACACTCACCCCCAGTTACAGATCTGGGTTGAATCCATCATCGTTCTTTAGCTCACTTCGCCACCCCAGCTCAGACACAGCTATATGCAAATCAGTCTTGACCCTGTGCCTCATGGGAACAGTCCAGACCGAACTGCCAAGCCATGTCTTCCCTGGACCGGAAACAAGCATCCTGGGACCGGTTTTGGGCTAACAGCCCTCATCAGCCAGGCTAGCTTGAATCCAGTGGCAAAGTGAGCAAGGGACCCACGTCTGGGCATACCCTGCCAACTTAGGGCGAACAAAGCAAACATAAGGAGATGATGGACGGAGCGCTGAAACTTTTCAGACACTCACCCCAGTCACAGATCTGGGTTGAATGCATTATCGTTCTTTAGCTCACTTCGCCACCCCAGTTCAGACACAGCTATATGCAAATCAGTCTTGACCCTGTGCCTCATGGGAACAGTCCAGACCGAACAGCCAAGCCATGTCTTCCCTGGACCGGAAACAAGCTTCCTGGGACCGGTTTTGGGCTAACAGCCCTCATCAGCCAGGCTAGCTTGAATCCAGTGGCAAAGTGAGCAAGGGACCCACGTCTGGGCATACCCTGCCAACTTAGGGCAAACAAAGCAAACACAAGGAGATGATGGACGGATGCTGAATCTTTTCATACACTCACCCCCAGTCACAGATCTGGGTTGAATCTATCATCATTCTTTAGCTCACTTCGCCACCTCAGTTCAGACCCAGCTATAGGCAAATCAGTCTTGACCCTGTGCCTCATGGGAACAGTCCAGCCCGAACTGCCAAGCCAGGTCTTCCCTGAACCGGAAACAAGTATCCTGGGACCGGTTTCTGGGTTACACCCTTCATCAGCCAGGCTAGCTTGAATCCAGTGGCAAAGTGACCATCACAATATTTCTAACTCAATATTTGTGTAAGTCGTCATTTACAACTCGATATTCTGTCTGACTACCCATTATGAGCACGTTAGATGTGTTTTCCCTCTATACGTGTATTGATCACGCATTATGTGTGAGTGCTTGTGAACATTTTTTGAAGAGTAGACCAGCCTGTTATCATGAACATAACAGAGTACTAATTGAAATGATTCAAATCTGTCTGAAAGAGATTATTTTTATTTATGAAGGGGTCTTATATCATCAAAAGGTTGGTACCGCGATGGGCACCTGCTTCCCACTCAGCTTAGCTAATTTAGTGATGGGCTGGTGGGAGAAGCCGGTGGCCTGGGCAGATGACAACCAGGAATATGTGCAGAATATTCTAATATGGACCTGTTCAGTTACATAGGCGTTTTGTTTGTGTTCTTGAACGGTACCGCAGAAAAAGCATGGGAATATGTGACAAAACTGAATAAAAACCCTTTTAATTTGAAATTCACAGTCAATATGAGTTGAGAGGAAATCTCCTTCCTTGATATAACATTAAAGGTACAAGAAGGGATAATACATACTTCCGTTCATCGGAAGGATACAGCAGGAACCAGCACATTGCACTTTAAGAGTCAAAATCCTAGGAATCTGGTAGAGAGCATTCCTTATGGAGAGACCCTGAGATTAAAAAAGATCTGTAGCAATGAACAGGAATTTGTAAAACAGGCATCTCAAATGAGAAATGGGTTTAAACAAAGAGGTTATTCACCAAAAGTATTGCAGACTGCTGCTAAGAAAGCTGAGCCCCTAACTAGGGACCAGCTTCTCTACCCTAATCTCAATGCAGATCATAATGATCAGAAGATACAGCTGATTACATGCTTCAATTCCCTGTCTTGGAAGGTAAGGAACGTACTGAGTAAACCTTGGACTATCATTAAGAACGATACAGTGATAGGCCCAGACTTCCCCGTGAGATTGCCCATGACATATAGAAGAGTGATGAGCTGACACATACCTATCATACAAAGATACGTAGGGTTGATACCTGGTTGTCTACATCAAAGGGGTTATACAAGTGCGGGCATTGCAAGGCCTGTAAAACCATTATAAAAACTGTTGAGTACCCAACCTTCGATGGGTATACAGGGAGGATAGGTCATTTTTATAATTGCAGTTCTGACCATTGCATTTATGTACTGGCCTGTCCATGTGCTTTAATGTCAGTGGGCAGTAGTATCTTTCCTTTACGTAAACGCATATTGGAGCATCAAAGGGCCATAAGAAATGTGGATTTAACTTATCCGGTAGCACAGCATTTCTTTGCTAAACACAATAGCGACCAGGGAAATTGATGTTCTTTGCTATAGACAGGATTGCTCAAAGCCCGAGAGGGGGTAATAGAGTAATGCAGCTGAGGCGCCTGGGATCAAGACATACTCTGGAACGTCTTACACAATTTCCAGCTGAGCTAAATACGAATGAAGGAATGATGGTACATGTTGGTTAAGATAGGCAATGAATAATAATTAGATTAATAACTGTCATTATTTAAGGGAGTCTGCAATTGAGAAAACCTGTTTTTAGTATAAGTATTTATTATCAGTATTTATTACTTATTTATGTATTTAGACTATTTTGTATTTAGATTATGATGTAATATGAATATTAGAATTGGGTTATTTATATGTTGTTAATTTTGGATATCCTTTTTAGACCTGATTAGGGGTTTTTATGACGATTTTACTATTTATTCCTTTTATGGCCCATTGTATCCCCTGATTTGATGAAGTACGTTTGCTGTTGTGATTAACATGCTGCTGATTATCTTAGTGCTGTACTTTTGGATGAGGCTGCTAGTTGGCAGCAGTGATACTCTGTAAAGGAGACTATGACTTTGTTGACTTATAATGCTTTAGCTACTACATTCTTATGCTGCTATATATACTTTTAGGATCGAGTCTCCATACGATCATTTATTTAGTGATTGCACTGTTTTTTATTTTTTATAAAATATATTTTTATTTTTCAATTAATTTGAAAGACATGAGAATCATATAACAGCAACAAAGAGTTGCACTTAGACCTGACAAATTTGTTTAGTTTTCTCATCTCTGGTGACCATCTGACAGTCGTAGTACATGACAGGTACTACCTGGTGGACTACCTCTATAACCCGTGTGTATGTTTGAAATTACACTGCACCCCCCAAACTCGCTCCATCCCCATACATCCTGGTTTCAGCAGGTTTTTTAGTCCAGTGCCCCTGCTGTAGCGATTTGTGTGTCCTTGTCGCCTTGGGTTAGGCCGTAGTATCTCATCCAGCTACCCCAAAGTTTTGTGAATTTTTGGGGGCACCCTCTACTTTCATATGTCACCCTTTCCGCTGCCATGTACAGATCCATATCCCATTTCCATTCATGTAGTGTGGGAGTTTCCTGTGTGGCCCAGTGTCGTGCAATATCCCGCTTGGCCACCACGAGGCCCAATGACCTAAAAAGGAGCTGGGGTCGAGGGACATCAGTGTCGCATGGGATTCCCAAGAGGATAAATTTAGGGTCTAATGGAAGGGAGATTCCTAGGATTGCGTTCAGTTCCTTGATTATAACATACCAATAGGCCCCTATATGTGGATAAGCCCAAACCGTGTGGAGGAAGTTACTCAAAGCGGCCTGACAGTGCAGACAATGGGCAGACTCAGCGCATCCCATTTTATGTAGTTTTTCTCTATTGTAGTAGGCCAGGTGGAGGATTTTGAATTGGATGGGGCGGAGTCTGGCCTTGATCGCGACTTCTCTGGGGTGCATCAAGGCCGCCTCCCAGTCTATCTCTTCCATTTTCCCCAGGTCCCCCTCCCATGTTTCTTTCAATTCGCCCAAGGTATTGGGCATATTGTTATTTATTGTTTTGAAGGTGACGGAGACTGCCTTAGTTATTAGATCTTCCTGCAGTATTCTCCCTTCAAGTGGCGCGTACTCTGGTAGCTCAGTATCTCCTATACCCTCTGCTCCCTATGCGCGTCGTAGTTGGGCGTATTTGAGAAATTGGGAAGTGTGGAGTTGAAATTCAGCTTGGAGGGCGGAAAAGGTTTTGAGTTTGCCCCTGACTGTGCCCCTGACTGTGATGTCACCCACTGTAGAAATCCCAAGCAGGTCCCATGCTTCAAATCCCTGGAGCCTGTTCATTTCTTTGAACCAGGTTCCCTTCCACAATGGTGTGGTCCTGGTTATTTGTGGGCCCAGCCCAGCACCCTGGTGGTCCTGTCCCATACTTCTATAGTGACTCTTGTTGCAGGAAGCAGCCTGTGGGTCCTCCTCCCTCCGTACAGGTAATGCATAAACGTTTGTGGTATTAATGTCTCCCTTTCAAGTCTATAGGTGGGATGGTTCCATAGTGCATGTATCCAGTCATTTATGGGTGTGAGGTAAGGGTGGGCGGACCTGGTGTAGTGCCTCTACACGGAACTCCACGGAGTTTGAGAAAAACTCAGAGGAGCTCCGCTCCGCTACCTCCCCCCTCCCAAATTATTTAAAATTTTAAAAAGAAGGCACTTACTGGTTGGCTGCTGCTACAACGTAGGAGCAGGAAGGAGAGCGGCCAGGCAAGGGAGGCAGCAGCCACACAGGTAAGTGCCTTGTTTTTAAATTTTACATAATTTGGGAGGGTGGAGGGGCTGGCTAACTCCGCTCCACCACGGAGTCGGAGTTTTGCCTACCTCCGCGCTTGCAACGGAGCGTGGAGTAGGCAAATCTCCGCAAACTCTGCTGGCGGAGCGGAGTTACCCGCCCAGGGTTAGTGTGAGGTGGGCCGCCCAATAGTATGCCTCAATGTCTGGGAGCGTTAATCCCCCATTATATAGGTTGAGTTGTAGTGACTTTAGGGAAATTCTTGGGTGTCCTTTCAGCCAGAGTAGTGCGCGGAGTTCAGAGTCAACTTCCCTGAATATTGTTCTGGGGAGGGGGTGGTTTGTGTTTTGTAGTGCGTATAGGAATTGGGGCAGAGAGATCATCTTAAACATGGCTGCTCACCCCATTATAGTGCGCGGTAGTTCTCTCCATCTGTCTGCATCCTGTTTGATAGTACCCCCTGAATATTATGTGTGCGACAGACTGTTGGATTGGGAGTAAGAAAAATCCCAAGGTATTGGAATCCCTCTGTCGTAATATGTAGGTCTCTGGGTAGCGGCGGCCAGTTCATGACTTGATTTGGGCTATATAGTATAGATTTATGGCAGTTGAGAGCCGGCCATACTCCTCCAGGATGTGGAACACTGTGGGGATAGTGGTGTCTAAGTTTGTGGTAAATAGGAGGATATTGTCTGCGTATAATATTTTTTTTTCCTCCTCTTGGTCGTCAAGTGTAGTCCAATAGCCCCCCTCCCCCGGGTGTTGCCTGATTGCGCAGGCTAGGGGTTCGATCACAAGTGCGAACAGCAGTGGAGACACGGGGCTTCCCTGCCTGGTCCCATAAAACCAGATTATTCACAGTGGCTAAGGGTTGTTACGACCTTCAGGAGTCGCGTAGCCAAGATTCTCACGAGAGTTTTGACCTCAATGTTCAACAGAGAGATGGGGCGGTATGAGTCGCACCTGTCTCTGGATTTGCGCTTCTTGTAAATGACCATTATAGTGGCGGTTCAAAGGTCTGCCGGGAGAATACCCTCTTTATAGGCATCTCGGTTGAGGTCCAGGAGGTGAGGGCCCAGGAGGTCGTTACATTTTTAAAAAAGTTTGGCGGGGAGTCCGTTTGGGCCCGGAGTTCTACTGGGTCTCAACCGTGTCACGGCTTCACCCACCTCTGCCAGTGTCAGATCCTTGTCCAATGCCTTCATGTTGCCCTCTTCTTTTCTGGGAGTAGATATACCTGTAAGGTATTCATTAATATTGTCTGTGGTGCTAAACGTTTTCCGGTCGTAGAAGTCTGCATAGTATTGTGCATCTGTGGTGTGAGTTCCCCTGGCTGTCCACAATGGAACCGATCCATCTGGTGTTGGTTTCTTTTTACTGAGCCAGGCCAGTAATTTCTCAGCCTTGTCCCCTACCTCGTATAAGAAGTGCAGTGTCGCTAGTATCTGTCTCTTTGCCTCTTCCTGAACAAGTTCGCAATATTCTATCCTCAGGGCTTCTAGTTGTCGAAAAGTCAGCAGATCTGGCCGGTCTAGAACTCTTCTCTCTAAAGTGAGTAGGTGGCATTCCATCTGCTCTATCTTTTCCCTCTCTTTCTTCTTTTCCCATGATATCTGGTTCTGTGCCCTGTCTCTCAGTACAGTTTTATATGCCTACCATAGTGTAGTCCCAGAGTCCACGGTGCCCTTATTTTCCTGGAAGAAGATTTCCGTGTCCATCCGGAGACCCTTTATAGTAACGTCATTTTGTAAATCCCACGCATTGAGTTTCCACGTGGGCCGGGAGTCTTGAGTCCTGGGCCCCAACCAATAGGGGTGAGTGGTCGGACAGGCCCCTAGCAAGGTAGTCCGTCCGGCCAACCACCCCCAGCTCGTTCGAGGGGACAAAAACATTGTCCAACCTGGAATACACTCCAGAGACTCCCAGAGAAGTATGACTATTGTCTGGTGTTTGGATCCTGAGACCTCCATATGTCGGTGAGCCCAAGAGTGTCTACAAAATGGGCCAATAGTGTGGTGCCTGTGTTTCTATCTAACTTAGCTGACTCGTCCGTCTCGGTGCACACAACATCGTTAAAGTCTCCCCCTACCACTTGGAAGGACGTGGGGGTCTCCTGGAGAATATCTGCTACTTTGAGGAGCACAGGGGTTTGTAGTCGAGGGGGTGCATATGCACAGATAATGGTGGTGTCATGTCTGCCCCATGTACCCGTTACGCCCACAAACCTACCGTCTGGATCCACCCATTTGCGGGTTATTTCAAAGGGGGGTGATTTCTTAATCAGGATAGCCACACCTCTAGAGCCGGATGTGAAGCTGACATGTGCCAGTACTGTGTACATTGCCCTCCCAAGGAAGTTACATTGTATGCCTTTAAGGTGTGTTTCCTGAAGTAGCACTACTTCTGGGCGCAGGTGCTTTATATATTGGGTGACCAGTCCCCGCTTATTCCTGTCCCTTAGGCCATTTACGTTTCATGTTTGGACCGAAAGGGTCCGGTCTTCTATATGGAAGGACATGGATATTGTGGCGACTGAGGGACAATCTTGCCTATGTGTGCCCTTTTCTGTGTACGGGTCCCCCAGGATGCAGATATGGTGTCTGCTGGCCCAGTGCAATCAACATAAACTTTTGTAATAACGGTCCCTTTCCCCCTCCACCCTAATCCCCCCACCCCCTAACCCTTTTCTCTTCACTTGTACCCATAGCAATACAACAACTTTGTGTAGGACAAGACAGAGAGGTCTGTCGCCCGCCCCCCTAAAGATTAGAAAATCAACTCCCTACGATCTCCCACTACATGCAACTTATGTGGGAAGAATCAATGAACGGGTCCTTAGCGGGCCTCGCTCTGTTCTGTTATCAGTAGTGCTGCCAGGAGGGGTGCAGGCTGTGTATTTCAGTACTTTGCTTTAGTGCTTACCAGTCCCTGGCCAGTTAAACAATGCCAGGTTAAAGCATCCAGGAGGATGGGATCTGCTCATTCACTTGTCTCCCATTGGCAGAGGTTGGCCACCCTCTGCACCACCTTCTAGGGCTGCTATCTCTGCAACCAGAGGATGTGTACTTTCGTCCCCGGAGGAGTCTCTCAGGTCCTCTGAGTCCACCTGCATGTCCCGCTGACTGGACCTGTCCGTCTCCTCACCATCTACGATTTCAATGCGAGTCATCTCTTTGGCTGGGTCTTCTGACTTTTTGCTTTCTTCAGGTGCCTGAAAGAAGTGCGCCTTGCCTTAGTATACTAACTTCAGTTTCACCAGGAAAAGTAGCATGTATTGTATCTGCATTGTCCTTAATTTAGCTTTGACAGAATCAAAAGTCCTCCTCTGGCGGAGTACGTCTCTGCTGTAATCTAGGAAAATCATAATCTTGGAGTTCTCATGTCTGATTTCCCCCAGACGGTGTGCCTCGTGTAAGATCATATCCTGATCTAGGAAATTAAGGATTTTTTGCTATGATTGGCCTTGGAGGGGCACCAGGTGGGGGCCTTGCACTCAGGGCTCTGTGCGCCCGTTCGAACGCGAAACAGGTAGAGAAATGTTCCGGTAGGATGATGTTTCTCAGCCAGGTGGTTAGGAACGCAGGTAGGTCAGGTCCCTCGACCCCCTCTGGGAATCCTATAAAGTGAAGATTGTTCCTGCATTCCCTGTTTTCTGCGTCGGCGATGCGCCATTGCAAGTCACTGTTGGAGCTACGGAGTTCCATTACTTCTTTCTGCAGGTCTTTAACAGCGTCCTCTACCTCCGAGACTCGGTTCTCTGTCTCCGTAACTCGCTCGGATATGTTCCGGAGGTCCTGTCTCAGAAGTGTAACCTCAGAACGTACCTCACCAATCGTGTTTTCTAGCACTTCTCTGGATGACTGTATGGCGTGAAGTATGGAGGCCGCATCAGGCAAAGGCTGCGTAGGGTCCTGTGGGATCACTACCTTGGTATACTTGTCCATTTTCCCCTGCCTAGTGGGTTTCGGATCCTTATCTTTTGTCATCATGAGCGGAGGGTGGGGGCCACTGCACAGAGCACGTTTCCGTGGGTTCCGATGACCTGGTCCGGTTTCTAATCTAGCTGTCAGGACATTCCAGCGTTGCCGCTATCGCTGGGTTGCAGGAATCCGTCGTGGCGTGGAGGGGGGGAAGGGAGGGGCACACCTGCGTCGCGCACCGCTGTGTCACCGCAATAGGGCGCCTAGTCTCTCTACAGGTTACTGGGGTGCCTGATTCAACATTTTTTTTTCCTACACTGCCCCCAGGCTCAACCCAGTACAGCTGCAGATTACAGGCCCGGTCTCTGTATGGGCCAGGTATCTCCACCTTACGCTGGGCCTCTGTTGCTGTTTTGGTGCGGGTGAGGGGGGGAGAGAAGAGAGCCCGGCCCCCCGCGACCATGTGGATGTCTTCGTAGGGGACTCTCCCTGTCCCCGTCTAGGTGTCCCTGGGTCCGGGCCCTGTCTCAGGGTATGTCCCCACCCCCGCCCGGGCCGACCAACATGATCCCTCTCTCTCTCATAAGGGCAGGGAGTGCACTCACCGAAGGAGCCGGGATGGATCTGCGGGGTAGGTGAGTATGAGGAGGGATTTAACCCAAGGGGTCCGTCATCGTGCCCAACGGCACTTCACTCACTGCGTCGGGCCGGGCCCATTACCAGCAGATGGGTGCCACCACCACGCGTCGCTGAGGTTCGCTCTCCGCCCTCCTCCGGTTCAGCCCCCTGTCCAGGCGAGGGAGGGGTAGACAACACCATGCAGCACCATGCGCCGTTCCGACGATCCGCGGTCCCAGATCCTCTGGGTCTGATCGTTTGCTGCAACGAGTCGTCAAGGCTGCACTTGCATCATTCGAACCATGAGTGTGGAGCTTGGGTGTACACGGCGTCGCTTAAGGAGCACACACGACAGGTAGGCCGCTCTTTCTCGTCCGCTCCCCCAGCGCGGAGCAGGGTCTCACTCAAGGGGTCCTGTTCTGTCGTTCCAGGCCATATTTGTTGGGGTCAAGTCCCTGTGCTGCCTCAGTCCGGGTCCATTATTGACAAGGGGAGGAGGAGGGAGTGTGGTCAGCAGGCAGACCACTTGGACCTGCTTGTCTGGCCGCTGGATTTTTCTTGTGCCGCCGAGTGGGTCCGCTTACCGGGGCCACTTTGCCACGGATGGACGCCGAACCAACACTCCGCTGAGTTCCGCTCTCCAGGCCTCTGCCGTGTCTGCCTCTCCACTCATGGAAGGGAGGGGAGGTGGGGGCAACATAGGGTAGCTACGGGCACAGAGGAATCGTGGAGCGGCCCCCCGCTCCTCCGGCCCGCCTGCCTCAACGAGTTGTCAAGGCCACATGTCCGCCATCTTGGTTATCGGCCTGAGACTCAGAGTCGAACGGCGCCCTGCTTCTTGGTCTCGGCGTTCCCACCGTTGACAATGGTTGTTTTCCGTTTGTGCCCCTTCAGGTTGTATATCTGGAAGCATGCATCGTTTCAGACATTGTGTGCTGGCAGGATTTCAGCTCCGGCCTGGAGCTCCAGAAAAACACGTCTTACTCAGCCATGTTCTAGGCCACGCCCCCTAGTGATTGCACTGTTAACCGATTTTATTGTGGTTATAATGGAATTGTAATAAAGTTAATGTTCTCACTTGATATAGTGGAAACTGATGAGGGATAAACTAATTAAACAAGCATTTGCATTGCAATAGGTCTCGCATTCACGCGAGTTTGAGCGATTGGCATTGTAAATGACACTGCCTTTTATTTATGTTTTGGGTTTTAAAACATAAATAAAAGGCATTGCATTTACAATACTAATAGTTTAACTCTCGCAAATGCAAGACCTATTGCATTGATTGCAATAAAGGGCCTTCTCAACCCCTTGTTAGATTGTAAATATCAGAGGAAGAGACCGGCCTGCTACGTCTTCAAAGTAGTGATAAATAGTGCAGTGAAGAAGATGTGTAAGTGTTGTAAATTACACAGACACAAAGTGTGAAGTGATAGTTACATATGATCCGAGCTATAAACAGTAACAAAGCGCTCCAACACCTTTCGCTCTGTCATTACAATGTCGCAGCTCATTAGGAAGCGCGGGGTGGCTATTTCCTGCCCTCTCTGTGATTTGAGTGTGCAGTGTGGCATTGCTTAATGTAATTTCAAGTACGAGCAAAACAAAACCGCATCTTCACTCCAAACAACACTAGATAGTCAGCTGTGATTGAACAATTACATGCTGTTTTATTTGTAAATAGTAATGATATTCTTATCACCAGGAAATGACAACCAAGCAACTGGGAGTGACTCTATAGTGGATGTAAACCCCACAGTACATTCGCCATGGACTTGGTCATACTTTCCCACCTTCCAATAACTATGACCATGCCATCCCAAGATAAGTAAGCCAGGTAACCCTCAGCCAAAGCCCGACTTTACTTGAGGGAATTAACCGTGCGCAAGCATGGTGATCCGACCCTCAAAGGGTGAGTCCCGCCCCACCCTCCTCTCAATCAAAGTGGTGAATTATGCTACCCCCCCTTTTGATAGTGAGCATATATTTCTTTACCAGAGGGCAGTGGCTCTTTATACCACCTTACCTCAAAGACTGTGATCCTCCTATCTATCTGCCAAGAAGACTGATAATTAAATTTTGCGCTTAGCTTAAGAAGTGTTACAGGTCCTGAGTTTAAGGGGGCTCGATATTAACGAAAGACTACATTATGACATGCATTACTGTATAGTGATGATCACAAATGTTTTAGGCTTTTGGCACTTAAAATGACATTACCCATCACTTCCGCCATACACGGAGGAGGCATCTTCCCTCTCACAGCATGACAGTAACCCCCCTTTTCTTACCTGAGGATGGTGACGATACCCCCCTGCACAGGCAATAACACCACAGGCTCGGACACCCGGATCGGCTTGAGCTGGAACTTGCAGCTGAAGCACAGCACCTAGTTGCTGAAGAAGGACACAGAAACAATGGGCCGTTCCAAGATGTGGATGGGGTCCACGTGCGAGACGATGCAGCCTCCGGGCTGGTAATCGTTGATGATAGAGCTGTTAACGAAGCCCTCGGGATTACCCAGTGCTGCTCCAGTTTGCGGATGACCAGCTGGTGCACCCAGGCGGGGATCTCATCCACGTCGCCCTTTGGGTATAGCCGCTCCTGGCCTGGTCCGCACTTCTGCAGCTGCACCCCATAAGTGTAGCCCTCCCCGAAAAAGTACTTGTTGCGCAGCGGAGCCCGGTCCACGGCGTGCTCCTTGTACAGCCCCTTCTCGGCTGCGCGCACCACCTCGTCGATGTGGCTCTCGATGCGGGCGCACTCTTCCGGGCTGAAGAGGCGCATCTGCCCGATCCCGTGCTTTTCCCAATGCGCCTCCTCGTCCCAGTAGTGGAGTGGCGGCAGTGGCGGCTCCTCATGGTCGCTGTACTCGCCGTCTGACAGGTTCCTCTTGGAGCCCAGCTCCCGGCCTTTGTGGTAAGGCATCATGGACTGCAACTTCTCTCGCAGGTGCGTGTATCCACTGGTGGCCATGCTGCGGGGCTCACATCACCCAAAGGCGGCTGCAGCAGGTGGAGCCGCCAGCGCACATGGCTCTGCCGATCGGCGCAAGGGCAATATCAAGACCGCGCTGAAGAGTCCATGATGAGGGCCGCCTTCGCCTCCCGGGGAGACCAGGGCTTCGGGGGCAGAGTGAGGTACGGAGTCCCCTAACCACCAAAACAACGTACAATGTGTTATTTTAGGGTGCATGGCTGTAGCGCAGTCCGCAAATCCCGGTCTCCATCTCAACCTAACTTTCAGACTGCAAGCCCCAGCCTTTCTTCTACGCAGTCCCATTGGCCACGACAACGAGCTGTTGCGAAGAAAGGAGCGCTTACTCTACTCATTGGTTCATTTACCTCCCATCAAATGACTATTGTATATTATGTATCTACACAAGTTAGAATGACAAGTGGAGATTATGAGGACCCCTGTGACATTGAGGCAGCTTAACTGGATGCCATACAAACGTGATTTTAATTTACAGGTCATTAACTGTCGTTTTAAGGACGACACATTTTTTCATACAAATATTTTTCTTCATTAAAGGGCACACCCCCATAGCCTTTATGACCGTTGCCTTGTAACATTTTTTTCCAAGGAAGGTACAAAAACAGGCACGCCTAGACTCCCATTGTTTGGATACTTTGGCTTACTCCATAAAAATACGTGACAGAAGAAACGTTTCTTGTGCCGTGGCGGGTAATCGACTTAGATGATGGCCTGGGACTGGCCAAAGCCGAGAGATTTCTGATAGAAAAAAATGCAGGGCCTATGGCATTGCAGCCGCTATTGTCCCGGCTGCTACGAAAGTGACAGCGTGCATGGCGCGCTGAATGTAAACGAAACACGTCGGTTGTCGTGCCTAATGTAGGAGAAGCTCAATAAAGAAAACAAAGTACACGTACAGTGTAACAACCAAGTAAATGAGCCAGTAGCCATGGTAGGATACAAATGACGACATGGCCGAACTAAGGAGGGGCTAACAAGCTTATTAAGGAATCAAACGCCAGCATTTACGAATGACAAAGATACAAGCCAATTAAAAATATAGGCGAGGCTTCTCCTCTGTACTATACCTACAACAGATCGCCAGAGCAGCGCTTGCGCGCTGGCTCAGGCTCGACCTAGAAAAACTACGGCCCATGGTTGTCACCAGTCCCTAGAATGCATCTCCCTCACCACTAACCCAGTCAATCCTGCCTTTACTTTAAACTCCGGGTACACTAGATGGAGGTTGTCAGAGCTATACATAAAATGTGCAGAGGGAGGGGCGAGCATAAGGGTAGCATGGATGTCTGCCCAGGGGTCCTGGAGTAAGCAAGGAAAATGCTCCCTTTGACTGCTGTTGGGGCAGTAAACTAAAGCATTGCCAGGGTTCATTGGGCTCCGCTGCCACTGCACCTGCTGCACCAATGCTAGCTACGCTCTTGGAGCCAAGGGATATTCCATTCTTTCTTTGGGGATGTTGAGTGGAGCAGGTTGATTTCCCAGGGATGTCAAAGGGGGAGAAAAGAGCGCGCGGTAAGAGACAGGAGGTGTCTCTGTAACAACGTCAGAGGATATATGTTTACTAACATAATCTGCCCATATATTTTTGGGACACAGCATCATCAAATAAAGTAAAACGGAGCGGCAGCACGCAGAGCTCTTTAATAGTACTGAGTGAGCCCCTGTGAAGGTGCTAGCTGTAAATGGCTCGGGTTGTGCCAGACTGGCGCCCACTTGCGGGGGTCGGACCGCGGCCCCCTGCCACCCCCTGCTAGCAGTGTCATTGGCCAGGAGCCGTCACTCAGCCTCAAGGAGCCAGGCGCACCTGGACGCCCATTTTGTAATTTTATAGTATGTGATTTGTTTGAAACTTGTTTTATCCTGTGCTTTTATGGTCCTTTCGACCTAATAAAGATTATCTGATTGAACTAAAATATGGGAGAGGATGTGGGCTAACGGCTAAAGCGTTTGACCTTGAAGCTGGGGAACCGGGTTCAATTCACGGCAACAATGCTTAACATCCTGTGATTCTGGGCAAATCACTTAGGGGCATATTATCAAGAAACGACGTCAAAATTATCGCCGCTTAGGCGGCAGAAAACTGCAGCTAAAGCGGCGATAATGGGCTTGATAATATGCCCTTGAGAATTCAAATAGAAGCCCATGTTCTGGTGTCAACATGGGCTTCTATTGGAATTCTCAAGGGCATATTATCAAGCCCATTATCGCCGCTTTAGCGGCAGTTTTCTGCCGCTAAAGCGGCGATAATTTTAACGCCGTTCTTGATAATATGCCCCCAAATCTCCCTGTGCCCAACAAAAAAAAGAATGTGTCCGTCTGTAATAAAACTGTTGCTCATGTAAAGCGCTCTGATACCTGATATTTTCGGGTCTAGTTTGTGCTATATAAAACTCCCAAAATATATATATATATAGGATGCTAATCAGTAACTATTTTTGGAATATGGAGTTATAATTCACATACCTGGCACTCGTTTTCCTTTTATTTCCTTCTATTTCCTCTCTCTTTGTCTCCACTTCCTTTATTTCCTTTCACCCCTCTCTTCCCTTTTTGGAGTTGTTTTTTGCATATGGACTGCATTCTAGGATTTATGCCGCCACTGGAAGTTACTCATTAGAGGGGCTAATGAAGTTTGGGAAAGTCCCTGAATATGGTACTAATCGGACAAAGGTGGATATTTGAAAATATCCCGATAATTATTTGTTAATCTGTCAATAAAATGATTTATTTACCAAGTGCTGACATTGTCTTCGATTTATCTATTGGTTTTTAATATGAATAGTTGGAATGTACTTAGGACTCATATCCCAACATAATAAGGGTAATGAAGATCCGTGGAAGTATGTTGTTTATGTCTATAATTGACGGGGTATATGTTTGTTTAGAAGTGGTTTAGCACGTACACTTTGAAAAGGCTTGTGATAGCTGAAACGCGTCAGTGTTTGGATCCTCTGCATATAAAGAAATAAAGTGATTACACACTACCTGGTGTGCCTGCATCCTTTGGTTTTCCGAGTGTTGCTGCAAATATATATATATTCATATATATATATATATAGATGGACACACACACACACATATATATACACACATATAAATAAACACACACACACATTAAATATATATATTATTTATGCTGTCATTTGTAATTCTGTGACTCCCCCTTCCCAGTCTTCTTCTCATTCGATTGATAGGCATCATAAAGATCTCAACATGACAATACAGAGACGAGATAACTTTCTATAATGACATTTCTTTATGCCTATTTTATTTCCTTTGACTGCTTTACAGCAAAAACAATTAAATCATGGCAAGTGTCGTATAATACAGGATCTATTTCAGGGGGACAAATTCATCACTTTCAACCAGTGCAAAAAATCATTTCACCTTACCGATGGGGCACGGATGCAATACTACCAAATTCGCCACTGGTTACTCTTCGCTACCTACACGCAAGGAGCGACCAGGCAGCTCACTGCTTTCGAGACCCTAGTTCGCAGTTTTGAGGGCTCGAGGGGCCTGATTTCTCATACTTACAGAGTCCTGCAACACTCGCAACGGCTTCAACCCCACACATACCAAAAATAATGGAACATAGACCTTGGCGAGGAGGTCCCACCAGAGAGCTGGGATCGGTTGTGGCGAGATATCCCAAAAAGCTACCAAAGCATCCCTCAGCACGAGTCGGCACACAAGCTTATGACGCGATGGTACTTTACTCCTGTTCGTATCCATCAGATGATACCGAACTTTCCCCCAACCTGTTGGAGGTGTCAGGGAGATAGAGGTGACCTCAAACACATATGGTGGTCCTGTCCCAGTTTGACACTATTTTGGAAAGAAATCCTCAGTCATATCAAGGACACAGTGGGAATCCCTATTCCTAGCCCTCCGATAGTGACTCTGCTAGGTATTAGACCTTCAACATTGGCAGCTATGACTCACTCTGATTGGCGCTAAATATCGCAGATGTTAGGAGCAGCACGTCAGTCCATAGCCTTATTCTGGAAGAAGCCTAACCCTCCACCTATCACCACGTGGTTTCTCTGCCTATGGCACATTTTGGCCCTCGAGCTACTTACCGCTAGTATTAACCACACAGACACCAAATTCACTCAGATCTGGCAGCCATTAATTCAACATTTCTCCCAGATAGAGCACTCCCGCTTGGTTCCTCCTCGTCTGCGAGCTTTACAGCTCTTTGACGACCCTCTTGCACCCTATTCTAGAGGTCTACCACCGGATCTGTAAGGGGATGTCTTACTTCCCCCCCTTAGGAAGCCTTTATCCTCCCCCCCTAAGATATCCTGTACGCATCCTCCCATTCCTGACCCCTTCTTCTGGGGTTTGTCCACCCCTTCCCTGTTTGCTGCTTGAGATATACAATCACTATTCCCAAAACCTGCTAGCAATAATACGTAGTGACAAATACATGTACAAAGTACTATATAGACATACATAACCCTTATTCATTTAATTTCTCCATTAGAGGTGGGCCTACACGACTCCTTCGTATTGATGCTCTATTGAATGGAGGCCTTCCTATCAAAAACAGTGCCCACCTATAACCCTCGCCAGGGAAGCAGCGCATTAACTTTCCCCTTTTCTTTTATTGCTCCCATATTCTGCTTTGGTTTGTACTGTAATGTTTATGTCTTACATGGATTCATTTGTGTATTCTGTTATTTGAATGGTTTTTTTTTTGCTGTATATCTTTTTCCTGTTTGATTTTCCCTGTTCAGAGTATATTCAATAAACAGATTTGAAAATAAAAACAATTAAATCAACCTCAAATAATTGTAGTTCACAAGTAACTGATTTAAGATGATTTAAACGCAAATTGTATATAGTGTTTGTCTGTGAAGTTAGGGCTAACACGTGTCACTCTTTATTAACTATGACAACAGGCCATTCATAAAAATGTGCTCTGTGACTTAGTCTGTTTTAATGTTGGGCGGTAAAAGCTTTTAGTACGAGGCAAAATTGACTGCTAATGTGTTTGAATGTCTTTTATTATAATCTAATGTGTAATTTTATATGAATTGCCACTTATTTAAATAAGTGAATGGCGCTTACATTAAGTCCCTTTATTAAACGTATGTTTACCATCTATGCGTACTCATCTATACCTTATTTCCAGGAAGGGTTAATGTGCCTTAATTTCAATGACATCTATTAAGCTAATTTCTTTCACAATGTTAGCTTTCTGTGTGACATCATGTTTTTGCATGTTGTAGCATTGCATTTTTGGACCATTTGTTAATTATTGGAGGGGGAAGGGTTGTGCCCATTCTTTATGTGTGGTTTAAGCTCTTAGATTGTCCTGGCCTGATTACGATGATGGCGGGATGTGTCCCACCATCACGTTTTTGGCTGTCTGAGCGCCGCCTCCTCAGCGGTCCGAGCGGCCGATTGCGATCTGTGTGGTGAGACCACGCCAACATTTATGCTACAGCGGCGTGTATGGGAGAGGCAGAGACGACCCATGAAGAGGTTCCATTAAGCTTCCCATGGCACAATCAGGACCTACCTTTCCGCCAACCTTTTCCTGGGGGAGACACTGCCATGCAAAAGTCAGTTGAAAGGCAGGTAATGAGGCAAATAACTGACTCGAGGATGAATGTGCCCTTGTGAAATGTGACTGGTGCTCATGTTTTGCCCTGCAATGCCTTCGGGTCTGGTGCGCTCACTGTTTTTCTGCCACAACGAAATACAAGGAAGGAGTGTGCCTGACTTGCTGGAGGCACTGTAGCATGGCCGGCAATAGCTTTTGACTCAATACCAGAGCTGAATCGTGCCACCGCCAGGACTCCACTGCCCACACACGCCAGCCCCTGCAGAAAACTTGTGATACGGCGCACAGGATACCGCCGGCTTGGCAGTGTTTTCTGGACCGCTGCAACTGCAGTCTGGTGGTAAAACCACCTTAGTCGTAATCGGCCCCTTAGTGTTGAGCCACTGAGGTTATACTGAACATTAGATTGGCTTGTTATCAATGACTTAAATAAATTATCGAAGTTCTACATTGTCCATATATCTCACCTCATTTATGTATCGACATTTAAAAAGCTATTTTCACCCTGGCAGGTGGTTCGCAAGCCCAACATGTTATAGAGTTACCTTGTAGCCTAATGGTAGACCACTCTCTAAATTTAGAGATGACTTCTATGACAACAGGAATCATATTGGCCAACTGCTCCTTCCAATGCAGAGTGAACATATTTATTAAAACTATTAAAACTGAAATGCCAGCACATACTATACCTCAAGCTCACAAGCATTGTTTAGTTTTACAGAAACAAACCTCCAAATAGGAGTTTATTGCTACAAAACAAAATATCAATGGCCCTGATATTTTTTGGATAACATAACTAGTCAACGCAGATACTGAAGGTGTTAGATTTACTATTCACAATCCAATCTAAGGTACATTGGAGAAAGCAGTGTACACTGAAGGTGTTACATTCAATATTACCACTCCAATCTAAGCCATATTTTGGAAAGTGTTGGAAATTGAATATGTTAGATTTACGGGTCCCACTCCAATAAACGTAGAAAGGTCCTGGCCACTAACTAGAGTACATCACCTGTTCTCAGTCAAAAACAATATAAAATCAATTACATATATCACCCTTGTGACCCTTGTCATCTAGTAGCCAGCATTCCCTATGGAGAACTGATGCAAGCCAAGAGGAACTGCAGTTTACCACATCACATCACGACTTGTCAGAAAGACATGACACAAAGATTTAAACAAAAAGGATACGCCACTAGTGTGATCACTACAGCACAGGAAAAGGTTAGCCTAATATCCAGAGAACAGATCCTTTTCAGATGAGATCGTAAACCTAAAAAAGATTAGATTGATAACATCTTATAGCAATCAACACAAACAGCTAGCGAAGACGATCATAAGAAATTGGCGCATAATACGTTCTGATCCCATCATAGGAAAAACAGTTCCCATCAAACCTCAAATAACCTATAGAAGAGCCAGATCCATGAGGGATAATCTGATCAGATCAAGCCCTGTCACAAGGAGAGGAATTGGCTGGCTAGTGGGAACAAATGGATGCCACAAGTGCACTAGTTGCAGAGCTTGTACAATAGGTGTCAACACAAAAGAATATCTATCTCCTTTTTCCCATAGATCACTTCCACTCAGAGCCAGCTACAATTGCAAAAGTGATTTTGCGGTATATGTGCTAACTTGTAGCTGCAACTCAAGATATGTGGGAAGTACGGTGTTACAGGTGCATAAACGCATATTACAACATATGCGGGTCATAACAAATATGGATTTAACATATCCTCTGGCCAGGCACTGTGCCGAGATCCACCAAAGCGAAGTATCACAAATGACTTATTTTGTGATAGACACTGTACCCTTTAACAGCAGAGGAGGTGATAGGGTTAAGTCACTGAGAAAATTAGAGCGTGTGTACATCTTGAATTTATATTCTAAGTTCCCTAACGGTTTGAACAGGAAGAAGGCTTCCATAATTTCCTATAAGAACCATGTGTAGAAATAGGGAACGTCATACAACACATCTTTACTCTCAGAATCAGGGTGACTTCTGACTAGAACACCCAACAACACATGTAAAATAATCTTAAAGACAGTCTTCCCTGTTGTTATGTTGTTGTTACTAAGTTTCCACTGTTTAGCTATTGAAGCTAAGAATCAGGCAATTGAAAGCACTATGCTAGTAATCAGCTAGAGATCCACAGTGTTGAAACACCATAATTCATCATTTAAAATTGTGTATTTAAAACACAGTAGGGGTTTGTGAATTTTCATGTACCAATATAAATATGTTTTCATCTGGTTCACATCGATACATTGTGATTTAGAAAAAAGATTTCTATTGCGGCGCATGTTTACAATGCCGCTGCAGTGAAAATAAAAATAAAATAGATGCTGGCATTGGCTATCTCCATCACTTATCCTATATACACACAAATTAAATTTAATTAAATACAACTCAATGAACGGGCGTGTGCTGCTCCTCAACATTAAGCAGTCCCACGGATCCCCGTACACTCTTATATTTCAAATAAGCCCAAGCCAAGTGGCTGTATATTACTGCTCAAAACACTGCATGCAAATACAATATTCAATATGTTTACAATAGAAATCTTCCAAGTACATGATGTCCGAGTGGCCTAGATAATCACAAAGTGAAACCATCTCACATTCATTCAATCAAAAGACATAACCAATTCTAATCCAAATACTGGTCATCCGAAAAGACAGTCGGGTGACCTCCGTGTACCCCTAAGTGCATACCCTAAATGAATAAACTATTGAGGTGTGAAGGGGGGGTTGAGGGTGGTGGGTGGTTTAGAGGGTGAAAAACTAAAAAGACAAAAAGTCAAGCGGATACAGATCCGATAATCCTCCGCACAACGATAATCTATAACGAAGTCAAGATTACAAAATTACTATTACATTTTTAATTTCAGAAGATTGAAACGAGGAGGAAAAGGAAAGGGAAGATTGCTAGATATTCAAGGTAATTAAATTAAATTAAGCTAAGGTCAAAGCAGGCTATGCTTCCTGTGAATTTTTTCAAAGCTGATAACACTGGGTCAAGGTAGAGGGCCCTCACCAAGACACAGTATATACAGAGAAAACATGGATCACCACGAAAGCAAATACATAGTTCAGCCAAGGTACTCATCCAATGTGCACATAAAGTTCCTCATCTTCGTTTATCCCAGAATGGCTCTTGCTATCGTGGAGTATGATATACTTTGACTCCAGGATTCTCAGTTGCTTCTCATGATCACCCCCTCTGGGGATCGCTGCAATCCTGTCAACACCAAAGAAAGACAGACTATTAGCATTTTTGTTATGGTACTTCAGCCAATGTCGTGCAGTAGAGTAACTCAAATCAACATTTCTGATTGCTCTCATATGCTCTAATATTCTTCTCTTCACAGGAAAAATGGTGCTCCCTATGTACATTTTTTCTCAAGGACCGAGTATTACATACACACAGAAGTCAGTGTTACAGTTCATAAATGTTTTGATATTCCCGTGATTTCCTTGTAGGTAGTGGATATGTTTTCCTGTTCTTACTGGCACTGCAGGCCTTGCACTTCCCACACTTAACGAAACTCTTCTGCTGTTGTAGCCAGCCTTGTTGTTTAGTTGCTCCCATGTAGCTGTTGACCAGCATATCTGTGTGTGCTGACCAGAGACCCTATTACCGGATCATTTTTAACAATGTGCCAATGCTTTTTTAGGGTGCTACGTATCGCTGTGGCCTCAATATTGAAAGTAGTGATCACCCTGATGCCGCTGTCTTCCTTCCTGGTTTCTGGCCTCTTCACCAGAATGGCTGATCTATTCTGTGTAGCAGCCTTCTCCCTTGCTACCCTCAGCACTTTCTCGGGGTACCCTCTTCTCCTGAATCTCCCCAACATTGTGTCCTGTTCTTTCTCAAATGCCTGTTGTGTGTTGCAGTTACGCATAGCCCTTACTAGTTCTCCATAAGGGATACTCCACTTAAGTTTAGGTGGATGGTGGCTGTTGGCGTGTAACAGGCTGTTGCCTGCGGTCACTTTCCTGTGTAAATTAGTTAAGATAACACCATCTCCAGTTCTCACACACATCTAAAAAGTCCATCTCTTTTTGATCATATCTGTGCGTGAAATGGAGATTAACCTCATTGTTCCCTAGCATACTGAAAAAACAACCCAAATTAGTTTTAGAACCACTCCATATCATAAAGATGTCATCTATGAATCGCGTCCAGAATACAATGTGCCTAGTCAGATGTTCATTCTTCTCAATCCACACCATCTGTTCCTCCCACCACCCCATGAACATACAGGCGTAGCTCAGCGCAAAGCAACTCCCCATGGCGGTTCGGACCACCTGCTTGTGCCACCTGTCTTCAAAGAGGAAGAAATTATTCTCAAGACAGAAAGTTAGCATGTCAATCAACATCATAGAGTGCTCATATAAGAAGATAGACTTGTCCCTGAAGAAATGTTTACAAGCTCCAATCCCATCACTGTGTTTGATACATGTGTACAGGGACACCCGGACTTCGCACCGACCCTGTCTGGAGTGGAACCAGTTCTGCCGGAAGTTTTCTTGACTATATATATATATATATATATATATGTTATCCAAAGTAAGCCTGATGCTTCAAGGACGCACTCCCAGCCACTTAATTGCAGAAGAAAACCGGAGACTGCATTCCAGGTTAATTTACTTTTATTTCCCAACGCGTTTCAAGGCAACGGCCCCTTCATCATGGGTCACTGTAGGATATGGCTTGGAAATCCCGACGTGCATGCTGCTTTTATATTTTCGCCCCCAGTGGGCCACGCACATCACGTTACATTCTGCATAGCATGCTGGACTTTGTAGTCTTCACCGGTCATTATTGCCCCCAGTGGGCTCCTTGCCACATCCAGTAATTCGTCAGTGTCCTTTACATTATTAATACACCTTTGTAGGTCCCAGGATGATGTTCCGGTTTTAATTTTTCCTGACTGGGCTGCTTGCAGCTGTGAGAAAGTCCCGGTGCTGCGCAGCCTTCCCCACTCTCCAAGCTGTAATGGAAGGTAAAAAATGGTGCAATCCTTCACGGCGAGGCAGCCTCCGGTTTTCTTCTGCAATTAAGTGGCTGGGAGTGCGTCCTTGAAGCATCAGGCTTACTTTGGATAACAAACATTTTTACACGGCTGCCTCGCCGTGAAGGATTGCACCATTTTTTACCTTCCATTACAGCTTGGAGAGTGGGGAAGGCTGCGCAGCACCGGGGACTTTCTCACAGCTGCAAGCAGCCCAGTCAGGAAAAATTAAAACCGGAACATCATCCTGGGACCTACAAAGGTGTATTAATAATGTAAAGGACACTGACAAATTACTGGATGTGGCAAGGAGCCCACTGGGGGCAATAATGACCGGTGAAGACTACAAAGTCCAGCATGCTATGCAGAATGTAACGTGATGTGCGTGGCCCACTGGGGAGCGAAAATATAAAAGCAGCATGCACGTCGGGATTTCCAAGCCATATCCTACAGTGACCCATGATGAAGGGGCCGTTGCCTTGAAACGCGTTGGGAAATAAAAGTAAATTAACCTGGAATGCAGTCTCCGGTTTTCTTCTGCAATTAAGTGGCTGGGAGTGCGTCCTTGAAGCATCAGGCTTACTTTGGATAACAAACATTTTTACACGGCTGCCTCGCCGTGAAGGATTGCACCATTTTTTACCTTCCATTACAGCTTGGAGAGTGGGGAAGGCTGCGCAGCATCGGGACTTTCTCACAGCTGCAAGCAGCCCAGTCAGGAAAAATTAAAACCGGAACATCATCCTGGGACCTACAAAGGTGTATTAATAATGTAAAGGACACTGACGAATTACTGGATGTGGCAAGGAGCCCACTGGGGCAATAATGACCGGTGAAGACTACAAAGTCCAGCATGCTATGCAGAATGTAACGTGATGTGCGTGGCCCACTGGGGGCGAAAATATAAAAGCAGCATGCACGTCGGGATTTCCAAGCCATATCCTACAGTGACCCATGATGAAGGGGCCGTTGCCTTGAAACGCGTTGGGAAATAAAAGTAAATTAACCTGGAATGCAGTCTCCGGTTTTCTTCTGCAATTAAGTGGCTGGGAGTGCGTCCTTGAAGCATCAGGCTTACTTTGGATAACAAACATTTTTACACGGCTGCCTCGCCGTGAAGGATTGCACCATTTTTTACCTTCCATTACAGCTTGGAGAGTGGGGAAGGCTGCGCAGCACCGGGACTTTCTCACAGCTGCAAGCAGCCCAGTCAGGAAAAATTAAAACCGGAACATCATCCTGGGACCTACAAAGGTGTATTAATAATGTAAAGGACACTGACGAATTACTGGATGTGGCAAGGAGCCCACTGGGGGCAATAATGACCGGTGAAGACTACAAAGTCCAGCATGCTATGCAGAATGTAACGTGATGTGCGTGGCCCACTGGGGGCGAAAATATAAAAGCAGCATGCACGTCGGGATTTCCAAGCCATATCCTACAGTGACCCATGATGAAGGGGCCGTTGCCTTGAAACGCGTTGGGAAATAAAAGTAAATTAACCTGGAATGCAGTCTCCGGTTTTCTTCTGCAATTAAGTGGCTGGGAGTGCGTCCTTGAAGCATCAGGCTTACTTTGGATAACAAACATTTTTACACGGCTGCCTCGCCGTGAAGGATTGCACCATTTTTTACCTTCCATTACAGCTTGGAGAGTGGGGAAGGCTGCAGCACCGGGACTTTCTCACAGCTGCAAGCAGCCCAGTCAGGAAAAATTAAAACCGGAACATCATCCTGGGACCTACAAAGGTGTATTAATAATGTAAAGGACACTGACGAATTACTGGATGTGGCAAGGAGCCCACTGGGGGCAATAATGACCGGTGAAGACTACAAAGTCCAGCATGCTATGCCAGAATGTAACGTGATGTGCGTGGCCCACTGGGGGCGAAAATATAAAAGCAGCATGCACGTCGGGATTTCCAAGCCATATCCTACAGTGACCCATGATGAAGGGGCCGTTGCCTTGAAACGCGTTGGGAAATAAAAGTAAATTAACCTGGAATGCAGTCTCCGGTTTTCTTCTGCAATTAAGTGGCTGGGAGTGCGTCCTTGAAGCATCAGGCTTACTTTGGATAACAAACATTTTTACACGGCTGCCTCGCCGTGAAGGATTGCACCATTTTTTACCTTCCATTACAGCTTGGAGAGTGGGGAGGCTGCGCAGCACCGGGACTTTCTCACAGCTGCAAGCAGCCCAGTCAGGAAAAATTAAAACCGGAACATCATCCTGGGACCTACAAAGGTGTATTATCAATGTAAAGGACACTGACGAATTACTGGATGTGGCAAGGAGCCCACTGGGGGCAATAATGACCGGTGAAGACTACAAAGTCCAGCATGCTATGCAGAATGTAACGTGATGTGCGTGGCCCACTGGGGGCGAAAATATAAAAGCAGCATGCACGTCGGGATTTCCAAGCCATATCCTACAGTGACCCATGATGAAGGGGCCGTTGCCTTGAAACGCGTTGGGAAATAAAAGTAAATTAACCTGGAATGCAGTCTCCGGTTTTCTTCTGCAATTAAGTGGCTGAGGAGTGCGTCCTGAAGCATCAGGCTTACTTTGGATAACAAATATATATATATATATATATATATATTCACTGAAAAAACCATAGGTTTTAGGGACAGTTATAGTTAGTTGGACATTTCACTCGTACAAAACCCGTGAAATTCCCCCGTTATAGTTAGTTCAGCTAACTATAACTCGCGCCCCGCAATGCACTGCTGATGACGTCACATATTACATCACTCATGACATGGTCAGTGACATCACTGATGACATCACTGATGACATCTCAAATGACATCACTGATGACATCATCCAGTGACTGTGTGTTTCTGTAAAGTTTAAATATGTTTAATATATATAGGGAAAGACGTATTGAAGAATGAGTGGGTGTGTAAGTGTCTGTATGGATGATTTAGTAGGTGCGTGACTGACTCTATAAGTGAGTGATTTAACGTATCTTACTGAATGCATGGGTTAGTGACTAAACTGGGTGAATGTCTGTATCCGTCTGTCTGTTGCTGTGTAAGTGGCTGCATGGGTTTGTGAATAGCTACATGAGTGTCTATATGAGTTATTGATTGGTTGTCTGAGTATCTGTATGGGTGCCTGAGTGTTTGTGTGGGTGGGGTGTGTGCGACTCTGTGCATAGATGTGTGAGTGGGTGATTCACTGGGTGGATGGTTTCAAGAGTGCATCTGTGATAGACTGTATGGGTGGGTAAGTGTGTGTAAGAGTGTGTTAGTGAGTGAATGTATGTCCCAGTGGTACATGTGTGAGTAACTACATATGTGAAAGCCAGTATATATGTGTGTTGGAGTATATAAATAGCTATAAGCGAGAGTGAGTGATTGTGATAGTGGCTGTATGGATGAGTGTGTGCTTGTATCAGTGATTGTATAAGAGCGTAACAATGTGCTAGTATTTGTATGATTAAGTGAGCTTGTGTGTGTATAACTGTATAGGTGAGTAAATGGCAGTGTGTTTAATTATTTGCATGACTGACTAGGTGTGTGAGTACCTCTATGGATGAGTGGCGGTGTTTGAGTGTCTATATAGGAGTAAGAGTGCATATGATAGTCCTGTACTGAGTGACCATAAGTATGAGTGACTGTACGGGTGAGTGAGTGGATGTGTGTGTGTAGACCTAAGAATCAGTGAGTGGGTATGTAGTTATCGGTGTTGGAGTGTCTATAGTTTTGCGAATGGCAGTCTGTAATTTAGATTGGGTGTATCAAAGGTTATATTAGGGTGTGAGGAGCTGCATCAGATTATCACGTGGATGATGTCATCAGTGATGTCATTTGAGATGTCATCAGTGATGTCATCAGTGATGTCACTGACCATGTCATGAGTGATGTAATATGTGACGTCATCAGCAGTGCATTGCGGGGCGCGAGTTATAGTTAGCTGAACTAACTATAACGGGGAATTTCACGGGTTTTGTACGAGTGAAATGTCCAACTAACTATAACTGTCCCTAAAACCTATGGTTTTTTCAGTGAATTTCAAAGGTTTTTAAATGCTAATTTGTAACTATAACATATCTGAAACCTATGGTTTTTTCAGTGAATTTCAAAGGTTTTTTAAATGCTAATTTGTAACTATAACTGTCCCTAAAACCTATGGTTTTTTCAGTGAATTTCAAAGGTTTTTTAAATGCTAATTTCTAACTATAACGTGTCTGAAACCTATGGTTTTTTCAGTGAATTTCAAAGGTTTTTTAAATGCTAATTTGTAACTATAACGTGCCTGAAACCTACGGTTTTTTTCAGTGAATTTCAAAGGTTTTTTAAATGACATTTTTTAAATGTATTAATTTTTATATTAATTTTTTTCATACTGATTTACTACATTTTTAGAAACAATTTCTTTTACATATTTTATTTTTTAAATTACATTGTAATTACATTATACATTACATTACAAAAAATACTTTCTCAGAATGAATTACTTTAGTTTAAATACTTAGCACATAGGCAATAGACTTTTAAGTACAGTAGTTACAGTTGTTGCAATGGGCAACACATTTTCAAACACAATGCAACATTCAGCTCAATGTGAATTTCTAGTTAAATGCAATTAGTTACTTTATGGATTACTTTTCTAACCACAGGACTGGATCCTAGATTCAGTCCTGGGACATCTCCTGTAAACAGTTGAGTAAAAGCGTTTTGGTTACAGTCGTGATTTTTAAGGAATATTATTGTATTTTAAAAGTTGACACTTAGAAACTTTTCCTCATAGAATCACCAATGTTATCCCATGGAAGGAAATTCACTTAGCAGGTAAAAACTGTTATCGTTACTTTTTCTTACTCAGTGTTGGATCCTGGATCCAGCACTGGTGCATCTCCTGTAAACAGTTGAAAAAATGCGTTTAAGTCATACAGGCGATTTTTAAGGAATATTTGTAGTTTGTGAAAATCGACACTTTGAAACTTTTCTGCTGAAAACCAGACAATGGATTCCTATGGAAGAAAAGATAAGTTACTGGTAAGTACGGTTAAAATTACTTTTCAGGGTCAGTGCTGGGCTAAAAGATGCAGCACTGGGTTCTCTCCTGATAACAGGTGAGTAAATCGGAATTCGTATTTCGGCTGATTTTAGAAGAATAATTTAAAGTTCCAAAACTCCACACTTAGAAGAATTTCCAAGTGAAACCAGTCAATGTTAGCCTATGGAAGGAAATTCAAGTTACTGGTAAGTACGGTTAAAATTACTTTTCAGGACCAGTACTGGGCTGAAAGATACAGCACTGAGGTCTCTCCTTATAACAGGTGAGTAAATCGGAATTCGTATTTCGGCTGATTTTAGAGGAATATTTGTAGGTTTCAAAAATCAACACTTAGAAACGTTTTCAGCAAAAAGCAGGCAATGATATCCTATGGAAGGAAATTCAAGTTACTGGTAAGTACGGTTAAAATTACTTTTCAGGACCAGTACTGGACTGAAAGATACAGCACTGAGGTCTCTCCTTATAACAGGTGAGTAAATCAGAATTCGTATTTCGGATGATTTTAGAAGAATATTTGCACAATGGTGAAGGGAGGGGCGGGGCCTGAGGTGACATCTGTGCAAACGCGCCCCGTGGCGCGTTTTAAGTTGTGGGATTAAGTCCCTTGAATCCTGAGGGTCCTAGGGGCCAACTAGCCCACCAGGAACCTCCAATATGCGCCAGTGGGCTGCGTTGCAGAGACGTGTAGAGAGGCCACACCCCTTTTACACCTCTCTGCAACGCAGCTCTGTGGCGCTTTCTGGATGTACCTGTTGGGCTAGTTGGCCCCCAGGGACCCTCAGGATTGAAGGGGATTTAATCGCCCAACTTAAAAAGCGCCACCGGGCGCGTTTGCACAGATGTCACCTGAAGCCCGCCCCCTCCCTTCACCACTGTGCAAACGCGCCCCGTGGCGTGTTTTAAGTCGGGGGATTAACTCCCTTGAATCCTGAGGGTCCCTGGGGGCCAACTAGCCCAACAGGTATATCCAAAAGCGCCACAGAGCTGCGTTGCAGAGAGGTGTAAAAGGGGCGTGGCCTCTGTACACCTCTCTGCAACGCAGCTCCCTGGCGCATACTGGAGGTTCCTGGTGGGCTAGTTGGCCCTCAGGGACCCCCAGTATTCAAGGGGAATTGTTCCCCTTCTGCAAACGCGCCAGGGGGCGCGTTTGCAGAGTGGTGAAGGAAGGGGGCGGGGCCTGCGGGCCCGATCGTTTTTTTGTGTTGTTTTTTTTTGTCCCCTGAAGGGGGGCTGTGTGGCCCCCCTTCCTTTTTCCTGTTTTTGGGCCCTGGGGACCCCATCCCCCAGGGCCTTACCCCTTTTTTTAAATTAAATTTAAAAAAAAAACGGGAAGGGGGCCGCGTGGCCCCCCTTCCCTGGGCCTGTATTGGCCCCGGGGACCCCATCCCCCGGGCATGGCCTCGATTTTTTTTTTCTTTGGAGGGGGCTGCGTGGCCCCCCTCCTCAGGCCATTTAAGGCCCCGGGGACCCCATCCCCCGGGGCCGGCCTTTCCGTTTTTTTTTTTTCTTGTTTTTTTTGGGGGAGGGGGGCCGCGTAGCCCCCCTCCCGGGCCACTACTTGCCCCGGGGACCCCATCCCCCGGGGCTGGCCCTCTCCGTTGGGGACTGTGGGGGTCCCCAATCCCCCCACAGTCCCGCCGGCTCCCCGCGTCCCTTGGGAGCCGGCATTGCTTTCCACATGGGGAGCTGCTAAGATGCAGCTCCCCATGTGGAAAGCAATCGGCTTTGGATATTGGAAGAGAGAGCAGGTTTCCTGCTCTCTCTTCCAATATCCAAAGCAGTTTGCTATGGCAGGACGGGAGCCGCGAGGCTCCCGTCCTGCCATAGCAAACTACAGTGTCCCGGGGGTAGGCACCCCGGGACACTGCAGGAGCCGGCCCTGGGGGGTGGCGGTCCCCAGGGCCATCAAGGGCTCCAGGAGGGGCCGCGCGGCCCCCTCCCTTAAATTGCACAGCCCCGGGGAGGTGGTGGTCCCGGGGCTCTGGGGGTCCATAATGGACCCCCACATTTATTTTGTAAGTGCCCCGGGGAGGTGGTGGTCCCCGGGCGTGTGGGGGCTGGAGCCCCCCACACCTTATTTATTTAAAAAAGAAGCCCCGGGGGTGGCGGTCCCGGGGCTGCGGGAGGGCAAGAGAGCCCTCCCGCACCATTTTTTTTATAAAGCACCGGGGGGTGGCGGTCCCTGGGGCTTGGGGGGCCCTTTGAGGCCCCCCATACAAACAATATACCCACCCCCACCATGCCCCCGGGACTTGGGCCACCCGGGGGCAAAATGCAATCGAAGCGCTCGATTTTTTTTTTTTGGCAGGATACGCGCACCCTGAGCGCATCCTGCCGATTTAAAATTTTTTTTGCCCAGGGGTCCTTGTGGGACCCCTGAGCAAACCTAGGGGGTCAGGGTGTTTCTACCCTGCCCCCTTTGTGCGCTTTGCGCACTTGTTTCTGTCCCTCGGTTCTACCGAGGGACAAAATGGCTGCCAACATTTCCTGAATTGGAATGTTGACAGCCAGCTGACAGCCAATTAACATGCAGCTCGTGATCGGGACGGTGCGCGCAGGGTGCGCTGAGGGTACGCGGACCCTACTCGGCCATAGATATATCTATCTTTTTACTTTTGATTTTCTCAGCAACTACTGAACGGATTTACACCATTTAACAAAAGGGTTCTTTCTGAACCAAGAACTACCTCTTTGCCAAATTTGGTGTAATTCCGTTCAGCAGTTCGGGCTGTAGCCGTGTCTAAAGTTTCCTATGGAAAATTGCATGGGGAAAACGCGTTTTGGGACCCCCCTTTTTTCTCGGCCCCCGCTTGACAAATCCCCCCGAGCCTTTCAGGGTAGGAGCGGACCGGAGCGCCCCACAAAGTTTGAAAATTTTGCAAAGATACGTCAACCGGCAAGAGAGTTATTTCAAATAGAATGTCGCGGATTTTCTATGGATAATAGGTTGTAACTATAACTATCTACTGGCGACCGCCAGTAGATAATATATGTATATATATATATTAATCACCTCGCATTTTCACCTTCCAGAATAATGAGCGTGGACCCAAATTCGTGCTGCAGTGCATTTATTTTCAGCAAACACAGATGCCAGCCATGACGCGTTTCTGCCGTCCAAGCGGCCTTGATCACATGACACTGCTTAACTGAAGCCTCCATTTTTAAAGTGCTAGTGCTCAAACATTTTCATGGACATAAACAAAATACTTCATATATATGCATAAATGCCTTAATTCAATTAACTAGAACATTGTAATGATATATGTTTATCTCTGGGCCATCGAATCTCCGATAGTTCCCTTTCAGAAAATAAAGAATAATTTTTATATATATATTCTGTACATTCATTTCTAGTATCCAATATTTAATTTCCGCATAAATGCTTAAAAATAATTTTAGTTAAGTCATGTACTGAAAATTAATTTAAAATACCTTAAAATCCTGAAAGTGCCCCCTATACAACGTGGAAAAGTGCTAAAAAAATATTTTTATGTACTTCAAAAAACAATTTGACACGCATATGTAGTTCCTTTACATTTCATAATGGTAGGTCTTAAGGTTGAACTAGTCCAAATCACAGTTTTTTTATTATTATTATTGTTGCTCTCCTATGAAGAAAAATTAATCTCCTAAACTACACATGATTCTAAACGTCAATGCTATATGTTTCCATTCTGAGAACAATTGCGACCTACTTCAATCTGTTAAATTAATAAAGTGACTACGTGCTACAGTACATGTCAAAACTAAAAAAATGTTGACCAATATTAAAGTGCTGAGTGCTTATTAATAGGCAAAATCGTCGGACAAACTTCACATGTAAGGTAAGAAGGGACTATATAATATATATGTATCCTCCAAAACTCGCTCTGGGTTGAGAAGGGGCTCTTACACAGTTCAGGTACACAGCCAGTGAGTTTTATTTCACCACCTTAACACACCTGGCAGGCGCGTTTCAGCTGATTGCCTTTTTCAATGCCAGTTTCATGTGTGTGTGTATATATATATATATATATATTTATATATATATATATATATTATCTACTGGCGGTCGCCAGTAGATAGTTATAGTTAGGACCTATTTTCCATATGAAATCCGCAACATTCTATTTGAAATAACTCTTGCGTCAGTTGACGAATCTTCGCGAAATTTTCAAACTTTATGGCCCGCTCCGGTCCGCTCCTACCCTGAAAGTTTCGGGGTGATTCGTCAAGCGGGGGCCGAGAAAAAGGGGGTCCCAAAACATGTTTTCCCCATTCATTTTCCCATAGGAAACTTTAGCCACGGCTACAGCCCGAACTGCTGAACGGAATTACACCAAATTTGGCAAAGAGGTAGTTCTTGGTTCAGAAAGAACCCTTTTTGTTAAATGGTGTAAATCCGTTTAGTAGTTCCTGAGAAAATCAAAAGGAAAATCACATATATATCTATGGCCGCGTCGGATTCGCGCACCCTGAGCGCACCCTGCGCACACCGTCCCGATCACGAGCTGCATGCTAATTGGCTGTCAACACTCCAAATCAGGAAGTGTTGGCAGCCATTTTATGCCTCGGTAGAACCGAGGCACAGAAACAAGTGCGCAAACGCACAAAGGGGGCAGGGTAGAAACACCCTGACCCCCTAGGTCTGCTCAGGGGTCCCACAAGGACCCCCTGGGCAGAAAAGCATTTTTTTTTTAAACGGCGGGATGCGCTTAGGGTGCGCGGATCCCGCCGATTAAAAAACAAACACAAGAAACAAGTGTGCAAAACGCACAAAGAGGGCAGGGTAGAAACACCCTGACCCCCTAGGTCTGTTCAGGGGGTCCCACAAGGACCCCCTGGGCAGAAAAAAGCATTAAAAAAAAAAAACGATTGTGCCTCAGGCCCCGCCCCCTTCCTTTACCACTCTGCAAATGCGCCCCTGGCGCGTTTGCAGAGGGGAACGAATTCCCCTTGAATACTGGGGGTCCCTGGGGGCCAACTAGCCCACCAGGAACCTCCAGTATGCGTCAGGGGCTGCGTTGCAGAGAGGTGTACAGAGGCCACGCCCCTTTTTACACCTCTCTGCAACGCAGCTCTGTGGCGCTTTTGGAGGTACATGGTGGGCTAGTTGGACTCTAGGGACCCTCAGAATTCAAGGGGACTTAATTCCCCAACTTAAAACGCGCCACGGGGCGCGTTTGCACAGTGGTGAAGGGAGGGCGGGGCTTCAGGTGACATGTCTGCAAACAGGCCCCGCTGCGCGTTTTAAGATGGGGAATTAAAGCCCACCAGGTACGTCCAGAAAGCGCCACAGAGCTGCGTTGCAGAGAGGTGCAAAAAGGGCGTGGCCTCTGAACACCTCTCTGCAACGCAGCTCTCTGGCGCATACTGGAGGTATCTGGTGGGCTACTTGGCCCCTAGGGACCCTCGGGATTGAAAGGATTTAATTCCCATCTTAAAACGCGCCACGGGGCCTGTTTGCAGACATGTCACCTGAAGCCCCGCCCCTCCCTTCACCACTGTGCAAATATTCCTCTAAAATCAGCCGAACTACGAATTCCGATTTACTCACCTGTTATCAGGAGAGACCTCAGTGCTGCATCTTTGAGCCCAGTACTGATCCTGAAAAGTAATTTTAACCATACTTACCAGTAACTTGAATTTCCTTCCATAGGATATCATTGCCTGCTTTTTGCTGAAAAAGTTTCTAAGTGTCGATTTTTGAAACATACAAATAATCCTCTAAAATCAGCAGAACTACGAATTCCGATTTACTCACCTGTTATCAGGAGAGACCTCAGTGCTGCATCTTTGAGCCCAGTACTGATCCTGAAAAGTAATTCTAACCGTACTTACCAGTAACTTGAATTTCCTTCCATAGGCTAACATTGACTAGGCTAACATTGACTGGTTTCACTTGGAAATTCTTCTAAGTGTAGAGTTTTGGAACTTTATAATATTCCTCTAAAATCAGCCGAACTCACGAATTCCGATTTACTCACCTGTTATCAGGAGAGACCTCAGTGCTGCATGTTTGAGCCCAGTACTGATCCTGAAAAGTAATTCTAACCGTACTTACCAGTAACTTGAATTTCCTTCCATAGGCTAACATTGACTGGTTTCACTTGGAAATTCTTCTAAATGTGGAGTTTTGGAACTTTATAATATTCCTCTAAAATCAGCCGAACTACGAATTCCGATTTACTCACCTGTTATCAGGAGAGAACCCAGTGCTGCATCTTTTAGCCCAGCACTGACCCTGAAAAGTAATTCTAACCGTATTTACCAGTAACTTGTATTTCCTTCCATAGGAATCCATTGTTTGGTTTTCAGCAGAAAAGTTTCAGTGTCGATTTTCACAAACTACAAATATTCCTTAAAAATCGCCTGTATGACTTAAACGCATTATTTCAACTGTTTACAGGAGATGCACCAGTGCTGGATCCAGGATCCACCACTGAGTAAGAAAAAGTAACGATAACACTACTTACCTGCTAAGTGAATTTCCTCCCATAGGATAACATTGGTGATTCTATGTGAAAAAGTTTCTGTCAACTTTTAAAATACAATAATATTCCTTAAAAATCACTACTGTAACCAAAACGCTTTTACTCAACTGTTTACAGGAGATGTCCCAGGACTGAATCTAGGATCCAGTCCTGTGGTTAGAAAAGTAATCCATAAAGTAACTAATTGCATTTAACTAGAAATTCACATTGAGCTCAATGTTGCATTGTGTTTGAAATTGTGTTGCCCATTGCAACAACTGTAACTACTGTACTTAAAAGTCTATTGCCTATTTGCAAAGTATTTAAACTAAAGTAATTCATTCTGAGAAAGTATATTTTGTAATGTAATGTATAATGTAATTATAATGTAATTTAAAAAATAAAATATCTAAAAATAAATAGTTTAAAAAAATGTAGTAAATCAGTATCAAAAAAATAAATATAACAATTAATACATTTAAAAATTGTCATTTGCAAAACCTTTGAAATTCACTGCAAAAAACCATAGGTTTCAGACATGTTATAGTTAGGAATTAGCATTTAAAAAACCTTTGAAATTCACTGAAAAAACCATAGGTTTCAGGCACGTTATAGTTAGAAATTAGCATTTAAAAAACCTTACAAATTCACTGAAAAAACCATAGGTTTTAGGGACAGTTATAGTTAGTTGGACATTGCACTCGTACAAAACCCGTGAAATTCCCCCATTATAGTTAGTTCAGGTAACTATAACTCGCGCCCCGCAATGCACTGCTGATGACGTCACATATTACATCACTCATGACATGGTCAGTGACATCACTGATGACATCACTGATGACATCTCAAATGACATCACTGATGACATCACTGATGACATCATCCATGTGTTAATTTGATGCATCTTCTCACACCCTAATATAACTTTTGATACACCCACTGTAAATTACAGACTGCCATTGTCAAAACCATAGACACTCCAACACCAATTACTATATACACACTCACTGATTCTTAGGTCTACACACACACATCTACTCACTCACCCGTACAGTCACTCATACTTATAGTCACTCAGTACAGGACTATTATATGCACTCATACCCCTATATAAACACTCACACACCGCCACTCATCCATAGAGGTACTCACACACCTAGTCAGTCATGCAAAAAATTAAGCACACACCCATTTACTCACCTATACAGTTATACACACACCAGCTCACTTACTCATACAAATACTAGCACATTCTTACGCTCTTATACAATCTCTGATACAAGCACACACTCATCCATACAGTCACTCTCACAATCACACACTCTCGCTTATAGCTATTTATATACTCCAACACACATATATACTGCCTTTCACATATTTAGTTACTCACACATGTACCACTGGGACATACATTCACTCACTAACACACTCTTACACACACTTACCCACCCATACAGTCTATCACAGATGCACTCTTGAAACCATCCACCCAGTGAATCACCCACTCACACATCTATGCACAGAGTCGCACACACCCCACCCACACAAACACTCAGGCACCCATACAGATACTCAGACAACCACTCAATAACTCATATAGACACTCATGTAGCTATTCACAAACCCATGCAGCCACTTACACAGCAACAGACAGACGGATACAGACATTCACCCAGTTTAGTCACTAACCCATGCATTCAGTAAGATACGTTTAATCACTCACTTATAGAGTTAGTCACGCACCTACTAAATCATCCATTCAGACACTTATACACCCACTCATTCTTCAATACGCCTTTCCCTATATATATTAAACATATTTAAACTTTACAGAAACACACAGTCACTGGATGATGTCATCAGTGATGTCATTTGAGATGTCAGCAGTGATGTCATCAGTGATGTCACTGACCATGTCATGAGTGATGTAATATGTGACGTCATCAGCAGTGCATTGCGGGGGCGCGAGTTATAGTTACCTGAACTAACTATAACGGGGGAATTTCATGGGTTTTGTACGAGTGCAATGTCCAACTAACTATAACTGTCCCTAAAACCTATGGTTTTTTCAGTGAATTTGTAAGGTTTTTTAAATGCTAATTTCTAACTATAACATGCCTGAAACCTATGTTTTTTTCAGTGAATTTATATATATATATATATATATATATATCTGTTGGTCCACAAAGTGACCTTTTTAGTGATTGGTGTAAATCCATTCAGTAGTTGCGGAGTAATTAAAAGAACTCCCCAATTGTATATATAGTGCCACTTCCTATCTCGTGCTGAGATCTGGTTGGCTGCCAAGACTTCAAACTAGGAAGTGTTGGCATCCATCTTGTAACTCGGCTTGAACCAAGTCATACAAAAAACGTTATGTGACGTCAGTGATGTCATTTGAGATGTCATCAGTGATATCATCAGTGATGTCACTGACCATGTCATGAGTGATGTAATATGTGACATCATCAGCAGTGCATTGTGGGGGCGTGTGTTATAGTTAGCTCAGCTAACTATAACGCCTGAATTTCTCTGGTTTTGTAAGAGTGAAGTGTCAGCCTAACTATAACGTCCCTGAAACCTGTGTTTTTTTCTGTGAATTTTTAAGGTTTTTTAAAATGCAAATTCCTAAATATAAAGTCCCTGAATTTCTAAGTTTTTTAAATGCTAATTTCTAACTATAACGTCCCTGAAACATGTGATTTTTTTCAGTGAATATCTGAGGTTTTTTAAATGCTAATTTCTAACTATGCCTACATAGGTAAGACGTGCACAAAGAGGAAGAAAGGCGCAGAAAGAAGGAAGAGAAGTGCAGAAAGAGGCGAGAGGTGCAGAAAGAGGAGGAAAGGTGCAGAAATAAGCAAGAGAAGTGCATACAGAAGCAACAGAGGTGCAGAAAGAGGCCTACTTCGACTGTACCTTTCCACAGACTCATACAAATTAGCCTAATCACTAATCCTTCTCCCAAGATATCTTAAACCTCACTTTTCTCTTGAAGGTTCACTATTCATCAACTGCTCAGAATGTTAGGCGTACCAAATGTAAAACAGCAATCCTAACCATATCACTGTTGTAAGTCTCACCAAGTTTCTGAAGGTATGCATGGGTGTGTATGCTTTTACCTAGTGACATGTTACATAAAAATAAACATACAAATACTTGAATACCTGTGTTTCAAACAGCATACTCTGTAAATTTGTGTACAAAAAGGTGTATGTATTTCTTTCTGATCATAATGCAGGGTACATGGGTATTCAATAGTATATTTGAGGGGCTCTATACACCTACATACGTGAGACATGTCTGCCTGTGCAAAGAAATGACAGAGCAGAACTGAGAAGATTTGACCACAAATAGGAGAAGCTACCCGCTTTTTAAGCTACCGTCTTCAGATGCATAACACATGTGAGAATAAATGTACAAATAGACATATACCTCAGTCACGAGAGCACGCAGACCTTTAAACTTGACAGCTTGCACTTCCCATTTGAGTATAGAAAGAGGCAATAGAAGTACAGAAAGAGACAAGAGAGGTGTAGAAAGAGGGAAGAGGGGTGCAGAAAGAAACAAGAGAGGTGCAGAAAGAAGCAACAGAAGTGCAGAAAGAGGTAAGAGAGGTGCAGAAAAAGCAAGAGAGGTACAGAAAGAGAGAAGAGGAGTGCAGAAAGAGGCAAGAGACGTGCAGAAAGAGGCAAGAGAGATGTAGAAAGAGGGAAGAGGGCTGCAGAAAGGCAAGGGGGTGGAGAAAGAAGCAACAACGGTGCCAAAAGAAGCAAGAGAAGTGTAGAAAGAAGAAACAGAGGTGCAAAAAGATGCAAGAGAGGTGCAGAAAGAGGGAAGAGGGGTGCAGTAAGAGGCAAGAGGAGTGCAGAAAGAAGCAAGAGAAGTGCAGAAAGAACCAACAGAGGTGCAGAACGAGGCAAGAGAAATGCAGAAAGAGGTAAGAGAGGTGCAGTAAGAGGGAAGAGGGGTGCAGTAAGAGGGAAGAGGGGTGCAGAAAGAGGATGAAGGGCACAGAAAGAAGCAAGAGAAGTGCAGAAAGAGGCAAGAGAGATGCAGAAAGAGGGAACAGGGGTGCAGAAAGAGACAAGAGGGGTGCAGAAAAAAGCAAGAGAAGTGCAGAAAGAAGCAAGAGAAGTACAGAATGAGCCAACAGAGGCGCAGAAAGAGGCAAGAGAAGTTCAGAAAGGCGCAACAGAGGTACAGGAAGAGGCAAGAGAAATGCAGAAAGAGGCAAGAGAGGTGCAGTAAGAGGGAAGAGAGGTGCAGAAAGAAGAAGAAAGGCACAGAAAGAAGCAAGAAAAGTGCAGAAAGAGGCAAGAGAGGTGCAGAAAGAGGGAACGGGTACAGAAAGAGGGAACAGTGGTGCAGAAAGAGGCAAGAGAGGTACAGAAAGATGGAAGAGGGGTGCAGAAAGAGGCAAGAGGAGTGTAGAAAGAACCAACAGAGGTGCAGAAAGAGGCAAGATGGGTGCAGAAAGAGGCAATAGAAGTGCAGAAAGAAGCAACAGAGATGTAGAAAGGGTGAAGAGGGGTGGAGAAAGAGGCAAGAGGGGTGCAGAAAGAAGCAACAGAGATACAGAAAAGGGGAAGAGGGATGGAGAAAAAGGCAAGAGGGGTGCACTCAATTTACACAGGCCATCCCTAACATAATGGCCACTAATAATTCCATAACTGCCAACTAAACAGTGCTTGGAGACCTCCACCTAGATAACACTGAATGTGAGATCTCAAATTATTTTTTAATGGATATAGCAGCAATTCTACTAACCCAACAGGTCACAGCCCCTACCCACAAACTTGACCACCTGCTTCACCTCATATTCTCCAACATGCAGGATTTTAATACAAGGGATCCTTATGAGATTATCTGGTCTGACCATAAAATAATACCATTCCAAATATGAATCCCTAAAACTTATAAACGTACTTTTAATCACGAAAACCCAAAACATAACTGGTATAACTGGGCATAAATGCCTGGGACAATCTTCTATCTAACACCATCTCTGATATGTCAGGTGACAGACAGCAGATATAATAGCTTTCAGGAATGGCTTAGAAGCACCTTCGATACACCAGCCACTCTCAAACAGGGTGCCGGTCCTATAAAAGAAGTGAAAGCACCATGGTTCTCTCAGAACTTCAAGAATTAAAAAAATGTACTAAAAACCAAGAGAGAACATGGAGAAAAAACTATAACATAACTGAAAAAGATGAACTATAAAAAAGCAATAAGAAATTACCACCGTGCCATTAGGAGGGCCAGAGTGGCTTTTTTTGGCCTCAAAATAAATAATGTAGCCAATTTCTTGAAGGAACTTTTCAAAATGGTAAATAGCGCAATGAATCCAGCAACTAATAAAATGGGCCCCCTCCATCAGAAATAAGATGCAATATTCTGAACAAGTTTTTTGTAGAAAAAGTAAATACAATTCTCTTTTCGTTGGGTAACAACAACATCTCTAATAGGACCTCGACCACTCAACAGGGAAAACTGAGTTTGTTCCAGAGATTACGCATGAAGAGCCTCTAAACATTCTGAAATCTCTAAAATCAGGTTCCTGCGTCATTTGGTCTCCTATGCCCTTGCGCACACAGTGACACGAGTGCATGATTTTCCGCGCTCGTGCCCTGTGTGCGTGTGATGATTCAAACTGGCTTTACGTGGTGTGTGTGGCTGGATGGTGAGATTGTGGGTTGTTTGTAGTCGGATTGCGGGGAGGATATATTAAGGGTATTGGTTCGCCGTTGGGTCATTCTGAAGCTGGAACCAACTTGTACCATGACATGTTCTTCTATATGGATTGAAGAAGAAAGAATACAATTACCTGTCTCAGTGCCTATGTCCAATTTACATAACAGTAAGGACTCTACTAAAAAAAACAATCAGCTGACCTGGAAAAATGTGAGAACTATCGACCAATTAGTCTCCTGATGTGAATTAGGAAAGTCCTTGAAAAATATGTTAATAAACGTTTGTCTTTATATTTTGAAACCAATAATATTTTGTATCAGTCACAGACTGGATTTCGGACAGGAAGTAGCACCGAAACTGCTCTTATTGCGGCCACATAAGCGTTAAAGGCCATCTTAGATCAGGGTGGAACTGCTGCGCTGATCCTGTTGGATCTCAGTGCGGCATTTGACACTGTTTCACATCAGGTATTAATCTCTAGGCTAAAAGAAAAAGAAACTGGAATCTCTGGATCTGCACTTAAGTGGCTGTGTTTGTTCCAAGTCTGCTTAGGGACCACTTTGTACAACATCTTCTCCCTTAATTGTTGGGTCCCTCAGGGGTCCTCACTCAGTCCAATGCTAATCAATCTGTATTTCTACGAATTCGGCAGAAATCATAAATAATTATGGTTTCATCAGTATATCGTATGCAGATGACACTCAGATTCTCATTGCTCTCTCTCACCAAACTATTAACACCTTAACCCCTCTTAATGCTTGCCTAAAATATGTTGTGGAGTGAATGGCAGGAAGTAGCCTTAAGCTCAACGGAGAAAAAACGAGGTGCTGGTGGTAGGGAATAACCCCTCAAGATAGATGGAAATGAACTGGCCTGATTCTCTTGGTCATTGGCATATGGATTGATGGGAAAATTACGATGGCGACTCAAGTCAGGAAACTGGCATCTACCTGCTTTGGCATATTAAGAGCTTTAAGAAAACTACTTAGATGGCTACCAGAGACCTCTCGTCGACTGGTAGTACAAGTTTAGGTATTTCCAGACTTGACTTTGGGAGCTTGTTGTATTTGGGTAGCCCTGGCAAGCCTTCATTGATTGCCTGTGTCCAAAAGGATACATTTTAAAGTACTGTGTATGGCTCACAAAGCGATACATAAAAGAGGTCCTATACTGATCCAAAATCTGCTTACTCCATACACTCCTGCAAGAATGTTGCGTTCTCATAATCAACATTTGCTCGGAGTACTTAGGATAACGAGAACCAGGAGTGGCAGCAGATCATTTGCCTTCTTTGTACCTAGACTTTGGAATGGACTGCCACTGAAGCTATGAATCATCATTTGGGAAAATGTTACAAGCGTTTCTGTTTTAATTGTTTTCTCAGCTGCAGTTTACCTTGGTGTTTTCAGTGCGGGGAAGCCCTTACAGGTAGGCAGGCGCTTAGGAAATCCTTATGAATAGAATGTATAGAACAGAATCTATGTAGGAATTACCAAGGGGAATGTGAGGTGAAGTCCATAAAACAAGCATTGGCAAAGCCAGCAGGTTTGGCTCGGGCGGGCCTGTGCCATGTATATTTATTTTTTTCTTTTCTGTTGCAAGTGCATTCAACAAAAGGAAAAGGATAAAAGAAAATAAGACACCACTTAAACATGGCCACTGTATGTTTACAATACAAAATGTAATTGTAAAACTACATCTGTGATGTGGCTGTTTCACTAGCAATGTTTTGCAAACAATAAGCTTTCAGTTGCACCATTCATTTTATTGATAAAAGTTTTAAGGAGACAAGAATAATTCACCATGTAATAAACCACTCACTTCGCAGGCAGCTACAAAGTTTCAATGTCACTTAAACACCTTATGATATAATCTTTAAAGAGGAGTATAGGAAAAATAAATAGCCGCCATTTAAAATTCATATAAAAAAATGAATAAAATAAAACATACATTTTAAGCAGATTTGTCACTGAAAAGAGAAGAATTACTTTTAAGCATATGTGTAGACAATGTACACAGGCTTTGTGCACTCATTCAAAGTGAAGAGCGACAGCAGGAGAAGTGGGCTGATCCATTGCCCCATTGTGTATTTTCTAGTGGGTGGAAGCAACATGTAAATGCCAATTTAAAAAGCAGCTTATCAAAAGTCCCAATTTGTATATAATATTTTGGAATAAATAATAGTCTGACAAGACAGCTAAAGCTCAAAGGCCAGACCTAAATTGACCACATCAAAATTCCATAGGCAACTACATTTTAAAAATGGGAAATTTGACCAATCGGCCCAAATGCCTTCCTCCCATTTTCACACTTAAGGGTCGCTTATGATGCCGTTCGGAAGGGCTCCAAATCGGATTTGGGTTTGCCGAATCCGATTCGGAACCCTTGTTTCCAACTGAATCGTACACACTTCCTAACAACCAATTACGATGCCCGTAAACCAGTATGGCTGTACGAATTGGTTCTGAAAGGCATTCTGACAAGTCGCGTCTTTTGGTGCCGAATCGTACAGCTCTATGGACTCGGTTTCCGAGCGAGCGATTACGATGACTGATTTGGACAGCCGTTCCGAATCGGTGTCTCCGGAACAAATCGGCTGCTGGAATCTGTCTTTGGGGGCCCGTAGCAGGCCCCCCTTCACCCTGGGTTCTCCGAATCAGGCCCGTGGGGGTACCCAAGAGACTCCCCTTTCCAACCATGCACAGTGTTGCAGGCACCAAGGGGTGCCCGCCACAGGGTTCATGATTTTCCCCAACCACCCCTTTTGTCAATGGGAGCCGGTGTTCTCGTCCGGGATACAGACTCCCATTTAAGTCAATGCGAGTCTGACCGAATCGTTTCTGGAAGCATCAGGATACATCCAAATCGCTCGGTCGGACTCACCTGATCCAAGTCGTACGGAAAGCATTCCGGGACCGATTCGGTAGGAATGCTTTCTGGACGAGATCGTAATTGGCCCCTTAGAATGCAAGAACGATAAAATTAGATCATGGCGAAAGCAAGTTTACCCCACCACCCACTCAGAAACAACCAGTCAGCAAGACTCTTAACTTCCAACCGTCATTTCCCTCTCTTCTCCATTTTTTTGCTCTTTCAACTTCACTTCATGCAGTTTACTCACTTTCACATGCTTTGCGCTCTTTAGGTCTCTGGGTATGTTCTTTTGTCCATGCCCTTTTATCTCTCTGACCATACCTGCCCAGCTTCCGCAAATCTTAAATCTGCAAATGAATTTATGCATTTATTTATGGCCAGTTTTGTGCATCACATAAAATTCCCAAGGGTATCACAGAGCTTTCCACTAGATCATTTTCACAAGAACACTTAATATAAATGATATTAGTCACATAGCCTGTACATCAAAAGGAACATTTACTCATACTCACAATTAAGCACAGAGGAGGATCAAATAGAGTTCAAATATGCACAAAAGTAAACATCAACAATGGGCATATATTGTGTCAATCAGATTGAAAATGCCATTTATTTGTCACTTAGTTTTTGAAATGACACTCAGACACATGTTATTTAGCTCATTTTAAGATGTTTAATTGGGAGTCATTCGCCTAATGGCTGGTGGAATAGAAGTTCCCCACTCCGAGAGCATCTACTAAGAGAGGCTGCTCTAATGTCTTCATTAGTTTTTTTAACGCAGGTGTTTTTAGAAGGTGGTTGTTGGAGCTTTGAATGTGTCATTGGCCTCCTGAGATGACCAGTTTTAGAGAATGTTAGTTCTTGGTTCCATAACATAGTATATTGTAACTAACCTGTAATTACCCTCCTCTTAGAAGCCACTTCATCGAGATCAGATTGTGTGAGACATGGTCATGGAGATTGCAAACCTGAACAATGTATGTAGAGCTGCTTGAGGGAGGCTAGATGCAGCCTGGAAATCCCTCTGAGAAGTGAGTTACCATAGTTCAGCCTCAAAAGTATGAGAGATTTAAGTACTTTAAAAAAAATATATATATATAAGACAAACAATTTTGTACCTCGCAAGAGCCTTACTTGAAACTGAGCACCTTTGGCCGAAAAGTTCATGTGTTCTTGCATGTTAGTATTCTTGCGAGAGATGAAGACAAGAGTAGGTACGGCAGCAGTTCAGCACTGTAGGTTTGATGATCCAACTTTGAATAGGATTGAGCAATTATGGGAGCTATCAAGAGGAACTCAATTTTAAGGACACTCTTTGTCTCCAGAACATTTATATCAGAGCTCAGTTTCTTTTCCTCTTCTTCCCCTAGTTATACCAGCAATCTTGCTTCTTTCTTTTCATCCTTTGGCCTCTCTTGCATCTGCTAAGCAAATTCTCCCCAGGTCCTTGTATCTTTCTTCTCATTTGATTTTAATACACACAGTGATAATTTAAATTGCTGCCTTCCCTATGTCCCTCTCATCCTAAAATGTTCTTCTTTCCAGCAGCTATGTCTCCCACCTCCGTGAACGTATTCATTTTCCTCCTTCCTCTTTTCTGCAGTTTTTGTTCCTGATGCTGACCAAGGTCTTAGTTTTTGTCTGCCCCTTTTATGCCACTGAGTTTCTTGCAGTTTACCAGCTACCACCCCTCCCTCTATTTCATTAAGCTTATAATATCCAGTTCCTTTGTGCAAGCAATAATAAAAATCCTCTATGAAACCTGTACTGCCTAAAGAAAAAACACACAAATGCCTAATCCTGTCGGTGTTTGGGCAAAATATCAAGTTGTAAATATCGGGAGACACAGCTATGGTAAAAAAATATTGGGCCACAAAAATATTGTAATGCAAAGATATAATTGTCAAGAGTATTGTTTTTTAGTTAAGTAATATAGTTTTTAAGAATATCCTTTTAATATCATTTTCAATAATACAGCTGTAAATATATTGTTTTTTAATTATTTTAATGTGTTTTACCTCATATATTGATTGTATGTGTTACTATTATTTGTGTAATTTTCATTGAGTTTTTTTAACTAGTTTGGAATTTTAAGTGATTTAGAATTTTAATTTATTTGTTACTAGTAATTTATACTGTTGTAGCGGGTTGTTGAGTTTGTAGGGAATAGGGTCAGAAGTTAATTACGCAAAAACAAATTATTAAATAATTAATAATTTGTTATTAATTATGTGATTGGTATTAATTATGTAAATTGTGTGATACTGATTTATTTCCGTTATATTTAGGTGCAGGCTGGTAGGGTTGTAGTGGTGTAGGGTGAAAAATTATTTAAGTAATAATGAACAATTAAATATAATTTTATCAATAATTATTAAACTGATTATGAATTATGTAAATTGTGTAATAATTATATATTTTTGTTATGTTTTAGGTGAGGGCTGCTGGGTTTGTAAGGGTATAAGGTGAGAAGTTAATTAAGTAATATTTAATTAACAATGAATTATTAATTGTTATTTATTTTAAATATGTAAGTTATGAAATACTTATTTTTTTTGTTATATTTTAGGTGTGGACTGCTAGGTTTGTACGGGTACCGGGTGGGAAGTTTATTAATTAATAATTGAGTACCAATAATGTATTCATTGATCATTCTTTTTTTAATAGTAATTATGTAAATTAATTAATTGTTTTTCTCTTTTTAAATTGAGATGCATAGTTTTTTAATTAATATATTTTTTATCAAGATTTTTTTTTTTACATTCATGGGGTTACTCACATATGTCATGTGTTTGAAGTGTTCTCCTACTCATCCCAGGGGCAGAATCAATTAATTAAGTAGAGGGGTGGCATGCCTCTCCCTCCTGAGCCGTTTTCGGGCCCAGGCACCCCATCCCCCAGGGTCCAATTTAATTTCTTTGGGGAGGAGGGTGAGTCAGCCCACTCCTTGAGCTGTATTTTGCCCTAGGGACCCCATCCCCTGCTGTCCAATGTATTTAATAAGGGGACGGGCCACACGGTCCCTCTCACTGAGTCTTTAATGGGTCCAGGGATCCCATCTCCTGGAGGCAGCTCAATTGCTATGTCCCAGGGAGCCAAACCCCTTCACACAGTAGTTTCCCTGCCCAAACTACTGCATGCATCCCCTCTCCTCGAGCTTTGACAAGCCCCTGGGAGCCTGCTCTAGTGTAATTGACTGAAGGTGAGGGACAGTAACTATCGAGCAGGCCTTTAATGGCCAGTATAGCCGGCTGCAGAAGGCTCCAATATTATTTAAGCGTTATTGACCACACCATGTTTATGTTTCTTTGGCTGGTCGGGCTTCCTGCTCATCAAAAAGAAACGAAGGAGCCCAGATAGCCTTTTCTTAACCAGATGCTTAGAGTAAGAATCTGAGGGAGCACCACTGTAGAGGTGAGAAGCAGCCACTACTTCCTCTGTACTTCCAATTAGCCCTTAGTCTGAGAATAGGGGGCTGCCCACAGCACACCTGAGGATAGGGAGCTGGCAGAAAAGTATTCTTTCTTTGTGGTCCTGTGACTGTAGCTATAGCCATCGAAGAAAGCAATCTGATTGGCTTGCCAGCTCCTGATATTTCATTACAGATGCTGATGAAACAATTTCCTTGTTCATCACCATAGGCTGCTGTGACTGAGTCTTCCTCATCAGCCTGCATCCCCTTCCTCAGCCTATCTTGATCCGGCTGCAAGCCTCAGCAACTTGTTCCGGAAACGGCCATATTCAGTCGGTCGAGTAGCACCCTTGATGCTTTCTTGCCAAAGTGTTAAACATATTTCAAGCCTGTTTGAGGACGCCATCAAGCTGCCTCATCACGTCCCATGGTCTCTCCTCTAATATCTAGGCTATAACTCTTAAGCCAAATTAACGAATATTTAATATTGAAAGTGGCAATGATGGAGCAGACATGATCCTCTTCCTCACGTTCCGAATAGAGTACTACAAATTACTAGAACTGCTCTCACTGAACTCTAATATTACCCTTGTGAGATGCAAAATAGTATTGTCTCACAAAGATGACCCCGACAAGAGCCACAGAACAAAAGCTGACCTAGCATACATCAGAAAGATGATCCATGCATGTTCTGCGAACAACCTGGGGGGAGAGTGAGAACAGGGGCCATTTATTTTCAATGCGTTTTATATACACTCATTCATTCACATTGATTATGTAATCGATAATATGTGCAATACATGCACTTGGGGCAGGCACATGTCCATTGACAAATTTTCAACTCAGAGCTAGCTACTTTTCCTTCCAAGTATACACAAACCAAATATAAATGAAATTACTTCTGATGTGCCATATGTGATATAATTCGGTTCAAAGTTGTTCACCCTTTAAATTTCTATTCCCAACAGTGCATGCTGCGAAAAACCATATACTTGTTTATAATTTTTGCAGAAAACAATTTTAGAAGTCAAACCGCATCAAACTCGAATCACAATAGAAGCTGACGAACCTTGAACTAGGGTTGGCAAATATTTTGTTAAGTATGGCTGCCACAGGAAGCTATAATCCAAAACACATTGGGCCTTATTTATGACCCTTGGGGTGCAGGTAAGCGCAGCACGTCACTTTGCTGCACTGCCCTGGGTCACAGGGAAAGGGCAGGAATGCACCGTATTTATCCAATACTGCGCATTCCTGGCCTTTCCCCTTGCGCTGGCACCGTTTTGGCAGTCTAGCGGCAACGCAGGCACCAAGGGTGCCTGGGTGGTAGGCAGGATTGTTTTTGTGCAGGAAGGGGCACCTTCCTGCACTAAAACAATCCTGAGAGGCTTTTCCCTGTCTATGTGCGCTGCAGAATGCAGCACACATGCAAAGATGAAACAACTAGGAGAAATAAAGATATTTCTCCTCGTTACGCCTCACCTGGGGAGGCGCATATTTTTGGCACCTTCCCAGGTTTAGTAAATCTGGGAATGTGTCAAAAACCATGGGAGTTGCGTCGGAACACCCACACAATGCCCATGGAATGCTTCCCTTGCGCAGAGTAATGCAACGCAGCACAAATAGCTGCGTTGCATTAATTCATATATTTAAAGCCAGTCAAAGCCACACAAAGTGGCTTTGTGTGGCCTCAAAAATATGATTTTAGGTTTGCGTCGCACTTGCACCACCTTGTGTGGTGGAAGAGTAATGCAAACAGGGTCATATATATGGCCCATTTCTATCCCTGTTATTCACTTCTTTCACATCAGACCACTGAAAAAACGGAAATCACTGCTCTGACATCATGGCAGCGAAACACTGAGCTCCAAAAGCCAGTGCTTTGGCAGGCAGTGATCCATCACCTCCCAAGTGTCTCCACAGATCCAAAGGAGGCAAGGCAACGCAGCTGGTGTTTATCTACCACCAACTACCATCTTTCCTGCCCTCCGCGTGTTGCACAAATCCGCGTGTTGCACAGTTCAGCGCTGACAGGCCTGGCTTACAAGATGCTCTCACTGAGCCACTGTCAGCATGGCACTAACTCTCTGTTCTAGGATTCAGAGAAAAGAGTGCAGGTTCGGGTAAGTAGGTGTAGGAAATATGCACAGGGCGGTGAGGTGGGACGGCACAAAGTCAGATATTTAATTATACTGGGATCAGGATGGCGAGCGAGATACTAAGGGGCATATTTACAAAGAGTTCACTCAACACAATATAGCAAGTAAAGTTACTGCACTGCGTTTCCTGAAAATGAGAGGGCAGAACTACGCCATATCTACCTAGAAGTGGCACAGCTCTGCTCTCTTCACTGGCACACTTAAAACAGCCAAGCAACAACGCAGGCACACTTGCGTCATAGTGCAAGGGTGTCTGCATTGTATTGAGTATAGTTTATGTGCAGGAAGGGGTCCCTTAATACACAAAAACTATGCTTTAAGGCATTTTGTATGTGTGCTGCAGATTGCAGCCTGCCCCATTGCATTTCTGCAACCTTACAGCAGCCCCTTGGGATCATCTGAGCAGGGGATGATTTTTAGGGCGTAAAAACACTGACGTTTTCCACCTCAGTGCTTCAAGTGACATCACAGACAATTTTAACTTTGTGCTCATTGTCTACCTGATATCACTTATACGCCTTTGGTAGAAAAGAACTCAGATTTTGACAGCTACTAAACTATTATTCTACATATATAACCTGAATAGCAGAGGTAATCGAGACATGTAAGCCATCATCAATTCGGACGATGTTTCCCAAGTTAGAAGATTTGTGCAAGGCTTGGTACAAAACTACAATTTCATGCTCCAGGATCTTCTCAGGGTGGTATTTTCGGGACCAAGACATCAGCCTAGCAAGTAGTCCTCCATTGCAGGGAAGGATACAGCGAATGGTTTAGAGCTCTGCAGGCTTAAGGATTGGATCTGGCAGGGTGGAGGGTGTCCCGCCGGGCTAGTTCACAAGGCTACATAAATAGCGGTCAACCCATGTGTAGACGTGAAATGTATGGCCTTAAAGTTTGTCACAGAGGAGGAGGTGACTGAAAGCAGGCCTGGCCCATCCATCCTCTGGTGCCCTTTGCAGTAGTGGGCTTTGGCTTCCTAATGCTGCATAAGGGAGCTGAAACCGTTCCTTTTCGTTTTTTTAACACCTCTTAAGCTTTGTACGTTGCAAAGCTGCACGGTTTTTTTGAGAAAAGAAAAAATGCCCAGAGTATGTCAGTCCTAGGACCTCAAAAAGTCACAAACCCTTACCTCGAAATGCCTTTAAAGTTCAGGTCAATCAAGTCTATCAAGATAGGTTTGCCCAAGGCTACTTTAAAGTTTCAGCAATGTCTGCTGAGCCTTGACGGCTTATTCCATTACAGCCAACTCTCCCTGACGTGTTCATTGAACAGACACAGGCTGGGCAAATTTACTAAAAATGTTGGGGCATATTACTAAGGTCCGGCGATAATTATCGCTCAGCGCGCTTAGCGCGAGGATAATTATCGCCTGACTAACGCTGAATTTTATCACTGAGATCGCGTGCTATCAGCAACGCTCATCTCAACAGTGATAAAATTGCAAGCGCTAACTGCCAAATGTGCGATTATCGCTGGAAATCCAGCGATAATCACACAACGTTTGGCGATAGCTTGCTGATAGGGCAGGACAGACTCCGTCATGATATCCACCTTCCATTGGATATCATGGCTAAGTCATACTGAGAGCAGGCGTTAGAAAAGTAGCGCTAACCGCGGTTAGCGCTACTTTTCTAATCGCTCTGCATGTTCGCCTGCAGCTTGATAATAGGAGAAATGTCGGTTAGCGACATTTCTCCTGTTATCCTGGGAAGGAACGCCCACTTTGCATCTCATTAGAGATGCAGAGCGAGGCGTGGGGAAAACGGGTGCTAACATGCGTTAATGCATGTTAGCACCCGCCTTGGTAATAGGGCGGTAATATTATCTCCGCTTTTTGGCTCTTAAAGCCAAAAAGCGGAGATAATGGCCCTTGCTAATATGCCCCGTTATCCTTATTAACCTGACTACTACTGCACCCTAGAGCACAGACTAAGCAGATTGATGCCGATAATTAGATTAAAATTATGCACTTTGTCCACAGACTTTGTAATTAATAATGTATATGACACCGCATAATTAAACGTTTCAATGTCCGGTGTATTTAAAACACTGTAATAATTATGTTTAATTTACTGTGTGGGCTCAGTTCTATTGCAATCATCTTAATTGCAGGTACTAGTGTAGAGCTCTCCATCACAGGTCTCAGCTGGTAATCAACCTAGAAAGCAGGGGTCACTAGCGCCCACAGGCCACCGCCCACAGCGCTGCACATATCTAAAAGATTTTTACAGCATTACTTGCTCTTGAAATGGCACCTAGTTGCAGATGAATGCCATTGCAAACTCACAGTATTAACATTTCTAAAGCAGTGTTACAAATTTGCATAGTTAATAGAATGGCTTCAAACACATTTTTGTAAAATATCAAAGATTTGAAGATGCGTGGTTGCGATATCTTTTAATGTGAGGCTCAGATTCGTTACATGTTTTCCTGTTTTTAGACTCCCTGAAGCCAAAATGGTAGCCCTTTTTTATCAAAGGCGATTAGTTATGGTTTAGGCTAATCTGTCATTTTTGTCTTAACGCTGTATTAGGATCGCCTTAAAGTACGAATAAAACTTAGCATACAAGGCCAGTGTTTCCCAACTCAAGACAGTTCTAAGCAAGGATGAACACGTTGTGAATCAGGCCTTAAGAATTTAAGATTGTTCCTCATATCTCAAGATTAGCTTCAGGGTCCAAAACCATTGGAAGTGTGTGTTTATTTGATTTTGGAATTTTAACTATTTCGTTTTAAGATTTTCCTCTTGCATCGTTATTTCTGGTTTCATTTTGGGGGTGGGGTTGTATTCTGTGTACTTACTTTGCAACCTCAAATAAACAAAATACCACACAGTGGAATAAAGACTTTAAAGGCATTGCAAAAAAACATAAGACAAATACATTCTGAAAAGTAATTTTACACGGCTAATGGACATTTCAAGAAAGAAATCCTGGCGCATAAAAGATGGGAACATTGCCATAAATTGGTGATGGTCCGCCACACCAATCTCGAAATCCCCCCACAGCATTTAGAAGTGGGCGGTCCAGAGGTTTTCTTGCAGTCGGGCCTGAGCTGGCTCCACTGTCTGAAACACTCATCCTGAGGACTGAACACTACTGGCACACCAGGTCACAGTGATGGTCATTCCCCTCTATTATGGGCAGGGCAACCATCAATCTTTTTCTATATCCGCACCTACCTACCATGAGAAGCACGGCGGATCTGGGTAGGTAAAACTCACAAATGCCCCAAGGCAGGGCCATTGTTTTTGTTAAAATAACCTCCCACCTGCTAAGTAACTTCTCTGAATTCAGTGCATCATTCACACCAGTGTATACTCTGTGGCAGTGAGATCCACACCAGGCAAGTGGGGTTTCTCACATGTTAGACAGTCCTCCACCAAGGGAGGGACGACCAGGGCCTTTGCTGACTTGGAGGCATTAGAAACACCCTTATGGGGTCTAAATAACCCCTTACCCTGACCTTCCATAGTTGAAAAATTTGCAATAAATATATTTGCTCAATGTATGTTATGTTATCACAGCAAAATTGAGACATGGTTTGTAGTTATTTACTGTAATGCTAAATTTGGAGCAAATCCTGTTTTCTTTATTTCCTATTGCACACACAGCCAACAAAAGTGACAAAATCATTTGCCATCTGTGTGTATTTTTGTGTAATTCCAAAATCCCAGCTGATAGGGAAAGATATCTCTAACTTCGTGAACAGGCCTATGGTAGAAAGAGATATCATTCTTACTATTGTGACAATGTAAGTAACAGATCTACATCTAGAAAAATACTGCCCTCTAGGATAAGGGGTAAGGCAAAAGGTAGAGAGAATTTAGGTGAAAGGGAAGAGGAGAAGGAAGAGGGAAAGATAGTGAGAGACCAGAGAGAAAGAGAGAGAGAGAGAGAGAGCAAGAGAGAGAACGTGGAAAATGATAGAACGAACAAATGAAAAAGATGGATTAAATAAAGGTGGCAGTAACCCCGAAGGGTTATATATCTACTTTAAAATAGCAAGATGCCTACACAGAGGCATAATGGGAATGCATGAACTGCCATACGATTCTCCCCATCTAAGCCCTCTAAAGGTATGCCTCAAATACATGCTCTGCATAAAGGAAAGCAAGTAGCTGTCTGACATGACTATAGGACCATTTCTGGACCAGGTCCTACTCCTGGCAGTGGATTGGAATCCCACCGAGTTCCCTGAATCACACCCATTGAGGGAGTTAGTTCAATCAGCGGTAACTTCTAAGGCATCACTCACCTACTTACTGCCCTTTTTGCAGGATCACTCCCACTTTTTGCTAGATTTAGTGCCTCTTTACTGACTCTGAACACTGGGGTGCTGACGTGCAGCGCCCAGGGTATCAGCTCTGACCCATAATGTATATGTGCAATTGGCTGATACCTGCTTGGCATATTTATCTTACCTATAAGTCCCTAGTTAATGGTACGCTGTACCTTCAGTGCCTTCAGGTTAAATGTCACTAGTGGACTGAAGCACTGATTGTCCACCACTGCAATGATAAAGTCAAAATATGACTCTAGGCCTGCCTCAACAGCGTAGCATGGCAGTATTGAACCTGCCACTTCGACCCGGCAAAAGACGTATTTTTCCAGGCCAAACCTTCCTTTTTATTACTTGTAAGGCACCCCTGAGGTTGGCCCAAAGAGCCTATATGGCAAGGTGTGTGCTATTTAAAAAGTTGGATTTATGCTCTTAATGAATTTTACATGTTCTGGCAGTGAGGAACCTCCAAATACACTTTTCACTGTGGCAAGGCTGGGTCTCCCATTAAAAAGTACTGGGTTACATTAACACATTATAATGTATAACTTGATTCAAGGACTCAAATTAATAGGAATTTAAGACCCAATCTAATACTAAAGTCAGATTTTAAATTACTATTTTGAAAATGCCACTTTTAGAAAGTTGCCATTTTCCTGCCTAAAACTTCCAGTGCCCTTTCTGAGATATTCCGGATCACTGACATATCAATGCATACAATATCAAAACACAAAAATATCGGCAATTGAATATCGATAACAAAAATTGCAAAAGGAGGAGGGAGCACACTGCCTGACATACCAGCACTTAATTAGTCCAGATGCATTGTGGTAAATGCAGTGCATGACAGCATTCACTTCAGTTGTAAGTCCTTTGTATTCACCATTGTTGGTGCAGCCAGTGCTGTGCATCTCTAGCATGTTTTACAGGACTGTTGTCCTTCTTCAGTAGAGAGTAACAAGCTAAATGTGGGGGCACTGGCAACGCTGCTTTCACTTTTCTCAGAATTAGTACCACTCCCTTGAGCTAATGAGCTGACGAGCTCTGGCTGATGCACCTAAGCCCAGTGAGTGGTACCCAGACCTCAGAAGACTTCGGGCAGCATTTCCAGCACCCCCAAAATAATGTGTTGCTCTCTACTGAAGAAGGAGAAGTATCCTGAAATATGTGTCTAGAAATACACAGCACTGGCTCACCAAAAAAGTTGAAAAACTAAAGACTGTCACTGACATAAGTGTTATCATGCAGTGCATTTACCATGATGCATTAGGCCATACTGAATGCTGGGATGTGAGGCAGTGTGGTCCCACCTTCTTTTTGATCGATAACAAACATATCGACTTCCTATACTTAACTAGTAAAACCACAAATATCGAGAACAAAAACATCGTTGTTAAAAATATCCATTTTTACCCAAATGGAAAACAAAAAGTTCGGAAGCAAAAACAATGTTACCTTTAAATAAACATATAATATGTCAAAAAAATGTATTCACAATATATTGACTTCAATATTATCACCAAACTAATTAAATATCCATTACTTACTTTATAAAAACACTTTTTACATAAAACAATTACTTCAACCCAAACATTTCATACACATACTTAAATAAAAGAAAAATGCATTACATCTACAAAATATTTACAATTCACCCTAATAATTTATCTAAAATGTTAACAATACAACCCCGCAAAAAAAATTGCATTAACTACGAACATTTGAACATTTACCTAAATATTAATAAATACATTTATATTCAAAACTATCAAACTATATATCATACATCAAAAATAAAACCTAAATTAGCGTTTTCCATAGAAGGACTCAACTGATAAAAAAATCTAACTAAAACTATACCAACCAATCTAATAAAACTATAAGCAACTTTAACCAATAAAATCAAACAAACACTTAAATCAACAGTATAAAAGTTACACTAATTTAAACAACTATATACTTCAAAAACGACAAACGCTTCAAGACAAGGAAACTCTGCCAGACTCTCTCACCAGACCATGAAAGAAGAAATATATACATCTAAACAACTACCCAAGCGAGTAAGTATAACCTATATTCAACCTAAAACTTAAAAATGTAAAATAGCAAACATATATTAAAACACTCTACCTACAACTTCTATTTCTTTAATATGACTTTCTAAAAGATAAAAAGTACAACATGAAAAACAGACAAATGGGCAAAAAATAACAACGATTACAAACCAGCAAAAAGATATAAGAAAGTAGGAATACATAAATTAATACAAAACTATAAACTCACCCAAAAAGCAAGCAAAAATAAACCTAACTACCTTAAACTTAGTAAAATACCAACAAATTAACATTTTGAATGAAACCTATGGTTTTTTTGTCCAACCAACAGAAAAAAGCACCTGTTTCACATTAGAACACCCAATGGAAAATCTGCATATGTATATATACTATTACACTACTTTTAGATACCATGACAGAAACTGCAAAATATTTCACTTCCCAGAAAGGAAAGCATTTAGTAAATCACAAGGTTTACACCTACAGCCAACAAAGTGCATCATCAGAAGATATGAAATACCCGGGGACCTTTTCCGTGCTGAGCATCCGGGGACCTTTTCTGTTCTGAGCACCCGGGGACCTTTTCCGTGCTGAGCCCAACATTTGGAGGCCATATCCGTGGGTGTTCTTTAATGCTATCTTACAAGGGATGGCATTTCCTACAACCTGGGCTGGAGCCGAGATTCTCCCAGTATACAAAAAAGGGTCCCCATTATTGCGTATCAATTATAGACCAATTAGTCTGATTGATGTCACCCAAAAAATCTTTGCTCTGATATTGTTAAATCTCCTCCAGACCTGGTTGGTGGACCACAAAATTATGAGCCCACTTCAAGCTGGCTTCAGGGAAAAAACATCCACTATCGACCAAATATTCAGGCTCCAACTCCTCTATTGGAAATCGGTGTACCTGGAGGGTGGCACCCTCTATCTGGTCTTTGTGGATCTAAAAAGTGATTTTGATCTGGTGCCAAGAGATGCTCTCTGGGAGGTACTAAGCGATCTCGGTGTCCCCCACTATCTATTGAACTTGCTAAGAAGATTATATGAAGATAACTTTGCTCAAACTAGGTATGGTAAGCATGGGGCACTCATCTCACCTATTCCAGTCAAGAGAGGAGTCAGGCAGGGTTGTGTGCTCGCACCCACTCTGTTTTGTATTTACAGCAACAGTTTGGTTAGTGCATTAAGTGAGACAAAAGATATAGATGCTCCCAAGTTAGCACATAAATTGGTGCCAGCAATGATGTTTGCAGATGACACTCTCTTGCTCTCTACGACACTGATGGGCATCCAGAGAATTCTTGATGGTTTTGGTGAATTCTGTAAAAGAGGGGGTTGGAGATCAATTTACAGAACACAAAATACATTGTCTTCAACCCTGCCAGCTACACCCATCCAAACACACACCTGAATTGTATTCATCTTAAAAGGGTAACCGTCTTTGACTACTTAGGTCTTACCCTAACCGAAAAAATGGATTGGGGGCAACAAATAGATAAAATAAGTCCTAAGCTAGCACAGACCACAGGAGGACTGGGCAAGTTATACAGAAACTCCTCCCACAAGCCTGCAGGACCAGTTCTAGAGATCTACAAAACCCAACTTAGGGGTGCTGCCATGTATGGGGCCGAACTCTGGGTTCACAGCCTCCCAAAAACCATCACTAAGACCGAGAATAAGTTCCTCAGACAGTTACTTGGCCTCCCGGTGAGCTCCCCGTTCACTCCACTGCATTTGGATTTAGGGGTAAGACCAATTGCAGCGGAAACTGGCTGTAGACCCCTAAAATACTGGCAGTGATTATGGGTGACTCCCGAACTGGCCAAATATAGAGCTGATCTCAAGGAGGTATTGGTACTTCCTGGCATTGGCAACTTTGCATGGCTTGCATATATTAAGGAAGGTCTCCGCACTATAGGCACTGAGAGTCTATGGAGTAGCCCAGAGGTAGCATGCGCTGCAATATCACGCAAACAACTAGTCTGGAACTACAGGAGCTCTAAACTTGCCCAACTCCATGAAAGCTCCCTTACAGCCAAGTTTCTGAATATGAAAGGCACCAGCCAGGAAACGTTATGTACAGTTTAGGCACGGGTCTCTTCCTCTGCGTGCATTCTCAAATGGGCTGGTAATTCTGATCTACGGTGCCCTGCTTGCAGTAGTGAAGAGGAGACCAAACTCCACGTACTTTTCTTTTGCCCCGGTTACAAAAAATCCAGGCAAAGGTGGTTGATACAATTGTGCAGGAATCTAGGAACAAGGCGCTGTGAAGAAGTGTACAGACTTCTGAAATATAATACCCAGATGCCAATCGTATATGCTGTGTAGCGTTTTTTAACCTCTATGTGGTGGGAGCGCAAGGCTTTTTGAGAAATTAATTAATGGATTGAATACCAAAAGATCTTTTATCATTGACTGCACTTATTTTACCAACAATGGCCTGAAACTGGGTTGCGTCCTGGCCCCACTATTATTTAATCTTTATACAGCAGACATGGGGAGTGCCCTGAAAGAGGCCGGTCTAGTTCCCCCGAGACTAGGCAAGGTGAGACTGGCAATCCTCCAGTACGCTGACACAGTAGTGTTGGATCACACCAGGGTGGGTCTTCAAAGAGCTTTAAAGGAGCTGGGAATGTACATCAAGGAAAATTGCTTGACAGTAAACCAGAGTAAAACGAAGATAATGATATTTGGAAGATATCCCCCCAAAAAACAAGCTACTTGGAAACTGGGAGACCACCAAATTGGGACAGCAGCTTATAATTATCTTGGGGTTTGGCTATTCGAGAGGGCTACTCCGGCAAGACATACAAAACATCTAATTGCCAAAACCAACAGCGTAATCCTAACATTGAGACGCCTAAGCCAATACCTGTCCAGCCCGACAGCAGATCCCATGCTGAGGGTGCTAAAGGCAAAATTAATACAGGCTATTAACTATGGCCACCTGGCATTCCCGGGTGCTTTAGACAAATTAATAGCAGCCGCTCAGGTCAAAGCCCACAAGTCTGTGTTACAAGCACCTAGGCATGCAAGGAATACCAGGCTACGATTGGAAGTAGGGCTCTGCAGACCTGAATTGGCCCTTCAGGGGGACCTAATTAAGTACTACATCAGGGACCTCAAAGCCTTGAATAACACTCTGAAACATCATCTGGCAATAATCTTTAGAGAAGAGGACTCCCCCTGGCATATCAAGTTGGGCAAAGCACTAGGGACCCTAAATATTGAAGCTGATAGCTTGTCTCTACCTGATATCTCGCAAAAGGCCTGGTCAAATACTATGAAATGGCAAGTCCGCTCCATTTCGTTCGAAAAGGATCGAGATGCACTCCGCCATAATACCATCACGATGAAACTGTATGAATCCTATACTTTGGGGAAAGCTCAACAGTATCTACGGGAAGCACTAGGGGTCCAAGCTCGCAGGAAAATTCTTTTTATGAGGCTCACGGCCCTTAGAATTTCAGATTTTAACCCAGCATGGGCGCGAGAAGATGGTGCAGTCTCCTTTCGGCTATGTAACTATCACAGGGAATCCTGGTTTCACCTTTTATGTTGCTGCCCTAAACTGATGAGTGAACGACAAAGGCTGCTTCGTCCTATATTAAGGGACTCTGGCATCAGATCGTGTAAGGATGCGTCAGACTGGTGTCTTTTGGAAACAAAAATATATATTCTCGCAAGAGTGGCAAAGTTTATCCATTTAATTAGACAGGCCTTAGAAGCGAGTTTATAAATGCACTATCCTTAGCTCTTGAAACTCAGAGACTGTTTATCGGTCAATAAGGGACCAGCAATAACATCAATGGGCAAAGAAGAGACAGAAAGTTATTTTTAATGGGTTTTATTGTAATATTGGTGTAACATGAAACCAACCACCGGTTTAAAGGCAAAAAGGATCTCGTAACAAGATTGGCTATTGGAAATAGGGGTCCCAGCAGAAGGATGGCTGAGGAAGGGGAGGCATGGGGGTGGGCATTGATTTTAGCTGGTTTTACTGTAAAGATTTTAAATAATCGACTGGTTAATAAAAATACTTCAATACACTTATTTTATCATGTTTTTATTGGGTTTTAGCCTTTTACTGTGTTTGTATGTATATTATGTCTGTTGAATACGCTCTTTTATGGTCCATGGATGGAAATAAAGAAAGATGGAATAGAATGGAAAAGGAAATGTACTAAATAATATTCTAATGCATGCTATGGGAGGGCAACTACAAAAGATGATGTTGTAATTCATGTAAGAGAGCACAACCACCTCCCAAATGTGACAGATATAGAAGTAAGGGATATATTGCAGAAAATAAGAGACCAGCTCCTAGGAAGCCACAACCAAAATCCTTAAAGATATATTACCTTAAGTGCTTGAACACATAACAGGTCAACTACAACCTATTCACACTTTAAAACATTTAATTACGTGAACTAAAATAGCCACCAGCAATACCCCACTTGCCCCTAAAAGATAGGAAGATATACACACACCTGAACATTTAACAATTACACATAATGAGGAACCTTTCCTTTTACATGTCAACCTAAATATTGAGAAACAAATCCTATTATTCTCTATCGCAGATAACTTAGTAAAACGTAGCCAATGTCAAACATGGATGATGGATGGGACCTTCAAAATGTGCCCCAAACCATTCACTCAGATAGGCACCATAACACAAATATCCCTTTTATACATGTCCTGCTACCAGAAAATCAAGCAGCACTGACTAGACTTCTTAAACCATATAAATCATAAAACAAGTTGCTACTAAAAAATAATGATAGACTCTGAGCAAGCCATGATTCAAACCATTCTAAATATTTACCCCAACACAGTCATACCACGCTGTTACTATAATTTAAATCAAAATATATGGAGCAACCTCCACAACTCTGCACTAAGAGTAGAATATTCTACAAACAGCTAGTTTGCACTTGAAATTTAAAAAATTATATGCACTAGCCGATGTCCCTATCACAGAGGTATTCAAACCACTACAATTTACTAATAGAAAACCCTTTCTACCAACAAAAGGAAGCCAAACTCCCCTAATGGACTATTTCGAAGACACTTGCGTTGGCAGACTGCATTACTCAGGACACAGACGTCAACCCAAATTCTAAATACCATGGCGGAAAGGCTATGACAGCACCTTGGCACAGGAAGCGAATAACGAACAGCGCAGTGGACGGATGGCGCAATGCCTTTCAATCCACACACGGCAGAACCCAACCTACACTCTACAAATTTATAGAAGCCTTACAAAAAGAGAAAAGCTACCAAGAACCACAAATGAAGCAATCTGTTAGCCAAATCGACTCTCACTTAGCAAACAAACAAAAAGAATTTACAAGATACTACAATTTAAAGTCAAACTCTTCATAAATAACAAAGGAGTAGTTAATTAGAAATCATAGCCAAAAGCATATTATAAAAATGAATAGTAACCTACCAGAGCACTCAAAAGCTATGACAAATTCTAAACCTACATACCAAATCTTTCAATGTTAATGAAGACTGATATAAAAAGATTTTACATATATATATATATATATGTATATATATATATATATATCATCTTTTGCCGCTTGACTTCATTCCCCATCTCCGAAATGCTTAAAGCAGGCGCGGACCACGTTTTTGTGCAACAGTTCGTTTATTAACTTTTTTTTAGTCGGCCATGACGCGTTTCGGTCCCTCCTGGACCTTGATCACATGACAACGCTCCTCGACTTCAGCTACCATTTTATACTTTTTAAAGTGCCAGTGCATAGTGCAAAAAAACAGCAGATTTGGCCCAATGGACAGTGAAGACATACTAGAATTAAATACCGTAGATCATTGCAATGCTTGTTAATACAATACAAATGTAAATATTTTGAATGTTCTCAATATCCTTTTGTTAATCACTGTTGGCCAAGTTATTGAATATATAAATAAATAATTTAAGTTCAATAAATAAATACATGCTAAAAATGCATTAACAATAAAACCTAATATTCTTGCCCATTTTTAGAACCAATTTTTACAATTCTTAAAAAATTATTATTAACAAATATAAATTGTATAAATGTTAAAACTTAATATTACACATACAATCATTGTAAATAACACAGCAGATTGTTTTAAAATTAATTGCTTAAATGCAGCTAGTAATTGATCTGTAATATGCTATTTGTTAGTTCTGTCCAAGCCGTATTTTACTTAAAGGCAAATTTACTGTATTTGTGGTGCAAGTGCTTAAATCATACTGCTTTCAGAATTAGTTGGTTTGAATTTTGGACCTATTAAGTGACCTAAAAAAGTGAATACTTATCCACCCTACCCTGTTACGTGTAAATAAAATATTGATGTGAAATTTAAAAACCATGATGGTTGATGGCTAAGGTCAGGCGGCAGCCCCTCTCTCAAATGTTTCTTAAATACGAATATTATTATATAAAATGTACTTATTCTGTATTGGCAGCTAACAAGGTCACCATGATAAGCAAAACTAATGTAGGGCCAATAAGTGATTGAAAGGTATAAAAACACTGATGTCTCAAAAAATTAATGTTATATTAATTAAAACAGAGTGTTAAAACCTACATTTTATATAAAAAGAACGGATCATCTAAATACACGTGTAAAGGTCTTCAGTGGTGTTTAGACCTCCCGGAATTTTGCTGTTGAGGTTGATAATGTATCTTGTTTCCAATTTACGCAGAGTACCTTCTCTATCGCCACCTCTTCTATTTTTTGGCACGGAGTCAATAAGGTAATAGGACAAGTGTTGTAAATCATTGTTGTGTATTTCTTGGAAATGTCTAGCAACTGGGTAGGTGGGATCTCTATTTGTAATAGCTCTAAGGTGTTGTAATATTCTCTTATTTGCAGGGAGTTTTGTGCTGCCTACATATCTAAGACTACATGTGCATTCAAGAATATAGATAGCATAATCTGTTTTACAATGTAGGGCTCGTGTTATTTCTATCTCCCTGTCGCTAAACGGTGTTTTGTACGTTTTTTTGTTCACGCCATACTGACAGGCTTTGCAATTTTTACATTTCGTGAACCCTTTTCGTTGTGTTAGCCAATTCTGTGTATCTGCGACCTCGGGGCTACTTGTTACTAAGCTATTGCTCATGGAGGGTGCCTTCCTATATGTTATTCCCAATGATTTTGGAAGGAGTCCCCCTATGATCGGATCGTCTAATACTGTAGGCCAATTGCGCTGTACTATATTTCTGATTGTCTTATGTTGCAGATTATATGTAGTAATAAGGCGCAATTGGTGAGTTTGCTTGTCCTTTTCTAGTTTATTTTCCTTGGGTTTTAAAAGGGTGTCTCTATCTAGTCTCATTGTTTTGGTAATTGCTGCGTCTATTGTTTTGCTGTTATATCCTCTGGCTAGGAATCTATTCTTGCTTTCCAGTTGCGCGGTTTTTAAATCTATTGGATTGCTGCAAATACGTTTAATTCTTAACATTTCCCCATAGGGGATACTGTTTATCAAATGTCGTGGGTGGAAGCTCGTAGAATGGAGCATCGTGTTTCCCGCTGTTTCTTTTCTAAAGAGTCTCGTTTCCAGTTTCTCTTTTTTCACTAACACCTCCACATCTAGAAAATTTATATTCTGACTGCTAATAGTTGAAGTGAAGCTTAAATTAATCTCATTGATGTTAATATTTCTTACAAATTCATTAGCTTCGTCTATTGAGCCATCCCAAACCACAAAGATATCATCAATGTATCTTAGAAATAACTTTACGTTTTTAGCCATTTGAACACTGTAGATCGCGTTGAGGACCAGCTCCTCCCATATATATAATATTTAAAACAACTGTAACCGTTACCATCCAAGAAAGTTAAAAGTAAACTCAATCCATCACATAAAATAATTATAACACATAAACCAAACAATTCCAAATAACAATCACATACTTTTTATACAAACAATATATCACATTTCCCAAACAAAAGAAAATAAATGATTAAAAATTACCTTTTGTAGCTGCAAATTTTTCTCAATATCAACATAATAAAAAAATAAAAATCCACCAAATATGGGAAAAATATTGTCCAAAAAACCCCTAAATTAAAAAAAATAAAACGAATCCAATAGAAATCTCTTGAAGCAATCAAAAGTATTGAGGAACCATAAAAAAAACCACGAAAGTGTTAGAACAAAAGAAATGCTGCAGGAAACCTGAAATAAAAGGAAATGAAAGCAAAAAGCATTGGTTTATTATAAACTAAAAATGACTTCCTTTAAAAAACGTAAACTTGCAATGCAATAAGATAGGCTCGTTGACAAAAACTTGTAAAGCAAATTAAAAAACCCATTCGCAAAACATATTACATTTTTAAATATACATAGTAGGTAGTCATCAAAAGATAACACAATTTAACATAACATAGTGGCACATTACTAAAAAGTGTACGAAAAGCCAAAACTACAAACTAGTGACAAACAGTAAAACTAATACATACAAATATTCAAAAAACCCACAAACAACACTATAACTGACATGTAGACCTCTCCCTTAAGCCCCCCACACCCTCAAAACCCTTAAATAAATCACCAAAAATGGGTTGTTTCGATGACCAGCACGCCTTACCGTAACCTGGTTCCGGGAAAATAGACTAAAAACACAAATAGATCACAAAAATGAAGGTAGCAGTGAAAATATGCCACTGAATGAACCAAAAAAAAGGACTATCAACCCATAGAAATGAATAGGAAATATTGTAAAAATGTTGAATAAATGCATACAAAATTTTCAAAAATATTAAACATGTAAAACTCGTTGACATTTACTATTACTATTTAATGGATCAAATCAGTAGCCCAAACCCTAATTCTCTCTGGACCGGAGTTTGGGATTTCTGCTATATGTCAGGATTTCATAGTTTCAAGGCATGAAGCTGCCTCTGCAGGGCCACATGACACCCAGGAGGGTTCAGGTGAATGCGATATTTAAAGCATTTTGCTAGCATGAGGATGAATGGTGCATTTCAAGAACAGGAGAAAGGAACTGTAGGCCTTGGAGCACTTTTCCAGGATACTTTGAGCACTTCTGGAGCAAATCTGGCGGGCCATTATGAAGCCCCTTACAAAATGTCTCTCAGTGTCTTGCAACTGAATGTCTTGTTGATACTTTATTCACTGCTGCTTCAGTTCATTCCTGTTCATGCGTTCCTAACCTTTTGGCTTTCATTCTATTTAATTTCACACAGGGTTAGGAGCTCTTCCCTTGATGCATTTTGTATTGTTTTCTGCTTGGTATGTATCTCCTCTACAATTGTTTACAGCTGGCTGTCATGGTTGTCACTAGTATTCAGGTCCATGTAAGCTGCTTATTTTTGTTCAGGTTCTAATTTCTGTCTCTAACCTTAAGTTTTTTTCCTGACAAATTCCTGTTTCCTTCATCAGAAAACTGATCATTTTATTATTGAACCTGTTGAATTATGAATGAATGAATGAATGAATGAAAGAGCATTTATAGAGCGCGCAGCTACTCAGAAAGAGTGTCCTGGCGCTGAAAAGACTTTATCAGACCCATTGTTGCCCCAAGGGGTGGGAGGCCGGGAGTTAGTTACGGAAAAGCCAGGTTTTAAGCGTTTTCCTGAAAACTGTTATGTCGGACACTTTCCTGAGAGTCAAAGGAAGAAGTTTCCAGGCGCGAGCTCCATGTAACCGAAAGGAGCAGCCGCCGGAACGGGTGCAGTATATCCTGGGGATGGATGCCAGGCTCAATGTGGAGGACCTCAGGGTTCTTGGTGGCACTCTGCCTCGTTTCCCTGAAGGGCCTTAAAGAAGAGTACCAGGGCCTTAAAACCGATCCTTTTTTTACAGGAAGCCAGTGCAAGGCCTTGAGGTGGGAGATATGAGTCCTAGGCTTGAGCAAAGAGGACCGCTCTAGCAGCTGCATTCTGGACCACCTGTAAGCGGTTGAGCAAATATTCAGGGAGGCCTAGGTACAGGACGTTGACGTAGTCCAGTCTATGTTCAAGAGGCAAAAGGGGTAGAACTTTTCTAAGCATTCATAGAAGCCCAAAACAGGAGCCTGCTACAGACTGGACCTGAGATTTCATCAAGAGGGTACTGTCCATCACGACACCCAGATTTTTTACAGTGCTAAGAACGGAGGGAGGAGGTGACATAGCCGATGGCCACCAGAGTTTCCACTCATCCGCAGGAGGGGAGCCGAAGAAGATGACCTCAGATTTTTCTGGATTACATTTTAACTGGTTCTTCCTCAACCATGAGAACACTTTCGAGAGACAGGAGTTGATCTTATCACTTTCATAGTCGGCTCCCTTGTCGCAGGTAAACAGGAGCTGTGTGTTGTCCGTGTAAGAGATAATTTTAGCGCTGCATGCTTCTGCCAGTGGAGCCAAGGGGGACATATATAGGTTGAACAGAGTGGGACTCACTATCGAGCCCTGAGAAACTCCCATTTTCAGGCTGGGGAAGGGGGCCGCAAAGGGGGGGGGTCCAGACTTCCAGGCATCTATCCTCTAGGAAGGAGGAAAACCAATTCAGAACGGTGCCGCCTATTCCACAGTCATGTAGCCTGTTCAGGAGTCTCGAGTGCGGCACAATATCAAAGGCCACATAGAGGTCTACTAAAATCAGAATGGCTTTCCCCCCGATCCAGCTTCTCCTTAATAAGCTCAGTCTCTGTACTATAGTTGGTTCTCAAACCCGACTGGCTCTGGTGTAGGAGCTGATTTTTTTCAGCGTAGTCAGAGATCACTGAATTGACATATTTCTCTAGGGCCTTAGAGAAAAACGGTAATAGTGAGATAGGTCTGTGATTTGCTGACACTGAAGGGTCAGCAGATAGTTTCTTAAGTAAAGGGAAAATTTTAGCACGTTTCCAAATACCAGGCACGTGTCCGTCCGTAAGGGAGGAATTAAGTAACTTATTTGCCACAGGGTTTACAGACATGGCCACCAAGGCCAAAGTATAGCTGGGCAAGGGTCAGACTCTTCTGATAGCTCTGACTTCAGACTCTTGATGATATCCAAGGATACCTAAGGTTGAAGCAGAGGGAACTGTACAAGACTCATGCCGACGATAGAGGTTGCGCCGCCTGGGCTGGATTGTCGGCACGGTCGTGACTCACAAGGGAGCCCCTTGAGAAGGAGTCCTGAATGGTCACGATTTTGTCGTGAAAGAAAGATGTAAGTTGGTTGGTCCATTCGAGCGAGAGGGGTAAAGCCCTGGCAACAGATGACGGGCGTAGAGGTCTGTCACGATTTTAAAGATCTCCTTGCCTTTGTTGATAGACATCTCATTTTTAGCTTTCAGATAGCATTTTTTGGCATCCCGGATTTTAGTATAATGTGCCTTCAAGGCCTGTTTGTATTCAAGTTTATCGTCAGCAATAAAGTTTTAATGCCACTTCCTTTCAAGGCGTTTGCAGGTACTTTTGCTCAGCGTCAGTACCTCATTAAACCAAGGAGCCGAAAGTCTGGCATTCTTGGGGGTACGAGTGGGCATAGGGGCAAGCGCATAAACGGAGTGCTGCACCCAAGTCTCGAGATGGAGGGTATCTCTCTCAGGCTTGCCAGATAGCAGAGGAATGGATGTATCCAGCGCCTCACTCAAAGCAGAAGGAGTGACCCAGTAGAAAGGTCTTTGAGTGTTTACCCATTTCGTGGTAGGGATCTGACAGCCCCTTACAGATCTGGAGACCCTGAAACTAATAAGGCAGTGATCCGACTACACTAAAGGAAGGGGCGGATCCACCTAGAGCTCTGAATTGGAGAAGATTTGGTCGAGGGTGTGGCCCTTACTCTGCGCAGGTTAAGAAAGGTGAGGGACTCGGTCAGAGAGATGACCTCGGGCTCATTGGGGTTGTCCATATGGATATTGAGGTCGCCCAAGACCAGAAAGTGGCTATATCTGAGGACCAGGGGGAGATTGCCTCGTTAATGGATTTCAGGAAGGTGCCAACAGGACCGGAAGGCCTATAAATCAGAACGCCAGTCAGGGATTGGTGATCAGATAAGGCACAGTGGAAGCCAAGGCATTCTACATCATCCAACTCCCCTATGGGAATAGTGTTACAGGTGTATTCCTCCTTAAAGAGGATGAAATGAAATGAAGAATTTATAAAGCGCTACACACACCCGAGGGTATCTAGGCGCTGGATAGACATGCAGGCAGTAAGGTCGATTAGTTAGTAAAGCCAGGTCTTTAAGCGCTTCCTGAACTGTAACAAGTTAGGTTCATTTTTAAGAGAGGTAGGCAGGGAGTTCCAGAGTTTGGTGGTGGTATATGCAAAGCTTTTGCCTCCCCACTTTACTTTACGCATCTTGGGGACAATCAGGTTACCATTGCCTGAGGATCTCAGTGATCTGGCCGGGATGTAGGGCTTGAAGAGTTGCGACAATAGCCTGGGGCCTTTGCTGTGTGTAGCCTTGAACGCAATACATAGAGCTTTGAACTGAATGCGTTCGGTGATAGGTAGCTAATGCAGCTCGGCAAGAGTTTTAGAGGCCGAGTCAAAGTGGGTAAGCCCAATCAAGACTCTGGCAGCGGCATTCTGCGTCACCTGAAGTTTATGTATACTGCGCTTGCTCGCACTAGTCAGAAGGGTGTTGCAGTAGTCCAGCCTAGAGCAAACTAATGCCATGACCACTGTTTTCCTTAGTTCAAATGGGATGAAGGGGAATACCTTTTTTAGGATTTTAAGAAAAAAAAACATGCAGCTGTAGTCTGATTAATCTGGGATTCAAAGGAGAGCTTGGAGTCAAAGAGAACACCAAGGTTTTTTTACCTTGCTGGCTGGTATTGGAGGAGAACCCATGTCACTTTGCCACCAGCTGTCTGACAAGATACTTGGCGTGATACCAAACAGCATAACTTCTGTTTTTGACGGATTTAGTTTCAGACAGTTAGCCTGCATCCAGTTCCCTATATCCGTAGCCGGGCTGTTGATAGACACAATAATCTGTGTGTCGTCAGCGTAGGACACCAGCGAGAAACCGAAGCTTCTTATCAGTTTGGCCAAGGGGGTGACGTACAGATTAAAAAGACTGGGGCTCAGTGACGAGCCCTGAGGGACTCCACAAGGAAGCGAGAAATCCAGGGAGATGAATACATCATGAGCCACTGATTGCGTCCTGTTGGACAGAAAAGATCTAAGTAGGAGGAGTGCTTTATCCCTGATCCCTAGCGAGGCAAGGCGTTCAACCAACACGTCATGATTGACCGTGTCGAATGCCGCTGAGAGATCTAAAAGGATAAGGGCAGCACTACCCCCTCTGTCAAGGGTTTGCCTGAGTTCCTCCATGGCTGTAATGAGCACCAATTGAGTACTATTGTGGGCCCGGAAGCCCTACAGCGAGTGGTCCAGAGTGTCTCCTTCCGTAAGAAAGGAGGACAGTTCCTCATATAGGAATCTTTTGATGACCTTAGCAGGCAATGGTAGCCTAGAGATAGGTCTATATTTGGAAGTGTCCTCTGGATCAAGATTCGATTTCTTCAAGAGAGGCAAAATGGAAGCTTTTTTCCAATCGGTGGAAAAATACCCTGTGGTAATAATTTGGTTAAAAATAGGCCAGAGGACGGATGCAATGGTTTCAGGGACCGTATGCAGGATTTTGGGTGGGCAAGGGTCAAGGCGGGATCCGGACTTGATTAAAGAGACTAATTTGATGATCCGGTCGAGCGAGATAGATGGAAAGATGGGAAGTGTGGTGGTCGAGGAGCCGTCTGCTTTGGTGTGAGGAGTGTGGCTGGCACTTAGGTTATTTTGAGGCACAAACGCATTGAAGACTTGTTTAATATTTAGTTGAAAGGCATCAGCTAACTTATTACAGAATTGCTGGCTACTTTCTTGGACTTGAGTTTCCCAGAGCTTAGAGAGTTTTTTAACCATGGTAAAAAGCCTTTTAGCGCAGCCATTAGCTGCTTCTATTTTTTCATTTATGAAGTCTGATTTGGCATTCAGAATGAGCTTTTTATAGGTTTGAATGGCCTCTCTGTAGTTTGATTTAGTTTGGACATCCTGTGCTAGCCTCAATTTTCTTTCAAATCTTCTACAGATTAGTTTTTGTGCCTTCAAAGACTCATTGAACCATGGGTCTAAGGGAGATTGCTTGACTGAGTGCCGCAAAGTCTGGGGGCCCAACTGCTGTCCGGCGAGGTTGATCCAGGAATGATAGCTCATCACTGCCTAATACAAGTCCATAGGGATGGGCTGACTGGAATGTTTAAGTATCTTACCTAGTTCTTCTCCCTCAACCTTGTGCCATGGACGAAAGCTAAGTGTTTTTTTTTATACCCTAGTAAGCCTTTTAGATGGCAGAGTGATATCAAACATTATTGCCTTATGGTCCGACCAAATGAGTGGCAGAACTCTGTTACATGACAGATTGGGGTGATCAGAGAAGACCCCATCCAGGCAATGCCCGGCTGAGTGTGTAGCCTCATTGACCAGCTGAGTGAGTCCTGTACTGGCCATGAGGTCTAAAAGGGCTACAGTGTCTGTATCAGCGGTATTTTCAAGGTGAAAGTTGAAGTCACCTAGAATTGTGAAGTTAGATTCTTTTGCCTTAAGCTCCAGGAGTTGACCTATAGAGTTTAAAAAGTTGGCCTTAGCTATTGGTGGGCGGTAAATAAGTGTGCCGTTGTAGGTATTTTGGCTGTCGAGTTTGATTTGGAAAGTCGCTGCTTCGCACTCTGTGATGTCTGGAATTGGTCTAAACTCTATATTAAAGTCCTTTCTGGCTATGAGTGCAATTCCACCTCCCCTTTTCCCGACTCGGACTATCCTGTAAATTAGAAAACCATCAGGGAGAGCATCTAGGAGGTCATGTTCCGAAGAGGAATCTGCCCAAGTTTCTGTATCAAAAGCTTTGTCAACTGCCTGCTCCTCCAAAAGATCATGAAATACTGCAGCTACCCCCCCTCCTTTGCCTAGTGGACGATCATTCCTAAGAATCTTATAACCTGGGGGTATAGCAGTGGTGATGGTGGGGTTGGAAAATTGAGTGAGCCAAGTTTCAGTGAGAAACATTAATTCAAGGAGTGAGTCTTGCATCAAGTCGAAGACCTGTAATTCATGTTTCTGTAGGGAGCGAGTGTTGAGTAGAAGCACTTTAAACTTCCCACCCTGATTGGCTTTGGCGTAGCCCACCCCATCATTAACCACCACTGCAGGGCGACACAAGATGGTGCCGCTCAGTGTCCTCCCCCGGGTGGAGACTCGGTGTGAGCCCAGGAAGGAGAAACGGTTCCCGCCTCCCCACCAACTTATAAATGTTCAAACGCGAGATACGTCACCAAAGGGATGCAGTCCAGTTCGGAGTGTATCTCTTGCTACTTCTCTCCTTTCCCCCTAATTTCATTATCGTATGTATGTGCCATAGGCTGAAGGGTAGAAGCAGAGTAGAGTATTACATCAGAGGCCATTCCCTATAAGCTCATTTAGATACAGTATCCATGATTCCATAGGTCGGAAATGCTCAACTAGACCAAAATCTCTACTACTCTATGAAGCAAGGACTATTTTAAAGTTTAAGTGTTTGTTTTCAAAGCTCTCAATTCAGGTACACGCAAACTCATAACAACAATGTAATAGCCTCCGGAAGCTGCCATTAGCTCTCAGGCACACCACTTCTACTCCATGAAATTCCTATCTTCAAAAAAGAACACTGTACTAGTATTTTACACAGAGTATTGCAAAGATCTAGAACTCAATTCTGGGATATAGACAATTCCTTTAGAAAAGATTTGAAGTGCCACCTAATCCAGCAACATTGTTAAAGGTAAATTATAGAACCTTTCCTTTTCTTATGTCCTATGCCTCAGAGCACAGTCGCATGAAATGTGTAAGAATTTCAACTTCTGGAATGAAATGCCACTAACTGCATGCGAGTACTATATATTTGAGCACACTCACACTCATTAGATATGAGGGTAGCTTCTTCATTTTACCCTTTGGTTATGAGTACAACTGTCGTGAAGTTCCTACTAATCCATAGCATCTGCGCTTTGTTTGGACAACGTAAACTAGGGGTTTTGTACCAAGACTGATTCTGGGCACCCCCTCAGGATATGTTGGCCTATAGACCAGCAAGCTCACAGTGCCACAGTAAAGCCTCCTAACCTACCAGGGAGCAAATGGTTGCTGGCAAACACTGAACATGACAACCCTGACCCCTCAGGGATCATGGAAACAGTACAGAACCTTTCACTCAGTAACTCTAGCTCACTTATTCTCAGAGAAGTATACAGAGAATACACAGTGGGACGTTTTCAATAACTTTATTGAACCAACATTATTCTTGTATAAAATACATGTGCTGCAATGATTAATAGACAGAAGCAGATAAACGTGATTACAAGCACCAAAAGCATGAATAGTAGAAATAGTTCTACTGTGGTGCTAAAACAGTGTATATATGCAGGCATATACAAATAAGGAAGTAATTGAGCGTACTCATACAATGCGAACCCTACTCTATGTGTACCTAGAGTGTGTGTGGGTGTAAAGCCAAGAATCCCCGTCAAGGGACGATCCAACCCCATTACCTGATGGGATAGAATGAAGGACCCTGTCTTGGTCATGAACTGGACCCTCAACTGGACAGCATGCAAGGACCCTCGGTGTCATGGGAAGTGCCTCCTCTACTAATCTATTGGGATGCTCATCTTTTATAATAGAAAGCAGTCTTGCAATGTTCATATAAATCACTGATGTTCTGGATATGTTGATAGCCCTGTCGTCTCATGGATGAAGATAGAGATGACATTTGTACTTAGTGTGAAAGGAGACCTTGTACATGATTTTCAGGGCATTGTGATAATGTTGTGCTAAGCTAGATGTGTAAACAAGTTTAGTTTCAGAGAAACTAACCCAACACTGTTGTACACGCAAATATGTGCAAAAGGTCAAAGCTGGAATGTTATTGCAAGGACAATGTAAGAAATAAGCTGCTTCGCTACATGGGCCTAACTTGGGAATATAACACCCACTCCTCATACTAAGGGTCGATATCTAAAAGCTGTCTAAAAAAGCCAGCAGACAGTTTTAAAAACGTTAAAAAAACTACTCTTAAAAGCATCTAAAAGCGTGCTTTGCTTTAAAATCTTTATTTAAAAGCCTTTAAGTTATTATACCATTAGAGTAAAATAGGCCAAATTGTTCCCACACGGAAGAAGCCAATTGTTTATGGGTTCCAAGTGGTAGACACAACATCACTGTTGCCTACAACCGCAGACGTTCCCAGAGGCGCACCTCGTAGCATGTTTATGAAGCAAAGGTGATTCCATCCAGTTCCCAAAACAGCCGGTGAGGGAGGTGTTGTATCCCATAAGTTTTCCGCAGAGCTGCTGTTCACATCACTAGGAGCTGAAGCATTACAGGGTGGCTCTAAGAAAGCATTCATCATCAATGGAATACACTGGGTACAACAATACGCATAGGCCATTAAGGGGTCCATCAGTATTTCAATGTCCGGTGGCACAACCAATTCTGATCTGAGACATAGACCCAGGACGCATTTGTGGCTGCAAAGCAGACAGCGGAAGACAGGTTGTATGCAGTCAAGCCAGACAAGCCTGAAGGATAAGAACCAATGCTTGTTCAGTTCTTGAAACCGAGGTATGCCGAGGCAGTGTACCATGCGCTCAATAGCAGTGCTGTCTCCATTTCGAGTTGAACTGGGATGTCCATTGCGGTGCAGATAAAATAAAATCTGGATTCCCACCAAAAGTATCAGGACAAGCGGGAGCTCTCCAAAAACACTTCCCAAAACGGAGTGTATGAAGATGGTATAACTCGGAAAATCGTCTGAAATGTGCTAACCAGAGTTGATACATTTAAAAAAGCACACTATTCCTTTCGTATCAGACATGTTAAAGATACGATGGACCAGCTCACCAAAATGCAGCGGGAAGTTAGTGTGGAGTAGTGTCTGTATCTCAGACGAGGGCCTTGCAACCAGGAGAGCAAACGTCTCTCTGGCTGAAGTTAAGGCCACATCCTTTTGAAAAAGCATGGCTTTCAGTTTGCTCAGAGAATCCAACTGTGTATTGGAAACATTTATCGAAGTCCATAGCGCTGCCTCCCTAACTGTGTGGGCAGGTGGAAACAGTACTTGTGTACCACAAGTCACTATGGAATTAACCGTCACTAGATAAGCGATGGCTGGTTCCATTCCGCAGCAACCTTGATCATTCAGCATCAAATAGCTCCCATTTGAGGGCAGCCTGAACACAGGATGAATCACAGCAGCTGGAGAACCCTTCAGATAACAAGACAAGAAGCATTGCATGCCCCGTGCAGTGAAATGTCCATGCAAACTAAGGATCCGCTTAAAGCTTCTTCACAGTCGGAGCCACTAAAAAAAAACTTCTGTGTCCCCATTCCTGCATCTAAACCTGAATGGTAATTCCGAATACTCGTGCACATATCCTTCCTCTAGCACTTCATATCTGACTACCTGTTGGTATTGGAGTCAATATTGGAATTAGAAAATAGCGACCGGTAGTGTGATGTAACCATGGATTAGCCAGTCAGTGCAACACGGTATATTTGGCATCTCTGAGTGCCATTACTATCTGTCTTTCTGTTAGATTGTATGCCCAAAACAGATTTGTACTATTGATGTAATGCAATGGCACGTGGCTGGAACGTAACGTTTGCAATGTCCAGCTTAGTATCATGATTGACTGTAATTGTGACTGTCCATATTGAAAAATAGGTATGTCTTGTTGTATAATGTCAATTGCGGAAGACACTATGTAACCCAGAGAATAAATTCTGGATAATAATGTGATCATGCCGTTGTCAACCACAGCCAAAACCTTTTCAGAATTAACCTTATAGATCTCGTGCAATCTCTCAGCAGCTTACCGTTGAGAAATGTTCCCCAGCTCGTTGTATATTCCGTACAAAAAGCACTTTTTAAGTGGGTTCCGGGGACCTAATAAAAAATCCCTGAGATCCATGTCATCAGAAAAAAGGGACAAGTGTTAAGGTTTTTAGCCAATCAAGGCACAACTTACCAACACTATATGATGTCACCACCCGAGTGTTCTGTTTGTACATATCGTTGATCAGGCCTATTTATCCTAAACCCTTTGGTGTTACCTAGGAATATAGATTGACAACTATTTGCGTCTGTTGGCCAAACCAACAACCCCTTAACGGGGGTCTGAAGAATTGAAAGATTCATTAATTATCATGGTCTCTAGTGTATACTCACTGAAGTGTGTTAAGTGCTGCCAAATCTCGAAGCGTCATAATGCGGGAATATGTGGTATGTTCAAATCCTTCATTTTTGCACTGTTTTGTTCAGGAAAATCATTTGACATGGGCAAGCGCTAAATAAGGCCTCTGTTCCCTGAACGTGCCAATCTTTTGTCCCCAGACATATTTTGTGACCATGGTGTCTTTCCAAACCTTGTATAGACAGCTGGGAACCTTGTATGGGCCTTATACGAGGCTGGGTCTGATGTTTCAAAACCTGAAAAATAAGCAAACAACTGTGCAAATGTCTTTGAACTACCTATTGGTGGTGTTGGGCAGTGTTCCCTTTGTGTGCAATTATAAACAGCGAGTGGGATACTAGCTTTGTGTAAGAAATGGGGACCATAATGTTCGTAACTGCAATTCATTATTAGAAACTGCAGCTGTTTGCGCCAGATCTGCAAGCAAATTATGCACAGTTTCAATGTCCCAATCTTCAGAGAAAGTACTAGAGGTGTTGATATTTAAGGAAATTAAAAAAAATTAAACAAATAAGGAATTTGTAATAATTCAGTAGGACCATACACATTATACAATACCCAGTCCCATACAATTCCTTCAGGAACTGGAACTGCCGTAATGTTCACCAGGGTCAGATCCCTTAATTCATGGTGTAAAGATGAATGTGGTTTAAGAACCAAGTTTACAAGAGTACTGCGGAGAGTTCTGGGAGGAAATGTTCATTCAGAAGTAGGAAAAAGACAGTTACTAAACCAATCCATAGAACCAGGAAAAGTAATCCAATTGTAATCCAGGGATGTATCTAGGGAACAAAAAAGTAAGTCTTTTTCAGCCAAAGGTAGAAAGCATATGCTAGTAGCTTGAAAGGGAGTGGCAGTGTTGGCAGTTCAGGTTCACTGGGATCCGATGAGAAATCGTCATAATGTATGAAGTAGCCAGAAGCCATCTGGTCTATTCTTGGCAGCTCAGCAGGTTTTGTAGAATTGGCAGATGACTCAAGCTGTGGGATGTTTACATAGACATCGTCAATTTTTTGAATTGAGATTTCTGTACTTGTTGATTGTACAGTTGTGGTTGTTTCAACAGGGAGAAGTATCATTTCATTGTTGGTTACAGCTTCTCTTTGAAGGGTGGAATCTTCATTCGTTATTAAACCTTCCATCTGAACTTCCTGCACAGTAGCAAGAGGAGAGCGGCGGCTACCCAAGAGCCCACGTGGCCTATTTTTGAGAATCAGCCACATAGTGTGGTTTGATCAGATCAATTGAGACAGTTCTGGTACCTACAACAGCCAGGACAGATACAGGAGCTCTGTATGATGGCCCAAACTCTTGCGTGTCCCCTTTCTTTTCTCTGACTAGGTGCCTATTCTTCGGGACCCAGGCAGGTCTTGCCGGGACTACCTTCACTTCCCAAGTGGCAGTGCGTTTTACTTGGACGAAGTTTTGTAAAGCCCGGAATTCATTGAGTTCCTGGAAACAGCCAAACGTTAATTGATGTAAAATGATGTTTCAGCCGCCACTGTGCTGACACTATCGAGGTCTAGTACCCACATTCTCACACTAACCTGGAGTTCATAAGGTGTATGACCCCCTAGGGATTTTCTTGGCATGTTGTTAAATGCCCTCTGGACCCCATATAGGTTATTGACCTAACTGCCACCCTAGCCTAATACCCTCGCTGTCAAGGATTTCTTTAAGTCACGGTTCTTCCCCTCAATGACCAAATTTCCCTTTGGATGGTATGGGTTGGAGTACCGAAAGGCCACATCCAAACTTCCCATGGCTTCTGTGTAAGCCCGAGATGTAAACGCCGGACCCTGGTCGGAATGTAGTGTGCCAATTGCGTATGTCCCAATAAAGACCCGCAAAACGTTTGACAGTTTGAGCGTCATCTGAGCGCTGTGGACAAACCCTCAGGAATCTGGAGCATGAATCCACTGAAACCCAGATATACTTGTAAGCCCCATCTGATTATAAGAGGCCGCAGTGGTCAAAATAAACACAAGCCAAAGGCTTGTCTGAGATCAAGAGAGGTGTCTGTACTGGATGTGCTACGGTGGAGCTCTTCATCTTCTGGCAGATGTCGCATTTAAAGACCTTGGTCAGTTTTGCTAGACCTGGCCACGAATAGCTGTGCTTCAGTAATGAAACTGTAGCAATAATCCATGCGTGAGCAGAACCCAGTCCCTCATGTGCAGCTAGTATTAGTCCTAATCTGTGATCAGTTTTTGGTATAGCCCTATCTCCCACTCCTGGGGTCTGAGTGTACTGTATGTTTTGTGCATCTAACTTGTAGGAGTACTTGAGTGTAAAGCCTTTTGGCAGGGCTGTTCCATTGCACATGGCATTAACTGCCACCATAGCTGCTCCATCTTTCCTTGTACTTGAGCGAGTTATTGCAGCAACGGCAGCAGTTCAAGCTGTTGCCTTGGCAGCTTCATCCGCCATCGAATTCCCTTCAACGTGAACGCCAACACGTTGATGTGTATAAATGGCATGAGCCCATGGCAGGCCTCTTTCAGCTTTGCCACTTGTTCCCAAAACATCTTGTGCTTTACTGTGCAACCTTTGGAATCCATAAATCCCTTCTGGCCCCAATAATGTAAATATTTGTTATAGGACTGGACACAGTGCAATGAATCACACACAATTAGTGTGGGGAATTCCCAATCCGTATTTTGTCATGCCAGTATCAGAGCTTTTAGTTCCGTCAGCTGTGCCATTCAGTCCCCTAGGGACTGAGTGTATTTTTTCAGGACGTAACTTTCCGACATGCATGCGCTATTGTACAATTGTGCATGCCACGAAATATTGCTGTTTCTACACCCTGCCTAAGGTCCATAAAAACTTGGAGCAACCCCCTGGCCGGCTTATTGTATCCGGTTGCGGCTCGGTACTTGAACCTCTCTGCAAGTATGTAGACTTTTTCCTGAAGCCATTAGCGGAGAAGACCGAATGCTACCTTCGTGACACCATGCAGGTGATCAATTTGGTGGATGGCATGGATTTTGAACCTGAATCCCAAATCCTGGTTACATTGGATATCGTATCGTTGTATACGAGTATCCCCCAACGCCATGCCCTCGAGGTCATACAAAAATCCTTGGACAGAAGACCACTACCTGCACTAGTCCCGACGGAGTTTATCCTACAATTACTGGAAATAGCTATGACACAAAACTTCTTCTACTTCCAGGGGGACTACTTCGTGCAGACCAAGGGAGTTGCCATGGGGGCTAGCTTCGCCCCTGATCTGGCAATTCTGTACATGGACTAGTTTGAAGAGAAATTTGTTTACAACAATATAATCCCTTTTAAACACCAGGTAACATACTGGAAGCGCTATATAGACGACGTCTTCATGATCTGGACTGGGAGTGACGCTGAACTCCAATCGTTCTTTGGCTGGCTAAATGGTAGGTCTCCGAATTCCAGTTCACCATTCACATGGATAAACGGACCATCGATTTCCTGGACATATCAATCAAAGCTGACAACCGCTGCCTATATACCGCTCTATACCAGAAACCTGCCGAAAGGAACACTCTATTGCGATATGGCAGCCGCCACCCACGGGGACTACGTGACAACCTGCCCTTTGGCAATTCCTCAGAATCAGGAGGAATTGCACATGAAAAGAAGACTTCTTCGCGGAATCGGACGACCTCATTAACAGATTGATAGAACGAGGATACCCGAAGCGAATGGTTAAGCGGGCCAGAAAACGGGCTTGGCACAACCCGAGGGAATCGCTCCTCACACCGAAAGAACGTCCTAATGACCATCTGGACAGATTGTTTGTGTGACAACTTTCAACACAAGAAGTAATGAAATCAGGCAAATTGTTAACAAACACTGGCAACTGGTGGCGGACGATCTGCAGTTACCAATCCCCCCCATGCACTCTTTTAAGAAGGGCAAGAACGTTCGAGACCATGTGGTCAGGTCATTCCTTGAGCCCATGCCTCAACCAACCATTCAATCTATGTGGCAACTTCCGCTGGTAATGGGCCACTACAAGTGTGGTAACTGTAAGGCCTGTGGTATGACAATTGAGACGAAACAGTTCAACTACAACAATTGCTCAACTGATCTCAAAACCCACACCAACTGCAACACAACTAATGTAATCTACGCAATTCTCTGCCCTTGCGACAAAGTGTATATAGGCCAAACGACTCGGAAGGTTAAGGCACGTATATTGCAACACTGCAGCAGGATAAGGTGCGGTACAACAGGGGCGCCTCTAGTCGAACATTTTCAAACATTGGATCACCCTCCTGAATCCATCAAGTGGTTAGTTATTGAAGAAGTCAGACTGGGCATAAGGGGTGGTGACCTGAGCTCCATTTTGAATGTTCGGGAATGTAAGTGGATGGACCGTTTCAACTCTGTCCATAATGGCCTTAACGAAATGGATGTAACTTATGCCCAACTCTCTATACTGAATGGGGACTAGAGGATACATCACTTAATACTCCCTAGCATACACACATATCACCAGGGAGGTTATATTCACCACTAGAACCCTTACAACCATACTCAGGCTCAGATACAAATGCCCTCACCTGTGAAGGACATATAGATCCAGACTGTATGCCAGTATTCTGTACTGGATAGCTCCCTGTCGTACATCGCATATGCAACTGCCATGGGGCCTTTACATGCCTGTGAAAATGTATCTAATAAGCATGATGTCTCTATGGAGATTAAGTCCAAGCACCTGCGCTCCCATGTACATCTTAAGGTGGACTTTATTTATTTTATTTATTTTTTGTGTGTTTAAACTCGGCAAATGTACACTTTATATGGAGATTAAGTTCAAGCACCTGTGCTCCCATATACATCATAAGGTGGTCAACTCGACATAAATTGTTGGAGCGGTTGATGATAAATAGATAATTTTGTTTAATAACATCTTTTCAATTTTGTATGTATTCTATCCATTTCTGCAGGTTTGGCCACATCATTGTAATTATGCTGTTTAGAACAACATTTTTCTTGCTGCCTTCTACTGTCCTAAAATTGTGCGCTGCTTCATGCAGACAGAGTAGCAATCACGTCATGGTGAGGGCAAGAGGGCACAGTACGACTTCCTTGTGTCACCATCCGCTAGGCGATAAGTCGTAAAATCAATCCACTTGCTTTCCCAACGAACGTGCCTAGCGTGCACGCCGTCTCCCGTGTATTTATACGTTGACTCTGACAGGGACACGCTGTTAGCTGTCATACCGGATGTTTCCAGCAGCCCGCAGGTATGTTCCCAACCTTGGTTCCGATTAGCAATCAGGCTGTGTGATGCATTGAGAGTTTCCCTTTCACATCCCTTGTGGAAGGTTTCTTTAGAGCGGCTTGCCTTTGATGGAGCGTTTTTCCTTAAGCGCAGTGTCATTGTAATTCAGACGCGCGTTGAGCATTGTTTAATTTCTTTAATTCCTCGTCACTAAGTAAGTAAGTAAGTCCGTTTTTATATAGCGCAGCTACTCACCCTTACGGGTCTCAAGGCACTGGGGGCCGGAGTGGAAATTAAGTGAGCTATTGCCCAGAGTCACATGGTGCTGAGCTGAGCTGCCGCCGGAGCCGGGGATCGAATCGTGAACCCTGTGCTCCGAAGTCAGCTGCCCTGGCCGCTGCACCACACCTCCAAGTGTACGCCGGCTGTTTAAATGTGGCAGTTGTCATGGGTGCCTTGAGCGTTTTTTAGTCCTGCATAATTCCCAGTCACGTTTTGAATTTACGGCCTCTAATGCGGCGTGTGCTGGAGGCACCTTAAGCGATTCTTTCAATTTTTCTTTGTATATTTTATTGTACGCTTCTCTCAGTTTATTAAGCGTGGCTCTGTTTCGGAGCTTGTTTTAGCGCAGCTTCATTGAAATTTCACCCTTTAGTGCCCTGTAGAATAATCTTACCATTCAGTGTCCTGTAGAATAATTTTACATTATCCAAGTCACGCTTTGACTTTTTGGCACGTTGTCTGAGGTACTGTTGGCCTGCACAACCAGTTGATGCAGGTTCTATTTCCTTTTCAGCCATAGGTTACTGATCAACCTTGGCCTTCATAATCAATCCACGAACATCTGTGAACATTCTGAGTAAGTTCATGTGAGCCCTTGCTCTGTTTTTATGCACCTCCTACCGCTAGTTTGAATCCAGATCCTAGTGGTTTAGTCTCTGTCTCCCCTTTCTCTCGTAGGAGCCCACAAGGCCCAGCTTCCAAATCCTCAGCCTGAAGTTCTCTTGCTGATTTTCACTGGTAAATTATCCTATAAAGTATGACCCATTGATACGTTCATTTTTGAAAAACCACCGTATTAACCTCATCCTATTGTCCATAGGTGCCTCCTATCTTCCCTCACCTCGGTCCTGATGAAGACCCCACACCCAAGGCGCAAAGTTCCCTGTTCTATATAGGGGTCGAAACGTCGACAGTGTTTGCTTTATTGTCAAACATAGATGACAGAGATTCTATATCTGCATCTATTTAATTATGTTATGATTTGTCATATATGTGTATGCCAGTCATCTTGCTGGATAGGTAGTAAATATTGATTGCTGATGTATATATGCGCACTACCGTCCCTTTTCACATCACCTTCACAAATCCCTCCCATGCACTTGCCACCCCACTTTGTGCACCTGTCTTTCAAAAAGTGTTTAAATGTGAAATACATTGTGCCTTATGACTTGATTTGTTCTAATCTTGTGATGAAATAAAATTACAACCATTGTTGGAATGATTTAATGGTGGTGTCTGACTTTGATTAGATAACGAAGATCATTTCTTGTATTTTTATCTGTTGACTGTTCTCCACTGTGACATTAACTTTTGTACCACAATTTACCCGGGTCCAGTGGCCAATCGGGTTACCCCATTGCTACATAACTGTTTCATTCCTATGGCCAGCTGGGCAGAACCATCGGTATAAATTATGCATTCATATCGTTCTAGAGGCATAATTTCATTCAGCAGAAGACGTTCTTGTTCGTACTGTAAGAATGCTTGTGTTTGTAATGTAGAGTCAAATCTGTAATCTACATCTGTTGCCATGAGAGAGTTAGCCCATTGAATCCACCGTGGATGTAATGCTTTAGCATTTGGGATGCTTGCTTTTGTGATGGCCTCTAGGGTCGCTACAGGGGTCATTACAATTATGCGTTTCCCCTGCCCTATTGCTCTCTCTCTCTCACTACAGCAGTCTGTACTGCTGTGAGTATTTTCACAGTTGGTGCAAAAAGCATTTCAGCATTTCTGGACAAATGTGATTTGTATGCAATAAGGACTGTATCGCCTTCATTGAAAGTTATATATGTGTACCCAGTTGGTCCAGCGACTACGCGGATCACCATGTTAGTTGTGTTAGCACGTGTATGTAAATGTTTAGAAGCTATCATGTCAGCTTGTACGGAACGCAGAATACCTGTATGTTCCTGTGTCCAATGATGTAATGAAAAATCACCTCTAATTAAGTCGTAGAAAGGTTTCATCCTTTCTGCGTAATCCAAAATGTATGTCCTGCCAAAATTCAAAAATCCTAAAAAGGATTGTAGTCTTTTCATAGTCGCTGGAGGTTGGAGCAGGGCACATTTTTCTAAAAACTGTGCCGCCAGGTTTCTGCTATCACTTGAGAACTTGTACCCTACAAATAGGACAATGAGGTGGGCAATTTTTATTTGTTTTAAATAAATTTGTATCCCAGGTGAGCGAACCCAAGAATTATGTGGTTTACCATAGACAAGTGTTCCATTAATTCATTGTCCATCAGATAGATGTCATCTACATAGGACAATCATCAAAAATTTGAAATAACTCTGTTACTCTGGCTGTAAACAGCCCAGGCTATTCTTATACCACTGTGGTAATCAACAAAATTGGGTTTGAGAACCTAGCGCTGAGAATGCTGTCACATATCTGCTTTCAGGTGCTGTATTTTGGCAGCAAAATCCATTTGAGATGTCTAGTGTTGTATTGTATTTTTTCCACACAATGTTATTCATCAGTGAGGCACTATGTGCATTTTGTACTGCAAATGTATGTGTGGATGGATTTAATTGTCTGTAATCTAAGACTAGACAATATGAATTATCGGGTTTCATTACAGGAAACAAGGGATTATTCATAAGTGAGGTGCAATTCTCTATCACACCCTGGTACTCAAGTTGATCTAGGATCTCCCTGACTTGATTTTTTGCTTCATGCTTTATTGGGCATTGTCTCTGTGGTTGAGGAGTCGATTATAATGGGATTTTGTGATGAGGTGACATCATCCCACCCAACATGATTGCTGTAAAGTGCAGGAGTTAGCGCTAACGCCCACTCTTACGCATATGAATTTTTACCTGATTCTGGTATGAAATCAGGAAAAATTACTTCTTCCCCATTGGGCAATCAACTATGAAATCAGGTGGCCAATCCTTTTTGGCCAAAAGAATGTCATAACCACATGTCAGGTTCTCCCATTGTATAAACAATGTGGGACACTTACCCTTGTATCAGGTGTTTCCACTGTGATATTCTCACTCAGCGCTACTGTCACCAGATAACCCATCAGGTTCCGGTGAGCTATTGTGACTTCTGCTGCGCTGTCTAGCATCACCACTGCCCATTCCCTGTTCAGAGGCAGAGTCATCAGTAGCCTGGGAATTTCTAATTGTAATCCCAGCTACCTTCTTCTTTTTAAATTGAGATTTAGAAGCCTTTTGTTTGCCTTCCGGTTTTATGATGTAAACCAAAGTGCGATATGTCTCCCTTTTCGGCTTGACTCATTCTTCTGATCAGTGCTCTGATTTTCCGTCTCTCTCCGAACGTTTTTTGGATGACTCCTGAAAGGAACGAGAGGAACGTGTATCAGTATCCTGATACCTATCAGGCTTCCTAATATTGTCACAGTTTCTCAAATTGTATTTTCTCTCGGTCCAGCAGATCCACCCCGTGACTATGCTTTGTTTTATTTATTTTTTGGTTTATTATCCATTTCTTCTTTGAAGATTCGGATGCTTGCTTAGAGTTATCCTTTACAGAATTGCTCTTAACTATCCGTTTCCCAGATTCTGTCTGAGAAAGAATAGATGGCTCTTCCTCCTCCTGAGCACCAGAGGATAGTTGCACACTAAACAAATAAGATTTATTAATTTTACTGGACTTGTGTGGTAGAGTGCACCTGCTTTCCTAGCCATCGAACCTCTGTTTTCTTATGTTGTATATGGGTAGGTTGCACCACCAAGTGTATTGATAAATCAAGCTATGATTAATGTGCACTATGTGAGAGTTACAAGAGAGAGAGAAAATGGCGGAGGAATTGTTTAATAATCTAAGTGCAGGTATAACAATACCAATTAGATCAATCAGAAATGAAAGTCTTAAGGTAAAATTTAAAAATTTGAAAGACTGAAGATAAATGAACAATCCAAATGGTGGGATGCTATCACCCTAAAACAGTACATGAAACTCAATAGAATTCCTAGGGGATTGCGTGCCCAAATCTTTCCCACTTATCTTGAGGAAGTCCTCCTAATAAGATGGGAAAAGGAATTGACTAACAATTCAATGAACCTAATGAAAATATTGATTATTAATTCAGAGAGAAAAGTCAGCAAGCTACAAAAAGAAATTAAGGAAATTGAAAAAGAAATCAAAGATATGAATTTACCAGATCCCACAAACAAAAACTATGAAATCCTACAGGAGGTACTTAGGAGACATCAGGTAGATCTAAAGATGAGTAAGACCAGAAAGTTAAAAAGAGATGAGAACGACTACCTGGGGGCAGGGTTTTTAGCTTTGCAAGAAAATGTGACCACTTAATTAACAAACAACTGACAGACAACCCAGGACTGTCAACAGAGGCAATCAGTAATAGCTCTTCCAGTATACAATCCAGTGATAATGAGAGTAATCAGGACCCAGGTAAGGAAAAAACTAAATGTAAACAACTAGAACGAGTCTGGAGGCGTTCTTATGATGAGGAATCCAAAACCAAATAACGTAACTCCATCAAGATTTACCATAAATTAGCTCGGAAAGCCAGAGCTGAGTACATTGCCAATGAAATTTTAGACAGCAAGAATCCATCAAAAACGATTTTTTCGCTTCTCAAGGTGATGAAAGGCTCTATGTTGAAGGCCGACTCTCCCGTCTCCTCTAATGCACAATGTGTTGAGCTGGCTAATTACTTTGTGGACAAAGTGGATAAAAGTTATGATAGTTTTACCCCAGGTTTTACTCCTAGTCCTGTCTTAGATGAGGATGTACACTGTGCCGTCAAAAGACCCTCTGGGGGCAATAATTCCCTGTGCACCTTTCCGTCACTATCTCTGGCTGAGACCGAATCTGTATGTGGAAAGATCAAATCCGGCTCTGCAGATGACCCCTTGAGACCAGCCCAATTTCGCCAACTGCATAGTGCTCTTCTCCCTATGGCACGGGACTTGATTAATCTATCCTTGTCTTCAGCGTCCCTACCTGTGGCTTGGAAGCATGCAAAAGTTATCCCCCTTCTGAAGAAACCTTCTCTTGCACCTTCTGACCCAGGTAACTATCGCCCCATTTCCCAGCTCCCTTTTTTAGCCAAAGCCACCGAATTTTATGTTAACTCACTTCTTACTGAGTTCGTAGAGTGTAACGACATATTGGATGCCTCCCAAAATGGCTTCAGGTCCCGTCACAGCACCGAGACTGCGCTGATGGCTGTGACCGAAGAGATCCGCGGCAGTCTTGATGAAGGTAGTTCAGCGGCTCTGATTCTCCTTGACCTAAGCGCCGCGTTTGATACGGTGTCTCATGCGATACTCTTGCACAGGCTGGAGGAAATTGGAATTGGGGGTTTGGCTCTGAGCTGGTTCCGCTCCTTTTTGGAGGATAGAACTTTCCAGGTCACGGTGCCACCTTTTCAATCCCAGGTGCACGTCATCAAACACGGGGTACCGCAAGGCTCGATCCTGAGCCCCCTGCTGTTTAACATTTATGTTCAACCTCTGGCAGTGGTGGCCAGGAGCAGAGGGCTGTCTTTGGTGTCCTACGCGGATGACACCCAACTAGTGATTGCCTTCTCTAAGAAGTGCAATCTCAATCTTGCGAAATTTAAGGACGATATGCAGGCAGTTGCTAACTGGATGACAGTCAACTGCCTGCAGCTTAACGCCAGCAAGTCCGAAATTCTTCTGTTGGGTAAAGACAGGGATCTGTGGTCCGAGCAGTGGTGGCCGGAGGAACTCAAACCAGCCCCGATACCAAAGGAGGTGGTCAAGAATTTGGGTTTTTTGTTTGACAGTAGCCTGTCCTTTGACCCACAAGCTAAGTCCGTGGCAGGGACCTGCTTTGGGATTTTGAGAGGCCTTAAACCCTTGCTGGGTTTTTTCAACCCCTCTGTCCGCCAGACCATCTTGCAGGCCACGATCCTGTGAAGATTGGACTATGGAAATGCCCTGTATTTGGGGGCCAATAAATCTTGTATCCGGCGACTTCAAAGAGTACAAAATGCAGCTGCTCGTACCTTGCTGGCACTTCCGAGATCCTGCTCAGTGTCTAGCTCTCTGTCCAGGCTTCACTGGCTGCCAGTGGATAGAAGAATTCAGTTTAAGACCTTATGTGTGGCCCATTAAATTTTGAACCATCGAGCTCCGAAGGTCCTTGCGAATCTACTAGTGCCGTATATTCCAACTCGATCTCTCCGCTCCACAGATAAAAGGCTAGTCTGTATCCCCCGAGTTTTTAGAGCCAGAGCCCGGGGCCGTTCGTTTAAGGTGTTAGCAGCTAGGCTTTGGAACTCCCTTCCCTTTGGGATTAGAGAACTGCAGAACTATTTAGAGTTCAGGAAAGCCATAAAGACCTGCCTTTTTCCGGGCTAGCTCTCTCTTTGACATCTTCCTTCCGTCCCCTGTCCGTGTTCTTGGGTAGCGCTGGGACGCCCCATCGCTGGGGCAGCTACGCGCTGTACAAAATTAGTAAATAAAATAAATAAAGGCACATCAGAACAGGGGAGGAATAGTTTTTTAGAAGAAAAAGGACAAATGAGTATAGGCAATCTGAAGGCCAATACACGTTTAAGTCGTGTAGAAAGACTAGACGAGAGAAAAGAACAAAGGGACCAATCAAGAGACAGGACAGGAATTCGCACAAGGTCTTGGACCAGGAAGAAACAATAACTAGTGACATTAAGGATAATAAAATGGATGCAATAGTCATGAATTTATCTGACAAGATTTTATCTGATGATATCAATAAAGTCCTCAAAAAAGGTCTTAGTTTTTGTCCATCAACAAATTTGAGTATTGATCTAGTTAAAATTGACATTTACAAATTTGCCCGTAAACTAAAACTCAAAACATACTTCTCTATACATTATATAGCGAAGAAACCCAGTGAGAATGCACCTACACTGAGTAATTTTTTAATACAGGATGCTATTGACACCACAACATTACTCTCACTTGCATCAGAAGAAGATGGGGGGGACCAGCATTAGGGAACTTTTAACACATCTGGATATAGACACAGAACAGACCAGTGAGAGTGGACTTAGACCCAGATCAAGATGGACTCTGATTCTTCCTATTGATAATTGCTGTGACTTGTTCTTCAAGAATGTATGTAGAGATTTAGATTGTATTCCGAACAGTGTTATGACTAAAATGTGGAGAGCCACGAATAATCTTATATTTGGAGAGAGAACAGCACTCAAACATTTACAAGATGATGACACACTAATTGTGCGGGAGGCAGATAAAGGGGGATGTGTTGTAGTCATGAATAGAACAGACTACAGCTATGAAATCTATTCGCAACTGAACAATACAAATTGTTATTGCCCCCTGGATATCAAACTAATACCACGCATTTCAGCAAATATTAATCATGTTGTGAATATTTGGTATGAGCAAGGGCTAATATCGTTCGAGGAATATATGTTCCTAAAAGTAGATAAACCCAGATTCCCATGCATATACACATTGCCCAACATACACAAAAATGCCACCTATCCTCCGGGCAGTCAAATTGTTTCTGGGATAGGGGGACCTACACAACGGCTATCATGATTTGTGGACACCTTTTTATAACCATTTGTCTTTAACTTACCTTCATATATCAAAGACACGAAACATGTCCTAAACCTGATGAGTGACATCATGTGGGAGAAGGAAATCATCTTGGTTATATTAGATGTGGTGTCATTTTACACCAATATATTAACAGAATTTGGTATGATGGCGATAACAAATTTTTTTAATAAAAGACCGGCACAATTGTTGACACATACAGAAATGTTACTCCAGATGACACGATTGATATTGGACAACAACACTTTTCTATTTGAAGGTAAATGGTATCATCAGGTCAGTGGGACGACAATGGACTCCAGATTCGCTCCTTCTTATGCCAACCTCTTTATGGGCTAGTTTGAGGAAGAGCGGGTATGGAATCATGCTTTATCACACTGGACTGAATACATACACTATTGGGGAAGATTCATTGATGACATCCTAATGATATGGACAGGATCTGTAGATGATGATCTACATGATTTCAAAGATCATTTGAACAACAATCTTTATAATATGTCGTTGACTATATATTTGATTATCATGTGATCCAATGTCTTGACATTGAATTGTATTTTTGCGATTCTAAACTATTGAGTAGAATGTTCAGAAAAGAGACTTCTTGCAATACCACAATACATGCTAGTAGTGCGCATCCCAGGCATCAAATCAAAGCTGTACCTTATGGAGAAATGGTGAGAGCAAGGAGAAACTGCAGCTCAGATATGGAATACATCAATAACCTTGTGGATATCAAACAAAGTTTCCTCACTAGGGGTTATGACAAGAGAGTTATTAATGAGGCTTACAGTAGGGTGGTCAAATTGGACAGAGACAAGACACTTGCCCATAAGAAACCCAAAGAGGGTGCCTGTACAGAGATCATTAAACCAATACTTTCATATGGTAACAACATTGGCAGCATCAGCAAGGTTTTAAATCAACATTGGCACCTTTTGAGAGGCGATAGTAATATTGCACAACACATCAATAAGAATGTGGGTATCACATTGTGGAGAGGCAAAACTTTGGAAGGGCTAATCAGCCACAGCTACCCAGGGGTTAACACAAGAACCAACTGGTTGACAGACTGTAGTAAGGGCTTCTATAAGTGTGGGCATTGAACAATATGTAGATTGACCAAGGAATTAATTACTTTTGAGTATAACCATAGCCATACATCCCACATTACACACATCAATTGAACTACACATTTTGTTGTATATGTACTGATATGTAAATGTGAGAAGATATATGTTGGAAGCACCATTAGGCTGGTGAAAGAAAGAATAATGGAACATTTCAGAGCAGTGAAATAAGGGGACCCAAAGTGCCCCTTTGCATTACACACATTAACATGTGACAAACAGGGCCACCATAGGACGTTTCAATTCCATGGCTTAGAAATGGCATAGCGAAATGAGACAGGTGGTAATCGAGAACTCCAACTAAGAACACAAGAAGCAATTTGGATAATGCGCCTCAAAGCAGTAAATATGGGTCTGAACATTGACCAGGAATTACATTACTTCCTGGGTGAATTTCAGAGTTTTAAAATCACAAGATTGTCTGACAGAGAATGACTAAATTAATCTGTACATATGAGACAATGAGACAACCAAAAATGAGAATGGATGTATTTTTGTACTGAGATTCGATAGACATGACATTGACTTAGGAAATGTATGATGCCTACTGGTCCTTGACAGATCATGTATCGGATAATGAGGAGGTTTTAGCCTTAACAATATGGATTGCAATGAATAGTGACTCTACATATGTAATGTTTGCTTAGGGTAATTCTCTCGTAAAAATTCACTTACCACCCTACTGTGGGTTACTAACACTCTTTTCACACTTTGGGATTTACCCTTTCCCTTTCTCTCATCTTGGATACCCACTATTGTGATTCAACACGTACACACAGATACCATTGATAACACAATCATAACAATCGATATAACTTAGTGGGGAGATAACCTTCATTTTACAGATATGATATGCCATCTACTTTAAACTGTAGCTTCATACACCGTGTTCCCTCCATCCTCATTAGACATAATGATCCTCACACCACCGGTATTTCATGAGATTGCCTTTCCACATTTGACCTTGTAAATCTCACTTGAAATTTAGCTCCCTGAATTAATAGGATAGCTTCCGACAACAAACAACTACTCAGGATCACTTACTGAATGTGTACGTCCTGATGCCAATAGTTCCGAATAGATCATCGTGCCATAGGCGAACCAGCCGAATATTTAAAATACTAAATATAGATAAAATAATATTGGTCTTTCTACATAAGCTTTATAGACTTACACTATAGATCTATTGGCACATTACTATAGTGAGACAGCACTTTTCAGTGACAAAGGGTACACTCTAAGATGCCCGCTCCCTTTTCTCAAGGTTTGAGACGATATTCAAAACCACTAAGACGTCCTCGGTATCTAATGGCAAATATATTATGGCCAACATGGCGTCTAAACGCCTAGCCAATATGCCCGTTCGCGCCTGCTCACACTGCAGTAGCAGATATGATAAGGAACACTGAACTCAAGATACGATTAAACAAGTAAGTGTTTTTGCTGTGGCGTGCGAGTATTCGACTTTGGGACAGTCCTGAGTCTTAGCCTAAATTGACAATCCTAAATGTTTAGTTTCGTAATTTTGTCCCCATCCTAACAAGGATACTCACGTATTGAACAAACACTTGGCCAGTGAATACTGATACCGGGCTATGACCATCTGGTCTAGCGGACTAGTAAAATGAAGGACGATATATTCAATTCAGCATACCAATCCTAACCAATTAATAAATATGATAAATATGATAAAATCCATACCCTGCTACAACTGTTAAGATTTATCAGGTTGCCCCACCAGGTTAACACAGATGTACTCACACCAACCCTTGTGAGACACGATACACAGAGTAGTCAAATAAACGGTTATGTAAATATATCTATCTATAGCAGAGGTCTTCAATCTGTGGGGCGCGACCCTCAGGGGGGCCCCGGAGTCCTGGGAAGGGGGTCGCACATTTCCAGGCCTAATTCTGCCAGGAATACAAAACGTGCTCTTCCTTTTGGACAAAGTCAAATGCGATCCTTAAAATGCTTCAGCTGAAGTTAATTGAGTGTCATGTGCTGTAAAAGGAAGAGGCCCAGCAGACAGGTAAAACAATCCTTCAAATCAGCCTTCATGCCAGGGTGCCTGCTTGCCTGAATGAAATTAAAATGTGTGCTAGGAGTTAATCTGCAAATGTAAAGGATGCTTGGGAGTGGTTCTGGCTTTAATTGCTGGAATCACTTCAAGCATTGTGATGGCAAAGATGTGTGTTTTTGTGTGGTGGTTAGCAACTGGGCTGTGAAGTGTGTGCTTTTAATGATAACTGTATTTACACAGCGCTTAGTCCCCCTTAGTAGGTGTTGAAGGGACAGTTATGCAAAAAAATGCATTACTTATGGTCTGACATTACACAAATCTACATTTTGGAAGCTCCATTTTACCCTAAAACTCTTTGCACATTTTGTAGCAGTCTATCTTATAATGTGTGTAATGCAAGTATAAAATAATGACTTGCACATTCACAGTGCTTTCTGTTACAGGCTGTGACCTCATAGCACTAAAAATACACAAGTCACTATTTTCCACTGCACCAACCAAATTTAATTCTGTGGCTCTCTGGTTACACACAGACCTATGCAGTGCATTAAATAATAGAGGTTTTATAATGTACTATATAGTAACAACTTTTAAAAGGTATTTTTCATTTGAGCTACCCATTATTTTATATGTAACTACCTGATGGTGAAAGACCTAAAAAAAAGAACAAAATATTTTGGGGCGGATTTATGAGAGGCTTGCGCTGCTGCGTGGCCTCATAGATATGGAGTAAGACAAAATAGTGCAAGTCGCTGCGTTTCCTTACTCTATGTCAAGTAGGCGTTTCATAGGCGTTGCAGTGGGTGACAACGCCCATGGATTTGACGCTGCCCCAGATTTACAAAACCATGTAAAACTGGGGCAGTGCCAAAACCTCACGCTTCCCCACACCAGGTGTAACTCTCCTTGTTTTTTCCTCTTTCCATGTGTGCTGCATTCTGCAGCACACATGGAACGAGGAAAACCCCTCTCAGGATTGTTTTTATGCAGGAAGGTGCCCCTTCCTGCACAAAACCATCCTGCCTATGATGGCGCTAGGCAGCAATTTGTGTGCCAACATAGGGGGGAAAAGGACAAGAAAGCACCATATTTCATAAATAAGGTGCATTCCTGCCCTTTCACATTGGCGTAGTGCAGCGCCACAATAAGACTTGCGAAGCTGCCCTACGCCAATGCCTCGTAAATGAGGCCCTTTGTTTTTAGCCACACCTTTGATCACGCCCCCAACCACTGACCTTTGGTTTGCTAAACACGGTTTCATTTATTTCCCCAATGTATAAATTATTTGCTGTGGGAATTGGGGGCGTTTATGGTTGTCGATAGTTCGCAATGATGAAGAGGCCAAAGTTCTAGAAATTTTTGTCAGGAAGGGGTCCTTACGCCTAAAAGATTTTGACAGGGGGGTCTCGGCATCAAAAAGTTTGAAGACCTCTGATCTATAGTATGACAGATCTGATCATTTACACATGAGGATAATATGCTGACTTGTGAGTTTAATACTCTGCTTATAACTTTTGATTATTGATTATCAGCCCACAGCGTAGTCTAGAGTCCCATACAGAGGATTATGACAACTTGATTTAAGACATGATCCCTTTTTTCTTCTACTTACTCCTTTACTGGCATCTGTTCTACTAAAATTGCGACATTAATGCTTGTGTGTCTTTCCAGACTAATGGTATGGCATACTTGTGAAAGCTTCTTATATATTATACATATCAGCAATAGGCTAACAAAACTGCGTGAGTACCCGAGCTAACTTCTACTGTAACTTACTATTAATTTTACTTCATACCGCAATATTTAATACACTTGAAACTAGGGGAACAATTAAGATGTATCACATGTTACCGTTTGGGTGATCCTTCACCATGACATGTGGTGATCGAAATAAATGTCACACAAGGCACCTCTGGGGTCACCAGACCCAGGTGGCGGGCTCTACAATCCTTTTATATTCTCCTCCTAAATTAGATTATGGCTTTGTTTTATATGTAAAGCCCTGATGAAGTCTGCTGTAACTGGAACAGCCAGAGATGAAACACATGTTGGCATAGGGGCATATATGATACCAAAGAAATAAAAGAACTGTTGAAATCACCACCTCAACTCTGGATTTCCCTGTGCTTGGAGAACATTTTTGTTGATTTCTGGACCTCTCCAGCTGAGAAGGAATAGATGGCTCTTCCTCCTCCTGAGCACCAGAAGATACTTGGACACTAAACAAATAAGATTTATTCATTTTACTGGACTTGTGTGGTAGAGTACACCTGCTTTGCCAGCAATCAAACCTCTTTTTTCTTATATTGATTTCCCTGGTCTGGCTCCCAGATTGTCTCTACTAAGCGAAGCATATGTATCTTTGATAATCTTAGGCAATTCTCGTTCCTGCTGTACAGGAGTGAATTCCCTCAGGCGTTGGAGTATAGCCACTGCTTGTGCCTCCCCTTTTATCTTACTTAACATAATGGTAGATACCTGGCCAAAATTGCCCATCAGTTTCATCCCCAGATCTAGGGTAGGCTCTGCCCCATACTTCTGTATTTGTTTCAGTACATCTGGTATAACTGCTATTGGAGGGGTACCATGAGTTCTGGTATAAACGACAGCAAAGATCTATTGGGGGAGCCATCCCCATTGGAAAGCAAATTGTTAAATTCTATGTTTTTCCTGCGGACCCATAGGGAAAAAACTGCTTCAAGCTGAGCCGTTTTCTGCGCTATCCAGAACGGGATTTGCTCTTGGCTGGGGGGAATCTTTCCCATATTGGCGTTCAGTGTTTGGGGGCTAATACCTGTAATATGCTTTTGAGGTTGTGCAGCCTTGAGCAGCCCTGGCAGGTTGGACAGTCAATGTTCTCATTATGTATTGTGTTAGATTTCTGTACATTTTTACTAAATCTCTATAAAGTGTACGCATTCCTGCTGCTGTTAAAGTAGCAATGTCTGAATGTGGTGTAACTGAAGATAAGACTGGCCAGGTCGCTCTTTCATTGCTGAGCGGACCGAGTCTCATGTTTTCTGTGGTATGTGGCAGGGTGCCATTAAACCAATTAATATGCTCTTGGTAAGTTAATGGGACTTCTATGTCTACGTATGGGAAATACTCCTCAGGTGGTTCATCTTCAATGTATGTATGGAACAACTGTGTAAGTGCATCTGCAGGTGGGAATTTAACCAATGATTAGAATACCTCTGTTATGAATGCTTCATGTGCCTCAACCACAAAGGTACCATCTCTACCCGTTACTGGGAGGCCATGTTGTAATAATTTCATAATAACTACCTGGCTGCAATTTTCTGTAATATTTAGAGCTGCTACCTACTCTTCAACGTCCTCAGCTTGTCTCCAGTTTGAATGTGAGTAGGGGTCTCTGAGAAAGCACAACTGAAATACTCCGATTGACTGGTAAATGAGAGCTTAACCAATGTTGGCAGCGCCATGTCGTGTAGTTCCTTCTAATCCACAGGATCTGTGCTTTGTTTGGACAACATAAACTAGGGGTTTGGTGCCAAGACTGATTCCAGGCACACCCACAGGATATCTTGGCCAATAGACCAGCTAGCTCATAGTGCCAACGTAAGCCCCCCTAAACTACCAGGAGGCGAATGGTTTCTTGCAACCACTAAACAAGACAACCCTGACCCCTCAGAGATCATGGAAACAGTACAGAACCTTTCGATCAGTCACTCATGCTCACTTATTCTCAGAGAATACACAGTGGGACGTTTTCAATAAGTTTATTGAACCAACGTTATTCTTGTATAAAACGTTATTCTTGTATAAAATATGTGTGCTGCAATGATTAATAGACAGAAGCAGATAAACGTGATTACAAGCACCAAAATTGTAGATAGTACATATAGTTCTACCATGGTGTTAAAACAGTGTATATATGCAAGCATGTGCAAGCAAGGAAGTAATAGAGCATACTCCCATAATGCGAACCATACTCTATGTGTACCTAGAGTGTGCGTGGGTGTAAAGCCAAGAATCCCCCCAGCGGACGATCCAACCCCATTACCTGATGAGATAGAATGAAGGACCCCATCTTGGTCATGAACTGGACTCCCCGCACACGATGTCAGACCGCAGCGTGGTAATTTCTCCGCATGCAAGGACCCTCGGTGTCAGCGGAAGTGCTTTCTCTACTAATCTATTGGGATGTTCATCTTTTATAATAGAAAGCAGCCTTGTGATGTGTGTATAGATTAGTGATGTTATGGTTATGTAGATAGCCCTATCATCCCGTGGATGAAGACAGAGATGACATTTGTACATAATACGAAAAGAGACCGTGTACATGATGTTCAGTGCATTGTGATAATGTTGTTTGAAGCTAGATGTGTAAACAAGTTTAGTTTCAGGGAAACTAATCCAACACTGTTGTTAATGCAAATATGAGCAAAAGGTCACAGCTGAAATGATATTGTGAGGACAATGTAAGAACTAAGTTGCTTTACTACATAGGCCTAACTTGGGAATATAGCACAACACCTCTGTGTATTCTCATTTATTTATCTGAATCCCTCACCATGGAATTTAGTCTCACCCTCTGATTGCGAGTTTGGGAATGACATAAATGAGAAAGAGAGAGCAACCTTGTCAATGTATAGAAACTAACAAACATTCTGCTGTTCAGCTAAGATATGTGAGTAGAGTCCACCGAAGAAACTTAGATGGGCACTTTGGTGCTAAGAAAACTTAGTGAGGGGCTAGAAGAAAGAGGCTGGTTACCAAAGACTGTTTTAATCATTTAATGTTTGAATTTAATGAATACCATCAACAATGTTGCAATCCTTTTTAGCATGTTTATTAATCACTTTCATTGCCACTGTTTTGTTTATTTTTGTATTTACATCTATTCAGATATTCTGCATTAGTTTAAGGCATTCATTTTTAATACAGCTTTTGAAATATATAGTGTGGATTTCTTGTGTGTCCATTCAATACAACAAATAATCCAGTACTCTCCCAGGACTGGTAGTTTCCCTGTATGCATCATCCTCAAGAAATGCCTAGGAGGTTTGTGGGTTAAGGTCCTTCAGATTCCTTAGCTCCACTTGGTCAGTTGGCTGAGCCCGCACTTTACCAGAGGTTTGAGAGTTTCTAAACCTAGGTCATATTTGCTTCTAAAAGTTGCAAATATTTATCACTTTAAAAATAATAACCTGCAACTGTTGACACAAAACGATGGCTGTATTTTGCAGTAATGTTCAGAAACAGATAAGGAAAGAGAGTGTGGGCACACTGTTAGGAAACAGTGAGAGGCTATCAACACAACATAGCATACTTATCAAGCACATAAACAACGGACCACCAGTAAAGGAAACAGAGAGGTAAACTAACTTTGGCATAACAAAGTAGGCTGAGCAAAACAACAAAATGACGGTTGACTTGCTTGAATTACTCTCATGCTACTTGTAATACTGTGAGCCGCAATCCAGACCATCAATTGTTAGTCCACTATGCCACCTCAGACGGAAACCAACCGTAAGTAATCAGCCTAGGTCCTGCTCTAATAGGAACAGTCCAGCTCGAACTGTGTGGTCAGGACACCTCTGAACAGGAACACAAGCAATTCTGACATATTTGGTCCTCGTCAGTAGGGTGCAGCTTGAGTCCTATGGCTTAATATTCCCAGGGCCCACATCTTGTCATACATGTGACATTTAGAGCATTGAACTTAGCAAAACAAATTAATTGGTGGTTTGCTCAAATTAATCTCAGTCACTGGTAATTAATCTGAGCTACAATCCAGTTCATTGTTTTTTGCCCACCATGTCACATCAGGCAGAAAATACTGTATGAAAATCAGCCTTCTCCCTGCTCCAAAAGGTCTCATGCTATACCCTACTGGCAGGGCCCAAATAAGCCAAAACCGCTCAGAGGTTGCTTGTTTTCCTGTTTTGTTTTCCTCAGGGAAAAGGAAGCACAATGTGACTGAGAAACAGTAGCCTGAAGTCACACTGTGAAGAAACTTATGCTCCTGCTAGCCTCCAGGCTGCCAAGAAGCAAAGCCAGCAGGGAAGCAGCTGGATAAATGGGTGTTTGCTATTGCTTTCGTCATCATTTGTTATTTTGTGTAGATTCCCTAGACCTCTAGTATCTTTTATTTTGCTAACGTTACTCAAATCTGAGAGTGTCTGGGGATGACAAAATATGAAGATTCCTTCATAAATTTGCCCTCCTTGAGAACTCTTTCATGAGTAGTTACCAAAATATGAAAATCCACCACATTTCTGTTCCATTACTAACCAATGAGCAATAGACAAGCATTCAGTGGTGGCCAGGCGGGGGAAGGGGAAAATAAAAAATTTAAAAAAACTTACCTCCTGTCCGCGTTGCCGTGTCCTCCTCATCGCGTCTCTCCACTCCTGCCTCCTGCTGGAACAGGAAGGACCCAGGAAGCACACAGGCTCCCCTGAACCAATCACAACGCTGCAATGCAGTGTTGTGATTGGTCTGAGCGCTGTGGTTCAGTGCTCAGACAGGGACTGGGGGCCTGGGCATGTTCTCCACCCAGGCTGTAATGCAGCCTGGGTGTGGGAGAACATGCTATGTGCTCAAGAATGTTTTGCCGGCCCGAGACGGCCGGCTACACATTCATGCGCACATAAGGAGTGAAAACCACTCCTCCCCTCCCCTGCACTTTTAGCAGAGCAGCCCCGCCCCGCAACGCTGCCGCACCCGCAATAAGAAAAAATAAAATGATAATAACATTGAGTTATTATCAATATGTATTTTCTTACACTGCTGAAAAGCAGTGAGGCGACGAGGAGGAGCCGCCACTGCAAGCATTGAGTGGCTTTAGCACCCTGCTACTACATCACAACTGCTTCAATAATGTACACTTAAAACGGTATTAATAGACTGATAAAATGGATAGGAGCCTACATTTTCTTTTAAACAAAGCTTAATATATATGTTATTGGAAATGAGTTCAAGGTTAGCAAAACGTTCAAAATTTTTCCCACTGAACATAATTAGTGGTGCATTTAATTGCATTTTCACTGCTTTAATTTGATTGGAAGTGTTACCTAATATAGGTTGTGTAAAAAAATGTATAAGGCTTTTCTGTGTTTGATGTCTTTTTTTTGTTGTGGACTTCTTTTATATGTATGGTATGTCATTCATATATTTGTTTTCAAACTGCATAAGTCAAATGAGGACTGTGCTTGCAGCAACTACAGCTGGAACTGTCTTGAAACACACAGCGGTGACTTCAGAGAGTGGTGCCAGCTCCCGCAGGGCCCGACGCAAGAGCAACGAATGTTACTTTCAGATAAGATAACACAGACATAAATTCTGTTTGCAGTATGTTTTATCCAAGAGCTTACACAATTACACATATTTAACATATTTTAATTTCACAATTTATTTTAATATTAGCTGATTGAATGTGACCATTTTTATAGAAGTGCTTTTTTCGGCATATTAAACTACATATTGAAGCCTATTATTAGCTTCATTATCTTTTGCTGCGGTCAGTACTAGTTTTTTTTTTATAGCAAAATTATTTTTTTCATTTTCTAAGTAGAATATTGCTATTTCTCATGAAAAGTGTAACTGTTTGTTGTAAAAGGAATGGAGACAGATATAATCGAGGTAGTATTTATTACTGGAAGTACTAGAATCTCAAGGCTTCTTCAGTTTCAGACCACAAGCTGACACTACCCACTCCAGCATCCACTAACGGCACTTTTCCTTCTCTCCAGTGGTCCACTTACTGTCCTCCTCAGCAGACTTGCAACCATCCTGTCAGAAGAGTATATGGTGCCACTCGTGACTTCCGTGCCCTATCATAGCCTTACAAACTTCCATATGTTTCCATGGCAAAGCCTCCTCCCGCCCGTTCAGCTTTGTTTCCTGTTTAGGTCTGGCTAGAGACAGCTCAGAACAAATAAAAAAATAGAAACAATTTTGGTCAGCTTTCTTTAGCCATTGCTTCCAGAAAGTTTCAATATTATTTCAACTCCTTGCAGTGGCTAATTTGTGCCTTAGGGAGATGGTGGGTGGCATTTGCCTCCACATACCCTTATTTTAGGGGACCAGGAATTTTTTGGTAGCTTCCAGAGGTGGCAGTCAAACAAGTCCACTGAAGCCTTCCCTGGCCAGTTCAGCTGGCAGCTACATGTCCTTCCACCCAAGAGCTGCAGTGGGTAATCTGAGCCAATGGGCCCCATCAGCCCTATTTCAGGTAACCGGGACTCTTTTTTTCCTTCCTGTGGGCAGCACTCTGTAGGCCCACTGAAAGCTTTATTGGGCAGCTGGGCTCTGGCCTATCTGTACTGTTCTGTTAAGCCCAGGCAATCAAGGATCTATAGGGTGACATCACTGGCACATCATCATTGGAGTGTAATCAGAAAGAACCATTGCGTACATGATTAAAACTATTGGTTTGTGCTGCAGACATTCTTCTCTGTTAATCGAGCTTCCTAGTGGCTTGCTATGGGGTTGGCTCAGCTGGGTCGGGGAACAGGGGCGTTGCAAGACGTACTGTACGGCATGTGCAGAGGAAATCATTTAGTTGACTACATCTGCCTGCATTTCTCTGCCATCCAAACACCCACCCTCTTGTCTCCATCAGACTAGGTATGTACATTTTTTAATAAAAATAGAAACGTGAAATAAAGTAAAATATTCATTATCATTTACAATTATCCAATCATTAACAAATGGTGGGGGTTAGCTATTTTAACTTAAGTCGAACATAATCTAGTTAAACTGCATAAATTAAAGGGGGTGACATGAACTATTCTACCTCCAATCTAAATAAAACTACAGAAAGTGGATAAAATAAAGCTGCGATAGTTACTCTTCAATTGCCAATCCTACAGATATTGGGCAAAGTGAATAAATCAGGTGGGTGAGATTTACTATTCTAACTTTACTCTCACAAATATTGGGGAAGTAGATAAATCAATGGGTTGAGATTTACTGTTCCCACTACAATCCAAATAAAATTAGGGAAAGTGCATAAATAAAATGGGTTACAATTTCTAGTCTAAGTCCAATCCCACAAACATTAGGGAAAGTGTATATATATATGTCTGTGTAGAACAGTAGGGGGTATAGATTTACTGTTCCATCGTTAGTACTGCAAACAATGGGAAACAAATATTTACTTGGAATGGATTAACAGGGGTTTCGTTTCAATGTCTTAATTACAAATAAGCACAACTGAGTAAAATTAAATATATATTAGATAAAACTAATTTAATATCCTATCATCAATCATTTATTTCATTTAATATAAATTATATATTTTTTTAAATGGAATATAATAATAGCCATTTTTTGCTCAGGTACGCTAATTTCACCCTCCTAGGAGACCTCAATCTCCATTTAGAATGCAGAAATGAGCCAGGAGTGGACAATTTTCTTGAGATCATAGAATCGCTTGGAATGCACCAATTAGTCCTAACTCCTACACACCAGGCAGGTCACACATTAGATGGAGTCTGTTCTAACTCCACCTCACTAATGGTCGACACCCCCATTTCTCAAATATGGTAAGATCACAAATTTATCCCCCTTAGCATTAAGATGCCAGTTGCTAAACATCCCACTAAGCAAATACCCTCCCCTCACCCAAGGCGCAAGTGGGCTCAATTGGTTACTAACCCAAAGCTGCCTACTTGTGCTCATGCTTCCAGGCCTACTCTAACTGGTGATATTCTGGAAGACACGCAACTCTTTCATAACTGGATGACTTCAATAAGCGATGAGTTAGCCCCACTGGTACAACCTAATAACAAGCGTAAAGCCAAAACCCACCAAGCTCCTTGGTACACGCCCACCTTAGCTCAACTACATCTCCAGGGTAAACAACTGGAACGCAAGTGGAGAAGAGCTTATGACCCAGCAGAACAAATCGCTTTTAAATTAGGCAGGAAACAATACCACACACACACATTAAATCAGCTAAAAAAGAGTACTACTCAAAAAAAATGTTGAGGCACACCATGATCAGAAAACTATTTTTTCAATTATAAAGTCCTTCACCGACCCTAAAACATTGAGTAGAGAAATCCCCCCATCACAGACCTTATGTGATCAGATCTCAGTCTTCTTCGAGGAAAAAATCCATAATATACAAAAAGATTTTACTACAATCCCTACGCAGAACTTAGACTTAGAGCTTGATTTAGAGCTTGACCCTGCTCACACTGGTCCCTCATTCCAGGCCTTTGGAATAGTCTCACTCGAGCAGACACGTGAAGCAATTGCTGCCTGAAAATCGGGCTCCCCTCTTGATGCTTGCCCACCCATGGTCCTGACCAAATTATAAACATTGTTAATCCGGTGATTAACCAGATAGTCAACTCCTCATTAGCTACAGGCACAGTTCCAGATGAATGGACACTGGCCATAGTTAAACCACTGAGAAAAAAAAAATATTGACTCATCAATTCTCTCAAACCTCCGACCGATATCGCTGCTACCCACATTGGGTAAAATCACAGAGTGACTGGTCAACAGAGAATTATCCAACTTTCTCGAAACTGCTAAGATCCTTCATCCCGTCAATCAGGCTTCCGCCCTAAGCACTCAACGGAATCGGCACTATTGGAAGTAGTTGACACATTAAAATCTACTGCAGATAAAGGCAGGAAGGCAGTTCTGATTTTACTCAATCTGTCAGCAGCATTTGACACCATCTCACATGGCATCCTCCTCGCACGGTTAAAGAATAGCGGCATTTCAAACACAGCATTGGCCTGGATTAGATCCTGCCTTACTAATCGTAGACAGTCAGTGGCCCTAGGAACGTTTCTCTCCTCTGAACGGCCTATTACATCAGGCATACCACAGGGCTCCTCTCTCAGCCCTCTGCTATTTATCATATACATGGCCCCTCTCATCTCCTTGATATCATCTTTTGAAATCGAACTAACATCATATGCTGACGATGTGCAATTGATCGTATCCCTGGACAAAGATTCCACTAAGGCAGAATTTAATTATAAACTATGCCTAACAGAGGTCATCCAGTAGATGAAGCTTAACCATCTCAGGTGTAATACAGATAAAACTGAGATCCTCCTGATAGGAAAGGACAATCCCTTTAAGCCGAGTGTGTGGTGGCCAGAAGACGCAACAGCACCCCCAAATACTGTTGACGTGGCAAAAAACTTCAGAGTGAAATTCGATACTTCACTCTCCTTCGGACCACATGCCCTGACGGTGGCAGGGACTTGTTTCAATGTAATCAAAGCACTTAAGAAATTCTTCGACTTTATTCCTCTTCCTGCAAGGAAAACAGTTGCGCTGGCACTTATCCTGTCACGACTAGACTACTGCAACAGCCTACTGGCAGGAACAAATAAACAAGTACTAAAGAGACTACAAGTGGTAAAGCACGCGGCTGCTTGCCTAGTTCTAAAACTACCACGTAGATCTTCCGCATCAGCGGCCCTTAAAACACTCCACTGGCTACCTTCGCATAAGAGAATCTTATTCAAGGTACTTTTAATCACCTTTAGAGCATCCTTGAATCTAGGACCTATGTATCTATCGGCCAGATTCACCCTTTACACCACTGCTAGGACACTCAGATCCTCATCTGCAAACTTTCTCAAGCCCCCCTGCTTTAGGTGGAAAACGATAGGAGGAAAAACTGTAGCTGCATTAGGAACCAAAGCCTGGAATCTTATGCCGATGCACCTAAGGCTGATCAAAACAGAAACCCAGTTCAGGAAGGCCCTGAAGGCCTGGCTCTTTAGATCCTCAGATGAATTTTGCTTATCACTCATATAATGTCCTCTCTTGTCCACCTTGACTTTCTCCTGCATAGCGCCAGGATGCTCCTTTCGGAGTGACAGTTACGCTTTATAGATACCTATTCAAATTCAAATTCAAATTTCCTTATAAACCAGTATTTGACTACATATATACATACTAATGTATTTTAAACTATAATTATAAAAACATCATAACTTTAAAAATAATTATCAAATCCAATTATTTGTAAAAAGTACAATTTTCTTAAATGTATATTTAAACTTAAATAAGTATGTAAACTAATCATCCTAAAAATATTAAACCATACAACTAATACCCCCAAGCAAATATCATTTTTTATTTTCATTCTCTTTTATATTTTTAAATGTAATTAACTAAGTTAACCATTTTAAATAAACTATTTTCTATTATTAATTTCATGTTACTTAACAGATAATTAAAATAAAACATTATCCACCAATCCTCTGCAAAACCTCACAGCCCTAAATGTAATGTCTTTCAAACCATTATTGGTATGATGAAAAGAAACTAATTGGAGCATAAATAAAATGATAACAATTTAAAATAATAATATAATGAAATACAAATGCAAATACATTTTAATTTGATGTACTCCCTTTTCACCCTATTCATCAATAAACACTACAATCATTAAAAATTAAACATGAAAAAAATACAATTAATAACAACTAATTAAAAATTAAATGTAATATAGAATAAATACCTAATTACGTTTTAAATATCGATCTCAGTGACAAAGAAAAATACACAATATACATACCCTAATTCTGTCAGCACTGTTGGTATTTTGGCTACAATATTATGGTCAAATAATATTTTGAGGTCGATATTCAAGTGGGATTCTCAACAGAAGAATAATTAAAAAAAATTGGGGGGGGGGGATGTACATGGCTAAGCAAAAAGAAACGCCTATGAAGTGTGTATCAGTAAAACTGTTTGTGTATAGCCCAATTACAATAAAGTGCTGAAGATTTCACAAGCGCCACAAATGTCATTTATCTGAAGCTGCATTCATTCTTCATCTGGGGAGGAGGAAACCAGTATATTAGTTCAGAGCTGCACCATGGCAGTTTAGTGATACGAGAATTATTTTTTATTTTATCTGATTGCTGGCATATTGACGCAATGAAAGAACAAGTACATAAGAAAGGGCCATATACAAAATTTGATGCATATCATGTTCGTAAATGATTGTACAAAAGGAAAAAGAAACAATTTAGTAAGCCATATATCACTTACAGAAATATACTCAATCATGAAATAATAAACTCCATGTTGCATTATAGTTATTTATTTATGTTTTCTGCTCATTTGTAGAGTTTGAATGTAGAAACTGAGACACCCATATAACAACACATTGAAACATTGTTAGCTTAGGTGAAAGGCCAATGAACCATGGAGGTAGACAGGCTGCTAGTGCACTTGCCTTTATATCTAGCAAAAGGAGCCACTCCAGGAGGCTGACAAAGAATAACCAAGAAACTGGAACCTTGCGGTGTATGTCATATAAATTTCAATGTAATTTCGTAAAACCAGGCGTTATTCCTATGACATCACAACAATATTGTTATAATATAATTTTACTATTGCAACATACACATGCTGAAGATACTCTACATCAAAAAAATCCCAAACTCAGCAAGACAAACTTTTCCTGTTTGCGCCATGGTGCACCTTTAAATAGATACTCCTTGCGCAAACAGGGAAAGTAAGCCCTTTTACAGTGAATACGCAGCACTCAAGGCAGCCGCGAACTCGCGCTGCCCTCAGGGCAGCGCATATCAAGTGAAATACGGAGCGGCTGCTTCAAAGACGCTTTGTGTTTCACTGTGCAGGCAACAATCCTCCTGCACTTTAAAGAGGGATTAGAGATCTCTTTGCAGCCGGGTGCCATGAGTGACTGTATCATTTTATGAAAATTACACATTTTTAATTTCATTTACAAATTTCGTGATTTAGGTCACCTTAAAACGCACTTACCTAAATAGTATCCTCCCTTATAAATCAACGTGATTAAGGAGAAAAAAGGATCAACCTATACTCCACCGCACTTAGAGGTGGGAAAAGGAAGAAAACTCTTTTTAGGTTGAGCCTGAGCCAGTGCGCAAGCGCTGCTCTGGTGATCTGTTGTAGGTAGAGTACGGAGGAGAAGCCCCAACCACTACCTGCCCATATTTTTAATTGGCTTGTGTCTTTGTCCTTCGTAAATGCTGGCATCTGATTCCTTAATAGGCTTGTTAGTCCCTCCTTAGTACAGCCATGTCGTCATTTGTATCCTTCCATGGCTACTGGCCCCTTTACTTCGGTTTTTACACGGTACATGTTATTTTAGTGTTGTAAGCACTATTTTCTTGATTGAGTTTGTCCTACTTGAGGCACGACGACGTGCTTTGTTTACATTCAGCGCACAGTGCACGCTTTCACTTTCGAAGCTGCCGGGACAATCGCGACCTCCTTTTTTTTATTTTCACTCACGCGCACACCACTCATTGGACGCTGTTGTTTCATTTATAGTGCATCTCTCAGTGCTGTGTTTGCCCGCCCCACCACCCCTCCGAGATTGCTGCTTTTTTTTTTTTCAGCTCCGCACACCACTCGCGGGACGCCCGGGAATCTGCATGGCCGAGTTGACTTTACTGTTTTGGGGACGTGGTGAAGGCTGGGCGCTGGGGCTGCTCCGATGCCATCGCTGCTGCTATTCCAGTGCTAAGGCTGTGCTGCTCCCTCCCTTGTCCCTGCACCAACAGAGGTATCATCTACCCTCCACACCCCCTCACAGAGGGTGCTGATTCTGAGCATACCTCGGGAGCAGGGCCGTCATTTCTCTCGGCGGACCAAGCAGAGATATTAAACTTTTTTTAATCATGGGAGTGCAACCACGGGAGTTCAGCGACTGCTACATGGACAGTCCCTGGTTGCTGGAAAGGATACGAGCTCACGAGGTGGAGCTGGAAAAAAACAACAAGTTTATTAAAGATCTGATGAAAGAGGACAAGAACCTGACCTCTGCAACCAAAAGTAAGTTGAGATGTGTTCTGCTGGAGCAGTAGCAGGGGAGCACAGCTCAAAGCACCTGTCTCCAGGATAAGGTGCTTGTTTTTAGGCCTCGCCTATGCAGCGCGCATGCGCTGCGTAGGAGGAGACCTTTAGAAATCGATTCCGTTTTTCAGGCAAAAACGTGCACGCATTGCATTGCTTTGAATGGCAACGCGTGCACGTTTAGCATTCCCTGCGGGAGCGAGCTTTGAAACCATCTGTTTGTAATTAACAGATGGTTCCTGCTCGCTCCCGCAAGGGAAACAGGCGCAGGCCCCGTCCTCTCTCCCCTCCCCCTGCTGCCTCCTCCTCAAACTTGTTCTGCTTGCATGTGTGTGCAAAAATAGAAGACCAGTCGCTTTTGTTGGTGCTCTGTATATCTTAAAGTGAAGAAACACATTTTGTACCCAATTTGCTACACATTGCGTTTTATTACACGTTTGGAAATGTTACATTATTTTACGAGTAATGGAGCCGTGTTAGTCGGACTCACCCCGAAACTTACTGGATACCTTAACGTAGCTACCTATGCATTGTTAAATGCATATTGATTTGTAGAGTTATGTACATTTTTCTGAATAAAACCTATGCATCTTATTAAGGTATATTACACTACATTCACGCATACATTTACGAAGCACAAAATGAACGCAATCAACGGCTACAAAAACAGACGGATATCCTATACTTGGAAAAACTGACAGCAGCCCTCCTGAAAAGTCAGTCTAAAGGTCTGCGCAAAGTCCTTGCCTCGGACGTCCTTTGCTCCAGGACTGCTCTGTCATCCTTTTCTTACCGAAGATATATTATAAATGGCTCCACTACTTTGAAATGCAGATAGGGCTGTTTTTCCAGCTGAGTCCACGTCAGTTCTGCACAGTTAGTGCACAGACAGCGCTGCGGCTGTGTTTTAGTAAAGGAAGGCCATTTGAGAAGACAAACAATACGAAATATGAGAAAGGGCATTGCTTCACATCTCTGCATATTCATTCACCTGTCCTTCTTGCACTTTTTTTTATCTCTCGAAATATTGGCTTCTTACACAGAATATGCTTATTTTAGAAATATTAGAGGGCCCCTCTCAACATCAGCAATAAGACAGAAAATACACTTGGACTTCAAACGGACGCTATTATCAGCAGTACTTTGTAAGGAAACACACATTTGACATTAATAAAGGACTGCATTTCATGGCTGCACACTCATACTCTGCGGTCAGCTACCAGCCTCTGTAAAATGGCGGACAGCTCTTCATCGGGTTTACCAGATCCCATCATACAATGTGCAGTCGCGTTGGTTCAGCTTACCATGGATTCACTGATCAAAAGGAGGAGAAGCGCCTCTTCAATGTTGTCTTGAGGGCAGTATAAGCTAGAAATAAAACAGAATGGACAAGTGACAACCAAGAATTCACCATCACCCTCTTCTGCGAGATCCACGACTAAGTAACCTGACGCACCGCATGCATGATTGATGGCTACATAATACCTGCTTTCAGGAGCCCACAATTAAATGACTGCTAATTCCACCCTTAAATTAGACGCTTTTCCATTTCAGGCTTGATAAATATATTTCTGGGCAGAATAAACAGGTGACTTAGCAAAGGATTAAAAAGTCTTTCATTTCTCTGGCCACTTTTCGTATGTAGACAAAAACTAGAGAAACGACAAATTGCTGGCAGTGACAGTGAGTTTACGAGCCATTTAGTCCACCAATGCTTTCGGCTAAGTTGAAACAGATGTGCTAGATATCACTAGGCCCATTCCACATATCTAAACTACTAATAACCCTGTCATATGCATGTGTCAACATGTTCAGTAAAAATTGATATTATATATATATGTATTTTTTTTTTCCGCTGAAAAAAACATTTTAAAAAAAAATCTATGAAATTCACAGAAAAAAACAGTGAAAAACCGAGCAATGGTTGTGGCTCAACCACAAAACCACTAAAATTCACCAATTATGGTTACCAACGCACACCGCATAACTCACACAACTTCCCGTGTTGTTCTCTTGATGGTTCTTTTCTATGTTTCTGTACGGGAGGCAGATTGGTGCTTTGAGCATGGTGGGTGGTGTGAGTTATGTCATGCATTTTGTACGTTGGTAACCATAATTGGTGAATTTCTATGGTTTCGCGCATTTAAGCCAGAACCTTATCCCAGTGTCAAGACTATCAATCGGAGTTCAGACTAGGGTGCATTACTGAAACAGCAATGCTCCAAGTATTCGACCACCCCCCTCTTCCTCAACAACAAAAACAACCCTGTCCTCCTGGTCCTGCTTGACCGCTCAGAAAATTTCAGCACTGTCGACCACCCAGCATTGATCCACACACTGAAAATTTGCAAGGGATTCACTGGCACAATCCTGCAATGGTTTACATCCTGCCTCACCAACAGAAAACAACTTGTCCAGATAGGAACTACCAGATACCGGACTCTCCATGTCACCTGAGGTGTCCCCCTTGACTCTGTCCTGTCACCCATCATTTTCTGCTTTATATGGCACCCTTGGACCCATCCTTGCAGTCAACAACATCAAGATCCATGAGAATGCTGACAATACTGAACTCTATGTCCCCTTCCTATACTATACAGAGACTCAAAGCCTCCAAATTCCTCTTGTTTGCCAACAGTGCCAAATATTCTCTGATTCAGACGTGGTTATTCAACTTATACAAATTTCAAACCCCAGTTGACAGAACAGGCCAAATGCCACGGATTCAACCTCATCTCAAATCTCTCACTCATCGAAAGCATTGTCAGGAAGAACAAAACAGTCTGTTTCCAACTCTCTCTCCTGGAAAAAGTGAAACCTGCTCTGCCAAGAGAAAACCTCATAATGACAGTTCAAGTCCTAGTCCTCTCCCACCTACATGGGGGCAACTCTCTCCTCAGCAGCATCCCAGAGACCACCTTCACTCAGCTAAAAGTCATCCTTCATGCAGCAGCATGGCTCATAAATGGGCTGAAGAAATAGACCACATCAACCCTTGTGCTAACGGGCAAGCTTTGATCATCTTCAGGACAGCCCCATAACTTACAAGGCCCTCTACACCAAGACCCCTGTATACCTAGCTAACAAAATAATATCTAGAAGACAACACCAAACAAAGAACTCTAACATCACCAGATTAGAGAATAAACTCTGCAGGAAGGCAAAAACAAGCCTTCCAGCCGCGGCCTCCCAGATCTGGAACAACATTCCTACTGACATCAGAACTGCACAAACCCTCCTACAACTCAGGAAGAAATTGAAAACTCACCTCTTAAAGGAAAACTACCTCAGATATGCTGACTTCTTGCCCTTGAATTAACTACCACCTCCCGCTGGGGCTTGCCTCCTGTATAGTACTCCATTGCTAGCCAGCCAAGTTTGAGCATCAGAAATGCCAAACCATTCATACATGCATAAATACATACAGCAAAAATGATTAAACAACATAGGTGGGTCAGGTTGTCCTAACAACCACCACTGCAACAAGGGGAGCCACACTGAAGGGATTATCTGCTGTACCATATTTCAGACCACTTACCAGTGCACTGACAGGATGGACAGGACCAGACAAACAAACACAGTGCAGTGAGCCTGCCATAATAATATGCAGTCAGCAACAGGCAGAGCTACATCAATGTAACACCATTGTATCGAGTAACCAGAAAACCGTAATAGTAAAGAGACACCAAAAAGAGCGAGCATTGACTCTTACTGGGTCTCCCAATTCATGCCCTAAACAACTATGAGAGACAGAAAGAGTGTTGAACTGGATTATTTTTTATGTGTATGAGGCCAACTTTTAAATAATTTATAGCATCAAAAATATATTTTTTAAACTTACTTCTCTCCTGAATGAAGTTGTGGTTTTTGTCTGCGAGTACTACTAATAAAAGAATGTTCTTCTTTGTTCCCAAGATCAGAAGGAGGTTCGGATAATGGATTCCAGTAGCAGTCTTCACTCAAAGAATGGAGGAGCACTTCAGCCAGATGCCTAGCAGCTGTCTGGAGAAAAGAAAAAGCACAAATAATCAAGCAGTTCTCAAGGGGCACCAGTTTTGCTTTTTACCCTCACTAACGTCTGAAACCAAAGACATGCCTCAGCCTTGCTACCCCAGCAAGCCGTGTAAAGATCCAATTTTCACTTTGTTTATTCCAAGGTTATCCTTCATTTATTTATTTTTGTGGTTGTGTGTAGCACTGACAAGACCTGTGCGAAACAGTGCTTTACGTAGCTTTGGAATTGAATTATTGACAGAATTGCAGATCTCATAGAAGTGCAAAATGTAGCCTTAGGAATACTCTAATCTGGGATGGTTACAGAGAATGACCAACCACTTGGTCAGGATTTTGGGGATCCTTGTTTCTGGGTCATCTGTGAGGGATAGCAGAAGAAATGCTGTTGCAAAAGGAGGATTTTCATCTCCTTTTTGAATAATTTGTGGGAGTGCATAGTCTGATGCTTAGGGCCATAGAGTACCATACTGACGAGGCGCTTCCAAAGAGTGATTGCTCAGGTGATTGTTTTCTTCAAAGTTGTGGTTTCTAGGAAGACATTGTAACATCTCAGACCTTCAAAAAATCTCTGCTTTCCCATGAATTATTTACCTTTTTGTCTCAATACTAATATCCCAAACCTTCCATATTTCTGCAATTCCATTTCAGACAACCTTAATCTGGAAAAACATTGTTCTGCAAATGTTATGTCTTCTCTCTTTCTCAATGCTGATAAATCCGACAAACACATCTACTACCTGGCGTGGATCTCAGCTACATCCTTATGTAACAAGTATGAAGCTAGCCTTGCCTGTCCTAAGTACTACCCTAGTTTCCTGAGCAGTTAATAAACAATTATCAGTGTAACTTTTGCAGAACTTTCCTAAGAGTTTATTAATTTTCATCTCATACTCATGTCACTAAACTGACATTGAAATACCACCGCAGCCTGTGCCATGTTGAAGCACAACGCTCTGCTAAAAAGACTCAATGGGTGGATGGGCCTGTCTTATTAAGTGCCAGTTGGCTGCCCTCATCCATTGCTCTTAACACAGACATGAATCTGCTGAACTTACATCCCTTTTTAGGTCGAGCCTAGCGCAGCGTGCATGCGCTGCTCTAGGAGAAGGCCTCTTGGAATCACTTCAGACTTTCTGCAAACTTGTGCGTGTTGTGTTCGATTTTCCACACATGCTATTGGCCTTTGCATGTGGCTTTCAAAAATGAAAGCACGCAATGGGCCAAAGGCGGGTGCATGTCCCACCTTTTCTGAAAATGTTTACTCCCACAGCGTTTAGCTGTCGGGAGCGAGCAGCGGCGCGCAGCATGCCATCTGTTGTGGATCATGTTTCATTTCAAGACCTTGCAGCTTTCCTTACAAGGCGAGTCCCCTCCACCCCGGCCAAGGGACAGACCCCACCGCCACAAGAGTGCGTGCTTCTTTTCCAGCACTCGCATTCATGACAATAAGATACTAACAAGGCGCGTCCCCTCCACCCCGGCCAAGGGACAGACCCCACCGCCACAAGAGTGCGCGCTTATTTTTCCAGCACTCGCATTTCATCTATGTCAGCACTGTCTTCCTGCACTGTTATCTTTGTATTAGTATGTTATTGTCAAGACATTTGCTGTACTCTGTAGTTGGCCTCTATAGTCGCCTCTTTTTCGGTACCACCTTAAAAATTGACCGCACCTTTTAACATTAGCGTTTTTTCATCACTGTGGTACGCGCTTCCTTTCACACCTCTGTGCAGCTGTGGTGCGTGCTACCTTTGACATCTCTGCATAGTGCACAGCTGTGGTGCGTGTTTCCTTTCTTCACATTGCTTTTGGTGCTCGCTCGATCCAGGGGCTCTCTACAGTGCACAGCTGTGGTGCGTGCTTCCTTTCCCCCCATTGCACAGTACACAGCTTCAAAATTGACCGCACCTTTTAACATTCGCGTTTTTTCAGCACCGTGGTGCGCGCTTCCTTTTACACCTCTGCGCAGCTGTGGTGCGTGCTACCTTTGACATCTCTGCACAGTGCACAGCTGTGGTGCGTGCTTCCTTTCCCCACATTGCTTTTCGGACTCGCTCGATCCAGGGGCGTAACGCAGGCCCTTGCTGGGGGCTTAATTTGAGCCGCTGTCTGCCGGTGCGTACATGGGCACTTAATTATTAGCACTTGCTTTTTTGTGCGTGCTTGCTGGCACCGGCTGCTAAATAATGCCTCTGCGCAGCTGTGGTGCGTGCTACCTTTCACATCTCTGCACAGTGCACATCTGTCGTGCGTGCTTCCTTTCCCCCATTGCACAGTACACAGCTTAAAAATTGTCCGCACCTTTTAATATTCGCGTTTTTTCAGCACCGTGGTGCGCGCTTCCTTTCACACCTCTGCGCAGCTGTGGTGCGTGCTACCTTTGACATCTCTGCACAGTACACAGCTGTGGTGCGTGCTTCCTTTGCCCCATTGCAAAGTACACAGCTGTGGCGAGTGCTTCCTTTCACCCCACTGCACAGTAGTGGCGCGTGCTTCCTTTCACAACACTGCACAGTGCAGATATGTGGTGTGCCTCCTTCACCCCAGTGCACAGCTGTGGTGCATGCTTCCTTTCACCTTATTGCACATTGCACAGCTGTGGTGCGTGCTTCCTTTCTCCCCACTGCACAGTGCACAGCTTAAAAATTGACCGCACCTTTTAACATTCATGTTTTTTCAGCACCGTGTGCGCGCTTCCTTTCACACCTCTGCGCAGATGTGGTGCGTGCTACCTTTGACATCTCTGCACAGTGCACAGCTGTGGTGCGTGCTTCCTTTCCCCCCATTGCACAGTACACAGCTTTGGCGAGTGCTTCCTTTCACCCCACTGCACAGTAGTGCTTCCTTTCACAACACTGCACAGTGCAGATATGTGGTGTTTGCCTCCTTTCACCCGAGTGCACAGCTGTGGTGCATGCTTCCTTTCACCCCACTGCACAGTGCACAGCTGTGGTGCGTTTCCTTCACCCCACTGCAAACGTTAACAAAGCCAATAGCTCTGTCTAAACACTTATAACGCCCCGATGGCGAGACCTATTGGCTAGGCCCCGACCCCAGTTCAGCGACTCCATCGCCGACTTCATCAGCACGCACGCCCTGACTTCTACCGACTACATCCTCCTCGGAGACCTGAACTTTCACCTGGAGAACAACAACGACAGCAACTCCACCACCCTGATCGACAACCTCGCCAACCTCGGACTGAGACAGCTCGTCACAACACCGACACATTCCGCCGGCCACACGCTCGACCCCTTCTTCTCCTCAAGCTCCCACGTCTCCTTCACCCACACCACGGAACTCCTCTGGACCGACCACCGCCGCACACACCACCGCACCCAACAGATCCCACGCCGCTGCTGGAGCAAAGTCACCGAAGACCAACTACGGGCAAACCTAGCTCTCAGCCCTCCCCCCGACCCATCCAACACCGACGACGCTGCCTGCAACCTCAGACGATGGATAGACGACTGCGCCAACACCCTCGCCCCGCTGAAAAACTCACCTACAGCGACACCACCAAAAGAGCCAGCTGGTTCACCCCGGAACTCCTAGCTTCCAAGCGTACCTGCCGGAAACTTGAGAATAAATGGCACAGTGATAAGACACCGGACAGCCACGCAGCCCATAAAGACGCCATCCGTAACCACCACCACCTCATCAGGTCCGCCAAGAGAATCTCCTTCAAAGACCGCCTCGACAACAACGCACACAACAGCAAGGAGCTCTTCAACATCGTGAAGGAACTCTCCAACCCCAGCTCCAACACCAACGACATCCCGCTGTCGCAAGCCCTGTGCGATTCCCTCGCCACCTTCTTCCACCGCAAGATCGCCGACATCCACGACAGCTTCAGCACCCAGACAGCCCCCACCAAGATAGATACTCCAGACCCGCCGCACACCATCGACCATGACCCCCTGCCAGCCTGGGCCAGCGTGAACATCGATGACACCATCAAGACCATGGGCACAATACACTCCGGCTCCCCGTCAGACCCTTTCCCGCACCACATCTTCAACAAAGCCAGCAGCTCCATCGCACCCCACCTGTGCAACGTGATCAATCTCTCCTTCGAGACCGCGACCTTCCCAGAGAGCTGGAAACACGCAGAGATCAACGCCCTACTCAAAAACCCAAGGCGGACCCAAGAGACCTCAAGAACTTCCGGCCCATCTCCCTGCTTCCGTTCCCAGCCAAGGTCATCGAGAAGATCGTCAACAAACAGCTAACCCGATACCTAGAAGAAAACAGCATCCTGGACCCATCCCAATCGGGGTTCCGCAGCAACCACAGCACTGAGACTGCCCTCATCGCCGCCACCGACGACATCAGGACCCTGCTGGACAATGGTGAGACCGCAGCCCTCATCCTGCTGGACCTCTCCGCCGCCTTCAACACTGTCTGCCACCGCACTCTACGCGCACGCCTCCACGACGCAGGGATCCGAGACAAGGCCCTGGAATGGACCACCTCCTTCCTCGATGGCAGAACCCAGAGAGTCCGCCTCCCACCTTTCCGATCCGAAGCCTCCGAGATCATCTGCGACGTACCCCAGGGATCTTCCCTCAGCCCAACACTGTTCAACATCTACATGGCCCCGCTCGCACGCATCGCCAGACAGCACGACCTCAACATCATCTCCTAAGCCGACGACACTCAACTGATCCTCTCCCTCACCAAGGACCCCCTCGCCGCCAAAGCCAATCTCCATGAAGGAATGAAGACCGTCGCTGATTGGATGAAGATCAGCCGACTAAAGCTGAACACGGACAAGACGGAGGTCCTCATCCTCGGCTCCAACCCCTCAGCCTGGGATGACTCCTGGTGGCCAACGATGCTGGGAGCAGCCCCGACACCCACCGACCACGCACGCAACCTGGGAGTCATCCTCGACTCAACGCTCTCCATGGCCAAGCAAGTCAACGCAGTCTCCTTCTCCTGCTTCAACACCCTCCAAATGCTTCGCAAGATCTACAGGTGGATCCCGACAGACACAAGAAGAACAGTCACCCAGGCCCTCGTCAGTAGCAGACTTGACTATGGGAACGCCCTCTACGCGGGAGCCCCGGCCAAGCTCATCAAGCGACTGCAACGCATACAAAACGCCTCCGCACGCCTGATCCTCGACGTACCACGCCACAGCCACATCACCCCCACCTGAGGAACCTGCACTGGCTCCCCGTCGACAGGAGGATCACCTTCAAACTCCTCATCCACGCACACAAGGCACTCCACAAAACTGGCCCAGCCTACCTCAACAGACGACTCTTCTTCTACGTCCCCAACCGCCAGCTCCGCTCCGCCGACCTCTCCCTCGCCACCGTCCCTCGCATTTGAAGAACAACCACCGGCGGCAGATCCTTCTCACACTCGCCGCCAAGACCTGGAACACCCTTCCACTAAGCCTACGACAGACCCAAGACCTGCTGACCTTCAGGAGGCTACTCAAGACCTGGCTGTTCGACCAGTAGCAGCACCCCCCCTTCCCTCTCCCCAGCGCCTTGAGACCCTCGCAGGTAAGTAGTGCGCTCTACAAATTCTATGATTGATTGATTGATTGATTGGCTATGCCAATGCTTGTTTTTTTTGCGGGTGCCTTTCCCCATCCCTCGTTGCTAGTGTCTCCTTCTGCTTTCGAAAGTTGCCCTTTTTCTGCTTCCTTCTAACTTTGTCAGTCTTTTCGTACTCTGTCTTTCTCCCTCGTCCTGCCGTCCATCTGCAATCTCTCTCCTTATGCCAATCTCACCTCGCACATTTATTCTTTCACTGCTTCATCCCGTACTTCTTCTCTGTTCTAGACACCTGCCTCCTTTTCTTTCGGATTTGTATCTCCACTACCCTCCCACCACCCCAGCATTTCGCCTCTCCTACCTTGCCCCTGCCGGACTCTTCTGAGCCATATTATCATTCAATGTGATATCGGCCTTTTCCTTGAAAAGTATCAATTGTATTTTGCTAAAGCTGGGCTCTTTTAACTCCAGTTAATGTTCTTTTTCGAAGAAATAATGCGAGTTGATAGACTTACAATACCTCATCAAATTCGTTCATTCAAAAGAAACAGCTTCATTTTTCCTACATGTTTAAATTTATATATGTATTTTTTTATAATACCGATGAATCATATCTGAACAGGGACGACCCTTTTCGTTATTGCAATCCACACTTTAACTGTGTTTATATAGTGATGGTGTGGCCTCTGTAACCCTCTGTGTGAGATCAGCTTATTCCTTAATGATAATTAAGAATTTGTTGGAGGAACATCTTTTGTTATCATGTTATAAAGATTAAGCCAGCGCTGTGGTCAACTATTACGTTTTTCAGTAATTGTGCATGTATAAGTAGATTGTTTGATAAAAGCAATATAATAAATAAATAAATATGTGGCATTAACCTGTGCTTCGGCAGTGATGCATTAAATTGTTGTTTACTTTGTTTATATTCTTGTGAAGCAATTAAAATGTTTAAATACGTTGCTTTATCAATTATCATCTTGAGCTATGACTCCCAAACCGAAGTCAGAGATGAAATCAGGAGATGAGGATGAAATGTGGAGCAAGACAACCATGTTCTGTATAGCTAAAGCAGTTATTTTCAGCACCAGAACCATTATGTCCGGAGTACTTGCAAGAGTTATTTTTTCAGGTTTCTTAAGTTTCTATCTAAATATACGGATATAAATGGCTACTGCTCTGCCATCAGTGGCGCAGCCATGAATAGTGCAGCAGGTGCAATGACACCAGCCTGCTGGTTAAGGGGCCACTGTATATAAATTACAGTTTGGTTTTTTTTCAAACTGGGGGATGAGGGCCATTTTGCCTTGCTTTGCCTAGAGCCATGGAAACTTGGTATGCCACTTTGTAACCAGTCAGGCAAAGTTGTGACATAGAGTTGCCTGCCTGCCAACACCTTTGGATGCACTTTCTCTTGAATCCCCGAATCTTGCTCTTCCGAGATGTTATGCAGGAAGAGCAGGCAGCCCCTTTTATATTTCCTGTAATTGCAAGATGGATGCACTGCACGTAACATGGTGCATCATTTCACAGGATGAGTTAAAGACCATCAGAGCGCAGCCTGTCTTTTGTCCAGGTGTCATGTAGTCCTGTTTATTCCATTCTAAAACAAGACCACATGTCCCAGAATTCAAAGAAAAAGCTGGGCTGGAGCGGCATATCACGCATAGAACTTGTAAACTTGGCAGCTATGCACCCCTGGTTCTCCTCTACACCCACCATCCAGCTTCAAGTTCTATCTTCCTTATTTTCCCTTTTTGCACTTAGTGCTATGAAGCAGCCTTAGTGTAGGCTATGCAAAAGAAAAAACTATGCAATAATACTGTGTTACCTTCTTCCCCATATCTTCCTTTGCTGTCATCTAGTCCCTTCCCACTAAGCCCTTTGAAGCGGCCTACAGGGCAGTCTGTGTCTGCACAAAACACTTTCATGGCCTTTGACAGGGAATTGACCTTAGAAATGCAGCTTCTTAAATGCCTCACCGTGGCCAGATGTGTTTCAGTTATGGATTCCTTCACTCCAAAACCTACAACTTCATCAAGGGACATCTAGTGACAGCCTGTGGTACTGCACCCTTTCCCCGCTTCTTGCACATTAGAACAGTAAATGTTGCTGTACCCACAATAATGTGCTGCATAGGTAAATACATATAAGGTCCCAAAGGCGAGACCAGTTGCATTGCAATTGCTTGTTTACATAGAACCCTCACCCACTCTGGTAGTGCCTTGCTTCATCATCGGGTTCACCCTGAGTCCTAAAGGTCAGGTTGGGCTCAACCATGTTCCAGGGAGCTCTTTTGAGAAGTCTTGAAGTTTTCCAGGGGGTTTCAGATTTAATTAAAAAAAACTCATTCTCCCCAAGGTATCTCTTTATTAGTTGGGTGAGTTGCAACAAAGACTGCAGGCTCAGGGATGAAGATCTTCTGGAGGTGACCTCCGGTTGGAGAGGTAAGTTGGGATGCCTGGGGATGCTGGGACACTGTCGGTTGGGCCACCCAAGGCCGTGGGACTTAAGGTGTAGGGGTGTCTTTAGGCGTCTGGTTTTTCTTACCAGCTCCGTTTGCTGTCGGGGAGATCCTCCTGAAAGGGGCTGCAGGCTTTGCTTGGAGTTTCGAGGCAGGTCAGAGATCACCAGATCTCAGATCAGGATTGCCGGGGAGACCTCCTCGTGGTGTTGGGCCACTCAAACTCGGGCCGTGGGCGTTGGGTGCAGAGTGGTGCAGACTCATGGTTTTGGCTGGGGCCTGAGTCTGTGGGTGCTCACAGGAGACAAAGTCTTTGACTTGGAAAGCAGGGCAGGTCCTCGGGGTTCTTGAGGTTGCTGGCTGCAGGACACACCGGGATTTCGCTGGAGCGGGTTTGAGGTGGGGAAAGGCCAGTAGAAATGGGGCCAAGTCAGTGGGCGTCCTCCTCTTCTTAGTTCAGGATGGCGTCTTCGGTCCTTCTTCTTCTCTTTGTCTTGTCGATTCTTGTCTGAGGAGGCAAGGTTCAGGGGTGCCCCTAAATACTAGATTTAGGGACATTACAGGTAAGTAAAGGTTGGGACCAATGGGTCATTTCCTTGGGGTGGGTACACCCCCTATTATGCCACCCTCCGGTAGGAGGGGGGCATATGCCTCACTCTGGTTGGCTGGGTCCTCCCATCTGCAAGATGGCGGGGACTGAGAGTTGTGCTTCACCTTGCCTCCCCCACCTGCGGGGTAGGGTTGGCAAAGGTGGGCACACCTCCCTTCCTCACTTGGTTTTCCCACCAATTCTCCCGCCCAAAGTGGGTGTCAGAACCAGTGGGAGCCAGTTCCTGAAAGCAGCAACATGCCTAGGGAAGCTCAGAAAAGAGGCAAGCCTTTGAAGCTTCCCCTTCGTGGACCCTGCCCATCCTGGGGGAGAAGGCTTGGCACCTCGTCCCAGGATGTGCATTGTTTCAGACTCCCGAGAGTAGCAGGCTCTCGACCCAGGGGTCCAGAAACATGTCTGGCGGTGGCAGCTGGCAAGCAGCCACTCAGCCTGGACAGTAGTGTTAGGTCGTTTTTCAGGGGGCATCTCTAAGATGCCTCTGGGTGCATTTTTCATTAAATCCCACACTGGCATCAGTGTGGGCTTAATGTGCTGAGGCGTTTGATACCAAACTTATGATACCGTGGAGTTCGTAATGACAAACTCCGAGCACCATATACTCTGAATGACATTACTGCACTTATTATGTCTAAGAATTGGCTTAGACACTGTACTGGTACAGGGCTCATGCACCTGTACCCACACTACTGGTATAGTGCACCCAGCTAGAGGGGTGGCTGACCTATGCCGGGCAGTGGGTTGTAGGCATGGCACACAGGGATGTGTGTTATGTCGACTCTTCACTTTATTCTGCACCAAAACACGCAGCCTGCAATGGCAGTGTGTGTGTGTGTAAAGGTACAGGGCCTCTAAGAGTGGCGCAATAAATGCTTCAACCCTTAGAGGCCTTACCTGGCCACAGTGCCCTTGGTACCTGTGGTACAATTTACAAGGGACTTACCTGTGGCCAAAGAATGCCAATTAGGTTATGTCTTAATGCAGTTTTAGGGAAAGAACATAGTCCCTGGGTGCCTGTATGGCAGCAACCCAGGGCACACACAGTCAAAGTACATCAGCAGTTTGGCAAAAATTGGGGGCAACCATGCAAAAAGAGGGCACTTTCTTACAATATTGACAACACATATTAACAGTTAGTAAACCTACAAATTTCCCAAAAAATACATAGGTTTATATGTTTAAAAAGGTGCACAAGACATTAGCAACAGCTACATTTAAAGCAAAAATGACATGTAGGTTTAGTGACACATTCAAAAGCATAACTTACCAGTCTCCACTCCACCAGGGATTCCTGTAAAGCCTTTAGGATGTAGGATCTGCAAGACCTTCTCCTCCCAGGTGCAGCTGGGAGAACCACTGCCAGTCCTCTGGGCCTGCAGGTGATGCTTGGAGGCCAGGGAGCTCACTCTCCCCCGCAGTTTGTTTCACCTCTTCCTAATTTCCTCCTGTGTGCGCAAGTTGCTTGCTACAGCATTCACTCTGTCAACCATTCTCCCCTACATTTGCCTTTTCTAAGCTATAGTTGTATTTTGTACTTGGGCTCCAAACTATTGTGGCTCTACTCTAATAATTTCATCCACCTTGACTGACAATTCTCCCTCAGTAAAACATGGATTTCACCTCCCTGCCATAATCAGAAAAACACCCTAAATACATGTATTAACCCACAAGAAAATAACTAGAAAAAGAAACAAGCATTTACAATGCAATAGGTCTCGCATTTGCGAGAATTTGAGCCATTGGCATTGTAAATAACAATGCCTTTTATTTACGTATTGGCTTTGAAAACATAAATAAAAGGCATTGTTATTTACAATGTCAATGGCTTTAACTCGCGCAAATGCGAGACCTATTGCATTGCCTTTAGGACCTTATAAGTGTTTAGCCATGCAACAGTTGACGTTTTTGCACCAAGGATATTGTGCTGCATAACTAAATACTGATAAGGTCCCAAAGGCGAGGCCTATTGGCATTGTCAATGCTTGTTATACTTCTTAGTGTGCTCTCATCTAACAATTTTAAGATTTAACTAGGGAAAGCTCACCAACGTTTGGTTGGGATCTCAGCGCAGTTCAGACTGACTCACTTCAGCATATGATTTTGGTATGAACCTTGGAATGATAAAATACAACCCAGTGATTGCTCCAGATTGTGTAACCAGGCCCAGAACCAGTCCCCTCATTGGTCTGGCTCTACCCCAGCCCTGCTTGAACTTTATAGGCACCTTGTTGCGAAAGACCCACTTTCCATCTGCGCAAGTCATCTAAAGGATTTAACACAGAAATTCCTTTGCTTGACAAATGAAACAAGTTGGTTTGTTAAGGCTATTGTAGGAGAATAACAAAAACAAAACACCCACTAGGCGTACACAACAAACTTTTCAATGCCCTGCCATCTAGACTACTTTCCTCAGGTGTGCTGTAAACCAGTGTTGTAATGCAAAATGATGCCCCCCTGCAGAATGTGGAGAGTGGCCGCAGAGTCTCCCGTATCTCACAGATATTTTTGGCCTTTCGCTGAATGGGGTCCCCTTGAAGGCTTGAGGAGCCACCTTGCAGTGCAGGGGCCTGCGTTCCATCCTTGTCAGTCATTCCTTGCACATTCATACAGCACTATTGCCAAATTAAAGAGTAGGACCTCTAGATCGGCATCAATAACAACTTTACGTTGCGAAGCTGCCTTCCATGGTATGGTTGGCAGACTTAGGACTCATTCATGGGGCAGCAATTGCGATGAAGGCCCGTGCCTCATCTGGGCACAACCCGTGATCGCGCAGGTTAAATTAATCCTTAATAAATAGAATCCTGTTCAAGTCACCAGGTTCCCAGGGCTGCTGAGGAAATCTGAAGAATAGCGATTGAAAACAACTCACGCTTGGCACACAGTGACTCATTCTAGTGCATATCAACATCCGTAGAACACCAAGATAACCTCACCACTGCGCTGCCTTTCTGTAAATATGTTTACAAATCCTGACCACGTTTTTCCAAAACTAAAATAAAATAGAAAGCAAACCTAATAAATATTGCATTTCTAGCAGCGGCTAAAAAGTTAGAAATGCTGTGAAAATCTGAAGGTGCACTTGTGCAATATCTCAACAATATTACACGACCCACAAAACTCTGCAGAAAAATAAAGTGGACATTATAATACATAAGGCCATCTACAAATTGCTCTGCCTCAACCTCAGCCTAAAAACAGCCAGTACAAACATTATGCACTTGAATGTACTGCATCATTTCATATTCTTCAGCATGATTGAATGTGCCCGGGCTGATTTAAATCGCTCTCCGCAGCAGACACATTAACCCACAGTACTATAACGCAAGCTCCAAAAGGGTGGTTGCAGGGAGAAATAAATGAAAACAAACTGCTGGTGCTCCCTGCGGGTCACAGTAATGCAGGCTGACGGCTGATACACCCTCTGCTGCAGTGGTAGCAAAGTGCTCCGAGCATAAAATGAAACCTAACGAGAGACCCATTTTCGAAGCATATTGCGCCGTAACTCAGTGCTCTGCTCTGCTAACATGAAGTGCATCGGTAAGTAAAAAGAAAATAGGCACCAGCGGAGCAAAACTGTAGTTGGTCGGTGCTGCTTCCTGCAAAACGGAAGCAAAACGGAAGTGAGGTATACGGACCAACAGCCAATCAATGAGGGAGATAAGAAGAGCAATGCCACATTTAACCAATGGCAAGTGACAAAACAAATAGAAACGCAATGGGTGGAGTTTCACCACTAATACTTATTACTTAATGCCTCGTAGAGGCAGCGCATGCGCTGCCTTTGCAAGACCTAAAAAATAAACAAAAAAAGAGAGAAAGCAAAAACAAACCTGATTTCACTGAAAAAGTTCTCATGAACAATGTTCTGCTGCAGTGGAATGGCAAAGAATCATTGTCTGAAATGGAGTGTGTTTTATAGTGTGCTTTGCAAGTGAAAACAATTAGCCAAAACACATCAGGTGTGTGAGGGTAGCATCCATCCAAAAGCCACAGGCAGTGGAATGGCAAAGAATCAGTGTCTGAAATGGAGTGTGTTTTACAATGTGGTATGCAGGTGAAAGCAATTACTAAAACACATCAGGTGTGTGATGCTAGCATCCATCCGAAAGCCACAGTAATAGTGCAATATTGAACACATCCTGCGATGGAATCCCTCAATCAGGAATCCGCCACTAGGACAATGCCAGCACAACTGAGAAATCTAAATAGGCTTGGTGCAAACCCGCTACCCTGATGGTGATAGAGTAATGTTAGCCAGCAAAAGGAGCCCACCCCTTCGACAGAGGTGAGCCGTTTATGCGATGGAAAACACTCTGTCAATACGAACAGAGGATCAGCCAGCCCACATTTAAATAGGGCGGGCGGGAATCCGTCATCTTGACGGAGTACTTGTAAACGCCCACCACGGAGGGATGACGGGAGTCCTGCCAAGATCTTAATTAGTCCCTCAATCTCTTAAACTTCCTGAACCATAAAAAGTTTTATGCAGAGGAGTAAAACTATTGGGTTGGGTGATATACCCATGGCAAAATGTTTCCCACATGGTGTGTCACAAGTGATAATGTCCAAGCTAGAAAATCTAGCAGAAAGGATTTATAGAAAATGACACTTCTGCTTCGAATCACAGGAGAAAAAGAACTGTTAGGGGCTGCATTTTATTTCCTGCTGTCAATGAGTCTAACTCTTTTAGCCTTGGTGGTCAGGGTGTAGAGGCCACATGACATCTATGCACCATGGCAATACCGCCATCAGAGTTTCAGTTCTTTAGAGATAGTCTTCGATGACTTATAATCTCAATCCACTGGTGGCAGTAGTGAATGTTTACTTGCTGCCATTGTTGGCCTTGAGTGGCAGAGAGCGGGTTTCCCTCTACCACATAGATGGTCACCTTTTTTTAAAAAGAACTTTGCAGAGATCAAATAATTGTGCAACAATGTGAAGTATTAGACTTTATATTTTACAAACTCCCAGTAAAAACTTCCCTTGATGTACATGACCTTGAACTTGCCATTTTCTAATACAAAAACTGTCTAAACATGAGTGTTAAACTGTAGGAGCGAAACCACAATCTTGATATGAGATGGGATTGGGGTACTACAAAGTCCACCTCCTATTAAAAAACTTTTCTGCAAGAAATATGAACCTTACTCTTGGAAACTTGGTAAAGGCAGCAAAGCTTTCCTCATAAGAAATGGTAAGTAAGTAAGTAAAGTAAGTAAATTTTATTTGCATAGTTAATTAAAACCATTGCAATACAAACATCGAAAAAAAAAAAAAAAATTTTAAACTTGCTCTACATGCATTGGTAAAACCGATATATCATGAATCTTAGTTTTTTTTGTTTAAAACCATAAAAAGATATACTTTTTAGCAGCCTTATGTGCAAAATAGATACAATTTCATACATCAGTATTTTTCAAAATCATAAAAATATATGTTTAGCAGCGATCTTGAATTAAAATAAATCCAGTTTTGTATTATAAATCTATCTAAAGGACAGTTAAGAATCAAGTTCTGGCATTTTCCGCTCCACCACCTTCATAAACTTCACAAGTCTACAGTTCAGCTGTGGATCCTGGGGTGCAAAACAGGCAAGGACTGCCTGTCTACATGAGCGTATCCCCCGCTGATTGAAATGGAATTTTAGCAGATGTTTTCGTTCTTCCAACAGTTTATCACAGGAGCAAAGCAAATGCAGCATATCCTCCGGCGCTGAGCCGCATAACCGGCAGAGAAGACCAGCCTTATCCTTAAGCCAATGTGGTAAATGCCGGATACAGGGAAGCAAGCCCAACCTGTACTTTAAAAACTTCATTTTGATTGCTTTGGCATAACCCAAATCAAGGTAGCTCTGTGATACTTGTTTGGAGTAGGAATTCAAAGTCATCCAGCCATGTGACCTCTTCGCAAGGGATGCCTTGTCTTCAATCCATGAAAGATGTTTGACGGTTTTCCTAACCAGTTTTTAAGTGTTATATGATTTGTGGGGGTATTCCAGAGCTGAATTAAGCCAGTATTTGCCAAACTGCTTTTTAAATACTTGGCAGCTGGAGACGCTGAATGTTGCTCTAACTCCATCCATAAATAATTATTTAGAGTTCCTTCTTTGGATTTTCGCACTTTGTCCCAAGTAGTTATATATGCCCCCTGTCTCATCAGGAGCTGTTTCTGGGCGCCGAACTCTAGCCTAATTTGAGCTGGTGAAGTATATTTGGGCAGACTAAAGATAATCCTATAGGCAGCTATAACAGTACTATCCAAAATCATTGCGTCTCTACCTCTCTGTACTTCACTCCCGTAAGTAATTGTTGGCAGGAGTTTAGCTTGTATTACTTGTACCAGTGGTAGAAGAGATGGCCCAGTAAGCTTGCTGTTTAGTGCTTTTAAAGAGATTGCTAAGGCAAGGCCTTTACCTCTGATGCTGGTTTTCTGTGCAGTAAAGTGACCGCTGTTGTCGATTTTTACTCCCAAATATTTGTATACTGACGTGTTCTCAATACGGACATTGTTCCAAAACCAAATAGACGATTTTTTCCTGTTCTTACTAATCGTCATTGTCTGCGTTTTCTCCAGGTTTATGGTCAGTTTATTTGCTTCAGAATAGCCCTGCGTAGCATTCACAAGATGTTGTAGCCCTACTTTTGTATGGCTAATTAGGACTATATCGTCCGCATAGAGAAGACACGGTAGTGGTAGCCCACCTAATTTGGGGGCATGCGAGTTACAGCTGTTTAGGATCGGGACGAGGTCTCCTATAAACAAATTGAATAATGTGGGGGCTAAAACACAGCCCTGTTTAAGGCCCTTGTTGGTTGGTATACGTCTTGACAGAAGTGATCCGTCACCCAGTTTTATCTGGACCCAAGTTTCTGTGTGAAGGTTGATCAACAAATCCAACAAAGATCTTGGTATCCCCCAACTATTCAATTTGGACCACAAAATATTCCGATTTATGTGGTCAAAAGCAGCCTATAGTCTATAAAACAGAAGTGAATGGGCATTTTGGTTGATCCAGCCTTATCAATCAACATACCTATAGTTAGAATATTGGTGGTTGTCCCAACTGATTTTACAAAGCCTGTCTGGTTAACCGGAATTAGGGATTTCTCTGAGGCCCAGGCCTGCAGCTCCTCCAAAAGTATACCTGCAAAATACTTTGCCTCGTTATCCATTAGGGCCACTAATCGATAACTTTGCGGGAGAGACTTATCCCCAGACTTAAAAATCGGAGAGATAATTGAGCCCTTCCAGGAGGCAGGCAGTATATTGAAAAGTCTTATTTCCAAAAATAGAGGCTCAAGCGCTGTTGCCCATTCATTCTCATCTTGTTTGTAAAAGATGGGTGGAATTCCATTCGGGCCTGGCGCCCCTCACTTCTTCCTTTTTTAATTTGGCGCTTGACGATGTTTCGCATACTTAACAATCCATCATTTATAGGTGGTGCGTGGCCTTCTGAATTGCTGAACCTCCTATGGAATATCTCTTTTTATTTGTAACGAGCCTTTTTATCGCATTGTCGCTTTTAGTCTCACATTTACCATCCATATCCTGATTAAAATGATTCTTAAGATGGCTTGCCCATACCTCTTCGGTAATATTAGAGGAAAGCCCGTCATGCATTGGTCTTATAAAGTGGTTTATGGTGTTCCAAAAACTTGCACCATCGTTCCCTTTTATATCAGCATGTAATTTTGCCCACATTTGGTCCTCCATTGATCTGTTGGCTTCCCATTTTATTTTTTTCAACGTTGCCTTTTGTTTCCGTAGAAAATCATGTTTTATCGTATCCATAGGATTATAACGAAGTTGTCTCATCGTTTGATAAATTGAATTTTTATACACCTAAGCTTCTCTTTGTATTTTTGTGGAAAGTGTTTCATGTTGCTGCACCTCAATTGGCCTTGTGGTTTTAATCTTGTTGCATAAGCTGCCATAGATATTGTAAATTGCTCCCATTTCTCGACTTCACTAGATCCGATTCTGGCATTGAAGTGCTGTTTAGCCTTTTCCAATATATTTTCGTCAGTTGCTGCTGAGTTCTTAATCCTTTTATAGTTAATAGTATACACCGACTCCTTTGGCATCGCGGATAACTCGAATTTAGGCTTGCTAATATTAAGGACCGTTTCTTGAGGGCAATGATCACTATCAGCTTTTCCACCTATCTGAAATGAAATCATGTGCTGAAATAGAGATAATGAAATAAAAGTATAATCCAGGATAGTATTAATTCTTGTGCAGTAGAATGTATTGGCAGGAGGATTATCTCCAATAAATCTTCCATTTAATGCTCTGATGTTAAAAAGCTCAAGGTCCTCTAGTATCTGCGTTCCCAATTTAGTTTGTTTGGAACTTTGTGGTTTCCCTTGTAATGGTATGTCCCAAGCTGAATTTTGAGATAGAATCTCCTCATCTGGCGAGGTTCCCATACGATTTAGATTGAAGTCCCCAGTAAGCATAAGATCTATTGTGGGACTTTCCCTTATACACTCCTCCACAAAGTTGCATAATTCTTTTACTGCCTTTGCTTTCCTTTTTGGATGGACATAAACATTAATCAGGATAAGTTCCATTCCCCCTGTGCCTGGTTTAGGTTGCGAGGTAAAAAGTTTTATTGCCACTAATTCTGAGGAGGTTGGACCAGCTTTTTGACCACCTGGGTACAAGTAGCTGACACATAGGTTACTAAACCGCCTTGGAGGTGGCCGTATTTTGCATTCGAATTGCACCGGTAAAGAAACGCAAGTAGCCCTGAAGATGCGGGGGTCTGCCTGCCATGTTTCCTGTAATGCAACAATGTCAAAAGATCTTATGTAGTTAACAAATTCTAAGTCAGACAATTTGGAAGCTAGACCATTTACGTTCCATGAACATATTCGTAGATGATTGTGCTTACTCAATCTTAACTGTGAGCCTGTTTGTCAATTTGTATTATTATTTATTGTTCTTGCAATCCATCTTAGATCAGTTAATTCAGTTGGTATTAATGCTCCATCTTGGATACTTCTAATGATTCTGGAATTATGCACATCACTTGTTCCGCATTTCCCCACCGCTCCTCGGAGCACCGATATTCCTGGTCTGTTCTCAGACGCCTGAATTCCCACCGTTGGTGCCGGAATCAATAATTCTGGGTATCTTGGCTTTTTATAAGGTGTTATTGTTATCCCCCAATTTTTAAATGTGTGGACCTCTGCTAGTATTTTGTGTGCAATTGTTGATGTTGACCATGATGCTTTTGTTTTTCCCCACCTACTCCGTCGTCGTCTATGAATTCGATTGAGACCAGGTCCAACGTTGTCACTTCTTCCAGAGAGGGAATATGAGATAACAACCGTAGAATATTACCTCTATTTAATATATCATGCCTACCCTTTGAGATGTAGTCCGGACGAAACCATATAGCACTTATCTCATTCCTTAATTCATCTGTGCTCCTGGTAGGATCATATCCTCATGATGCTGTTAATGATACTGGATGGATGGAAGAATCTACATGGCTATGTTAGCATTGCCGTGAATCGGACAGCGGAAGACGTCATGAATGAACCCCTAAGGTATAACGGTTCATGCATAATAAATGAGTCCTTGAAGAAATCAATAGTCCTGTGCTAGGGAAACTCCCGAAGCCTAAGGGTCTGTTCTTCAAGAACTCGTTGTGACGTTAGGGTAGACGGATGTCGGAGACCATGCCTGTATTTGGAGTGCCCGGTTTAATGCCTAAATAAGGACTGGGATTTTATGCCTATATAGGGGCAGGGCGAATTGTGCCTATATAAGGACATGATACAGGAAAGCCCGTGTATGGACACCCTAAGAGGAATACAACACCCACTCCACTTTCGTGTGTACGATAATACTAAAATGCTAAACATTTAATGAAGTACCGCATATTGCTAAAATATTGCATAAAACCATTTAAAAGGCATTTAAAAAAAAAACTATTAGAATGCAAAAGGTACTGTACATTTGAAGCATTGCTTTTCATTTCAGGCATATATTTTAAAATAAAATACAATATGAATGAAATTAGCAGTAATATTTACATTTGACAGAAAATGATCGATAAGTTGTTTAAAAATTAAAGTCTTTTCATGTCATGGAAATTAATGAACTTTTTAGACAAACTTGATGACTAAGTGTCTGTGGAAGTACCGCGAAGTCTGTACTATAAGGCTAGTTCTACTTTAAGCAGATGGAAGAGCCATTTTAGTTCGAAAAATGGAAAAAAGTTCAATTTTGGAGAGGGTTCCAAGTTTTTTGAAGTATGAAGGCCATATTGTTACTGCATCTCTGGAACACTGTGGGCTGAATCAGAGTCAGTTTACGGGTCTGGTGTAAACATGAGATCATCTATTTCCGTAGACAAAACATCGTCCACTGAAGTTGGTGTCAGTTGGAACACCTCGCGTAGTAGATTAACTGCACAGAGATGTGAAGCATCGCTTTCAACATATATTGCTGCAGCAATGTTCGCGTCCGTTGTTACCTGTGTGCCTGTAGATCTTTCTCATACCTCAGCAGCAGCCGGAAGCGTCTGTGAGATCTCAATGAATGCTGACATCAGGATTGGCAGCCTCTGGGGACAACACAGAGCATGGGCCGTTATCGGGTCCAGCAGAGTATCGATATCCGTTGGCGTAGCTGATGGAAATGTTAGACAGGTGTCCAACACGCATTCTTCACCGCATAGCAGGCATCGTAGAACAGGTAAGATGCAATCTTGCCAGATTGGTCTGAATGACAGGAACCACGTGGTATTCAGGTCCCGTAGACGAGTCATGCCAAAAAGCTGTACTATTCGCTCACGGCACTTTCGTTCAAGGAGAGCTTTCTCCATTTCGCTCGGAGTGATGTCTGCGAATAGGCTGGCCATAGCGCAATAGCAGGAAGAGAAATAGAATTCTGGCAACAAGTGCTAAAATTAATGGTATGCCACCAAACACCGAATGCGCAAAGTTTGGGATTATTCCGAGGACTGCCTGGAAAGGTGCTAACAGTCCGGAACAGATGCTCTTAAATACATGTACAATTCCGCTTGTATCAGACATGTTGAAGATACGTGCTATCATTTCTACGAAATGTATAGGACAGTTTGTACGTATTAAAGTTTGTATCTCAGCCGAAGTCCTTGCTACTTGTAGATCATAGGTTTCTTTGGCCGAGGTCAAAGGCACTGTTTGCTGTAAAAGCATGGCTTTCATTCTGCTCAAAGTATCAAATCTTATAAAAGAGACGTTCAGCGAAGGCCATAGAGGCGACTCCTGACTGGGTCTATTGGGGCAAACAATACTTGCATACAGCAAGTGACCCTGGAGTTGACCGTTACTAGATATGGGATGCCTGGCAACATGCCGCAGCAACTCTGATCATTCAACAAGAGGTAACTCCCATTAGAAAGTTGTCCAAACGTTGGATTAATCACAGCAGCTGGTGTACCCTGCTGATGGCAAGACAAATTTGCCACAGAACCATTACACGCCCCGTGTAAAGAAATGTCCTGACATATTAGTGAACCGCTCAGTGCTTTTCTACAGTGTGTACCGCTTAGAAACACTTCACGATCCCCACTCCAACATCTATATGTATATGGTAAATTCCAAGATGTCTTAATGTATTCCTTACCCAGCCTTTCATATTTGCCTGCTTGCATTTGTTTGAGGCAATACTGAAACTGAAAAGTAGTCACAGGCAGTGTGATTTTGCCATGAATAAGCCATTCTGTAGCTGGTTTTTCTGCCACTGTGAATGGTAACTTTTCCAGTCTTTCAATGCTCAGCACTGTATACTTTGCTCCTCTTTGTGCCAGTTCGATCTGTTTATCAGTTAGATTGTATTCTGCAAACAGAGCTGATGTGTTGATGAAACGCCAAGGCACATAGCCCGCTCGCAAAGATTGCAGCGTCCAGCTTAATAACACAATAGAACGTAATTGAGATTGGCCTTGTTGTAACATCGCCAAATCTTGTTCTAGTATGTCGATAGCAGAGGATACAATGCCATCCAATGAATATATTCTAGAGGACAAAGTTGTTAACCCATTGTCGACCACAGAGAGAGTTTTCTCTAAATTAATACGATCAAGTTCACGTATTCGTTCTGCAGCCTCCATCTGTGACACTTTCCATGCTTCATTATAGGCAGCATAAATGCCGGCATATATGAAACGTTTTTGACGCGGTTTTCTTGGTCCAAGCAAGAATTCCCTAAGGTCTGCGTCCTCTTTAAGTAAGGTTAAGTGTTGTTTCACATCCTGTAGTGTAGATTTCTGAAGCCAATCGAGACATAATTTTCCTACACTATATATTGTTACTACCCCCGGATGCTGTCTTTGGACGTATCTTGGGTCTGGCCTATGAATAGTAAAGCCCTGAGTTTTATTCAGGAATCTTTCCTGACAGTTGTTCGTGTCTGTGGGCCAGATCAACCATTTTTTCCAATCAGGATTAGATCTGTTGAGTTGTAGTATATTGTCAACTGTAACCACTGCTTGTGTATTGTTATCACTTGCAGGTGTTGGTACAGAAGGATTTTCCATCTCTTTAATCTTGGCTAGACCAAGACAAGATGTTTGTTGGATAGTTTCATTCAAAAACATTATTTGTTCAGGGATGATGCAGGCTCTAAATAAAGCTTCTATCCCCTGCACGTGCCAATCTTTAGTACCCCAGACAGTTTTTGAGTCTATTGTGTCTTTCCATAAGTCGAAACCCTGTCTAGACAGTTGGGCAATAAATGCTGCAGAGTAAATCTGTTTTGTATTTGTTAACATAATTTTCAGTCCTGTTTTGTTTACATTTTTATAGTAAAACGTTTCTGGATCAGATGTATTGTAACCTAAAAAATATGGAAACTTATTAGTAAATGTTTTTGAACTACTGTGTGGTGGTGTAGGACAATGCTCCCACTGGTTAAACATAAACACATTTCTAGGGTATGCAGATTTATGCAAATAATGATGACCATAGTGGTTATAGCAATACAGCTTTTCATAGTCTGAAGAACCCTCTAAATAATCATTTTTAGAAAATGCAGCAGATTTTTCTAGGTCAAACATTATGTCATTAACAGTCTCAAAGTCCCAATCATCAGAATAGGCACTGGACGAAATTAGATCACTTAGTGAAATTTTAAACAAATGTGGAATGTTCAATTCTTCCGTAGGACCGAATATATCAAAATCTGTTTTGTCCCACACTATACCATCCTGTATAGGAACGGCTGTGATGTTCACTGTTGACAAGTCTCTTGCTTCACGATGGGAAGATTTATGAGGTTTCAAAAGTACGTTCACGTCTTTTCTTTCAGTATTCACATGGATGTATCTGCCACTTATAAGCACGCTCACAGTTGTAACCAAAGCTAGCCAGAGCAGGAAAACAAAAAGTCCAGATGTAATCCAGAGTTCAATCCATGGAGAAACCAAATAAGTCTTTTTCAGAAAGTGAAGAAAGTCTTGTACTTGCTGCTTGAATTTGAATGACACTGGCGTCGTTTCAGGTTCACTCGGATCTTCTGAGAACGTATCAAAGTTAATGAAATAGCCAGAAGCAGTTCTGTCAATTGTTGGAATTACATCAGGATTTGTAGAAATTGCTGGAACCAGTTGATCACTTGCTACATTGGTGTAGACAGGTGTATTTGGATGAACTGTTACTTGGTTTTCAAGAGGGATGAGTTCCATCGCATTGTTGCTTAGTCCTTCATTTGTTACAGCTGAAGTCTCGATTGTTATCAGTCTTTCAGTCTGTACCTCTTGGATAGTAGCGAGAGGAGTGCGTCTGCTACTAGGTCGGAGTCCACGAGGCCTACTGTTTAGTATTGGCCACATACTGTGTTTTGATGAGGTCGATGGACACAAATCTTTTCTCCTTTCTTCCAGCAAGGGGCGGCAGAAGTACTGTTCTTGTTCCTTGAACGGCTAGGACAGGTACTGGTTGTCTGTAAGAAGGTCCAAATTCCTTCTTGTCCGCAAATTTTTCTCTGACCAGATCCCCAACTTTTGGAATCCAGACAGGCCTTGCTGGGACCGCCGGTTTTTCCCCAGTGGTGGTTGGCTGCAGGAATACGTTGCTTTGTTTCGTTCTTACCTCATTCAGTTCCTGTAAAACAGCCAAACGATCTTTGATATCAAACTTTTTAGTTTCCACCACTGTGCCTACGTGATCGAGATCTGGTTCCCACATTCTTGTCCCAAATAGGACCTCATATGGAGTGACCCCCCCTAGAGAACTTCTTGGCAGGTTGTTCAATTAGCGTTGGACCCCATAAAGATGTTTGACCCACCCATCACCCAAACCTAATACCCTAGCTGTTATAGACTGCTTTATGTCCCGGTTTTTCCTTTCCACAACCGAATTTCCCTCAGGATGGAATGGAGAGGAGTACCGCAATGCAACGCCCAGACTGGCCATGGCTTCTTTGTAAGTCCGAGAGCCAAACGCAGGGCCCTGGTCAGAATGTAGCGTGCCTATTGCGTATGTGCCGATAAAGACTCGCAAATCTTTTATAACAGTTTGCGCGTCAGCCGAGCGCTGAGGCCATATCCATAGGAACCTAGAGCATGAATCCACTGCAACCATGATATATTTATAGTTACCGTCCCTTTGCAAGGGACCACAGTGGTCCAGGTAAACACAAGCTAATGGTTTGTCTGAAATTAACAGGGGTGTCTCGCAGGGCGTTTCACTGTGGAGACTTTCATCTGTTGGCATATATCACATTCTAAAACATAGTTCTTTGTTTGTTTCCAAATGCCAGGCCACCAATATCTTTGCTTGAGTAAAGATACTGTTGCAGAAACACCTGCATGGGCAGAAGCTATCCCTTCATGTGCTGCTAGGATTAGTCCTAATCTGTGTTCCTTGTTTGGAATTACCCTATCCCCCACTCCAGGGATTCGAGCAAAAGGAACGTTGTTCGCATCAATTACATAAGAGTACTTGAGTGGAAACTTTTTGGTAACGCTGCACTGCTGCCCTTGCTTGAAGCATTGACAGCCAACATTATCTCACTGTCTATTTTTGTTTTTGAACGAGTGATCGCAGCTACGGAAGCCGTCTGAACAGCCCCCTTTGCGGCTTCGTTAGCCAATGAATTCCCTGCAACGTGAACGCCATCACGTTGATGACTCAGTGTGTGGATCACGTGAGCCTTTGGTAGTTCGTTTTTCAACTGAACTACTTGTTCCCAAAGCATTTTATGCTTTATTGTGCCACCTTTCGCATCCTTGAAACCATTTTCAAGCCAGTTTTGTATATATTCATTATATGACTGAACACAGTAAAAGGAATCGCACACTATTAGTGTGGGGAATTCGCGATCTGTACTTTCAAGTGCCAGTTTGAATGCTTGTAGTTCAGCTCGCTGAGCTGTACAATCTCCTAGAGATTGAGTTTTTGTGACCATAGGTCTGAAGGTACCATCTCGCATGCAACCTTTAACGATTGTGCACGCTGCACTGTAAGCTTGCTTACCCCCTGTTGTGGGCTGTGCGGATCCGTCAGTGTAAATTATGAATTCGTACTGATCGAGAGGCAGAATTTCAGTGGGCAGAGGACATTCTTGTTCATATTGCAGGAATGCTTGTGTTTTTAAATCTGGATCAAAAACATATTCAACATCTGTTGCAGCAAGAGAATTAACCCACTGTATCCATCTTGGATGTAATGCTTTAGCATTTGGAATGCTTGCTTTTGTTACCGCTTCTAAAGCTGGTACAGGGGTTACGACAATAATGCGTTTCCCTTGGGCTAGGGCTCTTTCTTTTGCTACAGCGGTTTGAACTGCTGTTAGAATTTTTTCAGTTGAACTGAAGCGCATTTCCGCTTGTGTGTACAAATGTGATTTGTATGCAATTGGTATTTTCTCACCCTCATTGAAGGTTAAGTAGGTGAATCCGCATTGACCCGAAATTATTCGAATCACCAAATTGCGTTGACTTACGCGTGTTTGTAAGTGATTTGTTGCTAACATGTTAGCCTGTATTGAACGCAAGATTTCTGTGTGTTCTTGTGTCCAATTCTTGATTGAAAAATCAGGTTTGATTAATGCGTAGAGAGGTTTAACCCTTTCTGCGTAGTTTAGTATGTATGTTCTTCCAAAATTTAGGAAACCCAGGATGGATTGTAAGTTTTTTAGCGTTTTTGGAGGTTGGAGCAGCGCACACTTTTCTAAAAGTTAGCTGCCAAGCTCTTGCATTCACTTGAAAGCTCATATCCTAGAAATAGGACATTGAGATGGGCAATTCTAGGACTTTTTAAAGTTGAACTTGTAGCCCTCAGAGGCGAAGCCCAGTATAATGGTGCTTACCCTGTTCAAGTGTTTGTCCAGGTCATCGTCCGTCAGATAGATGTCATCGACATTGGACAATGCCTCATTGTCATAAACTTGTAGTAACTCCGTTACCCTCGCTGAGAATAAACCTGGGCTGTTCTTGAACCCTTGTGGGAGTCGACAAAAGTGACGCTGGGTCCCCATTATGGAGAATGCTGTTAAGTACCTGCTTTCAGGTGCTATGTTTTGACAAAAGAAACCATTTGAGATGTCTAATGTTGTTTTGTATTTTTTACGCACAATATTATTCATTAATGCTGTGCTATGTGCATTTTGCACTGCAAATGTTTTACAACAAGTGTTTAAGTGTCTGTAATCCAACACTAGACGATAGGTATTGTCTGGTTTGGAGACAGGATACAAAGGATTGTTCATTGAGGAGGTGCATGTTTCAATCACCCCTTGGTATTCAAGTTGATCTAGGATCTCCCTGACCTGTTTTTTAGCTTCTTGCTTTATTGGATACTGCCTTTGTGCAGTTGGTTCATGTTTCAGATGTATTTTATGGTGAGGTGAGTCCTCATCCCATCCTACATGATTTTTATATAATGCTGGGGCCTGGGCTACTGCTCATTTCCTGGCATATGTATATTTTAGATGAATTGGAATATGGTTGGAGAAGGCAGGCATAATAATGTCCTCGCCATGTGGGCACTCCCTGACAAATTGTGGTGGCCAGTCTTTTTCTGCTAGAAGTATGTCATAGCCCCTTGAAAGTTTTTCCCAAAGAGTGCTTTCACCTGTCTAGGTATGTCTCCCTCCATCCGGAGTGTTATTTCATATAACCTTTGTGGAGTACTAACCCTGGTGTCTACAGTCTCAACTGTAATGTACTCATTCAAGTCCACTATCTCCAGAAGTTCCTTCACGTTCTGGCGAACTATTGTGACTTCTGCTGCACTGTCCAGCATTGTCTGAGCCCATTCTCCGTTCTTGAGTTGTTTTCTCAGTATCCTCGGCATGTCTGATCTTCAGACCTGCTACTTTCTTTTGGAGAATTGAGGTTTTGTTTTATTTTTTGGAGCGTGTTTATCTTCTTTGGATTTCACGCGTTGTTCTCTATTTTCTGATCGTCCTCTTCTTTCCGAAGTCTGTGATGAGATCTGAAAGGGACGAGAGGAACATGTATCAGTATCTTGATACCTGTCAGGTTTTCTCAAATTATCCCTATTCCTGAGGTTATACCTCCTTTCAGAGGGCTCCTTTTGAGGAGACCTACCTCGGGATTGAGAACCTTTCTCTTTCGAATTTTGTTTATTAGTCTCCCACTTCTTTTTAGAAGATGTAGGAGTTTGTTTAACAGAGTCCTTCTCAGGACTTTCAGATAGTTTTGGTTTCAGTGGTCTTCCACTCAAACTATCTCTGCCTAATTCTGCATAAGATTGTTCAATTATTCTGGGTAGTTCAGTTTGATGTTCTGTAACATCGAATTCCCTTAATTTTTGTCGGATCGCCACTGCTGCTGCCTCTCCTTTAATATTAGATAATATTATTGTTGAGACCTGGTCGAAATTTTTCAGTAATTTCATACCTAAATTTAGAGCAGGCTCTGCCCCGTATTCTTTTTGAATTTGTTTCAGGACATCTGGTATTACCGCAATTGACGGAATACCATGTGTTTTAGTATAGATGGCAGCAAAGACTGAGCCCCAAGTGGTGCAGTCTTCCAGTTGTGGTGTGATCCCCATCGGTAAACTGATTGTTAGGATTCTGTGTTTCTCATACGGGCTAGTATTTGGAAATACTGCTTCGATTTGAGTAATTGTTTGAGCTATCCAGAATGGAATTTGCTCATGTTTTGTGGGCATATTACCCATGGCTGCGTAGAGAGTCTGTGGTGTAATTTTTTGTGTATTTCCCAGGTGAGGGGTTTGATTTGGAATTGTTAATGGTGGTTGGACTGTGAAAGTCCGCATGACATATTGAACCAATTGTCTGTAGATTTTTATTAACTCTGTAAGTTGAGTAAGTAATTCCTCATCTGACATCTCTTCAATGTCAGGATGAGGTGTGTAGCCGGCTAGAATCGGCCATGTTGCTCCTGGTCTACCTAGTGGACCGAGCCTGGTAATGTTTTAGGGCACCTTTAAACCAGAGTTCATGCTCTTGGTATGTTAGTGGAATTTCTATATCCTCGAAAGGAATGTATTCCTCTGGTGGATCATCTTCTTTGTAGAAGTGAAACATGTGTGTTACTGGATTAGATTCAGGAAATATTACCCATGAATAGAATACCTCTGTCTGAAAGGATTCGTGTGCCTCTATCACAAAAACTGCTCTACCGCCTCTTGGTGGTAGGCCGTGTTTTATGAGTTTTAGAGTGATGGCTCTTCTTAAGTTTGGGGGGATGTCTATAACACCCTCCTTGGTTTCATTTAAACCTGTAATGTTAAAAACTGCTGCTAGGGCTGGATCAGCCGCAGCTCCACCGTTTCCGGTGGCATCGTCCCCATGTATGGACATTTGTTTTTTGAAAAATGTAGAACAAGTTTCAAGGAAACAAAGATAAGGTGCACAATATTTTGGAACACTGTATCCTTCAACGTTGAACAAACCAAACAGCTAATATATAGGGTGTTTCCCTATGTAGCCGTGGTGGATACTTAAACCCTGCCCACTCCAGATGTCTTTTGGAGTATATGGGTAGGGGTCTCTGAGAGAAAAAGCACAGCTGAGTTACTCAGTATCTAGCGTTAAATTACCGCCTTACCAAACCGTTGGGCGCCATGTAGTGTAGCTCCTATTTCCCTAATAGGCTCTGCGCATTGGAATAATATCCCCTATAGGTTTGACATAGGACTAAGGTCAGTATGTCCCTATCGAGTATATTAAACTTAATTACTTGTGCCAGCTAGCTCAGAGGCCACTAGAAACTCCTTGACAACAAGAAGGGAGTAGTTTCTGGCAGCCGCAAGAACATGACAACTTTGTTTCCCTTTAGAATCAGAACGTGTCCCAGAGTCGTGGAAACAATAGATAACTATTTCACTCAGCTCAATCGTGCATACTTAGTTTTCCTCAAAGTTACACAGAAAGAATAGACGGGCGTTCAATAAAAGGTTTTATTGAACAGTCTTGTTCTTCGTGTAAGTTAAATGTGCTGTTACGATCACAAGACAGTATGCAAGATAAATAATGTACAGCGTAAGCAGTAGAAATAAATAATACTGCGTTAGCATTATCTTTTAGCGTATATTCACATACATAAATAACATGAGCTAAAAATGCGAGTACTCATACGATGCGTTTCTAAGCTAGTTCTACCCCAATGTACCTAACCTAACCTAGGTGTAGGGAGAGGTATGAAGTAGGTGAAGTATTCCTTACTATGGTATACTAAGAGTATGTTAAGCCTAGTATGCCTAGTATGCCAAGTATGCCAAGAGTCCCTCTAGGTTCTAGTCAGCTCCATACCTTAAGAATGAGAGAGGTGGGAATCTCTTTCCAGATTCGAACTCCAACACCCCGCAAGGGAAGTCAGATCACTGAAAGCTGGACTCTCTGCGTGCAGGGATGACAGCGTCTTCTCAGTGTGTCAGGCCGGGAAACGGGCTCCTCTGAAGTCGAGGTCTCCTCTAGTTTTCAAGGGCTAGGGAAGGTATATTTATACCTGAGAGGTACCTCACAATGTTAGCATTGACGTGAATCGGACAGCGGAAGACGTCATGAATGAACCCCTAAGGTATAACGGTTCATGCATAATAAATGAGTCCTTGAAGAAATCAATAGTCCTGTGCTAGGGAAACTCCTGAAGCCTAAGGGCCTGTTCTTCAAGAACTCGTTGTGACGTTAGGGTGGACGGATGTCGGAGACCATGCCTGTATTTGGAGTGCACGGTTTAATGCCTAAATAAGGACTGGGATTTTATGCCTATATAAGGGCAGGGCGAATTGTGCCTATATAAGGACATGATACAGGAAAGCCCGTGTATGGAGACCCTAAGAGGAATACAACAGTCCTGTCCAGAATAGGATTAGGGTAATAAGAGTAATCGTATATGTAATTTGGAGAAGAACATCAAAATATCATTGTAATGCTGCAAAATGTAGGAAGATGATAACAAACAATGTATATATATATATATATATATATATATATATATATATATATATATATATATATATATATCTCCACTCCACACTCCCTTGGGGTACAAGAAATATATATATATATTTATATGTACCAAATTAACTTTTTAAAACACTCACAGTCACTAGATAATGTTATCAGTGATGTTATGAGTGATGACTTTTGAGGTGTCATGAGTGATGTCACTAACCATGTTTTGAGTGATATAATATGTGAGGCCATAAGCAGTGCATTGCGGGGGCGCGAGTTATAGTTAGCTCAGCTAACTATAACTGCTGAATTTCTCTGGTTTGTACCACAGGGAAACCTGAGCCTAACTATAATGTCCCTGTAACCTTTGGTCTTTTCAGTGAAATTCTAAGATTTTTTTTAACTCTATTTCCTAACTATAACAGCCCTGTAAGCTTTGCTTTTTTCAGTGAATTTCTGAGTTTTTTTAAATACTAATTTCTAACTATAATATCCCTCTAACCTTTAGTTTTTCAGTGAATTTCAATGGCATTTTTAATTTTATTTCCTAACTGTAACCTGTAAACTTTGGGAGCGGCTGTGTGAGTCACTGTATAGGTTGGTGACTGGGTGTGTGAGTGGCTGTATGGGTCTGTGAGTAAGTGTGTAATTTCTGGGTTATTACATGAGTGCATAAGCAATGCCTGGGTGATTGTATGATTGCATAGGTAGTGTCTGTGTGATTCTTTGAGTGCAATTGCCAAGGATACACTTCAAATATTGGGTGTTTTTGACAAAGTGTAAAACACATATATACACTTATTTTACATAACGTTTTAGTGTAGCTATTTAGTAAGATACTAATTTAACTTTTGCCTTTCTATTCATTTGTTGAAATAACTACATCAAAAATGCATTTTCCTTCTTCACAGCAACACAGGAGGTTGCAATGACATCAGTAGTTATGAATACAAATGACAAAGTGTGAAACAGATAAATAGACATGTTTTGCACAAAGTTTGAGTCTAGCTGTTTAGTAACATATTTGCTTAACTTTATTTTAACTATTGTAACAAAACGTGTAGGAACTCCGCCATACTTGTATAGAGTTGTAACCGGCTGTCATGGCACAATTATGCTACCCTACAAATCAGATTGAGCAGACAGTATTCCTGATATTAGAATAATTGTTCATACCTGTTAAACACTCTGCATGCAATTACTACAATGCATATCCAATAAAGCAATTGTTGAATAAGGAAAGCAAAACAATCCAATGTGAGCATTTCGGCGTGTCGTAAACAATAAGCCCAAATAACATATTAACAGAATTACATGAGCATTGTATATGATATGACTATCACTTACAGTTGTAAAGTCTTGTGCACTGAGGGGATCGTCTTACATGTGATATAACATAATGTTTAGAACACGTAAATTAGTGTCTTGACGTCAAGTACCATTACTGAATTATCATATGGTGTGCCACACTGTCATACCAACCTTTACAGCCACTCAAGGCACAACTGTCAATCGTTTACCCTGAATGCTTCATCACACATGTATTATGAATGCTATATATTATGTTCTTGAGTATGTAAATAATGTGGAATAACTGTCCTGACGTACAATTCCATACTATGGGCTAGCGCAAAATGGGTGAGTTCATTATACCCACCAAAACGCACACCGTAGGCAATCGTCTTGGCGCTGTTATGTACAATACATAGCACAGACCATGTAAATGACACACGAGATCACTGCCCTTTAACAATATGGTTATCGGACACAAGTAAGCGCGCATTAAAACTAGGACACCCGGCCAGTCCCCACACTCAACAGAATTACCCAATTCATTACAGTATAAATTTCCGCAATCTATAAATAATATCCACGCATAATGCATGCCCCTCGAACTTGGATGGGCCTTATACACGCGTCAGGCAGCAGTCTGTTTTTTGTTTTCATTACTGATAACAGAAATACAGATCTCATCCGCTGATCACACTCCACAGTCGGGTCTGAACATAGACTTTTGGCGGGAAGGCAGGCCTTTATAAATCCAGAGCAAGCATTGATCCCTTGTCATCGTACCTGAGCAGACAGACACACGCTGTCCTGCTACTTGGAAGGATTGCCACAGGCTGCAGTTGATTCATTCTCCATAAGAGGTAAGCGGGCACACGCCCTGTGCTTGAATGCTGTCAGTGCGGTGCTACATCACGTTTTCCCCGAGCGCACATTTTTTAATGCATTGATCTCTTCTTTTAGACACCAAAGTGAGAATATTCTCACCCTCCATATGAAAACATATGAAAAAAGTATGGCCTCGTCGTGATTGACGACAGAAGGAAGTAGCCTGCTTCCATGCATGTGCTCAGAATCGGAACTCGGTAAGCGCTGAGCCTTTATTAAATATATGTGCACCCCATTACAAGTGTCCCCGTACTTTTACCAATGCACATGCTCCCTCCCCCTCTCTACAGACCCATCTTGACAGCGCTTTGATTGTGCCATCCTCCACTTACGTCGATCCTCACATTGTGCGCATTCACGTAATAGCCAGCTCACCACCCACCTCACACTTGGGGTAAGTTCCAGGTCTGTTCCAAGTTGCAATACTATGTCATGCCTCCAACCCCCACTTTTTGAATGCTAATTACTCGTTTCTCTCACGTGTGTAGCTCCCGGCTGGGACCCATGTGAGTATCCCCTTTTTTATCCTTTGCACGGTGCCACACCCTCCACACGAGCCGGTCCATTACCCTTCAGGTACTATACAAATGAAACCTTAGTTCCACCACATAATACCAGTTGCTTAAAATGAGCCACATACTGACATTATCCCTCATCTTCTCATAGGTGTCCCTACGATCATAGGTCCTGAAGAGACCCTACACTGCACACAGGGTCGAAACGCCATCGACAAGTTGCATAAACCAACCATTGTCCACCAGCACTGATCACTGTATCTAGCGCTGTATACTGTACATATATATGTAAATGGTCGTTTATATTAAGCATTGGAAACCTTGTATATATTTCACATATATGTCACTACTGTTCTAGGTTCCATTTTTCACTGGGACACCTTTCACTCAGAACCATATGTCCAAATGCACTATTGTGTAACAGTATTTCATTTCAAGGATTATATAAATATTTTTGATTCAAAAATAAATCAGAGGTGTATTTGCTTCCTTCTCTCTCCAATATCTCTGTAACCCAATATATTGCCATTGTGCTCATATACATTGAGATTACTTCATTAAGTGTCCACAGGAGCCTTTGTCCTTTGATAATAAGTTTATTACCCTGGTTCCGCGTGAGTAGGGTTCCCTTGTTCCTGTCCTACTAGTAGAGCGTTGGCTGCACCGCAAGGGATTATCTTGTTAACAGGATTCCCACTTACCCTATGTTAACATAGGGTGTACTTGTAGCTCCCTGGGTTATGATGTCGGAGAGAGAAGCACCCCTATACACCGATGAGTACATCGCCAAAATAATTAGTTGCCCATCCCTGTTCTCCAGTCATCCTAGTACTGTTGTGAGCCCACGGCAGCAACTGCTAGAAAAATTGGAGAAAGCAAAGAAAAAGCATGTTAGGACCGAACTTCATGCTCGGATGCTAACTGAGTATTTGAAGGCTGGTATTATTCCGCAAGGGTTACAGGTCAGAAACGTTCCGGGTATATTCAGAGAAGATCCCAAGTACAAAGGGGGCTTTAGCCATATCTCCACAACCTGTTCTCGCCACTGGATGGTGTTGGGTGTGGAGACAGCTATTGAACACGCAAAGGCCGAACTCAAGGAAATTGAGGAATTGGAAAAAGAATTATTGGGAGGTGACGGAGTAGCAGAGGCAAAGATACTCCTGGACAAACTTAATAAATCAATAGATGATTTCAACTCCTTTGAGTTGAAGAAAAAGGCAGACAAAGTTACAAAGGACATAAAAAACTTCTCAAAAGAAAAGGCCTATCCCTATCTTAGAGAAGATTACTACAACACCATAGGTATCCAAAACAGACAAAATACGTGGGGCAGATTTAGGAGGAACCAGCCAATCACATTTTCAGAGTCATCAGTGGGCTCGGACGACTCAGACGCCCAACCAGGTCCAAGCCGTTCCGATAATCACCCTGGTCAGCCTTTTTTAGATCGGGGCGGGAAGAGAAAGGCCAAAACATGGTATCAATACTCAGGAGAGAGACAGACGCGGAAGAAGCATTACCAATGGGGACCCCAGCCGTATTGAATCAGGGACAGACCAGCATAGACACAATCCCCATTTTCAATCTCTCGCAACATGTGTTAGCCTCCTCAGAAATTTCCCTTCTTAGTAAAGGCCTATCTTTTGTGATAACAGAACAAACTAATTTCTTCAATCTTAAAACTGAATTATACCAGTTTTTCCGAAAAATACGTCTGAAACTGTTCTTTATGGACAGGAATGAAATAATATCAGACTCGGCCACAGGACTGAGACCACCTTCCACCTTTTACCCCTCTAACGCCACGATGCCGCCAGAACTTCTTACGTTTGAAAAAATCATCCTTACAGGCATAGATAACCTGAAAACCAGTAGTCAATACATACCATACAATATTAGCCTGGATGAAAGGAAAGCCTTACAGGACCTCAAGAATGACAAATCCATTATACTGAAACCGGCAGACAAAGGGGAGGAATTGTTATTCAAGAGCGAAGTGACTATGACATCGAGATCAAGAAACAAATAGGAGAGGTCCGACACTATAAGAAATTAGACACAAACCCATTGTCAGACATCAGAGAAAGAATTCTCAGAATAACTAGAGAAGGTAAAGAAGAAGGCTTTCTAAGCAAAAAAGAATTTGAATTCCTTAACATAGAGAACCCGAGAACCCCAGTTCTGTACACCATCCCCAAGATTCATAAGAGCACCACAAATCCACCAGGACGCCCAATACTATCAGGGTGTGGGTCTGTTCTAGAACCTATTGGGAAATACATAAACCACTTCATTAAGGATTTTGTTCCACAACAAGAAACATTTGTAAGAGACTCTATGTTCATGATTAATTTGATAGAAAACAAGCCATATAACACTGAAACGGATTGGCTGGCTACCCTTGACATTACGTCTCTATACACCAACATACCGCAGAATGACAGTATTCAGGTAATAGAGGACTTACTAGACACCAGACCCAGACCTACATTGGTTCCCACTGCATTCATCGTTTCCTTACTTAAGATCGCCCTCAGATCCAATTACTTTGTGTCAAACAGTGTGTATTATCAACAGTGCTCAGGCACGAGCATGGGAGCTATTTTTGCGCCGAATCTAGCAAATATCTACATGGACCATGTAGAACAAAAGTTTGCTCTGAGTGACATGAACCTGTACCGCTCCAACATTAAATGTTGGAAGCGGTACATTGACGACATTTTCCTCATCTGGTCGGGGAGCAGATCTGACTTTGATGACTTTGTTACTTATCTGAACAATATCCAAAAACACCTCACTTTCACCTCCACCATTGATAAGTCCAATATAGCCTTCCTGGACCTCAGTATACAACACGAGAATGGGGCACTTTATACTTCTCTCCATAGGAAACCAACAGAAAGAAATACACTGCTTTCCTATAAAAGTCACCACCCCGTGCATTGAAAGACGGTCTTCCATTCAGGCAGTTTTTGCGCTTGCGCAGAAACTGCATGAAGAAAGACAACTACATGAAAGAGGCAGAGATTCTGAAATCTAAACTGATCACTAGAGGGTACCCTAACAGGCTTGTTAGAAGATCGCTCAAACGTGCCTGGTTCTGTCCCAGGGAGGTACTACTGGTTACTAAAGAAAAAATAAAGGTGGACGACTAATTTGTGTGACCACATTTGGAATACATACCAACCAGGTACGGAAACTGATAACAAAAAACTGGCACATAATAAAGAGCAAAGATTCATCCATTGATGTCCCCATGTTTGCATTTAAGCGTTGCAAGAATGTGAAAGATCATCTAGTCAGGTCATCCACGGAGAGTATTCCAAAGACAACCAGAACACTGACGACCGCTTGGGGCCTTCCTGAGGTCAAGGGCAACTTCAAGTGCGGCAACTGCGTGTCATGTGCCTTCACTCACAATACAAAAACATTTGAACACAAAAACATCAAACATACACTGGATTTCTTTGCTAATTGCAACACAAGAAATGTAATATATTGCATATTCTGCCCCTGTCAACTACCGTATATTGGACAGACAAAACAACCGATAAAAGCTAGGATTAGTCAACACCGTAGCCGCATCAGATACTCTGTAGTCAACGCCCGATTAGTCAGCCACTTCACTGAAAAAAAACACACAGCAGATGACATAAGGTGGCAAGTCATAGACAGAGCCTCCATCCCAGAAAGAGGAGGAGATCTTACACAAATTCTCCAACGACTAGAATGTCGTTGGATAGAACGTACTGACTCGATAGCGCAAGGACTGAATACAGCGGAGGAGTGGCGAGGATTCATCACTACACTGAGTAACTAACCTCATTAGATCTCAACTAGCTGTATAATTAGACAGCACTGTGCTAATTTTTCCCACACATGTAAATTTACCTATAGCTGGGTAAAACACAAACATGGCAAGTACAATACTGAAAATGGCATGTCAGTGGAAACAGGGGGGTATATTGAACATAACTCCTTGCCAGTACTACTGGTTGTATAACACATAGGCTTCACCACCGAGGTTGGTTAGAAAACACAACACAGGGCACTGGATTGTAACAAAACGTGTAGGAACTCCGCCATACTTGTATAGAGTTGTAACCGGCTGTCATGGCACAATTATGCTACCATACAAATCAGATTGAGCAGACAGTATTCCTGATATTAGAATAATTGTTCATACCTGTTAAACACTCTGCATGCAATTACTACAATGCATATCCAATAAAGCAATTGTTGAATAAGGAAAGCAAAACAATCCAATGTGAGCATTTCGGGATGTCGTAAACAATAAGCCCAAATAACATATTAACAGAATTACATGAGCATTGTATATGATATGACTATCACTTACAGTTGTAAAGTCTTGTGCACTGAGGGGATCATCTTACATGTGATATAACATAATGTTTAGAACACGTAAATTAGTGTCTTGACGTCAAGTACCATTACTGAATTATCATATGGTGTGCCACACTGTCATACCAACCTTTACAGCCACTCAAGGCACAACTGTCAATCGTTTACCCTGAATGCTTCATCACACATGTATTATGAATGCTATATATTATGTTCTTGACTATGTAAATAATGTGGAATAACTGTCCTGACATACAATTCCATACAATGGGCTAGCGCAAAATGGGTGAGTTCATTATACCCACCAAAACGCACACCGTAGGCAATCGTCTTGGCGCTGTTATGTACAATACATAGCACAGACCATGTAAATGACACACGAGATCACTGCCCTTTAACAATATGGTTATCGGACACAAGTAAGCGCGCATTAAAACTAGGACACCCGGCCAGTCCCCACACTCAACAGAATTACCCAATTCATTACAGTATAAATTTCCGCAATCTATAAATAATATCCACGCATAATACATGCCCCTCGAACTTGGATGGGCCTTATACACGCGTCAGGCAGCAGTCTGTTTTTTGTTTTCATTACTGATAACAGAAATACAGATCTCATCCGCTGATCACACTCCACAGTCGGGTCTGAACATAGACTTTTGGCGGGAAGGCAAGCCAATCTGTTTTTTGTTTTCATTATGGATAACAGAAATACAGATCTCATCCGCTGATCACACTCCACAGTCGGGTCTGAACATAGACTTTTGGCGGGAAGGCAGGCCTTTATAAATCCAGAGCAAGCATTGATCCCTTGTCATCGTACCTGAGCAGACAGACACACGCTGTCCTGCTACTTGCAAGGATTGCCACAGGCTGCAGTTGATTCATTCTCCATAAGAGATAAGCAGGCACACGCCCTGTGCCTGAATGCTGTCAGCGCGGTGCTACATCACGTTTTCCCCGAGCGCACATTTTTTAATGCATTGACCTCTTCTTTTAGACACCAAAGTGAGAATATTCTCACCCTCCATATGAAAACATATGAAAAAAGTATGGCCTCGTCGTGATTGACGACAGAAGGAAGTAGCCTGCTTCCATGCATGGGCTCAGAATCGGAACTCGGTAAGCGCTGAGCCTTTATTAAATATATGTGCACCCCATTACAAGTGTCCCCGTACTTTTACCAATGCACATGCTCCCTCCCCCTCTCTACAGACCCGTCTTGACAGCGCTTTGATCGTGCCATCTTCCACACACGTGGATCCTCACATTGTGCGCATTCACGTAATAGCCAGCTCACCACTCACCTCACACTTGGGGTAAGTTCCAGGTCTGTTCCAAGTTGCAATACTATGTCATGCCTCCAACCCCCACTTTTTGAATGCTAATTACTCGTTTCTCTCACGTGTGTAGCTCCCGGCTGGGACCCATGTGAGTATCCCCTTTTTTATCCTTTGCACGGTGCCACACCCTCCACACGAGCCGGTCCATTACCCTTCAGGTACTATACAAACAATACCTTAGTTCCACCACATAATACCAGTTGCTTAAAATGAGCCACATACTGACATTATCCCTCATCTTCTCATAGGTGTCCCTATGATCATAGGTCCTGAAGAGACCCTACACTGCACACAGGGTCAAAACGCCGTCGACAAGTTGCATAAACGAACCATTGTCCACCAGCACTGATCACTGTATCTAGCGCTGTATACTGTACATATATATGTAAATGGTCGTTTATATTAAGCATTGGAAACCTTGTATATATTTCACATATATGTCACTACTGTTCTAGGTTCCGTTTTTCACTGGGACACCTTTCACTCAGAACCATATGTCCAAATGCACTATTGTGTAACAGTATTTCATTTCAAGGATTATATAAATATTTTTGATTCAAAAATAAATCAGAGGTGTATTTGCTTCCTTCTCTCTCCAATATCTCTATAACCCAATATATTGCCATTGTGCTCATATACATTGAGATTACTTCATTAAGTGTCCACAGGAGCCTTTGTCCTTTGATAATACGTTTATTAACCTGGTTCCGCGTGAGTAGGGTTCCCTTGTTCCTGTCCTACTAACTTTATTTTAACAACACATTTAAAAAAACAACAGTTTAAAAAAATAACTTTCAACATCTGACCTCACGAATAGAACAAAAACTGTAGCAAAACTAGTACAGTGCACAATCTGTGACAAGACCCTCTCTAGAGGGAGGAACAAAAAATATTCATGTGGGATGAAGTCCATGTTATATCATCTTAAAACCTATCATAATACATGTATCCAACTGGCGATCAAGCAGAGAGAAGCTGGAGGACCATCTACATCAGTCGCAGCACCAACAATTTCCAGCCAGAAAGTCCCTTCAGAGGTGAAGACTACTACAACAGATATAGCTCCAGAGTTGTCAAGAATGGCCACGTATTACATGCACTGTAGTGTTGTTTTAAGTGCTGGTGAGCAGTGTGTTACAGCTTTTCGCAATGCTGCAAAAAATCATACATGCTAATTTTTTCCCCTTTTATATTTTTTGCACATTTCTCAATGCACATTTTTCAAATTCCTCCTATCCCAGTTGCCATTTTTGTTACCATAAAAAAGATTGAACATTTTGTAAAACTTTACAAAACCACAAAAAAGAAAATAATTCAAAAACAAAACAGAAAATCATGTCACCGGGAAATAAAGAAATGTAATTGGATAATACACTTTTCAACTAAAAGAATAAGAAGAACACGCCCATTTATCTATCTTGAACATTCTTTAGGAGGAGTTCATAGTGAGCAGATTTGTGCAATCACAAACAATTGTCAAGGGGTACAAATAAAAAATATTCTTGTGGGACTACGTCCATGCTTTACCATCTAAAATCAGTCCATAGCAATAGTGTAAAAGCAGCAAGAAGGAAATGCAAGGCTGAAGGACCCTCAACTTCAATAGCAGCCGCAACAACACTGGGGGGAGAGAGTCCCTTCAGAGGTACAGTCTCAACTAAAATATTTGGCTCCACAGTTTTACCGGATGGCATCATACTGCATGGATTGTGCAGTTGTAGTGAGTGCTGGAGAGCAGTCCATAATAGCCCTTTGCAATGCTGCAAAGAATGTTTTTTTTTATTTTTGGCCCTTCATAGTTTTTCTACATTAGCTGGCTTTTATTATCTTACAAAATGGGTATCTAATATCTATGTGTTGTTCATTTTATTATCTTCAAATTTATTGTAACACTACTTACATATAACTTGCTGTATGGCCAAGTCAAAGCGTTCCTCTACATATAAATACACAGCTAACTTTTGCCAGTTATGAATTTTTACTTTTGAAATACAAGTCAACAGTCTGTGTTTAAATCTTCTAGTGAGTGTGTCAACAACATATACAAACATACTTTGGCTTTTGAGACCACACTGTGTTAAATTGTGTAATCTCTTCTTCAAAACTATCAACTGTAATATCTATGTCCTGTTCTGCAACTCCTCCTCTTAATAACTCTTCATTTTCCCTAGAATACTGCTCATTACCAAAGAAACAGAACTGCATATCATCACAAACCTTTGCTGCGTCTGCCACAATGCCATGCAAAAGTGCTCTATTAATTCCTCCAAAATATAAAGAACTTTTCACATAGTACAGCCTCTTAACTAAAGTTCGGATTGTTGAGTGGTGTACAGCTAACATCCTGAAATGATGAAAGGTGCTTTGGCACACTTTGTTTGATAAACAAGCTAGTGGGTATCCCTGCAAATTGGTATGCTTTCTAATCTTGCAAGGATCCAATCCTTCTAAAGTACTAATTTTATGTTTTAAATTTCGCCTTGGAAAGATATGTAGAAATCTCTAAAATATATCAATGGATTGCTGTTGAATACTACAAACATTACTACAGTTCCATTTCTATACAGGTGCCTGACTCTACCTTCCTTGTACCTGTTCTCCAATAACTTGTTCTACATTTGTAAGTACCATCACCTCTTTCACTATAGGAGTGACATTCTTCATTTATTAACATTGTCCTCTGTAATCAATAGCATGAACTAATCTATTATCCAAGAGATAGCTTTCTTTATTGAAGAAAGACTCTGTAATAGAAGTATGTATGCATTCTCCACTAAAAACTATACAAATGTGACTTCTATTCACTAATGTTGTTTTTCTGGTTTTGTCTCCTTATGCACAACACCATTTTGTTAAGAGTTATTATTCTATTTATAATCAAAATAAAAAGCTTCACCTTCAAAGCAAAGGCCTTATCAACTACTCTCTCAGCTCGTTCTTTCTGTTTCAGTGCATGTCTCCTTCTTCTATACTTCTTCATATTTCTCAGTAGATGTATAACTACTCTACTACGAAACATCCTGGCTCTGATTTCCTTAAACTGCTTCTGTCTCTTGGTTAAGGTGCGTCTATCTTTGTTACATTCTCAACAGTTCTTGTTATACGGATTTTGTCCATTGTTAATCTTTCTCATAGTTTGAAATTTGTTTTCATTATTTCATAATCCTTGAAAATGTCCATAAATATTTTTAAGAAATGACTTCGTCCTCTTACGAATAGCTCTTTTTCGTTCACACTTTTTCTTCATTTTGCCCCTTTTGAGACTCAGTTCTTCATAGACACTGTTGTTGCTTCTGTTCCTTTTTCCTCTGAGCTTTTGTAGGCATTCTGTCTGTAATCATGCAGATATTGTTATGTAAAAAAAAAAATACATTTGATTTTATTTTCTAGCCAATGTACCAACTACTTTACTACTGGTTTACACATAATACAAAAACAATTTTTATGTTATGTTGCAGTTTTAAATCTACAAATGAATCTACCTACATAACTACAAGCACTTACTTCAATGTATCAAACCCAAACCAAAACACAAAACTTAATTTATTAGTTACCTTTTAATATTATAGCACCCTCTCCTACAACAAAGCTGCACCATATCTCAGTTCTCACTTATCCACGCTAACAGAACACTTTATCCCTTATGTACTCAATTTTAAAATAAACATCAACCAAAGTGTAAAAGTACATTCAGTGTCTCAATACTGTAAATCCAAAAACACAACGTAAGAGTTATTTCTGTACCTCTCTACCACTGTGTCACTGGTTACATTTAAGGTTTCAATACTTTTCTACTTAGATGTGTCAGATTTCCATTTTGAGAAACACTGCATATAAATTCTGCACATTAATCTGTATCACAGCATGTAGCTCACTAAATCTTCTGAGTACATGCAAACATGGTGTGTGACAGGTTACAAATATAATTCACCAGATGGTTCTAAAAGAGTACATGTTCCTCACTAAAACTTGTAAATACATGTCTTTCTGGTTGAGTATAACAATACTCCTTGGATGAATGGATGAGTGCATAGATAGTGCAGAGGTGATACCCTCAGAATATAGGTAGTGCCTGCATGATTCCCTGAATATGTGGGAATTACATTGGTGGTTCCATATCTGCATAGTTAGTGCCTGTGTATTCACATGACTATATTGCTACTATCTGGATGAATGAATGGACACATGGGTGTTGCCTGCATAGTTCAATGAGTACATACTTGATTGGAAAAGTGCATGTGTAGTGCCTGGGTGATTACATAAGTCTAGATATCACACTTGATATATAATTGCATAGATAGCTCTCTAAGAGCATACATTGCTCTGTTACTCAGCGTGCACATGCATTAGTAAGTTTCTAAAACTGAAAAGAACAATTCTCACTTTTTCAAAGCACAAAACCTTTTCTTAATGGCATACCTACATCATTTCACAAATATTTCTTGTGTCTTTAAAACATATTTTCAGCATTTCTCAAGAGACATTCTGCACTATTAACCCTACTCAATTTAAACATATCATGTTAAAAGAAATACACCACCCTCACCATATACATGACATTTTCAACAGTTTTAAAGAACATAGATCATCATGTAAACATATATGTGATTTCATAATAGATATACACCTTCACCATCTTTCCAGAAACATATAGTTCTCTGCATCTTTAAGTTATCTCAAGAATCTCATCGTACATATAAGTATCTGCAACCACAAAAAACATATCTCACCATCGGAGTATATGGAAACTGGTCATATAAGTTAAAAACCGCATTGACAAACACTTCCTAATACATACCTAACCAGTATTACTACTTTATAATTCATATGCAGACGCAGCACATTTTCTTATCTTTTATTTCTGACTACACTACTCCTGTTTAATAATGTGACTAAAACTACCACAACTCCCAGAATGCAAATAATATAGATGTATCTATTCTGCACATAATGCTAAGACATTTAGAACATTGTCATTTTTAAAGGCATTTCTCATGGTAATTTTCAACAGTACTAACATCTTAAACACATAACCGCAGTCAGATACAGTTCATCTGATGTATATTTTTTTCACATCACTGTGATACTCTTTTTAATCAAACTCCTATATACATCTTCATTTCTAATGTAAAGTTTTTAAATAATTACAAATTATTTATACATAAAAGTGAATTGAGTTCGCAGATTATATTGTTGTGTTAGCTTTTTCTAGATAGTTTTGACACTGTTAAGATTTGTAAAAACTAAGCACAAGAATGGTACACCACTCTCATGGAAAGCAACTATAAAATGGCAGCCTCTTCAACTTTCCACTCTATGATCATCAGAAAGGCAGCAAATTAAATCATGTCTTTCATTTTAGACTACTGCATCTCCACTTGTGAATGGTTAGCATCTGTTAACCCTTTCCCTCTCCTTCAAAAAGAGGTTCCTGTCTATGTTTTCGCAATGTTTTTACGATCATCGGGAAGTAATTGCGAAAAAAACGGGAGTCATAACCAATATTTAGCTTCAGTTTTTTAAAATTTAAAAACAGTTTATTACATAGTCCTGACTAGGAAATTAAAGTTTGCCATTACATAAATTGTGTCATAACTCCTCAACTTAAAAAAAAAATGTTCTGTCCCCCTTCCCTCCAATACACTCTTAGCTCAGTGAAACCTGTAGGTCACACATTCACAGCACATTCTAGAAGGAACATGCTACTTCCAAATGAGATACAGCATGTGTGATTTACTCCACAAATTCAAAAGCATATCCATGTCTGTATTGAATTTCTTTTTTTAAACAACAGCCAATATTAGGACTACTTGCTAGGGCATCCAACCCACTGCCTAATTTTATTCACGTTCGTGCTAACAGCATCCAATGAAATATATATTTGTTTGTTTAAAAAAAACACCTCCATTTTAACTGCTTTTCATTTGTAAAACTACCTCATTGAGCTCCAGCCTCTTCCTGATTGCTATTGCTCCTTTGCTTCAAAATGCTTAGAGTGTGGATTGTTGGCCACAGCTATGGTGGACTAAAGAGGCAGCAAAAAAGAGAGCTATTGACAGGGTTTGCCAAATGTGGAGATCACTTGGTTTGGCCATAGAGGGTTAAAGTTTCATCAATTGCTGGCTTTGGTTAAATCCTTTGTGGATTGCCAAGCTTCTCACCTCATGATTGTGACCTAGGCACATGGACTGGGGTAGGGCTGGAGGTCCTAATGAAAGATACCTTGGCAGAACTGATGTCGCTTTTCCCACACACTGTCTTGGTGTACTCTAATATGTGACAAAGACAGAAATGGAAGTGGTCGAACCAATTCTGTCCACAAATTGAATAAAACCAGCAAACGTCTTAATGACACTGTTTCTAAATTCCTCAGAGACCATCGCATGGGCTGTATCTAAAAAAACAATCTGCATTTTGACATGCATGCAATTTATAGAAATGATTGAGTGCACTTTACAGACGAAGGCAACAGGGTGTTTCTAAGTAACCTGAAACTCTGCATCCGGCTTATGTGTAGCTGTCATATTCACACAATCAACACAAAGGTTCTTGTAAGAGCCACCCTAGTACCCGAAATATTGTTAATTTTCTTTACAAAGATCCTTTTTTTTAGTTTTGGGAATCTTTGCAACAACGTCGCAATGGTCGCGAATATGACGCGAAATTGCAAAACAAAAGCAGACATTCAACGGCCACAAGCACATCAAAAAATATTAACTAAACAAAATCCATTGTAAACATTGCGCTACACATATAACTATATACATGCTTCTTTAAAAACATGTTTAAACTCATGTTTGTGTACTAAGTTTCTTTAAAATCCATCTTCGAGACCTATTGTCTGTTTTCGCAGTTATTCGGGAAGTCGTGACCATGCCATTAAACAGCGACGATCGCACCTTTTCCATAAAGTGAAAAACACATATATGCACACTTATTACAGTATTTTACACACTAGGGTTTTATTAGTGTACACTTCAAACTCATGTTTTTCTAGTGTTTTTCTAGAACAACCATCTCTAAAACCTATTTTCAGTTTTCGTGGTGAGGCCAGAGATCGTGATGACGTCGCAATCCCTGCGGATACAGTGCAAAACCGGAAAACAAAAGCAGGAAATCCATAGATTAAAAAATGATAACTACATAATTAATTCATACCATCACACTAGTTAAATCACTATCTATAGAACTCTATAAATTTATTATCAGAATCTCAATATAATACAATGTGTATTCATGATTCACTGATATATTTTTATATTTCTATCAGTATTCGCAATGTCGCCACAACAGTACACATGGGGTTGTGGCATCATCACAAATATCATGCGCGATTAAAAAAATACATTTTGGACACATAACTTGTGTCACTAACACTTACATTTCTCAAACATGGGGTCAGAGTACCTCAACCTGACCCCTTATATTTGCTTTCAAAGAATATTTTAGCCCCGGGAACGGTTCCCGATAGATAAAATGGCAGCCGCAACTTTCTGTTCAGGTTGCGTCCAGCCAATCACAGCATTCCTGTTAGTGCACACATTTGCGACTAATCGCGAAATCGTTGCAAAATTTCCACTGCCAGTGATATATCTATAATTTTCGGCTTAAATTTCTCAAAAACTGCTAGAAGGATTTGCACCAAATAACAATAAACACAATCTGTGTAACAACATTTACCTTTCTGACAAATTTGGTGTAATTCTGTCCAGCGGTTTGGGCTGTAGGTTCGACAATGCGTTCCTATGGGAATTAACATAACAAACGCACCCTTTGTTTGCGACCCTATTTCTCAGTCCTCACTGCATAGACCACCCCCAAACTTTACATTACACACAGAACCTACCTTGACACTTTTTTGGGAAAACTTCATGAAGATTGGTCAAACGACGACAGAGTTATAGGCAAGTAAAAAAAATTTTTTCCTATGGAAACTAGGTCCTAATTATAACTACCTACTGGCGACTGGCAGTAGGTTATATATATATATATATATATATATATATATATATATATATATATAGACACACACACACACATATATATATATATATATATATATATATAGGCATAAAAAAGCAAACAAAGTACAGTGGGATATGGAACAAAATAGCAGTACATTACATAAAGTGTCAATAAAAAATAATAATAATACACAACAATTGTATTAAAAAAAAGTATCTAAAAGCCAATAGGAATAAATGAACACAGAAAGCTCTTAGGAAGGTATGATAGGGAGTTGCTGGGGTAGGGAGAGTAGCTACATATATTTACCCGAGGAGGTGAACGTGTATGGCATCTCAGCACTGACAAGCAAGGCAGCTTGGCGCTTTACAAAGTAGAACAATATCAGTCATACAAGGTACATTGAGAGCAAATTAAAAATAAATAGTACACAATGCGTAGTGGGGTACATAAGCACAATAGCAGCGGTATTACAGTTATATAAAAAGTGTAAATAGCCGTACAAATCGACAATAAATCACAGAAGAGTACGATCAACAGTGTACATAAGAGTGCTGAAGTAGTTATGGAAGGGGGATGCAGGGTGGGTAGACAAGAGGCAGAGTGTTCCCCGAGGTAGCGATGAGTAGAGTAACGAGGAGGGCGAAGTGAAACATAGGACCAAGACTTACAGCATGTTACGGAATGACGGGAGGCAGCAGACAAAAGGAGGGTGGGCTCAAACAGTGTGGAGCTCACCTGGTGTTTCCGCAGAGGCGAGATGGACAAACAGATGCTGGATCCCAACTTCCCTCACCCACCAAATCAGCCCAACATAGTTAAAGCTAAAATAGGTGAATGTGGGGAAGAGGGGAAAACAATACAAGGAAAGGGAGAAGGAGTCGAACACGATGGCACGATAATCCTACGTAGTTGACTGCAGAAACTTCCTAAATAAAAAATAACATAGGGTAAGTACATTCATATATGTAGTGGAAGGATGTGTAAATATTATGTGATTTGATTTACCTGATGAACATTTTTCTTCCAATTCTTTTGAAGAAATAGTGGTGATGGGTTAAACTAGAACTTGTTATATCTAAAATCAAAAAGAAGTACTATGCATTAACATGAGGGTTGCAGCATATGGCATTCAATCTATGAAAATGTGAACAATACTAACCTTAATGAAAGCCAGCAATAAATCCACCAGACCCAAAAATATAACTATCCTGATTCTACTAGGAAAAAAACAAAAACATAGGGGCATATTAGCAAGACCCACGTTAAAATTATCGCCGTTTTAGCGGCAGGAAACTGCCGCTAAAACGGCGATAATGAGCTTGCTAATATGCGTTATAGAATTCAATAGAAGCCCAGGTTAGATGTGCAGGACATCTAACCTGGGCTTCTATGGATTCCATAACGCATATTAGCAAGCCCATTATCGCCGTTTTAGCGGCAGTTTCCTGCCGCTAAAACGGCGATAATTTTATCGCCGGTCTTGCTAATATGCCCCTCATTTTCCTAGACAGGATATGAAAGCAGAGAACAAAAACTACAAAAGGTGTTGGGTCAAGACATCGAATAGGCTATTCTTGGAGTTCTGGCAAAATAACCTATTTCTGTCTTCTTATTATTTCAGCATAAGAAAGGTTGCATAAAAATTCAAGAGGCACTAAAAACCTCCTGACATGGCTTTCAGGACATCAGATAAATATAAATGCTTAAAGGAACATTATTCACATCCTACCGTGATTATAGTAGGCAAAATTGCTTTAAATACCTTCTCCACTATGTAAAATCTAACAGTGATTGGTGAAGAAGCAGAACGTCCAAGAACGCAGGTTTGACAGTGCTGGAAACACTAGGAAACCTGGCGAGGGAACGCCACGAACAAGTGGCGCCCCGGAAGGAGATCCACGACCTGGAAGAGGAGGCTCCTCCTGAAGGCAGTGCCCCGATTAGGGTCACCCGGGTCACTCACGACCACCTCTCAGCCTTCCATACAAAAGAAGAGTCATCAGACAGTAGAGAATAGAAACCAATATATTTGTTCAGATACACTCGAGCGGAGCCCAGCAGAGGGACTGATATCAGCAAACATAACGATACATTATGTACATTTCAAAACAAATGAAAACACGCCCACCATGGAATTTTCCAGAGAGATGCAGCTGGACAGTAAATTACAAAGGAGTAAGTTTCGATTCTGAGGCCGGGCACACCTTATCTAGCTGTCAAGGTCACTCTACCTGTGCCCGCCACTAGACGAGTGGGAGAAGGCTTACATCTAAAGGAAAGGTGTGCGTTAATAAGAACAGTGCATTCATTAGTGTAGCAAAACTCAGCTCTAAAGAAGCATAACTTAGAGAAGACCGTTTCTCAGAAATGGCAAAGGATTTGGTTTAGATCATAATACAAAATTGCGCCTGTACACAAAATGGCGCCGCGAATGCTAACTTACGTAAAACAATGCGGAAACATGATTTTTATTCCAACAGACCCTCCTTTTAGCATGAGCTAAGTAATTTTGTGTTATAGCCAGATAAGACTTATTGTTCAATGAATTATGAATAAATTTCTAGGAGCACTCCATATCTTCAGCTTCGGGAGGGGATTAGTAAGGAGGAAGAAGTCTCAAAAATACCCTCATCTATTTGCATGAGGTCATCGACTTCCTTCTTAATCATAATTGTTGCATTTGTATCATGAATTGATATTCTCTTAGGAGAGAGAAGGGTGGTGCATTAAGAGCAACATAAGGGGAGACACTGGACCAGAACACAGCAAGAAATCTGAATCACAATGAAATAAATCACCTTTTCAAGAATCCAGCCCCATCCACCAAAAAGTGACCAACTTCAGTTCCCACTCTCCATTCCTTTTACATTTTCCAAGATGTCTAAAATGTGCTGAGTAGTATTCTTTTCCATATTAGTGATCCCAACTACACACTGGTCTCTTACTACAGCGCACAACCACCGCTTTTAGCTAGAATGAAGTCAACAGCATATCATAGTCTGCTCGGGATATATCCGCATACTTTCCAATTGAGTGGTGATGTCACGCAAAGCAACTACTGTAGAGTTAGATAATATCTGCAGCTTACATCCAAAATATTCTCTGGCTCTTTCACCCCTGACCATTGCAGTACCACCAAAGGTAATAATGGAAGAAAGAATATACCCAAAGGTGTTGCCATTGCTATAATTATTGACTTCCAAATCTGTCACTGCGTCGCAAAACTCTGCAGTCAATGTTCTTTTTACCCATCTTATACTAGGCTTACTGTACTTACAAGGTACGCCCAGGGGAAGCACCAATCCTAGAGCAACAACATCCGTACCATTATGAACATTAGAGTAAGTGACATTGGACAAGAAATAAAATCCTGGGTGTGCATAAAGTGGGCCTTGATAATCTACAGGAGCATATCTAGTATTCATTCCGGAAGTACTCGGATCCTTCTTTTTCACTAGGGACACTGTATTCTTAAACAGTATTACTCCAGAACAAGTAACATACAAAAATGTGTCAGTACTATTAATTATTGGGCAACATGCAGGGTAATATCCAGCTTTTCAAATAACCGTTAAATCTTGGAAATGCCAGCCCACTAAGGTGATGTTCTGCTCTTTCATATACAGGTTGTCACAATACGTATTATTATCACACCCTGGGTACCCCTTACTCGTGGCTTTCTGTAATACAAACAAGGGCCAGGATACACCATACCAAATTTACCCCTTACTTCTATGAAGTGGGCTGGGAGAATATACGTGTAATTAACAAGTGACAATGGGTATGCAGTCCATAAACTTGTAACAGGTTCAGTGGGATAACAAGCTGTACCTGCCCCAAAGAATCTTTTATGCGTGTCCAGGAATACATTACTCAGGGCTGTCCTTTTTGTGCGGTTTGGGAAATGACCTTGTTCTCAACATTTGACGGGACATTCTGATCTCATTCAAGGACCCAGGACACCTCTACTAAAATCAATAGCAGCAAAATCACAAAATAGTACGCAGCATCTTTTTCTTAATTGACCAAAATACATGTGTATGAACAAGAGGAATCACTGGCTGCTCTTCATCAGCAACCATTCCGCCAAAGGGATGCATAGCAAATGATAAAGCAAAGGGGGCAAAATGGCAGCAAGAGGAATACACAAGTTCCCAGTGTCCGTCAGAGCCTCACTGGTACAGGCTCCTATTTTTCATCAAAACGTTGGCCCTCTTAAGCACCGGCGGTGTAGCTTGCTCTGTCCTAAGCTCGGGTTCACACATCGTCCAGGATAATGTACCCTCAAAGGAATAATTTCAATATATCCTGTCCAATGTCAAACAGTGAAAAGGTCTCACATCACTCTAAACGAATTCCGTTGGTTCTATAGCAAAGTACACCAAACTTACACAGTCCATCCCTACCTAAAGTGACTTACACTGTTGCTCCGCCGAGGGCGCAAATTGTACCTAGTGACTCCAGGCACAGAGGGATCAACAAAAATGGGCTCCTGCCAAGACTGGTTTATATCGATTCTGTGGTTTATTTGGATGTTTGACAAAACAAGATAAATAAAGTAAAAAAAAAAAGGGGCTCCTGGATAGCCCGTTTTTCCGGGGATACTGCTGCATTCAGCACTTCATCATTCTCCTCCTCCGTTTTGGTCCATGTTAGCCTGGCGTCACTGAAAGGGATAAATCGAGGTACCGTTTCACACTCGGAATCCCCTACTCCATCCTTCACCCATTGGTCATAGGGCAGAGGCAGAGGCATCCTTTTGCAATGGGTGGCATGCACCCAGTTCTTTCGACCAGCGACCTTGACAGCTGTGCGTGTAGACAGGAGGATCTGCTCTGGTCCCTTCCAACGCGGCTCCAAACCTCCGAACCACCAGGGTCGCGGGACGCCCCAGACATTTGCCGGGCATCCGAACACGACCTCGTACGGCGACAATCCAGTCCTAGAATGTGCTGTTGTTCTTGTGGACAAAAGAGCTAACGGTAATGCATCTGGCCACTGTAACCCTGTTGTCTCCTGAATCATGGCCAGTTTCAGTGTGAGAGTACTATTGTACTTCTCAACCAAATCTGCTGACTGCGGGTGAATTGCGGAATGAAACTTCTGTTTTATGTGCAAACCATCACAAATCAACTGAATTACCCTGGCATTAAAGTGACTTCCGTTATCACTCCAAATCAAACGGGGCAAGCCGAAACGAGGAAAGAACTCCTTCAGGAGCACCTTTGCAGTCGTAACAGCTGTATTATCTTTAGTGGGATAAGCCTCAACCCATTTACTAAAAGAACAGACTACCACCAAAACATGCTTCAAATTATTGCACCTGTCTAACTCTATATAGTCCAACTGGAGGACCTCAAATGGGAAAGTGGGTGGTGCAAAATTACCAGTTGGTGTAGGGGTACCCTTCCCAGGATTGTGCATCATGCACACCATGCAGTACTTCACTAAATGTGCAGCTGTCTTTGAAATGTTGTCATTCTGCCATACTGGATCTAACAACTTGCAAATACCCTTAGCACTAATATGGGCTGGGCCATGGGCCATTGTGACTACAGGAAGAACATATGCATCGGGTATCATCCATCTTTGCTTCCCTGATTTGTCAATACAACATCCCTCACCATTCAATTGTGCTGTACTTTCTTGCAACATTGCTAATTCTTCCATTGTGGCCTCACTTTGTATCTCTTCCACGTTCTCGAGTATATCCTCAAACATGGTAACTTCAGGCACCCACCTAGCAGGACCTGCTACAAATGTTCTTTTCATTTTAGTCCGGGCTGTTTCCTTAGCTGTCTCATCGGCAAAAGCATTTCCTCTACCTACATCATCAGTGACTTACCGGTGGGCACTATACTTTACTATAGCCAATTTCTTAGGGAGTGCCAAAGCTGACAAAAGCCTCAATATGAGGTGCCCATGCTGAATCTTGGTGCCATGCGAAGTAAGAAACCCTCTCTCAGCTCAGAGTCACCCAAAGTTATGTGCGACTCCGAAGGCATATGGCTGTCAGTATAAATATTGACAACCAATCCCTAGCTCAATTCGCAAGCTCGTATTAGGGCAACAAGCTCAGCAGCTTGGGCTGATTGATAGGGAACTCGTGATGTCTCAACCACTGTATGCAACGTGGTGATAGCATGCGCAGCAGTTGTAGTGCCATCTGGTAATTTAAAACAAGAGCCATCGACATATAGTTCCCCTTGTGGGTCAGATAAGGGAACATCAGTCAATCCTACCCATCCTTTCATCTCTTCGTCCGTCCGGAAGATACAATCATGTTTATCTATCTCATCACTCTCAGAACAGAGGGGCAGTAAAGTGGCTGGATTCAGAGTGGCACATCTTTAATCGTGATATGTTTGGCAAACAATGTTAATTCATAGCCAGTCAGACATGCACTGTTGAGGTGCTGTGTCTTTGTCTTGTTCAAAAGTGTATCCACAGCATGGGTACCATAACTGTGAGGTCAGTATCAAGAACAAGTCCAGCCGATTGTCTTATTGAGATGGCTACAGCCGTGACCGCTCTTTAACAGCTCGGGAGGGCTCTTGCGACAGGGCCAAGGACAGCAGAGAAATAAGCACATGGCAGTTGCTTATTTCCAAATTTTTGTGTTAAAACAGAAAGTGCACAACCAGCCATCTCATGGATGTACAACACAAATGGTTTACTGTAATTAGGGGTGCCAAGTACTGGAGCGGAACAAAGCGCAGTTTTCAATTGCTCAAAAGACTGCTGACATTCTGATGTCCAAGGCAGGGGCTCATGCACATCTTTAATGGTTAGTGCAAGCAGGGGTTTGATTAGTAGCGAATAGTTAGGTATCCACTGGCGACAGTATGAAGTGATACCTATAAAAGCACGCACATCTTTCTGAGTCTGTGGAATGGGCATTTTGACAATGGTACTGATGCGCACAGGGGTCAATCTCCTACCCTCCTTCGACAGTAGGTGACCTAAATAGGTGACCTCCTGTCGACAATACTGAAATTTAGAAAGAGAAACTTTATGGCCAAGCTGAGCTAAGTGTTGCAATAACTTAACTGTACTGTCTTTACAACCTTGTTCGATATCAGAGGCAATGAGGAGGTCATCGACATACTGCACCAATACATTACCTGGGGGAAGCAAAAGGGAATCCAATTGGCTCTTTAAAGCTTGACTATAAATACTTGGACTCTCAGTATAGCCCTGAGGAGCTCGACAGAATCTAAAGCTTCTGCCAGCTAGTGTAAACCCGAACAAAAACCTGCTTTCTGGATGAATAGGAATACTAAAGAATGGATTTTTCAAGTCAATGACAGAAAAGAATTCAGCAGTAGAAGGAATCATTGTCAAAAGGTAATAATGTCAGGGACCACTGGAAACTGGGAAACCGCTATTTTATTAACTTCGCGCAAGTCAATCACGAAACGATAAACATCTTCATGTTCATCAAGGGAACCTGAGGGTGTCCGCTTAAGAATGGGAAGAATAGGACTATTACAAACATTAGCACGGGTCTCTTCAACCACTCCCCTTTTAATCAAATCCTGAATAATTTGCAATAAGGCTCGCTCTCCTGCCTGTGGTATTTTATATTGAGGGATACGGGGCAAAACAGCACCACCCTGAACTGTATCGAGACTGGAGGTATCTGCAGTAGCCCCACATCTGTGTAACCTGTCGCCCACAAAGTGGGTGCCACATCAACATATTCAACGGGAAGAGGCGCATCTTTGGACAAACACTGTTTAGCACGTACCACATCTGGCCCCATTGTCATATAAACACCTGCTGGAGAACAATAAATAGTAGCATGCCATTTCTTCAACAAATCGAAACCCATCAAATTTTCACCACAGTTAGATTTCAGCAAGAATGGCGAATTCACAGTGAAAGGACCAATGGTCAATGTAAGGGATTTTGAAATGGGGCTTACAACCGGTACACCAGAAAAACCTACCGAAACGTTATTATGGCTAGACTGAGCCGCCTCAGGGACCATATTTCGAGAAACAGAACTTTTTGTCGCACCTGTGTCCACCAAAAATTCCTTAGTCGAACCTTACAGTTCCACTGTTACATAAGGACCACACTGGTCTACAGGTATCAGAACTGGTCCCCCACTCTGTCCCTGGCTGTCCTAACTATAAGACATCCACGTCACTTCCTCCATATCATAATCATTATGATAGTACTGTCCATCCTGAGGGTCATCAAAATAATTATTATCAGAACGACCCTGTGAGGCTGCAGCATTCTGAGCCCTATCAGCCCCACCAGCTCCACGACCTCGTCCACGAGAACCTCGTCCTCTGGGGACCGCCACCTTCTGCAAAAGCACGGGACACTCGCTATGTCAGTGACCCTCTTCCTTACAGTACGCGCATTGATTTGGCACCAGAGGCGTCGTATTCGGCTGCCTACTGATGCGTGGAAGTTGTCGGGCAGGACCACCACGCCCGCTGCCATTCCCTCTAAAAGCCTGTTGCAACAACACCTTCGTCTTCAAATCCTTATGCTTTTTCTTTGTCCTCTCCTTTTCCTCATTATCCCTATGCTCATAATACTGTGCCATATTCAAGATAACAGAAGGGGAAGAGGTGGACCAGGTGCTTTCGGAAGCCTGCAATCGAGTCGTAATCTCAGTAAGCAAATTGGAAACAAATCTATTAACAAACAAGTGGAACACCTCCCTCAATAGACAAATCCTGCCCACTGTAATCCAGAAATACATCCTCGAACCGAGTGAAAAAATCAGACACACTCTCATCTTTCTTTTGTCGACAAGCCGTTAACTTGTCCCAATCAACTTTCCTCGGCGGAATAAGAGAATGCTAATACGTGATGATGCGGCCTGGCCAAGCAAGTATCTCTGCTCTGGGCTTATCACCTGGCTTCCTTTCCTGATCCCATTCTTTAATTTGGTCCCCTGTACCCCCCCAACTCCGCAACATGATCTTGAGTATGAACCTGTCTCCAAATATCAACCAGAACAAGGAGACCAAAAAACATTTCAATATCAGCAAGAGTTATTACAGTGGAAGAGGCAGCTTCTGTCAATTCTTTATAATATGCTGTTGGATTTTTCCTAGGATCAGGCAAATGAGTTTTAAGAGACAAAACTTCACTCCTTTTACATGGAGTGTAAACCCATTGTTCTTGGTGCAGCATTGCTCCCAAAGATTAATCAGCGTAGCAGACATATGCTTAAGGGCATGCTATTGTACAAAGGGCTCATAATCTTTCATCACACTCCAAACATCTTCCACACTGTAAATGGGATTACGACCCCACTGCGCAGCCTGATTAGCCACTACCTGTTTTTCTTAATCCCCCACTTCAGACCTTACATAAGGACCCATTCGCTCTTTAAACTTTGTCCAATCTTCATCCCCAAACCCACGCATTGACGTCCTAACACCCAAAGAAGCCGGAGGATGAAAAACCAGAGAAGGAGAAGCAACAGCAGTGCCAGGTACAATCATCGCTGGCGAATGCACTGCAGGAGAAACAGCTGGAGACATGGATGCCGAAACAATAGGTGTGAGAGGGCTGCTAACGGTCACAGTTGCCACGGACGACAAAGACAAAGAAGGAGGAGGATGAGGGGGACCCGAAGCTGCAGCCGTTGAAACAACAGCAATAGATACAGGGATAGTGGAAACAGCTGTAACAGGCGGCTGTGATGACACAGGAACACTGGGATATATCCTTTGCGGGGCATATGGGGGTCGATTATCTAATAACTCTTCCACAAAAGTATCGTCTTCCTCCTTAGCTTTATAAGACTTATCAATTTGCAACCGAAATCTCCTGTCTTCACGCTCAACTCCTAACTCCTGTTTCTCTTTATAGTGTGCTACAGCTTTCTGCATCAATGTTTACATTCTCCCCTTTCGTGCGTTCCTCTCCATCTTTAATCACCTTTGTCTGGCCTCCTTTTGTGAAGTTCTGAGGGAATCGAACATCGACTGCCTACTTTTTTTCTTAAACAACGGCTCTTGCAGAAACCCAATCTTTTGCTCATCAAAAGTGCCCGTCAAAGGCCACTGCAACTCGGCATTGTCCCTCGTATATTTGTGCCATAACGTACTAAACATAATAGGGCCAAGACCATGTTTCACATACATATGAGAATTTGGATTGCCTGCTGGAGGCGTTGGCTGACTTTCCTCCAATCAAGCATCAGCAGAACAACAACGACAACACAAGGAAAACAACTTACTAGCACTAGGCATTTTCAAAAGAAAACAAGTTCACTATATAGGAAAACAATTGCAATTGTTTTCATCCCAAAGACTGCCTTTAGGCCGTACCAAATACAAATCAAAATGGTACCATATCCACAAAGAACCAAAACAAACTCACCTGATATATGCAGGTCAAACAAATTTATTCTCCACTACCGACTCTTCGGACCAAACAGTCAGATCCAAGGGTTTCGCTGTTCAGGACTCCAGTCGGGATGACCACTGGGCGAGGCACCGTCCGGCGGGACAGAAGGGGCAGCTGTGAGTATCAGGAACTCTTCGTGCAGGGATCCCTGATCCGTCTGTCCGACCCGACGATAGCCTCGACCTCCCCCCGTCCGTGGAAGGGGATGGGTCACTCACCGAAGGAGTCCCTGTTCAGGCGCCAACTGAAGGAAGTGGCCCGATTAGGGTCACCCGGGTCACTCACGACCACCTCTCAGCCTTCCATACAAATGAAGAGTCGGTCAGACAGTAGAGAATACAAACCAATATATTAATTCAGATACACTCGAGCAGAGCCGAGTCTGCACAGTCTCTTAGGAATGGTGCAGAGGGACTGACATCAGCAAGCATAACGATACATTATGTACATGGAATTTTCCAGAGAGATGCAGCTGGACAGTAAATTACAAAGGATTATGTTTCGATTCTGAGGCCGGGCACACCTTATCTAGCTGTCAAGGTCACTCTGCCTGTGCCCGCCACTAGACGAGTGGGAGAAGGCCTACATCTAAAGGAAAGGTGTGCGCTAATAAGAACAGTGCATTCATTAGTGTAGCAAAACTCAGCTCTAAAGAAACATAACTTAGAGAAGACCGTTTCTCAGAAATGGCAAAGGATTTGGTTTCGATCATAAATGGAGCCTGTACACAAAATGGCGCCGCGAATGCTAACTTACGTAAAACAATGCGGAAACATGATTTTTATTCCAGCACTCCTGTTGCAGCACAACTGCATTGGAGCCGTCTCCTGACATGACAGCGAAACTCAGGGGAATACAGGTAAGTGCGGCCAAAAGACTAAGATACGGGGAAGGCTAGGCGGGAATCTGTGATGGAACGCGAAGCGTGCTCCATTCTCAGACCGCCCTCTTTATTGGTAGTTGACCCCGCCCCTTCAGCCGATGTCCGTCAGAAAGCGGGGCTTCTCGTGACAAACAGGGGGTGTTGCCAGGCCCTCAATGAGAAAGGAATTTGTTGGACAGGATTTTTTTTACTACTTTCTTGAAGAAGGATATGGATGGGTAACATCTGGTTTTCTTTTTCTTGAATTTCTGTGGCTTGAGCAGTAAGGAGCTCGTACTTCTGGAGGATCTGTTCCCACCCAAAAAGGTCAGTTTCTGAGATAGGTAGGAAGGGGTGTTGTGGTGCAGCACTTTAAGAGTCATGCAAGCAATTTTAAAATGCATCCTGGCCTCGAGTGGTCACCAATTTAGAGATTGTAGGTCAGGTGTGATGTGATCAAATTCGTTTGATACCGTGATGAGCCTGCCTGCTGCATAAAGAGTGGCCTTAAGAGGAGCAAGTGAGGTTTTCATGAGGCCCACAAGGGTAGCACTACCATAGTCCAGTTTCGTCAGCAATTTTGAGGTCAGCCGCGGGGAGGAAAGGTTTAAGTTTCCTAAGAATATGCAACTTGAGGTTGGCTTCTCTAGTACTAGTACTAGTACTGCGCTATTTAAAGCAAGCAATGCCAATGTGATATTTGTGTACATACCATACTAGCAAGTGTTATGTATGAGATTACTACTGTGTTATATTTTTTCATATATAGTGTTTTTGGTGCATCAAATATGTTGTTAGATATTTCTGTTCAACAGAAAGGGGGGGTGTTTGATTGAATTTCAATGTCATGATGTGAAATTATGGTGTGGCAGAATCCTTCATGTTCCATTGTTTAGTAGTAGCTACCTGACCACTGGAGTTATTGGGCCTTTCTAAACCATCATGATGAACGAATTATTAGCATGATCAGCTCAATTTGTGAGCCGGCTTCAAAAATGTTAAATAAGCTATTTAAATGGTAAAATAATTTCCATATTAAGTGAAGGGCACTTACTGGCTGGGACTGTTCAGTAGAAGAGAGGCTCAAATAATGTAGAGACCACTTAACAAATGGGTTTTCTACTTACACACATTCCCATTATAATTTGACAGGTTAGGCATCACCAGACCTTATTCACCTTATGCAAACAATAGGAAAAGAGTATTAAGAAGCCTTCCTGCTTAAGCACTTGACCTTCTGGTCTTGCGCTCCTCTCCCCTGCAATGACAGCTCCTGACAGCCCAGCGAGATCGGGATTGTGATCCCAATCCCTGTTGCCTCCAGTTCAAGACCGCTGCCCGGAGATCTGCTGGTTAGGCATTTCTTTCTGCTTTACTGGAGTTGAATTTCACCACAGGCCCATTATAATTTAATTTTATTTTATTTTATTGGGGTTAATCTTATATTCCTATTATAGACACTTCCTCTGGGGATAGACTCTACCCTTCGTTGTTCCCACCACATTTTTTTCTTGCCTCATCACCGTTCTCGCTTTCTGCCCTTCCACCTCCATCACAGCCCCTCCTACCTCCCAAGACTACTTATGGAGGCCACTGCGTGGCCGCGCACAACAGGAATGCTGCTGGCACGCCAAAGGCAAGCCTTCTGTGCCTGGACCGCACCGAGCACCAGGACCCATGGTTCTCCCACCATCCACTACTACACCGCCAAGGTGCTCCTAACTGGACCCCAGACACCGCAACAACAGCTGCTTCATGGCCTCCCAGCGATCAACCAAAGGACTTTTCACCTGCCACCCCTGCCGATTCACCTGCCACACAGGACCTCCTACCTGAACGGAACCCTGCATCACTACAAATCAGAAGACCTTGAACAACCTAGAACAGCTCCAATGCATCCTGATCAACAGCCGCTCCCTCTGCAAACACACCATGGAAATCTGTGATATTGTCATAACCCTCTCCTGGACATTGCCTTCATCATCGAAACATGGCTCAACCCCTCCTCGAACTCTGACATCGCTACCGCCACTTCCGACGGCTATAAGATGGTTCACCGTGATAGTTCCAACAAACACCTCAGGGGCATCGCCATCATCTTCAGAGAAACCATCCAATGCACCATCACCAGCAACTACCCAACCCCTCTCATGGAGCACCTCAACTTCCTACTGCAGACCGATGCCAAGACCACGAAAAGAGGCACTCTTGCCTACAGACCCCCGGGACCCCGCCCAGCCTTCTGCGATGCCATCTCCAACCTCATCTCCCCCTTAGCCATCGACTTCTACTCGGTAAGCTCAACTTCCACAAGGATGACCCCAACAACTTTAACTCCATCACCTTCCTGGAAAAACTGAGCAACATTGGCTTCACCCAACTGGTCACTGAAGCCACGCACAAAGCCGGACACACACTCGATTACATCTCTAGCTCCAGCGATAGAGTCAAATTCACCCATGTCACTGATCTCACCTGGACTGACAATGCCATCATCCACTTGCCCATCACTGACCCACAGCACACCACCGTCCTACACGCTGCCCCCCGCCAAAGGTAGAGCAAGGTAACCGAGACCCAATGGACACAAGCTATCAGCACCACACAACCCGGTATGGCAGCATACCTCGACCAGGCCATCCAGAACTTCTCTTACTGGATCACCAAATGCACTGTCAGAGTTGCCCGTGGAAACCAGCAAAAGCCAAAAAACCTCAAAACAAATGAGTTGGTACACCCCAGAGCTCAAAACCACCAAACACAACTGCTAATGACTTGAGAAGATATGGTGCACCACCAAGAACCCCCTGACAGAGTCACCCACAAAGCAGCCCTCAGCAACTACCACCTCCACTTCAAGGAAGCCAAGAGAGGAGCGGTCACCGCCCGCATTAACACTGCAGCCAACCACATGAAGGAGTTCTTGAAAATAGTCAAAGAATTCTCCAACCTGACAGCCACTGAGAACACCATCCACCCCTCCCAAGAACTCTGTGGCACCTGGTCGGATTACATCCACAGCAAAATCTCCACCATCTACAACTTCGACCCCCAACCTACCTCTCTCAGCCCCAGCAACCTCAAACTCCCAGCAGACACCAGCCAAACTGATAGAAATGGGGGTCTCTGATTGTCAGGGGTATGCACCCTTGACCAAGCAGAGACCACTACGCTATTCAGGGTAAGCCCCCAAAACACCCTAGGGAGTCCTGTACCCACCCTATGGTAGCTTGGCACAGAGCAGGCAGACTAATCCTGAGAGGCAATGTGTAAAGTATTTGTGTAACACACACCCACAGTAACCCAATGAGAATGCTGCAAAAAGACTCAACACAGGCTTAGAAAAATAGCAGTTCCTTTTTATATATAAAAGATTGAAATTACAATGATGAAGATTCAATCAGGGGTTTAAGAGTTACACCTTGTTATATTTCAAGCAGTGCTTTAGAGCAAAAGATCACCAGGGCTGATTTTAGAGCTGTTGCAATAGTTTTGGGATGTACATTAACAATTGCAGTCTGAGACCCTGATGCACTTCTATAAGGGCACTTCAGAATTTTCTGGGGACTGCCACAGGATGCCCGTGAAGCTCAGAGTTCCCAACCCAGAGGGGCGTGGTGTAGAGACGATGGGACCACTCAGGATATGGTGACAGTCCGACCGCAAGAAGGTAAGTGCCCCGCAATGAGATGTATGGCATCGGGACTCAGGAGTTGCCTGGGGCTGGCTACACACCACAATTACCTGCAGGGAGGCCACGAGATGAGTCACTGTCTGCACCATCCTCGAGCGGGAATTCCCCGTCACGGAGGCACAGCCTTGGAGAGATACCGGGCTCAGCTGGGCTCGGCTGGGTGTGGCTGGGTGTGGCTGGGGTGGTGGTGACGACATCAGGGTCTTCGGCAGTCTCGTTGTCCCTGCATCTTGTCGGGAGGGGGGGTTGCAGTGCTCAGGTGCTCGCGTTGATTTTGCAATTGATGCTCTTCCCCACGGGGAGGTCTGACTTGGCAAAGTCACAGCGCGCTGAGGCCAAGGCAATCAGCGAGCGCTGTCGGGTGACAGAGGCGGATGGTAGGCTGCGAGATCTTTAATCCCTGAGACCTCAGGGGGTCAGGAGGCACCAGCAACCCTTGGAGACACTCTGGGCTGAATCCTTAGTTTTTGTAGCAGGGCAGAGGTCAGCAGGCAGGAGGACAGTTCACCAAAGCAGGGCAGTAGTTCCTGGGAACAGTCAAGCACAGCCAAGAGGCAATCCTTCCAGCGCAGCAGTCTTTACTCCAGCAGAGTTTCGTGCAGGTCCAGTAGTGTAACAAAGATGTGGGGTCAGAGCCCAATTTTTTACCCTGGTGTCCAGCTACTAGAAGGAGGCAGAAGCTTCTGGAGAGGGCTTTGAAGTTCTGGGGGTTCCCTGTCTCACCTGACCTGGCTCCTGGGTGTCTGCGCTGACAAAGCAGGATCATTAAGCCTATTGTGGGGAGGCAGCCTATTCAGATGTAAGTGTGACTCACCACTCCCTCCTCTCAGCCCAAGAAGGCCATCAGTATGTAGATGTGGCAGCCCTTCCTGTGTTTGGGGGAGTCTAGGGAGTATTCAAGTGTGGGGCTACTACCCTGGGCCAGACGTGGATTTAGTAGGCTGTCGGTACACAGAGCTGAGTGAAGGACAGAGAAATGTCCACTTTCTAAAAGTAAAAACAACAATTGATGGACAGAATACAGAACAACGTCATACATTCACCCCAGTACAGAGATATGGGCCTAAATCCATAGTTTTTTTGCTCCCCATGCCATTCCAGTTTGAACCCAGCCATATGCAAATCAGACTTGACCCTGCGCCCAATGGGAACAGTCCAGCCCGAACTGCCAGGCCAGGTCCTCCCTGGACTGGAAACAAGCATCCTAAGACCGGTTTTGGGGTTTAACCCCTCATCAGCCAGGATAGCTTGACTCCATTGGCATGGAGAGCCTGGGACCCACGTGTGGGCATACCCGTCCCACACGGGATGGTAAATGCAAAAACAACAATTGATGGACAGAATGCAGAACAATGTCATACATTCACCCCAGTACAGAGATCTGGGCCTAAATCCATCGTTTTTTTGCTCCCCATGCCATTCCAGTTTGAACCCAAACATGCAAATCAGTCTTGACCCTGCGCCCAATGGGAACAGTCCAGCCCGAACTGCCAGGGCAGGTCCTCCCTGGACTGGAAAAAAGCATCCTAGGACCGGTTTTGGGGTTTCACCCCTCATCAGCCAGGATAGCTTGACTCCAGTGGCATGAAGAGCACGGGACCCAGGTCTGGGCATACCCGTCCCACTCTGGGTGACAAATGCGAAACAACAATTGTTTCTTTTGCATTTGTCGCCCTAAGTGCAAAGGGTATGCCCAGACGTGGGACCATCTTCCCTTGTACACAACTGTCTCCACCTCCATACACGTGGCTATACCTGATTGCCATCTCTGCTTGGTTGGGGCTTATTCATTTCCCCGCTCACTGGTGATATACTTCTTAGCTATTAGGAACCCTACAGAACATCAGTTTAGCTCTGGAAAGATCAGCATTGTTAGATATACCCAATACAGTAAAGTGGTGGGTGCATGGTACATCCTGATCTAGGATTGTAGCAAAATCTGTCATTATGTCTCCCAGTGTGCCTATATTTTACCATGCGATTGTGTTTTTCTACATCGCACCACCATTCGTAAGCAATACTTTTAAGATCAGTGTATTAGTTGCATACAAGTTACTTCTAAGACCTGTGCCTTACTGAGATAAATTACCATATGATTGTATGGAAAACTGCTAAACACGTAAAAAAATGAAAAAAAAATTTAAAAGGACAAATGTAAAAACCGGGCTCCTTCTCACAGTAAAGATTGCCCTATAGTATGTTTGTCTATGTTTGCTGGAAAAAGTACAATGAGGAAAAATGAGCAACCGGGGCTATTGCTTACGTCCCGGGTCTTAGTTGCAATAGCGGCTCGTGGTGGGAGTACTGCGGGGCGGTGGGGCGGGGCGGGGGAGGAGCAGGGTGGGGGGTAGTAAACTACGGCATACGACCGAACAGAGGTAAGTAAACAAATAAATAAATAAAACGAATTTTGTTGCGCGCGCTGCATCGCATTTGGCAATGCAGCGCGCACAATGACATATGGGCACATGATGATTTAAAGCACTTTGCTGCTGTTGCAATTGGTGTAAGTTCTTTGTTCCCACACAGACGCCAGCCAAGGTCAAGTGTTTTTGACTGTTCAGTTAGGGGGCACACGGAGCAATTGCCACATGGGTAGTGCCCTGTTACAGGAGGAAGATCCCACAATGTTGTTTGCTGTTCAGGGGCTCTTTGCCATGTAATACTGTGGGCCAGTCTGTCCCTGATGCTTTTGTTTCGTCTGAATGAAAACATCGGTTTAGAAAAGGACAGCTGGTTGGATGTAAGTATCCGCCAGTATTTGTTGACAATCTTCTTGATGTTATTAGATGTGGAGTGGTAAGTGCTGATGAATATTAGGGGATCCTTCTCCTGTTTAATGGTAGTTACGTAGGGCTTCTCTTGGGATATTACTTGCCAGTTTCTGAGATCTCTTGATGATCCTTTCTGGATAGGCTTTTTCTTTGAGTTTTGTGGTTAGATGCTCAGCTTCTTTTTGAAGTCTCACATATCAAAGCAATTTCTCTTAATTCGCAAGAATTGTCCCATGGGCAGATTTTCCATAAGTGGTCTGGAAAAAAAATTATTATTATTTTTGGAAAGAATTCAGCTAGTTCCCACCTCATTTTGAATTTATCCATCTGTGCCGTGGGAACAAAACACAGTCCTTTATTGGGTACTGGCAATTAATCTGTTGATAAGATTTCGTGGTGCGATTGACCACTGTATCAATAGGCCGCTCGGGCATGGTTGTTGATTGTCCCTTGTGCAGCTGTGCGTGTTCATGCCTTGTGGTTCCTCGTTCTCCGATTATATTCTCTTGCTCCCCGTCTGCCGCGTCTCCCTCTCCTGCTGCCTCTTCCTAAAAAATGCTGGTTAGTTTGGAAAAAGGGCATATATTGAGGTTGTGGAGGGCCTTGAAAGGTTGAGGTCCTAATGGACCTGGCCAGAAGAACATCTGATTAGGAGGATAAAAGGTGTTGTAAAAACTGCCTCTCTTCTGTTGTCTCCGTCTGCCTTTTCTATTTTGATTTGAATTGTCACTTGACTATTTGTCAGTATCCGAGTAGGATGATCCTGAGTCACTTCTTCCTGATGATTCTGCGTCAGAGTCATATTTTATGTTGTAGCCCTCTCTGGTGTATGGATATACCTTCTCATCCGAGAACTTTTTTATATCTTTGTGCAGCTTGTTAATTTTGCTTGGCACGAGAAAGTCCTTATGTTCTGCAGTTTCTTTGTTGACCTCTTCCAACTTCTTTTTGTAAACAGTTATTTTGATTAGTGTCTTGAGGAGGGCTTCACTAGCCTTCATCTCTATCAGCATAGCGTCTAAAAGCTGTTTTGCAGTGCTTATGATCAAAATGAACCAGTCTTTCTAACATCGCCACACTATGAGGAACCACTCTTTTTGGCATAACAGGTCTTCCAAGAATATCCTTGGTTCATTGTTTACTAGGAGGCCTGTTGGAGCTGCATTTTCCTGGAAGTACTCTGTCAATATAGAGAAGAGTCTTCCTTTGGTTTCATTTCAGTTCCTTTAGTTCATCCCAGTTTTGTGACTGGGCCAAAATTTGTGTGATATTGGTGTCTGGGAGAATGTCTGGGAGTGGCTACTATCAGTGATGTCATCTTATCTGTATATGAAAGGCCCAGTTGTTCCATCATGTTGTCGGGAAATTGTGGGATTGAAAACTATTTGAACACAGTGTGTTTGTTTTAGGTTGAGAACCCTACAGCTGTGCACTGCTCTAATCACTCAAAACATTGGTGCTGGAGGTCAAAGGAACTCCTGGACCTGGAAGGGTGGAGAGATCCTTTGGTTTCTGAAAAGGTGAGAGGATACGTACTCCCTACTACAAATGTAATAACCTCTGAGATATCCCTCCCCTAAAAGTGGCACCTCTCAGAAGGAGGGAAAATAAACTACGCCTAGACACCACCACACTCAGTGGAGGGAAAAAGGGAGAAAAACGTTCTTTTATATATAACAGTCACCCACTCTTTTAATGGCATGTTTCATCATCAGGTTCATCCTGACTCTTAAAGGTCAAGGTGGTCTTGCCCATGTTTCAGCGAGCTCTTTGTATATTTTAGGTTGGTTTTTTTTCAGTTAGATAAAATGCCGCATCCAACCCCAAAGTATCCCTTTATTGACGGGGAGGATGGGAGGGATTAAAAACTATTTTATGGTCTTTCAGGTTATTGTGGTCATATGACCCTATTTAAAATGCCAACATGTGTCTGCACTACACTACTGGCCTCTAGAGGTCCTGGGAATTCATCAGGGCGCAATAATATTATTGCTCCCCCTATGATGCATTATTGTGTCTTATGCAGATCATACTTAGCATGCATACAAAACTATTTGCATGCAATGAATGTGGTATACTTGCCTTCTTAGAAGTACCTGAAAAAAAAAAACATACGGCTTGGAGAGTTAACACCACAAGCGATACACCGAAGACGCTTTTTGTACCACACTCGGTCTCAAGCTTTACACGACCTACTGGTGACACAATTTTCTGAGATTTATCTTCGACCAATTAACTTAAAATCTAAACCAGATTCATTGTTCTAAAAGGGTCTTCTCTCTACACAAGAATTTTTATGTCCTGAACATGATCTTTCAGATGTATAATGCAAGAAGACCGAAACTTCGACCAGCATACCCATTTTCATCTATGAAAGAATATCGGTGTACATAATTCTTTACCTAATGTATAGGAAGAATCTCTTTTTGTAAATAGGTATCAGAAATGGGTATTGTACATTAGTGACAAGTAGATATTTTTTCATTTCAAGATTGTCAATCTCTGTCACTTCTGTTTATTTATTTAAGAGTTTTGTATAGCGCTGGCCAGACCCGAAGGTATTGGTGCGCTTTACAACATTAGCAGCGGAGAGGTTACATAGTATGGCAGTAGTACAAGCATTGATTCGTGATGAATCGAAAGTAATCGGAGCACTTTACAAAATTAGTAGCAGAGAAATCACACAATATAACGATGGTATATACATTGACTCGTGACGAAGTCCGTTCGGGGAGGGGGGAGTAGTCCAAGGAACGAGTCGGGGGTGGGTGAGGTAGGAGACTACGGGGCATATTAGCAAGAAGAGGCGATAATCATCGCTAACCCTGCTTAGCGTGATTGTTTTTATCGCCGGCTATCGCTGGAATATATCGCCACGCTAACGCTGTATTAGCAACGATTAGCGCTATGGCGATGAATATTCCAGCGATAGCGAGAAAATGGGCCAACATCGCTGAAAAACCAGCGATGTTACATGGAAGAAGGAGAACACCTTGCTGATATGACCCTGTGGTCGTATCAGCATAATCCACCCCCATGTTAGGTATGGCTAACACCTGCTAATTTCAGGTGTTAAATAAATGGCGATGACCCCGGTTAGCGCGACTTTTCACGTCGCTAACTGGGGCCATGGCCACCTTGCTAATAGGCGATAGGCCTGTTAGCGGGTGTTTCCCAGGTTTGTTCGTCGGGAACGCCCACTTTGCATGTCATTAGCGATCAATATCGCTGACATGCACAGCGATAAAAACGGGCGCTAATGCCCGCAAGCTGTCTCTAACTGCTGTTAGAGACAGTTTGCTGATAGGGCGATATGAATATCGCCGCTTTAGCGGCAAAAAGTGCCGCTAAAGCGGCGATAGTGCCCTTGCTAATATGCCCCTTAGATTTAAAGGGGCGGCGTGTCGCAGTGGTCAATATTCTGAGCTTGGGCGGTAGCTATCCATTTGTGAGAGATCGGTTGAGGAAGAAGTCTTTGAGCTGCCGTTTGAATTTTAAGAAGGAGGGGGTAGTCCTGATAGGCACTGGGATGGAGTTCCATATTCTGGGCGCATTTCCTGAGAAGGATCGAGATAGGGTTTTTTGTTTGCGAGTTTTCGGAGGAATGAGGAGTAGAGTGTTCGTACTCCTAAGGTTTCTTGTTTGGCTGGCCTTCTTGAGTTTGGAAGCCAGGTTTGCAGGTTTTCCAGTGTGCAGGGCTTTCTGCGTGAGACAGGCAGTTCTGAAATTGGCACGCATTTCGATTGGGAGCCATTTTAGTTCTCTGAGAGCCGGGGAGATGTGCTCGTATTTCTTGACTCCGGTGACCATTCTGGCTGCCGCGTTCAGAGTTGATCTGAGGAAAGCAAGGTGAGACTTTGCTGTTCCTGTGAGTGTTGCGTTCCTGTAGTCAAGTCTGGACAGCACTAGGGATTGAGGGACTTGTTTGAGGTCGTTGGGAGGGATGAAGGGTTTTATTTTATTGAGTAGTTTTAGGTTTAGGAAGGCGCTCTTTGCGGTGATATTGATGTGTTTCGTCATGTCTAATTTTGGGTCCAGAGTAATTCCCAGCGATTTTACGGAATCGGCCAGGGTGAGATTGCAGTTGAGAGCATCAATAGCTTCTAGCCATTCTGTAATTTGGGGGTTCTGCTCCTTGTTGGAAATGAGGAGGATTTCCGTTTTATCTTGGTTGAGTTTCAGGTGATTGAGAGATAGCCAGCGTTGGACTTCTCTTAGAGTGCCGTTTAGTCTCTGAATGTCATCGATGGAGGAGGTTTCTAGATAGATCTGTGTATCGTCCGCAAGAGGTGGAAGGGGATGTTGGTTTTTTTGAGTAAGGTGGTGAGGGGTTCCATGTATATGTTGAATAGTTGTGGGGAGAGAACTGATCCTTGGGGGAAACCCCTGCTGATGGGGATTAGGTCAGACATGTGGTTTTTGATTTTTATTCGTTGGGTGCGGTTCTGCAGAAAGGAGGTGAACCACTGTAAGACCACCTCTTCTGCTCTGACTCTTTCTTGGAGTACCTTAGTGAGTAGTTTGTGGTCAACTGTGTCGAAGGCTGCCGATAGGTCCAGGAGTATGAGTAGACAGCATCGATCCGTATCGAGTGATTTGTGTACATCATCTATCACATTCAGTATCGCTGTCTCTGTGCTGCACCCTTTTCTGAAACCCGATTGGTGGGGGTCAAGGAGGTTGGTGTTGTCCAATTGTTGAGTAAGTTGATGGAGGACACATCTTTCCAGGATTTTAGCAAGGAATGGGAGATTGGAGACGGGTCTGAAGTTATTAAGATCGCTTGTGTCAGAGCCCGTTTTTTTTAGTAATGGCGTGACTTGTCCGATTTTGAGACAATCAGGCATGAATCCGGTTCTCAGGGAGCTATTAATAATCTTGGTCCAGAGCGGGGCTAGGGTGAGTTTGAGCTCTTTGGCCAGTTGGGCAGGGATGGGGTCCGCAAAGTGTGATGAGGGTTTGGAACTGGAAATCGTTTTGATGATCTCTGATTCGGAGATGGGGTTGAAGGATTTCCAGCTGTTTGGGTGGTGCTTGGGTGTGATATCTTCTGTCCTCGGGAGCGAGCTTGTGTTGGGGGGGCTGCGGTGACCGTCCATGGAGAGCTCAATGTTGGTGATTTTGTCATTAAAAAAATTGGCAAAGTTATCACAGAGGTCTTTGGAGGGTTGCATTGAGGATGAAGGGGGCTTGGAAGTTTGTTGCCTGATGAGATTGAAGAGTTCTTTGGGCCTATTTTTTGCATTGTCTAGAGCATCACAGAAGAAGGAAGTTTTTTCTTTCTTGATGTGTTTTTTTATATTTCCTGCGTTCTGATTTGAGTCGATCAAGGAGTATAGTGGACGGGTTGTTCTGCCAGAGTCTTTCTGTAGCTCTTAATTGCCTTCTTCCGGAGTTTAAGTCTGTGTTGAACCAAGATCTAGATGGAATGTTCCTGGCTCTTTTTTGTTTCATGGGAGCTATTTGGTCCAGAATGGAAGTCATTGTTGTGTTGTAATGTGAGGTGAGTTCTGTAGTGGAGAGGTCGCTTGTGTCGGAGGGAAGGAGTGAACTAGCCCTTTCTTCCAGGTCTGCAAGTGGAATCTGTCTTAGATTTCTTGCCCAGTGGGGGGGTTCCTGAGTGCTGGGCAGGCGTGGGGTCGTTTGGTTGATGTGAAATATAATGATATGGTGGTCTGACCAGTTGACAGGCATGATGTGGTCAATGGAGACTGCGTCTACTTGAGCAATGATGGCATCTAGTATTGAGCCTCTGTTATGGGTTTGTTCTGTGCAATGTTGGGTAAGGTTGTTGTTGAGTAACAGTTCGGTCAGGGATTGGATCAGTGAGTTGTTTTCCTCCTCCCAGTGTAGATTGAGGTCACCTAGTATAATGTTGTTGGAATCTCGGAGTGAGCAGTGAGTTTTCAAGTCGGACAGGTGTTCTCCGAATGAGGTGGTGTTGCCTGGCGGGTGATAAAGGAGATGACAGTATAGTGGTTTGTTATCCCCTATCTTAAAGGTGACTGTTAAGTATTCAAACGTGTTGTATTTGAAGGAGTCGGTTTCCATTACAGAGATGCTGCTCTTGTGTATGATAGCGATACCCCCTCCTCGCTGTTTTTTCCTGTCTTTATTGATGATTGAGAAGCCCAGGGGCACAAGCATGTCGAAGTTTGGGGAAGAGAGCTCATTCAGCCAAGACTCAGTGATGAACGCGCTGTCTATGTCATGGGTAAGGATGGTTTCTGCCAGTTCTGTCGCATGCTTGGTGGCCGATCTGCAATTTATGAGCATGCAGTTGGTCTTCCCATTGTTATTGAGTTTCTTTTCAGGTGGGGCCCTGGGGATATTGGTGAGGAAGGCTGGAGGTGTTGAGGTTCTAGTAGGGGGGCGGTCTCTTCCAAGTCCAGTGATATCCTGGATCTTGGAGCTTGGGGTGACAATGGAGTCAGTACCATAGGAGATGGCAAGATCAATCGCCTCTTTCGTGGACATTGCGGCTCTTGTTCTTTTGGGTCTCTGTGGCTGGTTCAAGAGGGGGGTTGTGTTCCAGTTGTGCCATTGAGCCTTGGGAGGAGTTGAGTTTTTGGTGTTGGTAAATGTGGATGTAGGGTTTGGGCGTTGGATAGATGCCTGAGTAGTGGTGAGTTTCATTAGGATTTTGTTGAGGTTCAGTATTACCGTTTCTAGCTGGCTTTCCAACCTAGCCAGTCTCTGAGTCATCTCCAGAGCGGTGGGGGTGGGGGAGTCTGGGATCGGACTGTCCTGATCGAGGTAGTCCCGGGAGGGAGAGAGCTTGTCGCTGGGAGATTTGCTTTTGGTGTAGGAGTTGCCTATGTTGTCCCTGTGGGTGGCCAAGGACAAGAGGTGTGAAAGAGCATGATGTGATTCAGGTGGCCGCCTATTGCGTGCTGGCAAAGGGAGGGGGTTCAGAGTCCTTGACTGAGGGTCAGGTTCGCTAGTTGTTTGTTGGGCGAAGCATATTTGGAGGGGGGGTGAGTAGTTGGTCGGCAGGGGGTTGGAGAGTTTCATCTGAGATATAACTCCGATTAGTAGTGGGAGGGAGGTAGGTATTGTGCGCATCAAAGGTGGGTTAGAGGGAGGTGAGACTAGTGTTCGGGGGAGACGGTGGTAATTTTGGCAAAAGTCGTGGGATTATTATGTGAGTTCTCGGTGGGGGTCAGTCTGTCTCGCGATGGGGGGTTGCTTGGGTGAGAGTAACTTGATTGAGTGAGGGTGTTTCGCAGCGAGGGGAAGAGGGAGTCAAATGCATCTAGGTTGTCGTTGTTGGCTTGGATCATGACTGTGCCGTTGGTGTAGATTGTCGCAGAGGTGTTGCCACTACGCGTAGGGCGGTTTGGGATTGAGAACGTCAGTTTGCAGCTGAAGGGAGTGTTAGTTGTTTTGGATATGAGAAGGTGCGATCTAAAAGTGGAGTTCCACTTCGCAGGGCTTTCAGTATGGAAAATGAGATCCATTTTCAACTGGCCTTTGGAGGAGCAGTGGTATAAGTCAGCGAATAGTGTTTCTGGGTGTTGTCTAATTAGTCTGTGCTTTAAGTTTCTTTTCGCCTTTAGTGAGGGGTTGGGAAGGAAGGTGATGGAGAAGGAGTTAGGGCCATGAGGTTTCATGCAATTTGGTGGAGAGGCACAGAGGGAGGTTGAGGTGGCAGGTGTCATTTTGTCTCAGTTGGAATATTGTTTTGTACCCTTGAACTTGATTCATTTGATTATAAATTTCTATACAGAAAAGAATTCACCCTTTCACTATATTTGATTTATTCATTCTTGATTATACAAATGTATCCTTATTCATATATTTGAGTCCACTTTTAGAAAGTTGGCATTTTCCAGCCTTAGCCATTTAGAGGCTTATTTACAAACCCTGTGTGCCGCCGGAACATCACCTTTTGTGATGTTCTGGTGGTGCACAGGTCTTAGCCATATCTACAGACCACGTGAAGCCACCTTGTGTGGCTTTCTATGACCTTGTAGATATGGAGTGAGGCAACGCAGCGCAAGTCGCTGCGTTGCCTCACACTACGATGGGGAGGCGTGCCATGGGCATTACGATGGGTGTTCAGACGTAACACCCTTGGCATTTGACAGATTTACAACAAGTTGCAACCTGGGAACGCATCAAAAGCCTATGCCTCCCCAGGAGAGGAGTTGGGGAGGCACAACAAGAAGTCACATTATTTCTCCTCGTTTTTTCCTCTTTCTATGTGTGCTTCATTCTGCAGCACACATTTAAACAGGAAATAACCTCCAGTGTCCCTTCCTGCACAAAAACAATCATCCCTACAATACAGGCACCCTTGCACCATAGTCCAAGGGTGCCTGTGTTAGTGCATGGCAGCCAATTGAGCACCAGCGCATGGAAATAGGACAAAAATGCACCGTATCTGATAGATACGGCACATTCCTGCCCTTTTCTTTTCCCATAGGGCAGCGCAGCAGGAAGGCTTGCGGCATTGCCCTATGGCAAAATATTGTGCACGAGGCCCTTAGTGCCTGTAGCCTGTACCTGGGTAACATGATTGGGAGCTTTGGTGTACCTGGATGGGCCATCACTGGCAGGATGGTAGGGAGGAGCTGGGCACAACCCCACTAACACTTAAGTAGGCTATGTCCTGCCTCCTCACAAAGGGCTGCAAATCCCCTGTAGTTAGTCTAGAGCCAGGGAAGGCAGGATGACTGGGAACTTCAAAGGGAAACCTCTAAAAGCTTCTCTCCTACTTCAAAGGCCCAACTGGTATAAACCCTGGACCGCAGACACCAGCTCTTCAGTTCACTTCTGGACCTGTGGATACTCTGCCAGGAAGAAGGACTGTAGTGCTGCGGAAAGGACTGCCACCCTGTTGAATTGCTGCCCTGTTGGACTACTGCCTTGCTGCATGACTACTTTTCTGTGCTGTCCTTTTGCTTGGGTGTAAAGGACTGGACTTGCATCTCTTGAACCCAGAACCCCAGAGGGACAGCAAGGGCTTGTTGGCTGGCTTCCTGCTTTGAGCCTCAGGGACAGAAAAAACCTTGACCCTGCAACTGGACTCTGCCACCTGTGAGTCTACCTTGCCAAGTGGTGCCACCCCAGTCCTGGGCTCTTGGGTGCTCTTCCAGCCTCTGTGCATTCAGCTTAACTGCAGCATTGCCACTGCTGCACAGATAGGAATCTCCGCAAGACCCGCATTGCAGTCCATCGGGGCATTGGCACTTCTGCTGTGCAATACATCCTCAGTGCAGGCCCTTGCATCCCTCATCGGAGGCAACCTTGATGACGACAATGGACCTACGCAGCCTCACAGTTCTTTGGAACCAACCCATCGCCCTGACTTTGCGACGCATCCTCGACTCTGGACTTCGCATCTCAAGCCCTTGTCGACAGGCTCTTTGATGACGACACAACAGGGCCTTGTACAGAAGCTTCACCACAGCCTCAGAACCAACGCATTGCTTCGGCTGCGTGACGCTTCTTTGAAGCGGATCCTCGCAACGCTCCGCCAACCAAGATTCAAGGTACTGTGTTCAACGGGCCTAACTGGGTCCCTGTACTGGCCTGCACTTCTTTGCAGTTAGCATGAACTTGTGACTTTGTCCCTGCTCGACGTGACCATATATCCACAGTTGGCGCTTTACACCTTTTGGTGCTATTTTTACTAAAATCTTTAACATTGAATATCTCCTGTTCTACTGATTGGATTTTGGTCGTTCTGGTCATGTTTATTTATTAAAATTACTCTATTTTTCTAAACTGGTGTTGTATCCTTTTGTGCATTGTTTTCACTGTGCTACAGTTTGAAGTGTTGCACAAATACTTTACACATAGCCTCTGAGTTAAGCCTGACCGCTCTATGCCAAGCTACCAGAGGGTTGAGCACAGGTTAATTTAAGGTTTGCTTGTGACTTCACTCTGAGAAGAATTGTGGTTGCTGCTTGAGAAGGGATTCACCCACCTCAACCAGTAACCCAATTTCTTACAGCAACCAGTTCATATTTGTTGTCTTTGAAATTGCAATGAACAATCCTCTCTTATGGTAAAATCGGATTTTAAATTACAGTTTTGAAAATGCCACTTTCAGAAAGTTGGCATCTTCATGCCGTAGACATTTAATGCATGTAGCCTGTCTCTGGGTCACATGACCTGGTGTAACTGACAGGTGGAGTTTGTGTTTTCCTCTTAGACAGCCACACACAATAGAGAGCTAAGATGTACCTGGATGGGCCATCACTGGCAGGATGGGTGGGTGGAGCTTGGCACAGCCCTACTTACACTTGAATAGGTTGTGTCCTGCTTCCACACAAAGGGTTGCATGCCCCCTGTAGTCAGTCTGGAGCTAGGGCGGGGGAGATAGGAAGCCTGTGCATTTCAAGGGGAAACCTCTAGAAGCTTTTTCCACTTCAAATGAAGGCCCAGGTATAAATATTGGAGCTCTGACACCAAGTCTTCAGTACACTTCTGGACCTGTGGATACTCTACCAGGAAGAAGGACAGCTGTGCTGCTGAAAGACTACCAGTCTGCGGGACTGCTGCTGAATGAATGAATGAGGGGATTTTTTTAGTGCTCGGCTACTGCAATTATGCCCCGGCGCTAAGGTAAACAGCCACTAGGAGGATCTTAACCACCTTATCCTTTAAACAGAAGGGTTTCAATTGCTTTTGGAACAACATTTTATCCGGCATACATCTGAGGGGGAGGGGGAGTTCGTTCCAGTATTTAGCTGCCAGAACTGAACCGGCTGAACCACCCCACTTCTCTCGTTTGGTGAAAGGGATGATCAGCAGTCGGGCCGACTGTGAGCACATAGATCATTTAGGGCAGTATTCGGTCATCCTTTTGTGCAGGTGTTTAGGGCTTGTAGAAGGCCGATTGTCCACTGTCAAGGCTTTACAAATTACCCTTTTTCTCAGTGGTAGCCTGTGCAGCTGGTTACGGTACTGCGAAATCAAGGTGTGTTTGGGAATATTGAACAGAAGGCGGACTGCAATGTTTTGTACCTTTTGCAATCTCTGGATAATATTTTGTGGGACTGCTAGGTACACAGTGTTGATGTAGTCCAGCCTTGATAAGATTATTGCCTGTACTACTGTTTTCTGGGCTTCCCAGGGCAGGAGTTTTAAAATTTGTCTCAACATCCTCAGTATTCAGTATGCGGTTTTAACAACAGCTGAGATCTGAGGTTTAAAGGATAGATGTGTGTTGACTAGAAACCCTAGGTAGCTGGCCACCTCAGCGGGGGTGGAGGGGCAGTGCAGTTGGCTGTTGAGGCTCCTGACTATAAATAATATTAGCTGGGTGTACCAGGGAGCAAAGAAATGGGTCTGAAATTTGAAAGTATTTCAGGGTCTGCATTAGGATTTTTAGGAGGTGAATGACGTTCGCCCTTTTCCAGGAGTGTACTATCCCCAAATGCAGAGAGGAAGTGAAGAGCTCCTGGTAAATAGGGCTTAGGCTACCACCTATTGGCCTGCTGTTCTGAAGGACAGTTGCTCTACTGTGCTAACCTGCTGCTCTCTTGCCTGGGTGAGAAAGGCTGGACCTGCAGCTGTTGAACCCAGGACCCCAGCGTGACTCCAAGGGCTAATTGTCTGGCCTCCTGACTAGAGCCTCAGGGACAAAAGGCTCCAACACCTTTGAACCTAGCACCTGGACTCTGGCATCTGTGAGTCCTGCCCCGCTAAGTTGTGCCCCCAGTCCTGGACCCTTGGAAGAGGCCCTACAGATGCTCTGCCAGTCCATCTGTGGATCCAGCAGAAACGACGCATCTCTTCTGCTGCGTGGGGCAATCCCGAGCAGAACGGATGCATCGCCTCCGTTGTGAGGGTTCTCTCAGTGCAAGGTCTCTGCATAAACCTCTCAGCCCGCATAAGAACCGCCACCTGTGCGAGGTTTTCCAGACACAGGCTCTCGTATCACAATTCCCTCGAGGACAGCAGCCTCGGCAACGACGCAGGTTCATGGATTGCAGCCTCACAGCTCCTCAGAATCTACGAACCACCTCGACTGTGTGATGCATCCTCGACACCGGACTTCACATGCCAAGCCCTTGTCGACGGGATCCTTGGCGATGAAGCAGGACCTTGCATCGCAGCTTCACAGCACCTCGGAACCGCATCCCCTCGCACTCGCAATGCATCCTCGGCATGGGACCTCACAACTCTCCCCAACCAGGATTAAGGTATTCTTGTTCAGTGGGCCTAACTGGGTCTCTGTAGCCAGCACGCGCTCTATTGCAGTCGGCCTGAAGTTGTGACTTTGTTCCAGTCTGGCACGACCCGATATCAGCAGTTGGCACTTTGTGCTTTTTGGCTCTATTTTTACTGAAATCATTAAAATCATTAAAAGCTGCATATCTCTGGTTCTACTGATTATATTTGTCATTTTAGTATTGTTTTATGTATTAAAAACTTCTCTTTTTTTCTATTCTGGTGTGGGATCCTTTTGTGGTGTGTGTTCACTGTGTTACTGTTTGCAGTGTTGTGCAAATACTTTACACATTGCCTCTGAGTTAAGCCTGATTGCTCTGTTGAAACTAACCAAGTATTGAGCACAGGTTATTTTAGGGCTGGCTTGCAACTTTACTCTGACAAGGATTGTGGTTCATGCCTGAGTAGGGTTTCACCTCCTCAACAAGTAACCCAAGTAACCCAATTTATTACAGCAATGTTGTAATATTTATTGTAATATTCTTTACCTGTACTCCTAGCTGCTGAAGTAAAAATTATGTTATTACATGAAATGCAAATCTGTCATTTAGCGATACATTTTAACATTAAATGCGCCTTCACATAATTTTTGATGCAAAAACACATTTCACAGTAAAAATGTACAAAAAACTAAAGCATTGCAAACACACTAGCTCATGTTCTGTTGTCCCCATGCATACACAGTACTTTTTTATCATGAATGGTGCATTTGCAGTAATTGTTTCCCTTAAATGGCCCATAATGACATGAAGTAGCAATTTGGTGTAATGTCAGGAAATTTGTGTAATAAGATTAATGTAAAATTCCTGAAATTATTTGAATTATGCCAGCGTAATTTAAATTTTACCGAGGCCTAGTCGGATCACAGCCATAATGTCTGTATCCTTTAATTTCCATGCCTACAATCTCCAACTGGGTCGTTTTGGCTACTTTTTTGTCCCTGTTGCTAACATTAGAGAGGAATGATCAGACAGTCCCCTCACCAAATATTGTAGTGGGTGTAACTTGTGTAATTTCGTGAACTACACAAAATTCAACTCGAAAATGTAATTTCAAGTAGCTTTCCAGTTGCTTGCGTTCGGATTTGTAATTTTGCATGAAAAAATTATCCTAATGGAAAAAGAAATCGATTAGGGATCAATAAGCAAGAATGCAAAATTAGAAAATCGGCTACAGATAATGTATATGTTATTTTAAAACAAGGGCAGATTAAACCTGGGTTCACACAAAAATCAAGGATCCAGAAAGCAGCACAACATTGGAGGACTATTTGAAAGTCAGTTTAGACTTTAAACACTCACTGCACTACAAAAGAGGAGGGGGTGTACCTGGAACTTACAAACTGTCCCATAAGAGGAGGAGTACTTGAAAGACCATTTTGACTTGGCAATGCACACTGCACTTTAAAAGAGGAAGAAGAGTCCCTGGAACATGTGAGCAGTCCCCCGCAAAGACACTTTAGTAAGTGACTTTGACTAACGAGTCGGGCAGGGAAACTTCAAACTAAATTGTGGTACGGGTTATATGCCAGTACATGTAATGAGCAGAATGGTTTTAACTAATCAACCACTTTATGGTTAGAAATAACTGAATAAAGTTTCCTTTCTCTCTATCTTAACGGTACATCTCACATTAAAATTTCTCCCTGCAATTATGCAGTGTGGCATAATGGCGTAAACTTAGTAATATTGCATCAATTTTCTTTACGTGAAATTACCAAAAGTACGCCAATTACTCTGAAATAATTCAAATTTTGCCTTGGCCTACCAAATACTGTTGTACGGGTGGGGGTCTTGCCTGCTGGCCCTGTAGGCAATTATGTGTGGGTTGTTATTGTACTTTGAGAAAAGCTGTGGACTAATAACATTTTGATACATGAAATCTTACAATTTACCAAAGTAGGCAAAGGTTTTCACGGTGGTTACATCCTGTAATACACCCTAAAGGTAGAACATTTGCAATGTCAGAATCCTTCTTAACCCCTCTCAACAGGGCTGTATATTGTTCCCACAACTGCAAGTGTGTACACATTTCTAATTTGATGGTTGCCTTGTGGGAAAAAGTATGCTAACTATAGCAGGCCTGGGTTACTTGTGGCAACAAGCCAATTTTAATGATTATAGCCCTGATTGGTTAGCTGGGAAAAGCTTGTCAAATATCACCGGTCTGATCTTTTTATTATGAAAAGTTATGACAAAGGCAGTAACTCTGACTTGTTTATGTGAATGTATATTGTGTTTCTCTTCACTACTCCTTGCCACTATCCCTAAGATCCTCGTTAGTAGGCAAGGGGTCAGATCATTTTACGATCTGGCAACTAAGGCATGGAACCAGCTTCCTTTGGGAATTAGAAAAATTCAAGACCATTCCTCCTCCAGAAACAAATATAAAGATGTGATTATTTTCAAGTGTCCTTCTTTTGCGTGATCTTGTCCCTAGCACCCGGACACATTTCTGTATCTGTGTGCTCTATAAATCTTCAACTCAATTCAAAGGCATTTGTTAAAGACAGTAGGCTTTTAAGGGTAGATTGGTATTACAATGTACTAAGGACCACACACAGGTATTTTGTTGCACTGAAGATTACAGAATATCATAGTTGTTCATTTCCCCTTTTGACAAATCCTGGAGGTAGAAGTATTGCACTGTTAGAATCCATCTTAAGCCCCTTAAAATAAATAGGTTCTGTATTTCCAACTTTCATTTTGTGCATATTTATAATTTTCTGACTGTAAGCATGATGGTTGCCTTGTGGGCAAGATTATGCTCAATATAGCAAGCCAGATTTGTTTATTTCAACAAGCCAATTTTAGAGGATGTAGGCCTCATTGGTTCATTGAGAAAAAGTAGGTCAGATGCCATGTGTCGATCTGTTATCAAACTTTATGGCAAAGGCAGAAGGTCTTTCTTATTTATTATGAAAACCAGGGGCCTGATCTGCAAACTGCACTTTGTAGTATGTTTTCAAAATGTACAAAACTTACTACAATGTGCTATTCACAAACTACGTGTGAAGTTATGCCTCCACAATTACCTGTACTTATGTGTTAGAATTTTCCGCCCAACTGCAAAGTTTCCACACACTTAAGTATACATTTTAGTAGTAAATGTGGATGGGACAGAGGGGAGTGGCTTTTAAAACAGACAGGCTTACTTCAAAAGGGGATAGGATTAGGAAGGGACAAGATGGGTATAGGGAATGCAGGGAGGGATTTGGAAAGGGATGTCATCCAGCTACACAAGAGTAAACCAATTGCGACCACAAAAAGCGTATTTTAATGTACAAATTGCAAATTGCTATTCAGTAGTTTTCTATTTTCTCTTTTTATAGGCCTCTGTTCATAAATTTTCTTCCTTTTTATTTTATTTGCATTTGCAATTCGGTATTTGAAAGGGGCATGTTTAGGGCGTCCCTTCCAAATATCGGTTTGTAGTAGTATGTATTAATGTTTTATGACTGAATTATGCTAGTAAAACATTAATACTTTACCATCAATTCAAAAGTGGTGGTAACTCATTCTCAAATGGGAAGGGGTCAGAGTGCATTTATAATGACCTTCTGAGTGCCTAAATTCTCCAGATTCTGAAAATGCACTTTCAGATATACGCCAAACATATTGGCATTGCCATTGCTTGTTTAGTACTGTGCTTACTCCAATATTCAAAGCTGGCTGCTTTGTCTATCCTGCCAGTATAAGGTGCTCTATGTCCACTAAGTAAAGAGGTTGATATTAAGTTTAGCCTTTAATCATTCAGTCTCGGTGCAGCAAACATGTGCTAATGGCTTTTGATAACTGATAAGATTGTGTGTGGGTGGAGTGTTCAGTAAAACAAGACCACCTCACCCCTCCTCTTAATTGACAGCACTATTTTGTTTATCTGGATCTTATTGAAATTTACATGCAAATAAAATAGGAGTGTGAATCTGACTACATTACCAAGTAGGTTTTTGCATATATCAATGAATAAAATATTCCTTTGGGGGACAATGAAATTAGCATTCCATTCAGCAGAACACAATTCTACTGAACTGCTTCATCATTATGCGTTTTTCTACATTCTCACTGTTCAATGCAAAGGAGAGTAATGCAAGTTTTTTTTTTATTGTTTGCAGTTTAGTATTTGTTTGCCAGCAAGAAAGGAAGCTTGGAGGAAGGGACATGATGTAGCTCATTTACAAGAAACACATTTAATGCATGACTTTATGTTTCAAAGTGGCATTTTGGCAGATTGCAGCTGGTGATCTTTGAAAGTGGTGGGCGTAACACCTGCCAGAAGTTTACCCTATTGTTGTTTCATAATTTGCCTTGAGAGTCCCCCATATGATAAGAATTACCTTCATTGTGCCAATACCAACATTCTGGTATGGGTACCTATTATGCTAAGACTTATATTCCAGTGCTGGAATTTTGCCCTTGATATTGCTCTTGTGCCATGGGTGACCAGTATGTCAAAAATTACGTCCAGTGTTTCTAAGCCAGCATTTTATCATGGTTTGCTTCCTCCAACCCACCCTTTCAGCCACAGTATGCCATGGTTACCTCTCTAAGGAAAAAAATTACCTCCAGTATGCCAGCAGACATACTGCTCATGGCTCAGGCAGCACAATACATATGCTAAAAAGGGTCTGTCACGATGCACATCAGTCCATCCCTGAGGCCACCGAGTAGTCACACAGAGCAGCAGGGGCAGGATCCCAAGCACTGTCCCAGCTTCTGATAGGGCCGAGCTTCTAGTCCTGTTAAAAAGTTGGGAGAAGAATTGGGGTGGGTCTTCTCCTTTTTAAAGAGGGCACTGCTGGCTACTCATTGGGATCATGGTGCGCTGGTTCCAACTACTAAGTACCTGCAAGCTAAACACATTTTTCAATAAAAAATAGGAGGGAGTGTGACTGGGCTCCCTACCTATCTGTGAACCACAAAGATGTGTACTTGATCACAAACCACTGATAGTTTACTGACTCCTCAATGGAAATAGTAACCCTTTTGCAAGAGGGACTCTGTTGGACAGCTTCCAAATTGGGAATTGTGTTGGTGGCCTCTGGGAGAGCTGACAGTGAACCCCATTGAGGGGAACTGATTGTTCCCCTCAATGTCTTCCCAAACAGGACACTTTTATTAAAAAAGCATCCCTGTTTCTTCTAGAGAGCTAGAGCTGCTTTGAAAGAAAAAAATCAATTTGGGAATGCAAGCACATGGATGATGGTCTGCTGTTCCTATGTCTGTAGTCACTCACAATCGGGCAGAACCAGCATAATAAATATTCATTCTGTGACCCCTTGTGGCCTGACATTTTGCAATGTGACTGTGTGAGACCTGACAGTCTTAGGGTGGTCTTCCCCCAACGTTTTGCCTCACTTCTCCACTTTTCCGGACCTAGTTTTTGCTGGTATGTGGACTCTGCACACTTTACCATTGCTAACCAGTGATAAAGTGCTTGTGCTCTCTCTGCTAAACATGGTAATATTGGTTCATACCCAATTGGTATATTTAATTCGTTATTAAAGTGCACTCCATGTGTCCAGGGCCTGTAAATTAAATGCTAGTAGCGAGTTTGCAGCACTGATTGTGCCATCCACTTAAGCAGCCCTCTAACCATGTCTCAGGCCTGCCATTGCAGAGCCTCTGTGTGCAGTTTATACTCCCATTTAGACCTGGCAAACTAAACCATTTGCCAGATCCAAACCTTCCCTTTTATACGTATAAGTCACCCCTAAGGTAGGCCCTGGACAATCCAGAGGGTAGGGTGCAATATATCTAAAAGGCAGGACATGTACGTTTAAGTTTTTCATGTCCTGATTGTGAAAAACTCTTACATTTGTTTTTCACTACTTCAAGGCTATAGCTCCCATAGGATTACATCAGGATTACATTATTACAATTTATAAGACTCATTTCTAAATAGGAAGATATCACTGTTTCAAGTTTGGTGGTTCTGGATTCACAATTTAAAATCCAAACTTATGGTGAAGTCGGATTTTGAATTGCAATTCTGAAAATGCCACTTTTAGAAATTTGCCATTTTCTTGCTTTAACCATTTGGTGTCTGTAGCCTGTCTCTGATCTCATGACTATGTGTAGTTGGCAGTTGACCTTTGTGTATTCCTCCTAGACAGCCACACACAATGGGAGCGTAGGTGTGACTTGATGGCAGGATGGGCAGGAGCAGCTGGGCACAGCATCACTTACTCCTGAATAGGGTGTGTCCTGTCCACAACCAAAGGGCTGCATACCCCCCTGTAGTGAGTCTGGAGCCAGGGCAGGAAGGGAGGACCTCTGGAACTTCAAAAGCATGTCTTTGAAGGCTCTTCCACTTCAAAAGCACCACTGGGTATAAGTACTGGAGCTCATACACCACCACTTCAGTACAAGTCTGGACCTGTGGATACTCTGCCAGGAAGTAGGACTTCTGTGCTGCTGAAGGAATGCCACTCTGCTGGACTGCACTCTGTGGTCTCCTGCTTCGCTGTGCTGATCTGGTGAGAAAGACTGGACCTGTTACTTGACCCTAGAACCCAGAGTGACTTAAAGGGCAAGCTGGCTGGCCTCCGGATCTGAAGCCTCAGGGATATAACAGGCTTCTAACACCTGCACCTGGACCCTGCCATCTGTGTGTCCACCCTGCCAAATGCTGCCATCTCAGTTCTGGACCCTTGGAAGTGGGCCTAAGGTGCTTGCCAGTGGAACTGACACAACTTCCCTGCTGAGCAACACATTCTCTTTATCTGAGCGGCGTATTCCCAAGTAGAACCGATGCATCATGGCCGCTGCGTGGATTGGACCGCCTCCTGCATCTTGGGATTGAAGCATCACCTTCAGAACCGCTGCTGTGCGATACTTTTCCCAACGCAAGCTCTTCGCAACCCTTATTGATGGCAGGCTCGTCGAAGACAAAATTCCGCATCGCAGCTTCACCACTCATCGGAACCGACACATCGCCTTGGCTGCCCCTTGCCCCGTTTATATGATCCTAGACGTTGAGGCATCAGGACCTCGCACTGCAGCCTCACCGCATATCGGAACTGACGCATCACCTCAGCTGCACGGCACATTTAAGACTCAGATCCACGCAATGTCTGCAACCAAGATTTAAGGTACTTTGTTAAGCGGAGGCTTACCTGGGTCACTGTAGCCGGCCCGTGCTCTATTGCGGTCAGCCTGAGCTTGTAACTTTGTTACAGTCCGGTGCGACCAGATAAACCCAATATCGCTTTTTGTTTCTTGGTGCTATTTTACTTTAAAACTAGTTGAATTTTTGTCGCTTTGGTCTTGTTTTATTTATTAATATCCTAGTTAGTTTTCTAACCTGATATGGAATCTTTATGTGTGGTGTTTTCCCTGTTTTACTGTTTGAAGTGTTGCACAAATACTTTACACATTCCCTTCAAGTTAAGCCTGACTGCTCTGTGCCAAGCTACCAGAGGGGGAACACAGTTTAATTTGGGGTTTGCTTGTACCTTACTCTAATTAGGATTGTGGTTGCTGCTTGACTAGGGCTCACACAGCAGTCAACCGGTAACCTAATTTCTAACAGACTTACACAGGTTGCATCACAAAATTAGAAAGAGGTAAAAAGAATTGATGTATACATTGTAACCATTATTTGTGACCTGTCTCTTTGTCCATCAGACTACTGAGTGCCTCATTTACCATGATGTGGCCCAGTTGTGGCTAGCACACCATATTTAAAGCTCAATGTGCCATACACACATAGATACACCATCGGTGAGCTCTACACCCCGACCCCGTATGCTGCAACAAACACTGACACCACGCCGACCCATGCTCCACAGTAGGGCCTTTCACCTGCACCCACTGCCACTTCACTTGCCACTGCACACACACCACCTCACCGATTAGCCCCCCGAACATGCAACAGACACCACCTGAACAAAAACACCAAGTAGCATTTGCCCTTCTCAACACCTGTTTACTGTGCAAGCATTCCACTGAATTGTGTGACCTCATCGCCAATCTCGTACCCAACATCGTCTTCCTCACTGAGACCTGGCTCACCTCCACATCTGCCCCAGACTTTGCCACTGCGATTCCCTACGGATATAAAATCACTCACCAGGACCGCACCAACAAGCCGGGAAGAGGAACAGCCATCATCCACAAAAAGACTATACAATGTACCACCACCACCTCCATGGAACATCTCAACTTCAAGCTTCACATGGATGACAAGACAACCATCAGAGGCACCCTCGCATACCAACCCCCAGGCCCGCGCTCCAGCTTCTGCAACACAATTGTAGACTTCATTGCAACCCTAGCATTAGATTACATCTGTACTACATCTTCCTAGGCAACCTACATTTCTACATCGACGACCCCAATGACAAAAGCACTGCACACCTCCTCCACAGCATGAGGAGCCTCAGATCGTTCACGGCCCTACACACCACAGGACACATGCTGGACCCAATTTTCACCTCCAGCAACTACTTAAAACACAGCCATGTCACAGAAATCACATGGCCGATCACTCCATCATACACTTTGGCATCTCCAGCCCCCACACTGCCACCCCCAAGATGACCAATGTCCCCCATCGGAGGTTGAACATAATCTCAGAGACCAGCTGGGCAAATGCCCTCAACACTCCAACCCTGCTACAGCCACCAACCTCAAACAGGGAGTAAAAAACTTCAACACCTGGATCACCAGTAGTGCAGACAGCATCATCCCCATCAAGAGCAACATCCATAGAAAATCCTCCATAAAGGATAGCTGGTACACCAGAGAACTCAGAACAGCGAAACGAGACAGCAAATAGTTGGAGAGGAGATGGTGCACCAGCAAGGACACCTCCAACAGGGAAGCCTTCAAGACCTCCCTCAACCTCTACCACTGCCTACTGAGGGCAACAAAGAAGACAGCCCTTACTGCACACATCAAAACCAGCACCAACAACACCAAGGAACTTTTCAACATTGTAAGTAATTCTCCAACCTGGCTGTCAGTGAAAACAACATCACACCCTCACAAGAGCGGTGCACTCTTGCACTACAAGATCGCAACCATATACAGAAACTTCGAACCCCAACCCACACCTACAGACTCCCTCAATAGTTATGCCACCACTGTAGCCTACACGAACCACACACTGACCACCTGGAACATCCTCTCCATCCAGGACACCACCACCACAGTGGAACCTACCAGCCAATCTCCCTGCATCCATTCCCAGCAAAGGTACTGGAAAAGATCATCAACAATCAACTCATGACACACCTTGAGCAGAACTAGCTACTCAAAGCCTCCCAATCTGACTTCTGCAGCAATCACAGCCTCCAAACTGCCCTGATTGTAGCCACTGACAACATCCAAACCCTTCTGGACTGAGGAGAAATAGCAGCTTTGATCCTCATCAACCTCTTGGCAGGTTTCAACACCATATCCCATCAGACACTGATCAAAAGACTCCACCGCATCGGCATCCAAGGGGACAAGCACACATGGATTACCTCCTTCCTCACCAGGGGGACCTAAAGGATCCACCTCCCACCTTTCACCTCTGAACCCAAGGAGACCACCTGTGGTGTCCCCCAGAGCTCATCCCTCGCCGCCACACTCTTCAACACATATATGAACCCGCTGGCCAACATTGTCATATCTCACTGTCTAAACATAATTTCCTACGCAGATGACACCCAACTCATCCTCTCACTCACCGTTAAACCCACCAACACCAGAACCAACTTCCACAGATGCATGACAAATGTTGCTGACTGGATGAAGAACAACTGCTTGCAGCTGAACACAGACGAGATAGAAGTACTGATCTTTGGAAACAGCAGCAATATATGGAATGAGTATTGGTGGCCATCAGACCTAAGACCAGTACCCACTCCTTCCAACCATGCCAGAAACCTCGGAATTATCATTCAAAACAAGCTCACTGTGAAATCTAAGATCAAAGCTGTCTCCTCCACCTGCTTCCTCACTCTGCGCAGGCTATGTAAGATCTTCAAGTGGCTACCCCTTCACATGAGATGCACCGTGACACAAGCCCTCATCACGAGCCGACTGGACTACAGGAATGCCCTCCACGTAGGAATCGCCACGCGCCTTCTACAGAGACTTCAGACCATACAGAATGCTGCAGCTAGACTCATCCTCGGCCTTCCCCAATGAACCCACATCACACCCCAGCTCAGGAAACACCACTGACTCCCTTACAGAAGAGATGGCAATTCGAGCTTCTTAACCACTCACACAAGGCTCTACACAACGAAGGACCCGCCAACATTAACCACCGTCTGAACTTCCACCAACCATCGAGAAGACTATCCTCCACCTCCCTTTTACTTGCCCCTACTCCTCATATCTACCGAAGCAGAAGTGGAGGACGCTCCTTCTCCCACATTGCAGCAAAGAGCTGGAACAGCCTCCCCATTCACCTCCGGACCATCACCTGACTTCTGGAATTCCGAATGGGCCTCAAGACCTGACTATTCAAATAAGCCTCCATGGCCTGCAAAGGCCTGGATACCCTATTGGGTGTTTAGCCATGCGTTATAAATCCTTGTTGATTGATTGAGATCAGTATTTCTTGAGTAAAGAGTCTCATGTCTCCTAGACAGGAGCAGCTTCGGTGAAATACAGAGAGTGATGGCCGGTCCACCATGCCATGACAGTATTGTGAACCGGTATGCACTTTTTTCATTTTCCAAAGATAGATTCCCAAAAGTGTAAAAGAAAAAACAAATGTTTCTGATCTTTCAGCCTAGTACTGACGTGGGGTTTATGATCTCCCAGACAGCAAAAAAGCCAGAAGACATGACATCGGGAGAACTGCCCAATATAAGACATCCCATTTCAATGCTATTCTCATTGGCATTCAGGCTGCATACAGAATTTTCACAAAGGCAATGTCTTCAGTGTCTAGAAAAATGGTATCCCATTTATTATAAATGAGACTGGCCATCTGAATCTTCATCTCCTGGTTAGCAAGAATGAGACAGTAAAAAATGTGGTGTTCAATCTACCTGACTGTTAGAAATTAGATTTCTGGTTGGCAGAGGTGTATACCCTGTCCAAGTAGGAACCACAATCCTAGTCAGGGTAAGTCAGAGACATACTTTAAATTAACCTGTGCTCACCCTCTGGTAGTTTGGCAAAGAGAAGTCGAGCTTAACTTAAGAGGCAATGTATAAAGTATTTGTACACACAACACACAGTAACACAGTGAAAACACCACAAAAAGACTCTTCACTAATTTAGAAAAATTGAGAATATTTTTATAAATGAGACAAGACCAAAATGACATACAAATCCTATCTGTAGAATTTGGGATATGGATTTTAAAAGTTTAAATGCAAAAATGGCGCTTAGAAGCAAAAAGCGCCCGAAGAGTCAATTGGTTGTGCTGGACCAGGGCAAAGTCAAGAGTTCAGGCCACCCGTGATGGATCACAGGATGGCTACAGGACCCACGCAGGGCCCGCTGAGGAAAAGTACCTTAATCCTTGTCACAGCACGAGATGCATCGATGATCTCCATGCAGTTGGGGTATTGCACCAAATTTCTCCATGCAAATGCAGTGATGCATCGGTTCCATTGAGCGAAGCGCCAGTTCTGAGTACGGCGGTTCTGAATGCGATGTGCAGGGTTAATCCATGCTAGAGTGGCGATGCGTTGGCTCCAAAGTGAGGTTTCCAGAGGCAATACAGCTGTTCCGAGTGGGATGCACCTGTCTGGTCAATGCAACAGCAATGAAGCGTTGATCTCGATCTCTCAGCAGTTGGTTCCAATCGGCACAATGACGTTGATGAACAGGTTCTGGCTGCAGCACTTTAAACTCCCTTCTAAAGGCCCTGGACTATAATGGCACCACTTGGCAGAGGAAGACTTACAGCAAGTAAAGTCCAGGTGAAAAGTTGAAGATGAAAGTGAAGTCTTTGATATCCCTGAGACTTCAGAAACAGGAGGCAAGCCAACAAGCCCTTGGAGAGTACTTAGGTTCTGGGAGTAGAGACGCAGGTCCAGTCTTTCACACTCTGAGGCAAGAAGCAGCAGGCAGAAGGCCAACAGAGCAAAGCAGTTCGGCAAAGTGACTCTTTCTCCTGGCAGCACAGCAGTCCTTCTTCCTTGTAGAGTGTCTCCAGTTCCAGAAGTGTTCTGAGTTGGTGGTGTCAGAGGCCCAGTACTTATACCCAGTTGGGCCTTTGAAGTAGGGAGACTTCAAAGAGATGCTTTGAAGTGCACATGACCCTGCCTTTCCTACCCTTGATCCAGACTCACTTCAGGAGGGTATGCAATTCTTTGTGTGGGGACAAGACACAGCCCTTTCAGATGTAAAGTGTCAGCTCCTCCCTCCCATCCTTCCCAGGATGGCTCATCAACATGGAGATGGCTACTTAGTCACATACCCTTCCTTTGTGTGTGGCTGTCCCAAGAGAATGTAGGAAGCCAGTTGTCACCCACCTCAGACGTGTATTCCAGAGACAGGCAGAAGGCACCAAATGGTTTAGGTAAGAAAATGCCAACTTTCTAAAAGTGTATATACTGGGGGGTTGGGCCATACTACTACCAGCCAAATTGAGCCTCTTCAAATTGTGTAAATAGTAATAGATGGCTGTAATAACAAACTAAGTCAAATCAATGTACTTACTTGGTCTGTGTGTTTATTTCACATTTAATTCTGGAAATATTAACACATTTACTTAATGTAATTTTTTAATATGTCACAAAAATGACTATACTCTTATACAAAGAAGACATACTTTTTAGGAGATATTAAGTGTGTTAACACGAACCAGCGAGTTCAACAAAATGAAAAAACAATAATAGATCTTGTGTAAATAAACATAAAAGAACACACCGCAATTAAAACAATTGAATAGAATAGTAGCTGATAGATAATTGCATAAATTGCAATACAACAGTGTAAGCATGATTTGAACTAACATAGTTCAGTGCATAGATAATCTTGGGGGGTCAAAAAGACCAACATGACAATGCCAGTCTTACAGGATTAAGAAAACCAGAGGTGATTATCACAGTTAGTGTAAATGCTGTGACCCCCTTGGAACAAGCTAAGGGGTTATTGCAAACCTGATCAGGAGTGGGATAGATGTTTTAAATTGTTTTCCACTAGCTGTCTTAATTCATTCTAAGTTGATCCCCTCGCTTTTGTCGTCGACGCGTTTCAAACCTCTCAGAATTTTGGCTTCTCTTCAGGACCTAGACAGGGCATTTTCTGTGAAAAAAATGATAATAATGTGTACATTGGGTTAGCTGGTTGTCGCCTCCTAATTTTGTTTTATTGTATTCACAAATGGAGACATTTGGAAAGTGTACCTCAACTCTTCGTTGAAGGAGATGCTGGAGAAGTATTTCCTTTGCTCTTCTTTGTGGATGACCAATAACATATATTTGGGCAAGCTTGCAATCTGAAACCAATAGATTGAATGTTGTTAGGCTGAAGAGGTATATATTATTTTGACTTGTTTCTTAGAAATTCACGAATGAGGATGTGTACCTCTATTGTTTACTTTTGTCCATGTCGTCTCTCTTCATATCAGCCGTTGTCCACATGGGCTCATTTCTTTTTACCTGAAACCAATGAATAGTGTTTTGATGAAGGGAAGATTCAACACATGCATGCAAAGGCAAGTGATTAAGTAGCGTATGCAAAGTTTGGTCATTTTCATGGACTTGTTAACAGATTTGTTAAAAGAAATTAATTTGGCAAGCCTCTGGAGCATTTCAAAACTTGCTCATTGTCTCTACTTATAGAAAATATTTTACGCGCCTTTCAATCGGCGTTGGATTCACGCTGAGCTGACTACTTCCATTAAGATTCAGAAGCTGAATGGAAACATTGTTGTAACCGCGTATGTTGCTAGTGGCGTGGTCACAGGTGATGCATTTTGCCTCACACTGTGTGTGCTTAATTAAAGAAGACAATGAATTCAAAGCTGTCACACTTACTTAAATTTTTTGTATGTTGAAAGCCAGTTTCATCAGCAGCCATTCCATCTCTAGTCAGCAAGGCTCTTATCTCAAGGCACGGTTAATTAATTTGGATAGAGTCTTGGCAAAGCCTTCTGGTATTTGTAGTCTGGGTTATATTAGATGGTGTAATTGTTTAACCTTTGGGTTCCAAATATTGTATTTCTTGCCATCGTCAGCTATTACAATTTATTTATTTATGACATCTCGTTTAATCCATGACTTGCAGTGTTGAATTTAAGTATGAGATAGGATTCTTTTTGCATCAATCTTGTTTCTATATCGCCTCCTCTAGGGTCGGCCTGAATGGCAGTTAAAACGGTCCATCTAAATTCTTTCTCTGTATGACCTTCTTTCATAAAGTGGCTGACTACAGGTCCTGAAACTGTTTTTGTTTTGATGCATGATTTATGCTGAACTATTTGTTGATTTGTTGATTTCTTTTTCCTATATACATTTTTCCACATGGACAATTTATAGTATAAATTGCGTTTTCTGTTCTACAGTTGGAGAATTTGCTGTGTTTCCACTGAATTATATCTTTTTTGAACACTGAACCTTCTATTGTCTGGGTGCAGACAATACAATTAACACACTTGTGATGTCCTTGAATAGGTTTTAGATTCCACTGAGAAACCAGATCTCTTTTTTTGTTGGGTTGGTTGCTGTCTGCTCGAACTAGTTGTGTACCTATGCAGGCATTTTTCTTCATTGCGAATAATGGTAATTCAAACCCACATTCAGAATTTTTTATTACGTGTCAGTTTTTTTGGATGATGTTTTTGAAATTATTAGTCTGTGGGGCAATATGTAGACCTGCACACCAATTTTTGTGTTGGCTCCTTTTGTTTCTTGATAAGTAAGGTCTCTTGTGGTGTGAACCAGGCTCTTCTAATAGAATGTGTATACCGTCTTTCATTTTAATTTATCAAGTAGGTTAGTGGCATGGAGGAAATTGCATCTTTCCTGGTACAATTTTGTATGATTCTTAGAAATTGTCTATATGGCAAATTATCGTGTAGATTTCGAGGATGGTAACTTTTATAGTGTAAGGCATTATTCATATCAGTCAGTTTCCTGTGTAAGGTCGCTATTAACACATATTATTCAGTCTTGACTTCAACATCGAGGAATGTCCTGCTCGATTTATTTTTAGAGCAACTGAATTTGATGTCAGGACATCGGTTGTTCAGCAAATCATAGAAGGAATTGTACTGCTCTTCATTTCCACTCCATATGCTCCATATATCATCCATACAGTGCAGCCATTGTGAAATATGGATGGAGAAGGGATTATTGGTGTAAATAAACTTGTCTTCGTACATTACCATGAAGAGTATGCCATTTCCGGCGCAAATGGACATCCTATGGCCGGTCCCTTGTGTCTGCATGAAGAATTCATCTTCAAATTTAAAGTAGTTTCCTTTTAATGCTATTGATGCCAATTTGACTACAAAATCCGTTAGGACTCTGTGGAGGCGTGGTCTTGTTTCTAAGAAATGTTCCATTGCTTCCAGGCTTTGGTCTTGTGGGATCTGTGTATATTGAGAGACCACATCGAATGTGAGCAACCATTGACTGTGTGAGTCAAAGGGATGTCCTTCCACCTTGTTAATGAAATCCATTGTGTCCCTCAGATATGAAGGGACCTCCTTAAGAAACGGTTTCAGCAAAATATCAACATATTGGGAGATCGGCTCAAACACTGAATCACAACCCGATACAATCGGTCTGCCTGGAGGTGTTCTATTGTTCTTATGCAGTGTGGTAAAAAATAAATTACCTGAATCCGTGGAGCCATTTTTAAAATATATTTAAACTCCTTAGGATTTAAGAAATCTTCATCAAATCCTTCTTGTAAAGCTGTCAAAATGTTTTCTTGGATTTCTTTTGTTGCATCTTGCTTGATTAAGCAATACCAGTTGGTATTGTACACATGTCTTCTCCGTTCATCGAAGGAAGTGATCTTTAGACCATAGAACTACTGCTCTCCCTTCATCAGCTTGTTTGATCAGCACTGAATTTTCATTCTTAAGTTCTTGGATTGCAAGAGCTTGATTCTTTGTAATGTTATTTTTGCAATATTGTATTTTACTTTCAAGGTGACTTAAAGATGAAAAGACCGCTTGCTCAAATGTGATAACTTCTATTGGGATGGTGTGAGGGGGAGTACAACAGAATGATGATTTCTTGCATAAGCCTGAAGATTCTTGTATTCTTTTCACTTCTTTATTAGCAAAAAAGACTTTTAGTCGAATTTTTCTGAAGAACTCTAAAGCTTCAATTTTTAATCTTGCAAAGTCAGTAGGTAATATGGGCACAAAGGGCAGGCCCAATTCAAGAGCTCTCAGTTATTCCTTAGTAAGAGTCTTTGATGATAACTTGACTATGGAGGACTCTATTGATTTTGGTAAAATTGGCACCTTATGCGCATTTCCCATGGCTGGTTCTTGAAGCGTCCTCTGTTTTTTTGCTGGCTCCTGGCTAAAAATAATTCTACCTATGGATATTTTGGTTGGAATTACCTTCACGAGCACTGACTCTCTGATGAATTCGGAGGAAAAGGTGTCTGAAAAAGTTAGAAACTTGTTTTTGATCTTCCTTGGAAATCAACTAATCCTCTTCTTGATTCAGGACATGAATAAAAATCTTCTTTGAAATATGGGTACACCATCTCTATGTTGAACGTTCTCTTATCTTTTTAAAATTTTTCAATCTTGAACTTGATGGTGTTATCCTTGAACGCAGTAGTTTCTGTCTCAAACAGAATTTTTGCTTCTGTGACAGTTTGGTTATCTTTGATGCCACGTAAAATGTTTTCTTTAAGTTGAGAGTGGGTTTTGAAATGCTCCGGAGGCTTGCCGAATTAGTTACTTTTAACAAATCCGTTAACAAATCTATGAAAATGACCAAACTTTGCATACGCTACTTAACCACACGTCTATGCGTGCATGTTTTGAATCTTCTCTTCATCAAAACACTATTCATTGGTTTCAGATAAAAAAGTGAGCTAATGTGGACAACGGATGATAGGAAGCGAAATGATCTGGACAACAGCAAACTTTAAACAATAGAGGTACACAACCCCATTCATGAATTTCTAAGAAACAAGTCAAATTAATATATAACTCTTTAGCCTAAAATCCTTCAATCTACTGGTTTCAGATCTTAAGCCTGGCCAATTATATGTTATTGGTTATCCAGAAAGAAGAGCAGAGGAAATACTTCTCCAGCATCTCCTTCAATGAAGAGTTGAGGTACACTTTCCAAATGTCTCCATTTGTAAATACAATAGAACAAAATTAGGAGGTGACAACCAGCCAACTCAATGTACACAATATTATAATTAAATTCACAGAAAATGCCCAGTTTAGTTCTTAAAGAGAACCCCAAATTCTGAGAGGTTCGAAGCACGTCGACGACAAAGGCGAGGGGATCAATTTAGAATGAATTTGGATAGCTAGTGGAAAACAATTTAAAACATCTATCCCACTCCTGACCATGTTTGCAATAACTCCTTAGCTTGTTCCAAGAGGGTCACGACATTTACACTAACTGTGATAATCACTTCTGGTTTTCTTAATCCTGTAAGACTGGCATTGTCATGGTGGTCTTTTTGACCCCCACAAGATGATCTATGCACTGGTGCCCTGTAAATGGTTAATTATTCCAAATCTTAGTATTACATTTGATACATTTCTAAATTGGGAACCAGTGTTATCCTTTAAATGTCTGGCTGTGATAAATCATGCTTACACTGTTGTGAATGTATGCAATTATCTATCAGTTACTATTCTATTCAATTGTTTTAATTGTGGTGTTTTTTATGTTGATTTACAAATATCTATTATTGTTTTTTCACTTTGTTGAACACGCTAGTTCGTGTTAACACACTTAATATCTCCTAAAAGGATGTCTTCTTTGAAAAAGAGAATAGTAACTTTATGTGACATATTGAAAAATTACAATAAATAAATGTGTTAATATTTCCAGAATTAAGTGTGAAATAAACACACAGACCAAGGTAGTACATTGATTTGACTTGGTTTGTTAGAATAAGTGTTTCTGAACTATTACTGCCATTTATTACTTTCATTTACACAACTTCTAAAAGAGGCATTTGCAGAACTGCAAATTAAAAATTAACTTCACCAACAGTTGGCTTTTTCCATTGTGAATCCAGAGACACCAATGATGGGTTTCCGTCTCTTCCCAATTGGACGTTACACTTATAAAAAAATGTAATAAGGGAATCCCAATGTTATCCTAAGGGAAAGATAGGCCTTGCAGTAGTGAAAAAGTAAATTAAGAGTATTTCACTGTCAGGACATGTAAAACTTAAAAGTACATGTCCTATTTTTTAAATACACTGCAGCCTGCCCATGGGCTGTCCAGGGCCTGCCTTTGACCTATATGTAATAAAAAGGAAAGTTTGGGCCTGGCAAGTAGGCTAACTTGCCAGGTCAAAATGGCAGTGTAAAGCTGCACACACAGGCAGTGGCAGGCCTGAGACATGTACAAAGGACTGCTTAAGTGAGTGGCAAAATATTATGGAAGCAAGCCCACTAGAAGCATTGATTTACATGCCCTGGGCAAATGTCGTGCACATTACTAGGGACCAAAGAGTAAATCAAATATGCCAGTTGTGGATAGATCAATATTGTCATGTTTTAAGTAAAGAGCACATGCACTTAGCGCTCGTTAGCAGTGGTAAAGTGCCCAGATTCCTGAAGTCAGAAAAACAATCAAAAACAGGAGGTCAGAAGGCAAAAAGTCAGTGGAAACCACAATAAGGATGCCAGGTCTAACACTCAAAGACCCATACTTCCGCAAATGATGACATAGATGGAGTCTAAGAGGGCACAGGGATCCTGTCTGGAAGAAGATTTTGCCCTGGTTAGGTTTGGAATTATGAGTAGAGAACGTGTGCCTTGCTGCTGTAAACAGAAGCCTATATGGAGATTTCACAAACCACTCTAGATTTGGAACATCTTGAGGCAAGCTATGTTACCTGCATGGATAATTTGTGTCTCAAAGCAAATGTGGCAAAGGCACACATTATGACAACAGGCTCAAAGAAAATTGAAGAGGGAGATAACAAAGGTTAATACTGGTGCCCTGTAAATAGTTAATTATGTTCCAAATATTGGGGTTACATTTGATACCATTCTAAATTGTACTAGTGTTATCCTTTAGATGTCTGGCTGTGTCAAAAACAAAGAGGGTAAAAATGTACTCGCTGTTCTAAAAATGAATGTAGCTAACAGCGTAACACCTTACTGCTCAGGTATTGGAGGTTTCTCCAATACTCAATCTATTCTGAGTGAAGAGACCATGTTTATTTCATGATTTTTAGACTTCTTCAATTCAGTCCAATGTACAGTATCCAAAAAGATGTGGGATTTTGGACATGTAGGACAGAATAAACTTAGTACTCTTGTTTGTATGCTTCCTCTTGATCAAACCCCCATGCCCACCTCACTAAGTCAATACATTGACGAACTCGATAAAACTGGAGACATTCCATGGCTTAACTATTTGGCTAATTGTCTGAGCTAGTCAGCTAGCCTGCATTGAGTCTTTCGAGCCTCCAGAGGGGATCCAGTTGGGTTATAGATAATATATTTCTGCAACTTTTATGCATGGAAGTCACAGGATCGGAAATTGGGTGAATAAAAACAAACTGATGCTAGAAACCCATACCATTTTAGTAAACACCCAGGAGAATATTTATGAGCCCCTTGCGCTGCCCGAGTGTCACTTTTTGTGATGTTCCGGCAGCGCAAACTACAACAACTTGTGTGGCTTTGAATTTCCTCATAGATATGGAGTAAGGAAAGGCAGCGCAAAATGCTGCGTTGCCTTACTCTGCACTAGGGAGGTGTTCCATGGGCGTTGCGGTGGCATTCCCACGCAACACCCAAGAATTATGATGCATCCCCAGAATTAAAAAACCATGTGTACCTGTTAATGTGACAAAACCTTACGCCTCTCCGGGGGAGGCGCAACAAGGAGAAATAACTTTATTTCTCATCGTTTTTTCCTTTTTCCGTGTCTGCTGCATTTTGCAGCAGACATGGAAAGAGGAAAAAGCCTCCCTGGATATTTATTGTGCTGGAAGGAAGGTTCCCCTCCCTGCACAAAAATAATTGTGCCAACAACACAGGCGCAAGGGTGCCTGCGTTGGCATTATGCTGCTGAAACGGTGTCAGTGCAGGGGGAAAGGACAGGAATGCACCTTATTGGATAAAAATGGGGCATTCCTGCCCCTTCAGTTTTTCCTACGCCAAAACCCCAAAAATGAGGCCCCCAGTTTATAACCCTTTGTGGGTTGGTTTTTCAATGCATAAGCAAAGAATGTTAAGACTTCAGCAAGGCTTTATTGCATAAGTGCTTAGACCCAGAAGAAAATCTTCCCTGGTATTTAATTTCTAAACAGACGTACAGGCATTTTTTTCATATTATGCGTTTTTTCCAAGAGCAGCGAAGGAAATTTTTAAATTTCTTTTAAATTTGGTCGTATTCCTCAATGTATAGCAACTTAATTCCCATTTTGCGATTATAAGAGAGGCTTGATTGACTAAAGGTGATTTAAAGTCTGATTGGATGGAAGCTATTGTTGCTACTAGGTTCCACTATTGACTTATATTCTGTCTTCTTAACCCTTTGGGTGCTCATGACGGAATAGTTCCGTCATGAGCACCAGTGCTCCTGTGCTCATGACGGAACCATTCCGTCATGAGAACAGGGGCACTAAATCCCTCTGCTGCAGACAACAGAGGGATTTCCCTTTTTTTTAATTGGCCTCGGGAGGCCAATTTGCATTTTCATTGCAATGCCGATCGCGCGCATGGCGAGCTGACGTCATTACAATGAAAATGAAACTGAAACTTAGTTTCAGTTTCATTGTTTCGGTGCTCGTGGGGCTATATCAGCCCCCTGAGCACCGAAACACTTGGGAGAGGTATCATTGGAAAGGGGAGAAGCTCCCCTTTCCAATGGCACCCTTCCCTAGTGGATCCCTGCTTGGGGCTCACCCCAGGATGGCGATCCCCAAGCAGGGATCCACCCACTAGCCACCAGGGAGGGGGGGGCAGCCCCTTGGGCAAGGGCCTTTGCTCCCCTCATATAATATGGGTACAAACAGTCTTTCTGCCCCCCCCCTGGGGGGCAGAAAGCACCCTAGATGCCAGGGATTTTTTTTATAGGCAAGGGGTGGGGGCTGCCCAGAATGGGCATGCAAATGCCCCCACCCTACCCCCTCAAAGTAAACAAAAGACTTTCTGCCCACCCCAGGAGGCATATGGGGGCAATAGCCCCTGATCTGCCTCCTGGGGGGGCGGGGCAGAAAGCCCACTAAGCACCAGGGATTTTCTTTTTATATATGTAGGGGTGGGGGCTGCCCAGAATGGGCATATCAATGCCCCACCCCCAAAAAATGCTACAGTCTTTCTGCCCCCCCTGGAAGGCAGATGGGGCAGTAGCCCCCAATCTGCCCCCCGGGGGCGGCAGAAAGCAAACTAGACACCAGGGATTATTTTTTTATAGGCCATGGGTGGGGGCTGGCCAAAATGGGCATCCCAATGCCCCCACCCTACCCCCCCAAAGAAGGCAAAATACTTTCTGCCCCCCCAGGAGGCAGATGGGGGCAATAGCCCCTGATCTGTCCACGGGGCGGCAGAAAGCCCACTAGGCACCAGGGTTTTTTGTTTTTTATTATACTTTGGGGTGGGGGCTACCCAGAATGGGCATGCCAATGCCCCCACCCAAAAAAAAAATTGTACAGTCTTTCTGCCCCCCCCTGGGAGACATATGGGGCAATAGCCCCTTATCTGCCCCCCCCGGGGGGGCAGAAAGCCTACTAGGCACCAGGGATTTTTTTTCTCCAAAGTTTGGGGTGGGGGCTGCCCAGAATGGGAATGCCAATGCCCCCACCACCCCCCAAAAAAATGCCACAGTCTTTCTGGCCCCCCAGGAGGCAGATGGGGGCAGTAGCCCCTGATCTGCCCCCAGGGGGGGGCAGAAAACCCACAAGGCACCAGCGATTTTTTTTTAATAAAAGTAGGGGTGGGGGCTGCCCAGAACAGGCATGGAAATGCCCCCACCCCCAAAAAAATTTGCCACAGTCTTTCTGCCCCCCCCTCCGGTAGTCAGATAGGGGCAAAAGCCCTTTATCTGCCTCCCAGGGGGGCAGGAAGCCCACTAGGCATCAGGGAATATTTTTTTTTAATTCAGGGGTGTGGGCTGCCCCCCAAAAATGCCATAGTCTTTCTGCCCCCCCAGGAGACATATGGGGCAGTAGCCCCTGATCTGCCCCCCAGGGGGCATCAGAGAGCCCTCTAGGCGCCAGCTATTATGCTGGCTTTTTTTAAGCATGGGGCTGCCCAGAATGGGCATACCAATGCCCTCACCCCCCAAACAAATAGCCACAGTCTTTCTGCCCCCCTTGGGGGCATATCGGGCAAACCCTCCCCCCCCCGATGCCCCCCCAGGGCAGCAGAAAGCCCACTAAGCACAGACTTGTTTTTAGCAATGTGCCTACCTGTGGATTTTGGGCCCTAGCGCAGCCGGCACATAGGGAAACCTAGCAAACCTGTACATTTTTTAAAACTAGACACCAAGGGAAATCCAGGATGGGGTGACTTGTGTGCCTCTCACCAGGTTCTGTTACCCAGAATCCCTTGCAAACCTCAAACTTAGTTTTAAAAAAACAAATTTTTCTCACATTTCTGTGATGGAAAGTTCTTTAATCTGCGTGGATCCACAAAATTCGACCCACCGCGCATTCCTCAAAGTCTTCCGATAAAAATGGTACATCACTTGTGTGGGTAGGCCTAGTGCCCGCGACAGGAAACGGCCCAAAAGACAGCGTGGACACCACATTTTTACAGTGAAAATTGACTCTTTTTTTGCAAAGTGTCTAGCTGTAGATTTTGAACCCTAGCTCTGCCGGCACCTAGGGAAACCTAGCAAACCTATACATTTTTGAAAACTAGACACCGAGGGGAATCCAGGATGGGGTGACTTGTCTGGCTCTCACTAGGTTCTGTTACCCAGAATCCCTTGCAAACCTCAAACTTTGTAAAAAAAAAACACATTTTCCTCACACTTCTGTGATGGAAAGTTCTGGAATCTGCGTGGATCCACAAAATTCCACCCACCCCGCATCCCCCAACGTCTTCCAAGAAAAATGGTACCTCACTTCTGTGGGTAGGCCTAGTGCGGCGACAGGAAACGGCCCAAAACGCTACGTGGACACAGCACATTTTCACAGTGAAAACTGACCCTTTTTTTTGCAAAGTGCCTAGCTGTAGATTTTGAACCCTAGCTCTGCCAGCACCTAGCGAAACCTAGGAAAGTTCTGGAATCTGCTTGGATCCACAAATATCCTACCACCCAGCGTTCCCCCAGGTCACCCGATAAAAATGGTACCTCACTCGCGTGGGTGAGTCAAGTACCCTCGACAGGCAAGGGCCCAAAATGTATTGAGGAAACATCAAAATTACCTATCACAAAACAACCTGGTTTTGCTAGGGGGGTCACCTGGGTTTTTGGCCCCGGGGTTGGCGGCCATCTTGGGAAACCTACCAAACCCACACATTTCTGAAAACTAGACACCTGGGGGAGTCTAGCGAGGTATGGCTTGCGTGGGTCCCCCCAACATTTTCCTACCCAGAATCCCCTGCAAACCTCAAATTTAGCTGAAAAAATAAAATTTTCGCAAACTTCTGTGTTGGAAAGTTCAGGAATCTGCATGGATCCATAAATTTCCTACCACCCAGAGTTCCCCTAGGTCTCTCGATAAAAATGGCACCTCACTCGCGTGGGTGGATGAAGTACCTGCGACAGGCAAGTGCCCAAAACGTATTGAGGAGACATCAAAATGACCTATCACAAAACAACCTGGTTTTGCAAGGGGGGTCATCTGGGTTTTTGGCCCCAGGCTCGGCGGCCATCCTGGGAAACCTACCAAACCCACACATTTCTGAAAACTAGACACCCGGGGGAGTCCAGCGAGGTATGGCTTGCATGGACCCACCAACGTTTTCCTACCCAGAATCCCCTACAAACCTCAAATTTAGCTGAAAAACCCACATTTTCCACATATTTATGTGTGGAATCACCGTGCCGGCACAAATGTCCTACCCCACAGTCTTCCCCTTAGTCTCCCAATACCTGCTCAGTTATTGGCTCTGGGTTCGTCCGGTTCTTGGTGAACCTACAAGTCCTATATATCCCCACAACCAGAAAGGTCCAGTAGATGTAACGGTATATTGTGTTCAAACATCTGTCATAATTAGAAGAAGTTACAGGTGAAAATGTTGGTACACATGGCTGGTTTTTTCAACTCATTTTCAATTTTTCCTATTTTCAACTGCTAGTTTCTATAAAGAAACCTTGAAGGATCTACACAAATGACCCCTTGCTGAATTCAGAATTTTGTCTACTTTTCTAAAATGTATAGCTTTCCAGGAATCATTATTGCTTTCATACCCATTTTTACCATTCACTGGAAGAAGGTTGAAAGCACAAAAAATAGCAAAAATAGGCTATGTCCCAGCAAAATGACAAAACTGTGTAAAAAATGTTGGTTTTCTGACAAAAGTCTGTCAGTCCCTGAAAGCTGTGAAAATTGTGATTTCAGCCCCACAAACCCTTTGTTGATACCATTTGCGGGGGAAAAAGCAGACGCTTTCATTTGCAGTACTTTCTTCCCATCCCCCCCCCCAAACTTTTTTTTAGCTGTATTTGGGCGAATTTCTGGGTCCCCTCTAGAATCTTTACCTTTAGAATCCCCATGATGTTGGAAGAAAAAGACACAAATTTGGCGTGGATACCTTATGTGGTCAAAAAGTTACAGGGGCCTATGCCCGAACTACCCCAAATTTCCAAATAAAAGGCTTAGCACAGGGGGGGGAAAGGCCTAGGAGCGAAGGGGTTAAATGACATTGTATATCTGTTGTCTTTATTATGGAACTGTTTTTGCTCCTTTTTAAACTATCTGATCATTTCAGGAGAGGGATCTTGTAAGTGAGTACACGCAGAGAAAATAACTTTTGGATGAAATGTGATGTGACAGGATCGTTTAGGAGACTGTAAACTGTACTTGTGGGGAAGGTGAAAATTGCTTTCACCCCTGAAAAAGCATGGGGTACCTGTGAAACACATGTTGGTTTTAACAACTGAATAATATCATGGACCTTTAATTCAGATCTTAATTTGCTGTTCAGAACTGAGTCTTACTGTGGATCTCAAGCCTGCGTCTTTATTTTTATGACAGATAACCAATGGACCAACTAGAGGCACTTTTTAACCTAAACTGATATATAAATTATTCAACAAAAACAATGTACTTTATATGCTGGGATTCTATATCATGTGTGTGTGTGTGTATGTTCGTGTATATCTGACCTGACCTCTTGGACCTGGAAACAATTGTTTTCCATTGGCTGTGATCCAGTTGCTCTCTTGGTAGCCAACACAACCCCTATACTTCCTCAAGAGTCCCACAGCAGCACAGGAGCCCGTGCTGGCTTACGCAAGAGTCCTGCAGGTTCGGAAAACCATTTAAAATATTTTTTATAAAAATGGACTGAAGTGAATGTGGTCGATTGGCCGCATGCAGGCGGTTGGTTCTGTGGTTATCCTAACCCAGAATGTGCATGGTCAAAGGCCGTGTGTGGTAGGGGGATTGGCTGCCTGGAGGGGGCCTTTGGCCAACCCCACATTGTGTACGGCCAAAGGCCTGGTGCAGCACAGGGATTAGTGTAGTTACATAAAGGATTAAAATATTACCTTGCCTTAAAAAAAAACAGAAATTCACTGGAAAAAACAAAGGTTAAACTGTTGTTATATTTAGGTATGGTAATAATATTTTACTTTGCATTTAAAAAAACGTAATATTTCACTGAAACAAACAAAGGTTTACTGACATTATATTTAGGGTAAAATGCCACGTTTAATGTAACATTTCACACAAAAGCTGACTTTGAATTTTGCCACAATGGGTTCTCTTTTAAATATTTAGTTGGCTTAACGTTCTTTATGAAGAACAAGGTGATCTTCTTTGATTAACAACATAATGCCTTCAATTTTTGGTGAGCAGAGTAATACTTCCTCTGGTTCAACTGGACCGATAAGCAATTTGGATCCTCTTCGCTCAGATGCATAAAAATCTGATGGTGGTGTGGCCAAGGAGGCAACTATTTCTCCTTTGGCCCCTCAGCAAGTTAGAAAAGACATAAGGTCTTATTACGACTTTAGCGATCCTACTATGGACAGTGCAATGCGCCATCCGCTGTAGGACCACCAAAGCTGTGTCGCTACCGCCCGCCAGATTCGGAGATAAATTCTGGTCTGGCGGGTGGTCCTGTGGCGGTTTGACAGCTGCGGTCTGTGAGGCTCAAAGAAGAGCCTAACATGTAGACAGCCGTTCCCAGAGTCCCGAATGCTCCTTCCTTCACGGTGTGGCATACATGCCACACCGCATAGGAACTGGGGTGCAAAACCAGGGGGGCACTACATGTCCCCTCGCATACATCTCTAGGCCCAGGAGTGGCAGGGGGCCCTGTTAGTGCCCCCTTTGTTGCTTCTCTGCCACCCATTTCATGGCGGGCTCACTGCCATGAAAAGGGCGGTGAACAGGCAACTCTGAATATGCATGCTCAGCGGTTCCGCAGTGACACCACCAGCATATTAGTGCTCCTGACCGCTGCGTGACCGCTGTGGGATCCTTCATCCCCAGTGGCCACAGCAGTCCCGTAGCAGTCCGACCTCCACACTCATAATACTGTGGATGGGCCCGAAGTGTGGTGGTGGCCGGACGGCCACCATCGGTTTGGTGGTGCAATGGACCACCAAACTTGTAATAAGGCCCATAGAAAATACATATCAATTAATGTTGCTTTAACAAATAAAAGGCCTAAGAAAGACCCTCCCTCCACTGCTAAACCATATTCTGATCTTTCTCTAGATCCCTTCCTGCAAGAAATCAGGGGGCTTATTTATAAGCCACTTGTGCCACCGGTGGATCACTTTTAAAAGGAAAAAGTGATGTCCCAGAGGTGCAAGGGGCTTCTAAATAAGCCCCCAGGTCTTTGCATCTCTTAATAAAAGAAATCCCAAAAAGTTGCAATAATTGGATGATAAATGGTTAGTTGCTCAAATAAGAATGTCAGAGTTGAAGGGAAGGAGAAAAGAAATAACAGTGTAGAAGAAAAAGAAATGTGTAAGTTGTCTTAACTGGAAACATAATTTTCTGCTCTCAAGAGCCATGTTGAAGATTTGTAAAATAGGAATCACAGAAATAATTTGAGAGTTCATGGCATTCCTAAGGGTGCTAGAGGAAATCAGTTAATTTTTGATTGGAAGTCCTTATTTTCTCAAATTTTAGAAATGCCTGACTTGGTGAAGGTGAACATCTATAGGGAATAATGCATACACAGGATTAATTACCACGGTATGAAAGACACCAAACCCAGGAGAATTATTATACTTTTCTGGAATATTAAGACCTTTTGAAAATCTTTTTTCCTGGCAAAATTAAAAACAACTATTTTGGGCTGGCAATTAAATAAATATTTCACAGGATGTTCCTAAAGCCATTACTTCCTTTTCAAAAGTTGATATCTCTAAATGCAATGTTTGGCCTAGTTCTTCTATGCTTCTTCAAAGTCACACTTAAATAAAATAAAACTGTGACATACTCTGATCCATTTAAACTAAAATACCATATTTTTTCCAAAGAAGATGATGGAATGGATATTTCCAGACAAATTTCATCTTACTTATGTTATTTTCATGTTTGATTTAACATAATGGTTGCTTTTACATGCTTCATTTATTTCTTCTAGTTCAGGGTTAGGTTTCAATTTAGCATTGATATCTGGTGGCATTAATTTCTCCTGTACATATTTATTATATTTATTTGTTTATTCTTGAAGTTGTAATTGGTTGTTTCTCAGCCTCAGATATTTGATTTCCTTCTCATATGTACTCCTTTTTCCTGTCTTCTCCTCTTTCTCTCTCTCGCATGATGTCTGACGCATTTGCTCTTACATTGTTTAATATAGTTGAATAGTGTAGTGCTTTCATATGTCTTTTGTGTTGTCTGTTTAAATGTTCTGAGTAATCTAATGGAATGCCAAGGGTCTCATCAACCCCGTCAAAAGATGAGAAGCCCTCTCACACCTATCCTAGCTAAGAACAGGTGTTGTATTATTATCAATTCTGAATATTTGTGGTTCTAACAGAATAGATTTATGATCCTTTTGAAATACTATTAATAAAAAGGTATTTCAATATTATGCAGACATTTTATCAGTTGCTAGTGGTTGTTATCTACATTTTGATCCCTTTATAGATCAAAAATCTAAATCCAGTTAAGTTCCTAAAAAAATACAAACAGTTACATCACAGAGAAGTCTCTCAGATTCTGGGAGGATTTGTCACCAGGATTTAGAAGAATTTAATTTTAATTTCCAGTGTGTAATTTGCAATCTAGACTAGATGACATTTAAATTTGATCTGATTTGTTCTGCAATTTGTTCTGTCTTGAGTTTGGATCATGCTCCTCTTATTTCATGTTTTAAGCTTTTTTTTAAGATATAATTATTCCTTATTAAAAGATGATCTTTTTTCCCTATGGAAATTAACCGATTTTATATAGATTTTTTTTACTGATATATTCATTCATAATAACAGGAATAGCCATAAAGTAGCCTCTGCAATTTTATTATTAAGATTTTATCTAGAAAAAAGAAAGCAGTGGACTGTAATTTTATGGATATGGTGAAAAATGTATAATTACTTGGAGCATCAAAATTTTCCAACCAAGTTCCAAGGCTTTTTGGGGGAAATTAATTAAGCTAAGATGAAATGTAATAAGTTCCCTATTGAAAGGGCTTGTGGTTTTCGTATAATACTAAGTCTAAATATTTCAGTGGGAACAAACACAATGGGTAATTTACTGGCACAACATCTAAAAGTGAAGAAAGAAAGATATTTTGTTAAATCTATTTCAGGTGAAGAGAATGATTTTACCAAAGAGGCTCACAATGAAATAGCAGATTCTTTTCCTAAGTATTATTCTAAATTGTACTCTCCTGAAAAAATTCATATACAAAAGATATTGCTCGTTATTATCTATAATTTCAAAGACTATTTAGACCCTGAAGACATACTTCAAAAGAAGTATTAAGTACAAATGCCCTTCATGATAAAGGCAAAGCTTTAGAATGTGATGGTTTCCATTCCAATTTGTTGCCAATTGTTCCCATTTATTGGCCTCTAAATATTTACATGAAAACGTTTGTATCAATAGTAGTCCTCATGGCATTTTTTTTACAAGCAATGATTTATCTTGTTCCAAAATCTGAGAAAGATACATTTTTGGCAAAAATGTATCATCCAACATCCCTTCTTAACAATGGTTGCAATATTTTATCAAAACATTAGTGTTGTGCTTGGAATCAGTTATCCCTCAATTGTTTATGAATGATTTAATAAGTTTTTGTTAAAAGCGGATTAGCATCTGACAATGCAAGGATCTATTAATAGGTAAGGATCCTCAAATGAATATCCTTTTCTGCCTTATCCTAAGCCAGTTGATCATCTAAATTTGATTTTCTTGTTCAGTGGTTTACCTTGGCATACTATAGGTCCTACATTTTTAAATATGGTTTCTTTACTATATAAATCACCCATTGCATTTATTTTTGTTAATATTGTTTCTTCATACTTCTCATTAGCAGAGAAATTAGACATGGTTTTCCTCTTTCTCCTCTTTTATATCTTATTACCATTGAACCATCATAGGCAAAAATTAAATGAGAATAGTATTGAGTCTTTCACCATATGTAGGGGGAAATAAAATAATCTGTCTATGCAGATGAAGTACTTTTTTATATATTAATAATACTCAAAGTTCACTGCCGGAATTCTTTTAAGAAGTTACTGAATTTTCATCTGTCTCTTCGTTTAAACTTAAAGTGTAAAAATAGGAGTACTTCCTTAAACAAATACTCTTTTAAAGATATTTTTAAAGGAGATTATCTAATTTACAATAACACAAACATTAAATACTTGTGTATATGGTGTTCATGATCTATAAAAGACTACCCACTTTAACATAAAATCTCTTTTACAAAAAATTGGTTCCCTTTTTTAAAATGGTCTCTACTATTTTTATCTTGGTGGGTTATTTCCCCCAATAGTTCTGTGCAAAGGTCAGTTCAAAGAATCTTTATTCGGTTTCTATTAAACTATAAAAGACATTAAAAAAAAACAGGCAAAGCCAGGCATAAAAGCATTAAGATTCAGTGGATTAGGAATAGATAAAACAATTTAAAAAAATTGGGGAACCCAATGCATTCAGACACATTCAGTTTGGTCCTTCCCTAGATATGTGTGTCGTTAAAACAATCAGTCAGTAAAAATAGGCCATGCATATTTAAAAACAATTCATTTCCACACCCTCTTCCTTTGGTTAGTTGCTGCAATTAAAATTTCAAAAATAGTTTGACAAACAACATCAGATTGCAACAGCTGCAAATATTCTATTGCCTCCTTGCATTTCTTAATCTGCATTTTTTTTTAAGTGGTTTTAAAATGTGGTTGCATTGAGCAGTATACGACTTACAAAAAATAAATGTAGTTGTGATTGTAAAGCTAAAGAATTGCAAAGGCATGGAATTAGATCTTTGCTCGTGTAAACATTAGAGGGATAGGTCACCAAGTAGTATGCCATTCCAAGCCGGAATCTTATTAAGTAGAACTTTTGCTACGAGATACCCTAAGCAGTTATGGCTTGATGGAGAGGGAGGCACGCATAGGAAAATATGCTTCAACTGATTTCTTCCTCATCTCAACCTCCCATCTTTTATCTGCTAAGTCCGCTTTCACTAGTGGTTTGTCAGTGCTGGCGATGGACTGCGGGGAGAAATATAGATCCATCCTACCAATTGCTCGCAAGTCTATCCTAATATGGGCTAGCCATCTGATTGTGTGGGCTCCTGACAGATTAATGCAATCCAAAATTACAGACTGAGTTAGAAATGCCTCAGGCCTAGACCAGATAGATAACCAGAGCAAAGTGGGTGCCATCCTCAATTGATCCCCCAAGAAGCGCACGCATAGTTCTTCGTGTGCAATCATAGCAATCATGGTGGGAGACAGAAATCTCTGCAAAAATCTGTTTTCAGCAGTCTGAATGATTGGTGTAGCCCCAAATGCCCACACCATGTGAAACAATTGAGATGGATCTAGATTTGTAGATTGTCACTGCCGCATTCACTAGCATAGACCCTAACTTGAAGGCAAATTTAAACAGAGAGGCGGTGGCTGCTTCAAATTGTGTTGATCTAACCACCCTCAAATGCTTCAACATAGACCTCTTGTCAAACTGGACCCCCAAGTATGTAAACGTAGGGACATGCCCAAGAGTCATGCCATCGATGTAAAAAGAGGGAATCCTGCTCTGTGGCGAGCTAGAGACCATAGAGTAAGATTTAGATGTATTCGTGCTGAGTCCCCATTTGGACTTCAAAGAAACAAATGTATCTAGCAGTTTCTAAAAGGCCCAACCTGACCTAGCTATAAGGACAGAGTCACCCGCATGAATCAACACGGGGAGCAGGCGAGTCCCTGCCTTTGGAGGCTCAGCTGAGGCAGCGATAAGTTTCTTGTCCAAGTCATTGATGTAACAACTGAACAGGAAAGGGGCCAATACACAGCCTTGCCTGACACACTTTCTGATCTTAAACACGGAGGTACGTTCCCCACCATGGCCAAAGCAAACACTGCCCTCTATGTCCTGGTACAGCTGGGCAAGAAGATGAATAATTTGGGGATTAGCACCCTTAGCTGATAGCATGTTCTACAGCTTAGTCCTAACTATGGGCCTGATTATGATGGCGGACGGACTTCAGTCCGTCCACCATCGTCTCCTATTTGGGACCGCCCACCAACAAGCCGGCAGTCCCACAATAGGAATTACCTTTAGCATTGCTGCGGGTGCTGCTGGCTGCAGCACCTGCCGCAATGTTAAAAAGGGATGTTATACATATCCCTATACTATGTGACAGGCACCATGCAGTGCCTGTCACTTTGTACAGGGATATGCCCCACACCCAAAGAAAAGGGCCAGAGTTGAAGGGGGCCCGCTATAGGCCCCAAATATCCTTCCCCGCCAGCCTTTTCATGGCAAGTGAACCGGCATGGAAAGGCTGGCGGGGAGGGAGCATCCTAATCCCTACGGCGGTGCATGGTAGGCATCGCCACCATTTTAGGGATTGGGAGGCCCTCCGTCGCACTGGCGGGCTCAAGGAGCCCGTCGGATGCAGCTGGTTGGGCTTTCTGCCCATCTGCACACCACCCGCAATCAAAATGTGGTGGGCGGAAAAGCTGCTTAGGATGGCGGTCTCCCCGCCATCCTAATCAGCCCCTATGTTGTTGAAGGCGGCGCCAAGGTCCATAAATGCCAAATAGAGACAGCCTTTTTTGGCAAGGACGTATTTGGACATCATTGAGTAGAGGTTAAAGCACTGATCGACAGTACCCAGACCAGATCTAAAACCGTATTGAATTGGGGTTAAGATGTTCTTCTCATGAGTCCAACATTCAAGCTTATCTAGCAGTACCCTATCCAGAATTTTGGCTGTGCCTTCTATTAAAGTTATGGGTGGATAGCAATAAGGATCGGTCCTCTTTCTCTTCTTGAAGATCGGAATGATAATCGCCCTAGACCACAATTTAGGAGGGACACACAGATGAAATTCTTGTCAGTAAAGGAGCCCAAAATGTCAGATTGCCCTTAAACATGTTCGCGGGGATGCCGTCTGGCCCAGGTGCCTTGTCACATGGACACCTTTTTATTGCTGAGGTAACTTCCTCGACAGTAAAGGTTAAGTCCTCACTACCACCCATGTTACTTGTTGCAGTCTCACTGAGTTGATCAAGAACAGTTGTATCTTGCGAGCCATATAGCTTAGTGAAGTAATACATCCTAACATTTTCAGTGATGTTTGTGTCAATGTACCAAGATAGGTTCAGGGAGAAAAAAGGGGCATTTACTATCTTCCAGAAAAGAACAGAGTTGTTACTGGCAGATGCAGAAATCAAAGGTTATCAGGCCTCGCTCCTAATTTGTTTTTTCCTGTCCTTTTTGGCTACTTTGTAGATGTTCCTGCATCTCCTAATGTCATCCTGGTCTCTCGGGAACATGTTGATCACTTTAATGAGACTGGAGTGGGCTTGGGTGCAGGAATTTTCAAACCACCTATTGGATTTTGGGGCCTGTCAGAGTTTGGGAGCTGTCAGATATAAGGAACCTGTGTCATCTCCCCCCAAAAACAATATACGCAGAGAGTTCTGTACACATCACCAGTGCTATCTATTAGCATGCTTATGGCCTCTTTTTAAACTACATACTGCATGATGTATTTTTTAAGGTATAAGGAGACGTTTTCAGCACCCTCGAACTGTCGTGATCTTGAACAACTGCATTATAATTTATCTTTAGATCATGGCTTTAATGCCAATAGAAGACAGACGAGGAAGATGTCCCAAGGGAAAAGAAAGATGTGATCCTATCAAATGGTGATGGTAAATAAAAATACCATATGGATCTGTTCAGTTATCTCCCATCATTTTTACTAAACCAAAAAAATACACTATCCCAGTTCCTAAATGTGAAGCAGATAAATCTGATTATTCCATTGAAACAGCAAGCAATTTACACGGCAAACTATCTACAAATGAGTCTCTGTTTTTAATGAGGGTTTAAAAGCTCTAGGATAATCTTCATGGTTTTTGAAGTCATCAAGTGAAGAGCCACCTTTGAGTTACTTCTAACAGCTCATTTACAACCCACCGTACTATAGATTATCTCAAAAGCCTTTGAAGTAGAGGCAGATACCTGTCTCCTTCTCAAAACGTGATCTTACCAAGAAACCTAACAGCAGAAAGAAAAAAGAATGAAAGAAAGGAAAAGGGACTCCTAATAATACTAATTTCCTCAAATAAAAGAACCAGGGCTTCTACATCGAATTATTCCTTGCAGTTCCTTGACATGATTAAAAAAATCCTCAATACGTAATTCACATAGTCTTTGCTTGCCCAGGAACTGTGACAAAATGTCTCCCACCCCGACACAAACTTTTCAAATACCATTAGCTGTAGCTTGGGTCACTGTACTTCCGTTTACATTCTACGGGCCTCATTTATGAAAAGTGACGCATCGCTGCGTGAAAACAGCAATGCATCACTTTTCATTGCGCCCTCCTTGCGACATGCTGGATGCGTCATATTTACAGTATGACGCATCATGTCGCAAGGAGTTACAGATACGTCAGTATTTTTGACGTATCTGTAGGCGCAAAAATGAGGCATTGCTGGAGTGTGTCACAAAAGTGACGCAACTCCAGCAATGGGTCATTTCACATGGGCAAGTCCCATTTCAAATGTGCCTGCGTCAGTCTTACGCCTGCTGTGAGGCAGGCGTAAGATATTAACGCATTTGCGTCCTAGAAGTGACTCAGTGAAATCTCATAGATTTCACTGCATCACTTCTACGAGGCTTACTTGCGTCAGAACGCCCAACCTGCATACATTATACCTGGCGGAGGTATAATGTGGGGCGGGAGTTTACAAAGTGACGCATCTACCTAGATGCGTCACTTTGTAAATATGACGCAACATGGCGCATTTTCTTACTCCGCTGGTGCGTCACAAAAAGTGACGCATCGGCGGAGCAAAAGTGACGCAGGGGCTCATAAATAAGCCCCTACATTTTTAGAAGTGCCATCCTGAAACTGAACGAATCAAAAACTGCTTTTTAATAAAGCCATAGGTGAAAGGTGATTTACAACTTATTTGAGAGTTTGTTTTCATGGAGGGATATAATCTGTGCATTTCTTATATTGATTCTTTTAAACTCAGAATCAATATAACATTGCACAGAGAATGTAATCCTACAGTAAAGTCAACAATGGGGAACTTTTGAACAGAACAGAGATTTAATCCGAAATATTGCCGGTGCCAAAGTTGAAAGATGATAAAAAGAATGCTGAGGTAATAAAAGAGGATCCTGGGGTTCAGCACGTTTGAAAGCAAGTCTTCAAAACATAAATGCATTGTTTTAGAACTGTCATCAATGTTTATTATAAACAACGCCCTTCAGTTGTCTCTAGAAAACAAATGATAAAAGAATATTGAAACGGATAGGCATTACAAGGCCATGAAAAGTCATGCAGGGTGACTTTACGTGGCCTTGTAAATATGGACAGGCACACTGCTGAGCCGGTGAGTCATAAAATGGATCTGACATGTTTTCAAAGAGTGTCTTCTCTTCAGCATGCCAGAGGCATTCCTTTGGGGCAGAGGCTAGGCCCTGTTTTCATCTCAGGTTCAGCTAGCATTTCAGCTAGTTTGTAGGAAAATGTAACACATGTTGGTGGGGCTATCTTGGTGTCAGAGAGACTCAGGGCCATGCAAGGTGGCTTTGTGTGGCTTGGTAAATCTGACTTAAGGATTGTGTTGCCCTTGCAGCACCCTGCAAGGGCAACATAGTTTTTGGATACATCTGGTTCTAGAGTCTATGAGGAGATTAGGTAAATATTTTGATATTCAACAAAATATTACTAATACGATATTTATGTGTCCATGCTGCATCTTTTGAGTTTGAAAACCTTTTAACCAAATTACTTATGCATCAGTTGACAATTAGGCCCTTTAGCAGAGAGGTTCAGAAAAGACTGTTAGCTGCATAGATACTTTTGTTACACGTAGTAGTCAAATTGAAGAAGAGAGGAGAGTAGTCTTTTAAGTTCTCTTTGTGGAGGGTACTATTAACAGGAACTAGAAGGTGATATTTGGGGAGAGGATGTGGTCTGACGGCTAGTCTGCCGACTTTAGAGCTGGGAAACCAAGGTTCGAGCCTAGGGGTCGCGTCCACATCCTGTGATTCTGGGCAAATCACTTAATCTCCCCGTGCCTACCAAAAAAAAAAGAAAAAAATGAATGTGTCCTTGTGTAACGTAACCGGTGCTCATGTAAAGCGATTCAATACCTTCGGGTCGAGTTCGCGCTATATAATTCTGCAAAAAAAAGAAATTGAATCCATAGAATTGTTCCATGGTTATCTATTCGTGATTGTTCACAGTTGGAATAGCAAGCTGAACTATTGGGTGGATTTGCAAAGCTATTTGGGTTGATTGACCCGAACTTCTCAAAATCAATGGCTCAACAGTCAGGTTTTACTTCAAAATAAGATTTCTGGTCGATGTGCCATATGGTGCAGGTGGAGGGAAAATACGGGCATATTATTGTATTAATTACACCTGCTGTTGTCTTCCACATTTGTAGGGTGCATTTTAGTTTGACCTACACAGCATCTGTTTCTCAGAGGCTGATATTTCATTAGTTTAGAGAGATGAGTCAGGTGATATCTTTCCGAGATGCCATTTTAGTATGTGGTTACATGTTAAAAGTGCAGAAACGTTTGTTGGAGAAATTGCCTTCCATATTGGAAAAAAATTACTTACTTTCAGAAAGGAGAAATGTGTTTTGCACCATGACAACATTTAGAATTTACAGTATTTGGTGTATCAAGTTTTAGTTTGATCCAGACATGAATTTGTGGCTATTATTGTAGTGATCCCCCACCACAAAATAGAGAATAGTTGGTATCCTTTCTAGGATTATATGAGTTCATGCCAAATATCTTAAAACCTTTCTGAGAATGTTTTAGGGAGTTGAAAAAAGATGAATATGTGTACAGCTGTGTTGACATTAGAGGGAATAAGGCCTTGACTCAGGAACCCCAAGTGGTGTCAGGCGGGGCAAATTCAGGTCCAACTCATTATTCCTCATTCCTGCAATGGGTGTAAACTGGAATAGAGATTGCAGGCGGAATCTGTATCTCCAGGCCTGGTACCTCCACCTCTAAATACTGACCAACTCAGAAAGGGACCATAGAGTCATCACTAAAGGTTCTCAGGAAGTGCTCTAGGGTCTGACTAAACATTTGTAAAATAACTGTCTTTGTTTGTCATAGTCAATCTGCTTTTCTGGCTCTGATTATAATATGACACGGATTCCTTCTAGCTCTCTCTTTAAGTCACCTTAGAATTCCTTCTCTGTCAGACATATTTCTCAAATCAATTCTAAATCTATGACAGTCTTTATTATTAGAAAACACTAAGACCTGTTTATGGGTGTTGGATTTAGGCTTTGTGAAACTAATTTGGTTGTAGTCAGTAGAACTAGCTTTGCAAGTTAGGACTGTTTGAGTCTTTTTATAAAGGCAGTTATCTTTATTCAATAGTGATCAACATCTCTGTGGACATGAAGATTAGCCTGTCTTTGCTCTTAAGAGTAATCCTCTGATAGAGCAGGATAATTTAGCTTAAACAAATCTAATGTTGGAGCCAAACGTTGAGCTAGGCATTAACGTAAAACCACTTTGCAGAAAATGACACATAAGAAAATGTGCCTTTTAGAGGTCATGCTAAGTTGCTTAGGGGCATATTAACAAAAGAATTATCGCCGCTTTAGCGGCCGTTTTCGGCCGAAAAGCGGCGATGATTCTAACGCATTATTAACAAGGACACGCTAGCGCGTGTATCCTTGATTTAACTCCAGTTTCTGTCACCACTCGCTACGCATCGATAATGAGATGCAAAGTAGGCGTGGCTGACAGAAACAACATGGGAAAATATCGCGAAGGCAGCTTCGCGATATTAGCAGAGGAGGAGTAGCGATGATAATAATCGCGCTACGTCTGGCCTAACGCAGGAATTTAACGTCAGCTAAATTCCTGTGTTAGGCATACCTGACATGGGAGGTGGATTATGGGGTTAAGGCCACAGGGCCTTATCACCAAGATCATCGCCGTTTTGAAAGGGACATCGCTGTTTTTTAGGTGATGTTTGGCCATTTGCCTGCTATCGCTGGAATATTTATCGCCATAGCGCTGAGCGTTGGTAATACAGCGCTAGCTTGGCGAGATATTCCAGCGATAGCCGGCGATAAGGAAAAGCGCGCTAAGCACGCTCGGCGATAATTATCGCCAACCCTAGATAATATGCCCCTTAGATTCTTTATTTGTACTAAGCTTCAATTTCTATTGCACTTTCATAAGTAAAGGATTAGACTTGTCCTCATCTTGTCTAATATTAATTGCATTTCTTCTCAATGAAAACATATATATAAAAGAAAGAGTTGCCCCACATTTGAGACGCACTCCCAGGAGGTCAACAAGCCCAGGGACAGCTTCGTGGTTACCGCTGCTCCGACGCGTTTCGGGCCGACGCCCTTCATCAAAGGAGTGCTACACCAAAGATCACCAGCAAACATGGATTCCAGTTTCTTCCCTTTATTTATGCAAAAATCGGGCTCAGGTGAGTAAAATGGCATTCTGGGAATGGAAGTCCTTAAAGTAATTCCCATGTGGGCTGCTGGAGTCTCAGTTACACAGTGATTTAAAAACACGGTTCCCAATCCTTCCACCGTCCCCAACCTCCTGCTCCATAAGCCACTGTCACTACAACAGTAGCAGATCCGCAATGCGACGGTGCATCTCACGACCTGGACTTGGCCGTAATATCTGAAAGAAAGAGTTGCCCCACATTTGAGACGCACTCCCAGGAGGTCAACAAGCCCAGGGACAGCTTCGTGGTTACCGCTGCTCCGACGCGTTTCGGGCCGACGCCCTTCATCAAAGGAGTGCTACACCAAAGATCACCAGCAAACATGGATTCCAGTTTCTTCCCTTTATTTATGCAAAAATCGGGCTCAGGTGAGTAAAATGGCATTCTGGGAATGGAAGTCCTTAAAGTAATTCCCATGTGGGCTGCTGGAGTCTCAGTTACACAGTGATTTAAAAACACGGTTCCCAATCCTTCCACCGTCCCCAACCTCCTGCTCCATAAGCCACTGTCACTACAACAGTAGCAGATCCGCAATGCGGCGGTGCATCTCACGACCTGGAATTGGCCGTAATATCTGAAAGAAAGAGTTACCCCACATTTGAGACGCACTCCCAGGAGGTCAACAAGCCCAGGGACAGCTTCGTGGTTACCGCTGCTCCGATGCGTTTCGGGCCGACGCCCTTCATCAAAGGAGTGCTACACCAAAGATCACCAGCAAACATGGATTCCAGTTTCTTCCCTTTATTTATGCAAAAATCGGGCTCAGGTGAGTAAAATGGCATCCTGGCAATGGAAGTCCTTAAAGTAATTCCCATGTGGGCTGCTGGAGTCTCAGTTACACAGTGATTTAAAAACACGGTTCCCAATCCTTCCACCGTCCCCAACCTCCTGCTCCATAAGCCACTGTCACTACAACAGTAGCAGATCCACAATGCGGCGGTGCATCTCACGACCTGGACTTGGCCGTAATATCTGAAAGAAAGAGTTGCCCCACATTTGAGACGCACTCCCAGGAGGTCAACAAGCCCAGGGACAGCTTCGTGGTTACCGCTGCTCCGATGCGTTTCGGACCGACGCCATTCATCAAAGGAGTGCTACACCAAAGATCACCAGCAAACATGGATTGCAGTTTCTTCCCTTTATTTATGCAAAAATCGGGCTCAGGTGAGTAAAATGGCATTCTGGGAATGGAAGTCCTTAAAGTAATTCCCATGTGGGCTGCTGGAGTCTCAGTTACACAGTGATTTAAAAACACGGTTCCCAATCCTTCCACCGTCCCCAACCTCCTGCGCCATAAGCCACTGTCACTACAACAGTAGCAGATCCGCAATGCAGCGGTGCATCTCACGACCTGGACTTGGCCGTAATATCTGAAATAAAGAGTTGCCCCACATTTGAGACGCACTCCCAGGAGGTCAACAAGCCCAGGGACAGCTTCGTGGTTACCACTGCTCCGACGCGTTTTGGGCCGATGCCCTTCATCAAAGGAGTGCTACACCAAAGATCATCAGCAAACATGGATTCCAGTTTCTTCCCTTTATTTATGCAAAAATCGGGCTCAGGTGAGTAAAATGGCATTCTGGGAATGGAAGTCCTTAAAGTAATTCCCATGTGGGCTGCTGGAGTCTCAGTTACACAGTGATTTAAAAACACGGTTCCCAATCCTTCCACCGTCCCCAACCTCCTGCTCCATAAGCCACTGTCACTACAACAGTAGCAGATCTGCAATGCGGCGGTGCATCTCACGACCTGGACTTGGCCGTGATATCTGAAAGAAAGAGTTGCCCCACATTTGAGACGCACTCCCAGGAGGTCAACAAGCCCAGGGACAGCTTCGTGGTTACCGCTGCTCCGACGCGTTTCGGGCCGACGCCCTTCATCAAGGAGTGCTACACCAAGATCACCAGCAAACATGGATTCCAGTTTTTCCCTTTATTTATGCAAAAATCGGGCTCAGGTGAGTAAAATGGCATTCTGGGAATGGAAGTCCATAAAGTAATTCCCATGTGGGCTGCTGGAGTCTCAGTTACACAGTGATTTAAAAACAGATATTACGGCCAAGTCCAGGTCGTGAGATGCACCGCCGCATTGCGGATCTGCTACTGTTGTAGTGACAGTGGCTTATGGAGCAGGAGGTTGGGGACGGTGGAAGGATTGGGAACCGTGTTTTTAAATCACTGTGTAACTGAGACTCCAGCAGCCCACATGGGAATTACTGGGACTTCCATTCCCAGAATGCCATTTTACTCACCTGAGCCCGATTTTTGCATAAATAAAAGGAAGAAACTGGAATCCATGTTTGCTGGTGATCTTGGTGTAGCACTCCTTTGATGAAGGGCGTCGGCCAAAACGCGTCGGAGCAGCGGTAACTACAAAGCTGTCCCTGGGCGTGTTGACCTCCTGGGAGTGCGTCTCAAATGTGAGATCATTTCTTTCAATATATATATATATATATATATATATATATATATATATATATATATATATATATATATATATATATATATATATATATTCACTGAAAAAACCATAGGTTTTAGGGACAGTTATAGTTAGTTGGACATTTCACTCGTACAAAACCATAGAAATTCCCCGTTATAGTTAGTTCAGCTTACTATAACTCGCGCCCCGCAATGCACTGCTGATGACGTCACATATTACATCACTCATGACATGGTCAGTGACATCACTGATGACATCACTGATGACATCTCAAATGACATCACTGATGACATCATCCAGTGACTGTGTGTTTCTGTAAAGTTTAAATATGTTTAATATATATAGGGAAAGGCGTATTGAAGAATGAGTGGGTGTATAAGTGTCTGAATGGATGATTTAGTACGTGAGTGACTGACTCTACAAGTGAGTGATTAAATGTATCTTACTGAATGCATGGGTTAGTGACTAAACTGTGTGAATGTCTGTATCCGTCTGTCTGTTGGTTTGTAAGCAGCTGCATGAGCTTTCTGAATAGCTACATCAGTGTCTACATGGGTTATTGATTGATTGTCTGAGTATCTGTATGGGTGCCTGAGTGTTTGTGTGGGTGGGGTGTGTGTGACTCTGTGCATAGATGTGTGAGTTGGTGATTCACTGGGTGCATGGTTTCAAGAGTGCATCTGTGATGGACTGTATGGGTGGGTGAGTGTGTGTATGGGTGTGTTAGTGATTGAATGTATATCTCAGTGGTACATGTGTGAGTAACTACATATGTGAAAGGCAGTATATATGTGTGTTGGAGTATATAAATGGCTATAAGTGAGAGTGTGTGATTGTGAGAGTGGCTGTATGGATGAGTGTGTACTTGTATCAGTGATTGTATAAGAGTGTAAGAATGTGCTAGTATTTGTATGAGTAAGTGAGCTGGTGTGTGTATAACTGTATAGGTGAGTAAATGGGTGTGTGATTAAGTTTTTTGCATGACTGACTAGGTGTGTGAGTACCTCTATGGATGAGTGGCGGTGTGTGAGTGTTTATATATGTGTATGAGTGCATATAATAGTCCTGTACTGAGTGACTATAAGTATGAGTGACTGTACAGGTTAGTGAGTGGATGTGTGTGTAGACCTAAGAATCAGTGAGTGGGTATGTAGTTTTTGGTGTTGGAGTGTCTATGGTTTTGAGAATGGCAGTCTGTAATTTAGAGTGGGTGTATCAAAAGTTATATTAGGGTGTGAGAAGATGCATGAAATTATCACATGGATGATGTCATCAGTGATGTCATTTGAGATGTAATCAGTGATGTCATCAGTGATGTCACTGACCATGTCATGAGTGATGTAATATGTGACGTCATCAGCAGTGCATTGCGGGGGCGCGAGTTATAGTTAGCTGAACTAACTATAACGGGGGAATTTCTATGGTTTTGTACGAGTGAAATGTCCAACTAACTATAACTGTCCCTAAAACCTATGGTTTTTTCAGTGAATTTCAAAGGTTTTTTAAATGCTAATTTCTAACTATAACGTGTCTGAAACCTATGGTTTTTTCAGTGAATTTCAAAGGTTTTTTAAATGCTAATTTCTAACTATAACGTGCCTGAAACCTATGATTTTTTAAGTGAATTTCAAAGGTTTTTTTAAATGCTAGTTTCTAACTATGCCTACAGAGGTAGGACATGTGAAGAAAGAAGAAAAAACGCACAGAAAGAAGCAAAAGATGTGCAGAAAGAGGCCTTGTTGCAAAATCATCCTGTGCCCACAACTTTTTCAGACGGGTACTGGTGGTAACTGACTCTGACTAACCAGAGCCAGTGCTATGCTAAAAGACACTTAGAATACAGTGAAAACACCTACATACACTAGGGAACACTATGCGTTGGGGTACCCCTGTGATTAGCATGACCTCCTCTGCAAGTCTCTAGTACATAATAGGGCAGGGGGATTAAAACTACCTCTTAAAACGCGCTACAGGGCGCGTTTGCACAGTGGTGAAGGGAGGGGGGGGGCCTGAGGTGACATGTGTGCAAATGCACCCCGTGGCGCGTTTTAAGTTGCGGGATTAAGTCCCCTTGAATTCTGAGGGTCCCTGGGGCCCAACTAGCCCCCAGGTACCTACAGTTAGGACCACAGAGCTGAGTTGCAGAGAGGCGTTCTGAGGCCACGCACCTTTTTCACCTCTCTGCAACGCAACTCTGTTGTGCTTACTGAAGGTACCTGGTGGGCTAGTTGGCCCCCAGGGTCCCTCAGGATTCAAAGGGAATTAATTCCCCAACTTAAAACGCACCACAGGGCGTGTTTGCGCACATGTCACCTGAGGCCCCGCCCCTCCCTTCACCACTGTGCAAACGCGCCCCGTGGTGCGTTTTAAGTTGGGGGATTAGGTCACCTTGAATCCTGAGGGTCCCTGGGGCCCAACTAGCCCACTAGGTACTTCCAGTAAGCACCACAGGCCTGCGTTGCAACGCCTGTAACAAATTGTGCAGTTATGTTTAGGTAGTGAAGAGGGTCGTGCTGGGGGTAGTGTTTTAGGGTTTAGGGTAGTGCAGTGGTGTTTGTGTAGTGTAGGGGGTCATGATGGGGGTAGATTTAGGGTTTAGGGTAGTGCAGTGGTGTTTGGGTAGTGTAGGGGGTCGTGCTGGGGGTAGTGTTTTAGGGTTTAGGGTAGTGCAGTGGTGTTTGGGTAGTGTAGGGGGTCGTGCTGGGGTAGTGATTTAGGGTAGTGCAGTGGTGTTTGGGTAGTGTAGGGGGTTACTGCTGGGGGTAGTGTTTTAGGGTTTATGTTAGTGCAGTGGTGTTTGGGTAGTGTAGGGGTAATGCTGGGGGTAGTGTTTTAGGGTTTAGGGTAGTGCAGTGGTGTTTGTGTAGTGTAGGGGTAGTGTTTTAGGGTTTAGGGTAGTGCAGTGGTGTTTGTGTAGTGTAGGAGGTCGTGTTTTAGGGTTTAGGGTAGTGCAGTGGTCTTTGGGTAGTGTAGGGAGTCATGCGGGGGTAGTGTTTTAGGGTTTTGGGTAGTGTAGGGGGTCATGCGGGGGTAGTGTTTTAGGGATTAGGGTAGTGCATTGGTGTTTGGGTAGTGTAGGGGTCATGCGGGGGTAGTGTTTTAGGGTTTAGGGCAGTGCAGTGGTGTTTGGGTAGTGTAGGGGGTCGTGCTGGGGGAGTGTTTTAGGGTTTAGGGCAGTGCAGTGGTGTTCGGGTAGTGTAGGGGGTCGTGCTGGGGGAGTGTTTTAGGGTTTAGGGCAGTGCAGTGGTGTTCGGGTAGTGTAGGGGGTCGTGCTGGGGGAGTGTTTGAGGGTTTAGGGCAGTGCAGTCGTGTTCGGGTAGTGTAGGGGGTTGTGCTGGGGGTAGTATTTTAGGGTTTAGGGTAGTGCAGTGGTGTTCGGGTAGTGTAGGGGGTCGTGCTGGGGGTAGTGTTCTAGGGTTAAGGGCAGTACAGTGGTGTTTGGGCAGTGTAGGGGGTAATGCTGGGGGTGGTGTTTTAGGGTTTAGGGCAGTGCAGTGGTGTTCGGGCAGTGTAGGGGGTCGTGCTGGGGGTGGTGTTTCAGGGTTTAGGGCAGTGCAGTGGTGTTCGGGCAGTGTAGGGGGTGGTGTTTCAGGGTTTAGGGCAGTGCAGTGGTGTTCGGGCAGTGTAGGGGGTCGTGCAGGGGGTGGTGTTTCAGGGTTTAGGGCAGTGGTGTTCGGGCAGTGTAGGGGTCGTGCTGGGGGTGGTGTTTCAGGGTTTGGGGCAGTGCAGTGGTGTTCGAGCAGTAAAGGGGTCGTGCTGGGGGTGGTGTTTCAGGGTTTAGGGCAGTGCAGTGGTGTTCGGGCAGTGTAGGGGGCGGTGCAGGGGGTGGTGTTTCAGGGTTTAGGGCAGTGCAGTGGTGTTCGGGCAGTGTAGGGGTCGTGCTGGGGCTGGTGTTTCAGGGTTTAGGGCAGTACAGTGGTGTTCGGGCAGTGTAGGGGGTCGTGCTGGGGCTGGTGTTTCAGGGTTTAGGGCAGTGCAGTGGTGTTCGGGCAGTGTAGGGGGTCGTGCTGTGGCTGGTGTTTCAGGGTTTAGGGCAGTGCAGTGGTGTTCGGGCAGTGTAGGTGGTCGTGCTGGGGCTGGTGTTTCAGGGTTTAGGGCAGTGCAGTGGTGTTCGGGCAGTGTAGGGGGTCGTGCTGGGGCTGGTGTTTCAGGGTTTAGGGCAGTGCAGTGGTGTTCGGGCAGTGTAGGGGGTCTTGCTGGGGCTGGTGTTTCAGGGTTTAGGGCAGTGCAGTGGTGTTTGGGCAGTGTAGGGGGTCATGCTGGGGCTAGTGTTTCAGGATTTAGGGCAGAGCAATGGTGTTCAGGCAGTGTAGGGGTTTTGCTGGAGGTGGTGTTTCAGGGTTTAGGGCAGTGCAGTGGTGTTCGTGCAGTGTAGGGGGTGGTGTTTCAGGGTTTAGGGCAGTGGTGTTCAGGCAGTGTAGGGGGTCTTGCTGGGGTTGATGTTTCAGGGTTTAGGGCAGTGCAGTGGTGTTCGGGCAGTGTAGGGGGTCGTGCTGGGGTGGTGTTTCAGGGTTTAGGGCAGTGCAGTGGTGTTCCAGCAGTGTAGGAGGTCGTGCAGGGGTGGTGTTTCAGGGTTTAGGGCAGTGCAGTGGTGTTCGGGCAGTGTAGGGGGTCGTGCTGGGGGTGGTGTTTCAGGGTTTAGGGCAGTGCAGTGGTGTTCGGGCAGTGTAGGGTGTCGTGCTGAGGGGTGGTGTTTCAGGGTTTAGGGCAGTGCAGTGGTGTTCGGGCAGTGTAGGGGGTCGTGCAGGGGTGGTGTTTCAGGGTTTAGGGCAGTGCAGTGGTGTTTGGGCAGTGTAGGGGGTCGTGCAGGGGGTGGTGTTTCAAGGTTTAGGGCAGTGCAGTGGTGTTCGGCCAGTGTAGGTGGTCTTGCTGGGGGTGGTGTTTCAGGCTTTAGTGCAGTGATGTTCGGGCAGTGTAGGGGGTCTTGCTGGGGGTGGTGTTTCAGGGTTTAGGGCAGTGCAGTGGTGTTCGGGCAGTGTAGGTGGTCTTGCTGGGGCTGGTGTTTCAGGGTTTAGGGCAGTGCAGTGGTTTTCGGGCAGTGTAGGCGGTCGTGCTGGGGCTGGTGTTTCAGGGTTTAGGGCAGTGCAGTGGTGTTCGGGCAGTGTACGGGGTTGTGCTGGGGCTGGTGTTTCAGGGTTTAGGGCAGTGCAGTGGTGTTCGGGCAGTGTAGGGGGTCGTGCTGGGGGTGGTGTTTCAGGGTTTAGGGCAGTGCAGTGGTGTTCGGGCAGTGTAGGGGGTCATGCTGGGGGTGGTGTTTTAGGGTTTAGGGCAGTGCAGTGGTGTACGGGCAGTGTAGGGGGTCTTGCTGGGGGTGGTGTTTCAGGGTTTAGGGCAGTGGTGTTCGGGCAGTGTAGGGGGTCTTGCTGGGGGTAATGTTTCGGGGTTTAGGGCAGTGCAGTGGTGTTCGTGCAGTGTAGGGGGTCGTGCTGGGGGTGGTGTTTCAGGGTTTAGGGCAGTGCAGTAGTGTTCGGGCAGTGTAGGGGATCGTGCAGGGGGTGGTGTTTCAGGGTTTAGGGCAGTGCAGTGGTGTTTGGGCAGTGTAGGGGGTCGTGCTGGGGTGGTGTTTCAGGGTTTAGGGCAGTGCAGTGGTGTTCGGGCAGTGTAGGGGGTCATGCAGGGGGTGGTGTTTCAGGGTTTAGGGCAGTGCAGTGGTGTTTGGGCAGTGTAGGGGTCGTGCTGGGGCTGGTGTTTCAGGGTTTAGGGCAGTGCAGTGGTGTTCGGGCAGTGTAGGGGGTCTTGCTGGGGGTGGTGTTTCAGGGTTTAGGGCAATGGTGTTCGGGCAGTGTAGGGGGTCGTGCTGGGGGTGGTGTTTCAGGGTTTAGGGCAGTGCAGTGGTGTTCGGGCAGTGTAGGGGGTCTTGCTGGGGGTAGTGCTTCAGGGTTTAGGGCAGTGCAGTGGTGTTCGTGCATTGTAGGGGGTCGTGCTGGGGATGGTGTTTCAGGGTTTAGGGCAGTGCAGTAGTGTTCGGGCACTGTAGGGGTTCGTGCAGGGGGTGGTGTTTCAGGGTTTAGGGCAGTGCAGTGGTGTTCGGGCAGTGTAGGGGGTCGTGCTGGGGGTGGTGTTTCAGGGTTTAGGGCAGTGCAGTGGTGTTTGGGCAGTGTAGGGGGTCGTGCTGGGCGTGGTGTTTCAGGGTTTAGGGCAGTGGTGTTCGGGCAGTGTAGGGGGTCTTGCTGGGGGTGATGTTTCAGGGTTTAGGGCAGTGCAGTGGTGTTCGGGCAGTGTAGGAGGTCTTGCTTGGGGTAGTGTTTCAGGGTATAGGGCAGTGCAGTGGTGTTCGGGGAGTGTAGGGGTCATGCTGGGGGTGGTGTTTTAGGGTTTAGGGCAGTGCCGTGGTGTTTGGGCAGTGTAGGGGGTCGTGAAGGGGGTGGTGTTTCAGGGTTTAGGGCAGTTCAGTGGTGTTCGGGCAGTGTAGGGGGTCGTGCTAGGGTATGTGTTTCAGGGTTTAGGGCAGTGCAGTGGTGTTCGGGCAGTGTAGGGGGTCGTGCTGGGGGTAGTGTTTTAGGGTTTAAGGTAGTGCAGTGGTGTTTGTGTAGTGTAGGGGGTCGTGCTGGGGGCAGTGTTTTAGGGTTTAGGGTAGTGCAGTGGTGCTTGTGTAGTGTAGGGGGTCGTGCTGGGGGTAGTGTTTTAGGGTAGTGCAGTGGTGTTTGTGTAGTGTAGGGGGTCATGTTTTAGGGTAGTGCAGTGGTGTTTGGGTAGTGTAGGGGGTCGTGCTGGGGGTAGTGTTTTAGGATTTAGGTTAGTGCAGTGGTGTTGGGGTAGTGTTTTAGGGTTTAGGGTAGTGCAGTGGTGTTTGTGTAGTGTAGGGGGTCATGCTGGGGGTAGTGTTTTAGGGTTTAGGATAGTGCAGTGGTGCTTGTGTAGTGTAGGGGGTCGTGCTGGGGTAGTGTTTTAGGGTTTAGGGTAGTGCAGTGGTGTTTTTGTAGTGTAGGGGGTCATGTTTTAAGATGCAACGCTCCAATACCTGACCAGTCTGCACTACATAAAACTGCAAAAAAACTAAAAATAAAAAGTGTTTTGCACACTTTTGTCATTGGGCTATATGTGGGCTACATCTGGGTAATATTTGTGCTACATTTGGGCTCTTTTTTCACTGGTGGCCATCTTGGAAGACTTCTTTGTTATGAAGTTTCCTAATTTCCTCATTTACTGCAGTCTCCTCAGTAGGAAATGCTTTCAGTTTTTTACTTTGATTCCATCAAGAAGGCATTCAGATGTGTCACACATTTGCCATAAATTCAGAATGTTATTACTCTAGTTGTTCATTAGATCACTGTAGTAAAGCTACTGCTCACCAAGGAGTTAACTGGAAGTCTACTGCTGGTATTGAAAGTGATTGTTTCAGTCTGCATGTCAGAATTTTCTAATGAAATAGAAGAGGATTTGAGATCTCACTTAAAACATGCACTAAATTTTCTTTTTGCAGCACTAACCATAATTTCTATGGCAAAAGAACCCCCTCATTTTGTTCCTTTTTAAATTAAATGTTTTAAGTGTTACCAGTTTATTCCAATCAAGATGGCTTCAGGTGTGCCATACTTTTGTCATAAGTAAGGCTGTTAGCACTCTAGTTGTTCTTTAGAACACTCTGGGAAGCTGCAGTAGAACACAAAGGCATCAACTGACAGGCTGCTCCTGTTGAAATATAACAGGAAGATATTTGAGATCTCACTTAAAACATGTCCTAATTTTTCTTTCTACAGCACTAACCATAATTTCTATGGCAAAATGAACCCCCTCATTTTGTTCCTTTTTAAATTAAATGTTTTAAGTGTTACCAGTTTATTCCAATCAAGATGGCTTCAGGTGTGCCATACTTTTGTCATAAGTAAGACTGTTAGCTCTCTAGTTGTTCTTTAGAACACTCTGGGAAGCTGCAGTAGAACACAAAGGCATCAACTGACAGGCTGCTCCTGTTGAAATATAACAGGAAGATATTTGAGATCACACTTGAAACATGTCCTAATTTTTCTTTCTACAGCACTAACCATAATTTCTATGACAAAATGAACCCCATCATTTTGTTCCTTTTTAAATTAAATGTTTTAAGTGTTACCAATTTATTCCAATCAAGATGGCTTCAGGTGTGCCATACTTTTGTCATAAGTAAGACTGTTAGCGCTCTAGTTGTTCTTTAGAACACTCTGGGAAGCTGCAGTAGAACACAAAGGCATCAACTGACAGGCTGCTCCTGTTGAAATATAACAGGAAGATATTTGAGATCACACTTGAAACATGTCCTAATTTTTCTTTCCAGAGCACTAACCATAATTTCTATGACAAGATGAACCCCATCATTTTGTTCCTTTTTAAATTAAATGTTTTAAGTGTTACCAGTTTATTCCAATCAAGATGGCTTCAGGTGTGCCATACTTTTGTCATAAGTAAGGCTGTTAGCACTCTAGTTGTTCTTTAGAACACCCTGGGAAGCTGCAGTAGAACACAAAGGAATCAACTGACAGTCTCTGCCCTTGTTGGATGTACATGTTTTACTGAGAATGTCAGACTTCTTTCTCACATGACTGAGAAAGATAATGTGAATTTACAGAAAATATGCTCTCATTTTAGCTTCTGGGGCACCTTCCAAAACTGTATGGGACAAGCATGTGAAAATAGTTTTCTCTCAAACATGATTCATGATATCCCAGCAGAAGGTTTTTCACAGGGTAAAATCACCTTAGAACACACCACAATTCCTGAAATTAGTATGGTACCATCAACAAATGAATTCTAATGTAACTAAAGTCTGTTATCACCCTTTATAGTTCTCCTTTTGGTAACCCTCAAAATCTTCGATTCACTACAATGCATTTCAATCGGGTACTATCATTTATATTGGTCCCAAGATGGCTGCCAGCAATTCCAGGATGAAGTGCTGACAGCCAATCAGATCTCACGATGACATGTGTGGTTAGGCTCCGCCCAGATATATATGTGTTTTTACTTTTGATTTTCTCAGCAACTACTAAACGGATTTACACCATTTAACAAAAGGGTTCTTTTTGAACCAAGAACTACCTCTTTGCCAAATTTGGTGTAATTCCGTTCAGCAGTTCGGGCTGTAGCCTTGCATAAAGTTTCCTATGGGAAATTGATTTTTGACTCTTATTTTTTTAATTTCTCCGCAACTACTGAACGGATTTACACCATTTAACAAAAAGGGTTCTTTCTGAACCAAGAACTACCTCTTTGCCAAATTTGGTGTAATTCCGTTCAGCAGTTCGGGCTGTAGCCGTGTCTAAAGTTTCCAATGGGAAAATGAATGGGGAAAACACGTTTTGGGACCCCCTTTTCTCGGCCCCCGCTTGACGAATCACCCTGAGACTTTCAGGGTAGGAGCGGACCGGAGCGGGCCATAAAGTTTGAAAATTTTGCGAAGATTCGTCAACCGACGCAAGAGTTATTTCAAATAGAATGTCGCGGATTTCCTATGGAAAATAGGTCCTAACTATAACTATCTACTGGCGACCGCCAGTAGATAATATATATATATATATATAACCTACTGGCGGTCACCAGTAGGTAGTTATAGGTAGGACCTAGTTTCCATAGGAAAAGTATTTTTTCTTTGCCAATATCTTTGGCGCCGGTTGATGAATCTTTGCGAAATTGTCAAAACTAATGGGGCGCTCCGGTCAGCTCCTGTCTTGAAAGTTTCGGGGTGATTCGTAAAGTGGCCACCGAAAAAAAAGACGGGTCCCAAAACACGTTTTCTCCATGTTATTTTCCATGGGAAACTTTTGTCGTGGCTACAGCCTGAACTGCTGAACGGAATTACACCAAATTTGGCAGAGAGGTAGCTATTTGTCCAGAGTGCACTCTTTGCTTTAAATGGTGTAAATCTGTTCAGTAGTTCCTGAGAAATTCAATAATTTAAAAAAGTATATATCTGGCTGCTGTAGTGGCTCCGCGAACCCTCCCGATCACGAGCTTGTCTCTGATTGACTGCCAACACTTCAAACTAAGAAGTGTTGGCAGCCATCTTGTGACTCGGTAAAACCGAGTCACAAGCAAAACGGGAAAACAAAAAGAAAAGGGGGCAGGGTAGAAACACCGTGACCCCCTAGGCCTGCTCAGGGGGTCCCACAGGGACCCCAAGGCCAAAAAAAGCATTTTATTTTTTAAATTTTCAGTGGAATTTGCGTACGGTGCACGAATCTGGCCGAAAAGTTTTTAAAAAAATGGTCTCCTGCACTTCGTTTTCTTGAAGCCCCCGGGTGGTCCAGGTCCCGGGGGCACTGCTATATTGTGATGCGGGGGCCCTGCGGGGCCCTCCAGCCCCAGGGACCACCACCTCCCCGGGGCTTTATTAATAATGTGTGGGGGGCACGCGCCCCTCCCGCAGTCCCGGGGACCGCCACCTCCCCGGGGCTTTATTTTTAAATAAAAAATTGCGTGGAGGGGCTCCTGCTCCCACCACGCAGCCCGGGGACTGCCACCTCCCCGGGGCAATAATTATTAAATGCAGGGGGCACATGGCCCCCCCGCAGCCGTGGGGACCGCCACCTCCTCGGGGCTTCCTTTAAAATTATAGTGTGGAGGGGGCTCAAGCCCCCCACACTGCCCCAGGGACCACCACCTCCCTGGGGCACTAATTATTTAAATGCGGGGGTCCGTTGCTGACCCGTGGGGACCACCACCTCCCCGGGGCTTTAAATAAGATGGAGGGGGGCCACGTGGCCCCCTTGTGGAGCCCTCCTTGGCCCTGGGAACCGCCACCCCCCAGGGCCACCTCCAGCAATGTCCCCGGCCACTCAGCCCCATCCCTTTTAAAAAAAAAATTGAATAGTCAGGCCCCCAGGGATGGGGTCCCCAGGGCCAAAATCGGCCTGGGGAGGGGGCCACGTGGCCCCCCTCCCCAAAAATAAATATAACAAATAAATGGCTAAGCCCTGGGGGATGGGGTCCCCAGGGCCAAAAATGGCCTAGGGGAGGGGGGCCACTCGGCCGCCCTCCCTATGTTTTAATTATATTAAAAAATGGCAGGGCCCCGGGGGATGGGGTCTCCGGGGCCGAAAATGGCTGAGGGAAGGAGGGGCCACGCAGCCCCCCTTCCTTAAAAAAATAATTTAAAAAATGGCCCAGCCCTAGGGGATGGGATCTCCGGGGCAGAAATCGGCCTCGGGAGAGAGCCACGCGGCCCCCTCCCATTTTATTTTAAATTAAGCCCTGGGGGATGGGGTCCCCGGAGCCAAAAATGGCCTAGGGGAGGGGGGCCACTCGGCCCCCCTCCCTATGTTTAAATTATATAAAAAAATGGCAGGGCCCCGGGGGATGGGGTCTCCGGTCCGAAAATGGCTGAGGAAAGGAGGGGCCACGCAGCCCCCCTTCCTTAAAAAAATAATTACAAAAATGGCCCAGCCCTAGGGGATGGGGTCCCCGGGGCAGAAATCGGCCTCGGGAGGGGGGCCACGCGGCCCCCTCCCACTTTATTTTAAATTAAGAAAAAATGGGGCAGGCCCTGGTGGATGGGGTCCCCAGGGCCCAAAAAGGATCAAGGGAAGGGGGGCCACACAGCCACCTTCCTAAAATAGGGAAAGAAAAGGAGGCCACAACTCCCCAGATGCCCCGCCCCCTCTCTGCACAACTCTGCAAAAGTGCCTCCTGGTGCCATCTGGGTTGGGGGATGAAGTCCCCTTTGATGATACTAGTCCTTAGGGGCCAACTAGTCCACCTGTTACCTCCAGAAAGCCCTACACAGTGGGATTGCTGAGAGGTGGTAGGAGGCCATGCCCCTTTTTACAACACTCTGCAAACCGGCCTATTGGGGCACTGCTGGTGTGGTGATGAGGTTCCCTTGTGTCCTGAGGGCCTCAGGAGTAAAGTAGACTTCATCCCCCAAGCACCAGTGCACCAGGAGGTGCGTTTGCAGAGTGGTGGAGAAAGGGGGCATGGCCTCCGACCATCTCTCTGCAATCCAGCTGTGTGGGGCTTACTGGTGGTAACAGGAGGGTTAGTTGTCCCCCAGGGTCCCTCAAGAGGCAAGGGGACTTCATCCCCCAACCAAGAGAGCGCTAGGAGGTGCGTTTGCAGAGAGATGGACAAAGGGGGCAAGGCCTGGTATCAGAACTCAGCAATCCTACTGTGTGGGACTTACTGGAGGTATTAGTAGTGGTAGTTGGCCTCCAAGGATGTCCTTGGGGGCCAATTACCCCTCCTCTTACCTCCAGTAAGTCCCACACAGTGGGATTGCTAAGAGGTCAAGCAGCCATGCCCCCCTTTCTCCACCACTCTGCAAACGTACCTCGTGGCATGCTGCTGCTTGGGGGATGGAGTCCACTTTACTCCCGAGTGACTTTGGGGGCCAAGAAGCCCTCCTGGTACCTCCTGTAAGTCCTACGCAGCGGAATTCCTGAGCGCTGGTTGGAGGACCAGCCCCCTTTCTCCACCATTCTGCAAATGCGACTACTAGTTAAAGAAGCATTTGCTATGCAATAGGTCTCGCATTTGCGAGAGTTAGAGCTATTGGCGTTGTAAATGTAAAAAATTTTTACTAATGTTTTTTGGAGTGGGGAGGATATATGTTGTGTGTAGTGAAATTATGTGGTATGTTGTGCAATGAAAATATGTGGATAGAAAGTATGTGGTATTTAGTGTATAGGAATTATGTAGAGTGGGATTATGTGTTATGGAGAGTAATTATGTGGTATGGTAGTTTGTGTTGTGGAGTGGTAACCTCAGGTTTAGTCTTCCTCGTTTCCATAGAAACTAAACTATAAACTCAATGAGACAAAAAAAAGAAGGAACCACTGAGGAGCACTTCTGGACCTAGTCAGAGGTATGAGTAGGGCCACTGGAATTATGCGACTGTTTGGCTGCACCGACTTTTGCACTATTGTACATTTTCCGCATTTGCCACATAATCCATCATCTGCTGCATAATCTGCAGATTTGAACAAAAAAATCTTGTTTCTAACTCAAACCGCTCAAACGTTACCAAAAATGCAGCAACAAGTGTTATAGCGTGGTGGAACACCCTTTGCAAACCTAGAATGGTCACCTGTTACTTATTGCTAAATGTGGGTGTTAAATTGCTACTAATGGTGTGCAAACCACTCTTGCTTGTTTCTGTGCCTCTCTTGCCTCTTTCTGCATTTCTCTTGCTTCTTTTTGCACCTTTCTTCCTTTTTCTGTACTTCTCTTGTCTCTTTCTGCACATCGCTTCCGCTTTCTGCACCTCCCTTCTTTCTGCACCTCTCTTGCCACTTTCTGTACCTCTGTTCCTTCTTCCTGCACTTCGCTTGCTTCTTTCATCACCCTCTTCCCTCTTTCTGCATCTCTCTTGCCTCTTTGTGCACTTCTCTTGCCTCTTTCTGCACTTCTCTTGCTTCTTTCTGCCCTTCTCTTGCTTCTTTCTGCACCTCTCTTGCTTCTTTCTGCTCCCCTCTTCCTTCTTTCTGCACCTCTGTTGCCTGTTTCTGCACCTCTGTTGCTTGTTTCTGCACCTCTCTTGCCTCTTGCCTCTTTCCTCCCTTCTCTTGCCTCTTTCTGCACCCCTCTTGCCTCTTTCTGCAACTCTTTTGCTTCTTTCTGCACTTCTCTTGCCTCTTTCTGCACCCCTCTTGCCTCTTTCTGCAACTCTTTTGCTTCTTTCTGCACTTCTCTTGCCTCTTTCTGCACCCCTCTTGCTTCTTTCTGCACTCTTGCCTCTTTCTGCAGTTCTCTTGCCTCCTTCTGCACCTGTGTTGCTGCTTTCTGCACTTCTCTTGCCTTTTTCTACACCCTCTTGCCTCTTTCTGCACCTCTTTTGCTTCTTTCAGCACCCCTCTTGCTTCTTTCTGTACCTCTCTTGCTTCTTTCTGCACCCCTCTTGCCTCTTTCTGCATCTTTCTTCCCTCTTTAGGCACACCTGTTCCCCATTTCTGCACCTCTCTTGCCTGTTTCTGCAACTTTCTTGTCTCTTTCTGCAGTTCTCCTGTCTCCTTCTGCACCTCTGTTGCTTCTTTCTGTACTTCTCTTGCCTCTTTCTGCACCCCTCTTGTCTGTTTCTGCACCTCTGTTGGTTCTTTCTGCACTTCTCTTGCCTCTTTCTGCACATCTCTTCCACTTTCTGCACCTCCCTTCTTTCTGCACCTCTCTTGCCACTTTCTGTACCTCTGTTCCTTCTTCCTGCACTTCGCTTGCTTCTTTCATCACCCTCTTCCCTCTTTCTGCAACTCTCTTGCCTCTTTGTGCACTTCTCTTGCCTCTTTCTGCACTTGGCTTGCTTCTTTCTGCACTTCTCTTGCTTCTTTCTGCACCTCTCTTGCTTCTTTCTGCACCCCTCTTCCCTCTTTCTGCACCTCTGTTGCCTGTTTCTGCACCTCTGTTGCCTGTTTCTGCACCTCTCTTGCCTCTTTCCTCCCTTCTCTTGCCTCTTTCTGCACCCCTCTTGCCTCTTTCTACAACTCTTTTGCTTCTTTCTGCACTTCTCTTGCCTCTTTCTGCACCCCTCTTGCCTCTTTCTGCAACTCTTTTGCTTCTTTCTGCACTTCTCTTGCCTCTTTCTGCACCCCTCTTGCTTCTTTCTGCACTCTTGCCTCTTTCTGCAGTTCTCTTGCCTCCTTCTGCACCTGTGTTGCCTCTTTCTGCACTTCTCTTGCCTTTTTCTACACCCCTCTTGCCTCTTTCTGCACCTCTGTTGCTTCTTTCAGCACCCCTCTTGCTTCTTTCTGTACCTCTCTTGCTTCTTTCTGCACCCCTCGTGCCTCTTTCTGTACCTTTCTTCCCTCTTTCTGCACACCTGTTCCCCTTTTCTGCACCTCTCTTGCCTGTTTCTGCAACTTTCTTGTCTCTTTCTGCAGTTCTCCTATCTCCTTCTGCACCTCTGTTGCTTCTTTCTGTTCTTCTCTTGGCTCTTTCTGCACCCCTCTTGTCTGTTTCTTCACCTTTGTTGGTTCTTTCTGCACTGCTCTTGCTACTTTCTGCATCTCTCTTGCAACTTTCTGCACCCCTCTTGCCTCTTTCTGCACCCCTCTTACCTCCTTTTGCTCCTCCGTTGGTTCTTTTTGCACTGCTCTTGCTTCTTTCTGCACCCTTCTTGCCTCTTTCTGCTCCTCTGTTGCTTGTTTCTATACTTCTCTTGTTTCTTTCTGCACCTCTCTTGCTTCTTTCTGTACCCCTCTTGCCTCTTTCTGCACCCTTATCCCCTCTTTGTGCACCTCTCTTGCCTCTTTTTGCATCCCTCTTGCCTCTTTCTGCACCTCTTTTGCCTGTTTCTGCAACTCTCTTGCTTCTTTCTGCACCCCTCTTGCCTCTTTCGGCACCTCTGTTGGTTCTTTCTGCACTGCTCTTGCTTCTTTCTGGACCTCTCTTGCACATTTCTGCCCCCTCTTGCCTCTTTATGCAACCATCTTGCTTCCTTCTGCACCTCTGTTGTTTCTTTCTGCATCCCTCTTGCCTCTTTCTGCACCCTTATCCCCTCTTTCTGCAACCCTCTTGCCTCTTTCTGCACTTCTCTTGCCTCTTTCTGCACCTCTGTTGCTTCTTTCTGCACTTCTCTTGTCTTTTTCTGCACCCCTCTTGCCTCTTTCTGCAGCTCTGTTGCTTCTTTCAGCACCTCTCTTGCTTATTTCTGCACCTCTCTTACTTCTTTCTGCACCCTTCTTCCCTCTTTCTGCACCTCTCTTGCCTCTTTCTGCAACTCTCTTGCCTCTTTCTGTACTTCTCTTCCCTCCTTCTGTACCTCTGTTGCTTCTTTCTGCACTTCTCTTGCCTCCTTCTGCATCCCTCTTGTCTGTTTCTGCACCTCTGTGTGTTCTTTATGTACTGCTCTTGCTACTTTCTGCACCTCTCTTGCAAATTTCTGCAACTTTTTTGCCTCTTTCTGCAGTTCTCTTGTCTTCTTCTGCACCTCTGTTGGTTCTTCCTGCACTGCTCTTGCTTCTTTCTGCACCTCTTTTGCCTGTTTCTTCAACTCTCTTGCCTCTTTCTGTACTTCTTGTGCCTCCTTCTGCACCTCCGTTGCTTCTTTCTGCACTTCTCTAGCCTCTTGCTGCACCCCTGTTGCCTCTTTCTGCACCCCTGTTGTATCTTCTTGTATTTCTCTTGCTTCATTCTGCACCTCTCTTGCTTCTTTCTGCACCCCACTTGCCTCTTTCTACACCCGTCTTCCCTCTTTCTGCACCTCTCTTGCCTCTTTCTGCACCCCTGTTACCTTTTTCTGTACCTCTCTTGCCTGTTTCTGCAACTCTCTTGCCTCTTTCTGCAGTTCTCTTGTCTCCTTCTGTACCTCTGTTGCTTCTTTCTGCACTTCTCTTGCCTCTTTCTGCACCCCTCTTGCCTGTTTCTGCAGCTCTGTTGGTTCTTTCTGCACTACTGTTGCTTCTTTATGCACCTCTCTTGTAGATTTTGGCACCCCTCTTGCCACTTTCTGCACCCCTCTTCCTTTTTTATGCACCTCTCTTGCCTCTGTTTGCACCCCACTTGCTTCTTTTCTACCTCTTTTGTTTCTTTCTGTACTTCTCTTGCCTCTTTCTGCACCCCTCTTGCCTCTTTCTGCACCTCTGTTGGTATTTCTGCACTGCTCTTGCTTCTTTCTGTACCTCTCTTGCAAATTTCTGCACCCCTCTTTCTGTACCCCTCTTCCCTCTTTCTGCACCTCTCTTGCCTCTGTCTGCACCCCTATTCCCTCTTTCTGCAGCTCTTTTGCCTGTTTCTGCAACTCTCTTGCTTCTTTCTGAACTTCTCTCGCCTCTTTCTGTACTCAAATGGAAAGTGCAAGCTGTCAAGTTTAAAGGTCTGCATGCTCTCGTGACTGAGGTATATGTCTACTTGTATATGTATTCTTACATGTGTTATGCATCTGAAGATGGTAGCTTAAAAAGCGGGTAACTTCTACTATAGGTGGTCAAATCTCAGTTCTGCTCTGTCAGTCGGTTGCACAGGCAGACATGTCTTATGTATATATGTGTTATAGAGCACCTCAAAAATACTATTGAATACCCATGTGCCCTGTATTGTGAGCAGAAAGAATTGCATACACGTTTTTGTACACAAATTTACAGAGTATGCTGTTTGAAACACAGGTATTCAAGTATTTGTATGTTTATTTTTATGTAACATGTCACTAGGTAAAAGCAGAGACACGCATGCATACCTTCAGAAACTTGGTCAGACTTACAACAGTGATATGCTTAGGATTGCTGTTTTATATTTGGTAGGCCTAACATTCTGAGCAGTCGATTAATAGTGAAAAATAGTGAGGTTTAAGACATCTTGGGAGAAGGATTAGTGTTTAGGCTACTTTATATGAGTCTTTTGTAAGGTACAGTCAAAGTAGGCCTCTTTCTGCACCTCTGTTGGTTCTTTCTTCACATCTCTTGCTTCTGCACCTTTCTTCCTCTTTCTGGACTTCTGTTGCCTCTTTCTGCCTTTCTCTTGCTTCTTTCTGCACCTTTCTTCCTCTTTCTGCACCTCTCTTTCCTCTTTCTGGACTTCTCTTGCTTATTTCTGCGCCTTTCTTCCTATTTCTGCACATGTCCTACCTATGTAGGCATAGTTATAAATTACCATTTAAAAAACCTTTGAAATTTACTGAAAAAACAGAGGTTTCAGGGACGTTATATTTAGGAATTAGCATTTAAAAACCTTAGAAATTCACTGAAAAAACACCGATTTCAGGAACGTTATTGTTAGGCTGACATTTCACTCGTACAAAACCAGAGAAATTCAACCGTTATAGTTAGTTGAGCTAACTATAATGGGAAAAAGCGTATACAATGCTGTCCCCACAATGCAATGCCATTACAATGCGGTCGTTACAACGACCGCGTTGTTACTGCGCAATACCATTACATAGCAAGTCATTACAACGACTTGCAGTAAGGGGCGCACTGGTATTGGATTTGAAATCCAACACCTTCCCTGCTGTTGCGCAAACTGGAGTAGGAATAGTAAATAATACTATTCCTAAGTCCAGCGTGCCCCCTACTGCAAGTCATTGTAATGACTTGCGATGTAATGGTATTGCGTAGTAACAACGCAGTCGTTGTAACGACGGCATTGTAATGGCATGCGATCAAATCGCATGCGTTGTAAGGAGCTATATTCACTATAGCTCATGCCCCCGCAATGCATTGCTGATGACGTCACATATTACATCACTCATGACATGGTAAGTGACATCACTGATGACATCACTGATATATATATTTATATATTATCTACTGGCGGTCGCCAGTAGATAGTTATAGTTAGGACCTATTTTCCATAGGAAATCCGCGACATTCTATTTGAAATAACTCTTGCGTCGGTTGACGAATCTTCGCGAAATTTTCAAACTTTATGGCCCGCTCCGGTCCGCTCCTACCCTGAAAGTCTCAGGGTGATTCGTCAAGCGGGGCCGAGAAAAAAGGGGGTCCCAAAACGTGTTTTCCCCATTCATTTTCCCATAGGAAACTTTAGACACGTGCTACAGCCCGAACTGCTCAACGGAATTACGCCAAATTTGGCAAAGAGGTAGTTCTTGGTTCAGAAAGAACCCTTTTTGTTAAATGGTGTAAATCCGTTCAGTAGTTGCGGAGAAATTAAAAAAATAAGAGTCAAAAAATCAATTTCCCATAGGAAACTTTATGCAAGGCTACAGCCCGAACTGCTGAACGGAATTACACCAAATTTGGCAAAGAGGTAGTTCTTGGTTCAAAAAGAACCCTTTTGTTAAATGGTGTAAATCCGTTCAGTAGTTGCTGAGAAAATCAAAAGTAAAAACACATATATATCTGGGCGGAGCCTAACCACACATGTCATCGTGAGATCTGATTGGCTGTCAGCACTTCATCCTGGAATTGCTGGCAGCCATCTTGGGACCAATATAAATGATAGTACCCCATTGAAATGCATTGTAGTGAATCGAAGATTTTGAGGGTTACCAAAAGGAGAACTATAAAGGGTGATAACAGACTTTAGTTACATTAGAATTCATTTGTTGATGGTACCATACTAATTTCAGGAATTGTGGTGTGTTCTAAGGTGATTTTACCCTGTGAAAAACCTTCTGCTGGGATATCATGAATCATGTTTGAGAGAAAACTATTTTCACATGCTTGTCCCATACAGTTTTGGAAGGTGCCCCAGAAGCTAAAATGAGAGCATATTTTCTGTAAATTCACATTATCTTTCTCAGTCATGTGAGAATGAAGTCTGACATTCTCAGTAAAACATGTACATCCAACAAGGGCAGAGACTGTCAGTTGATTCCTTTGTGTTCTACTGCAGCTTCCCAGAGAGTTCTAAAGAACAACTAGAGTGCTAACAGCCTTACTTATGACAAAAGTATGGCACACCTGAAGCCATCTTGATTGGAATAAACTGGTAACACTTAAAACATTTAATTTAAAAGGAACAAAATGATGGGGTTCATCTTGTCATAGAAATTATGGTTAGTGCTCTGGAAAGAAAAATTAGGACATGTTTCAAGTGTGATCTCAAATATCTTCCTGTTATATTTCAACAGGAGCAGCCTGTCAGTTGATGCCTTTGTGTTCTACTGCAGCTTCCCAGAGTGTTCTAAAGAACAACTAGAGCGCTAACAGTCTTACTTATGACAAAAGTATGGCACACCTGAAGCCATCTTGATTGGAATAAACTGGTAACACTTAAAACATTTAATTTAAAAAGGAACAAAATGATGGGGTTCATTTTGTCATAGAAATTATGGTTAGTGCTGTAGAAAGAAAAATTAGGACATGTTTCAAGTGTGATCTCAAATATCTTCCTGTTATATTTCAACAGGAGCAGCCTGTCAGTTGATGCCTTTGTGTTCTACTGCAGCTTCCCAGAGTGTTCTAAAGAACAACTAGAGCGCTAACAGTCTTACTTATGACAAAAGTATGGCACACCTGAAGCCATCTTGATTGGAATAAACTGGTAACACTTAAAACATTTAATTTAAAAAGGAACAAAATGATGGGGTTCATTTTGTCATAGAAATTATGGTTAGTGCTGTAGAAAGAAAAATTAGGACATGTTTCAAGTGTGATCTCAAATATCTTCTTGTTATATTTCAACAGGAGCAGCCTGTCAGTTGATGCCTTTGTGTTCTACTGCAGCTTCCCAGAGTGTTCTAAAGACCAACTAGAGCGCTAACAGTCTTACTTATGACAAAAGTATGGCACACCTGAAGCCATCTTGATTGGAATAAACTGGTAACACTTAAAACATTTAATTTAAAAAGGAACAAAATGAGGGGGTTCATTTTGCCATAGAAATTATGGTTAGTGCTGTAGAAAGAAAAATTAGGACATGTTTTAAGTGAGATCTCAAATATCTTCCTGTTATATTTCAACAGGAGCAGCCTGTCAGTTGATGCCTTTGTGTTCTACTGCAGCTTCCCAGAGTGTTCTAAAGAACAACTAGAGTGCTAACAGCCTTACTTATGACAAAAGTATGGCACACCTGAAGCCATCTTGATTGGAATAAACTGGTAACACTTAAAACATTTAATTTAAAAAGGAACAAAATGAGGGGGTTCATTTTGCCATAGAAATTATGGTTAGTGCTGCAAAAGAAAATTTAGTGCATGTTTTAAGTGAGATCTCAAATCCTCTTCTATTTCATTAGAAAATTCTGACATGCAGACTGAAACAATCACGTTCAATACCAGCAGTAGACTTCCAGTTAACTCCTTGGTGAGCAGTAGCTTTACTACAGTGATCTAATGAACAACTAGAGTAATAACATTCTGAATTTATGGCAAATGTGTGACACATCTGAATGCCTTCTTGATGGAATCAAAGTAAAAAACTGAAAGCATTTCCTACTGAGGAGACTGCAGTAAATGAGGAAATTAGGAAACTTCATAACAAAGAAGTCTTCCAAGATGGCCACCAGTGAAAAAAGAGCCCAAATGTAGCACAAATATTACCCAGATGTAGCCCACATATAGCCCAATGACAAAAGTGTGCAAAACACTTTTTATTTTTAGTTTTTTTGCAGTTTTATGTAGTGCAGACTGGTCAGGTATTGGAGCGTTGCATCTTAAAACATGACCCCCCTACACTACAAAAACACCACTGCACTAACCTAAATCCTAAAACACTACCCCCAGCACGACCCCCTACACTACCCAAACACCACTGCACTACCATAAAACATGACCCCCTACACTACACAAACACCACTTCACTACCCTAAACCCTAAAACACTACCCCCAGCATGACCCCCTACACTACACAAGCACCACTGCACAACCCTAAACCCTAAAACACTGCCCCCAGCACGACCCCCTACACTACACAAACACCACTGCACTACCTTACACCCTAAAACACTACCCCCAGCAAGACCCCCTACACTGCCCGAACACCACTGCACTGCCCTAAACCCTGAAACACATACCCTAGCACGACCCCCTACACTGCCCGAACACCACTGCACTGCCCTAAACCCTGAAACACCACCCCCTTCACGACCCCCTACACTGCCCGAACACCACTGCACTGCCCTAAACCCTGAAACACCACCCCCAGCATGACCCCCTACACTGCACGAACACCACTGCACTGCCCTAAACCCTGAAACACTACCCCCAGCAAGACCCCTACTCTGCCCGAACACCACTGCACTGCCCTAAACCCTGAAACATCACCCCCAGCAAGACCCCCTACACTGCCCGAACACCACTGCCCTAAACCCTGAAACACCACCCCCAGCAAGACCCCCTACACTGCCCGAACAACACTGCACTGCCCTAAACCCTGAAACACCATCCCCAGCACTACCCCCTACACTGCCCGAACACCAATGCTCTGCCCTGCCCAAAACCCTGAAACACCAGCCCCAGCACGACCCCCTACACTGCCCGAACACCACTGCACTGCCCTAAACCCTGAAACACCACCCCCAGCACGACCCCTACACTGCCCGAACACCACTGCACTGCCCTAAACCCTGAAACACCACCCCCAGCACGACCGCCTACACTGCCTGAAAACCACTGCACTGCCCTAAACCCTGAAACACCAGCCCCAGTACGACCCCCTACACTGCCCGAACACCACTGCACTGCCCTAAACCCTGAAACACCAGCCCCAGCACGACCCCCTACACTGCCCGAACACCACTGCACTACCCTAAACCCTGAAACACCAGCCCCAGCAAGACCCCCTACACTGCCCGAACACCACTGCACTGCCCTAAACCCTGAAACACCAGCCCCAGCACGACCACCTACACTGCCCGAACACCACTGCACTGCCCTAAACCCTGAAACACCAGCCACAGCACAACCCCCTACACTGCCCGAACACCACTGCACTGCCCTAAACCCTGAAACACCAGCCCCAGCACGACCCCCTACACTGCCCGAACACAACTGCTCTGCCCAAAACACTGAAACACCAGCCCCAGCATTACCCCTACACTGCCCGAACACCACTGCACTGCCCTAAACCCTGAAACACCAGCCCCAGCATGACCCCCTACACTGCCCGAACACCACTGCACTACCCTAAACCCAGAAACACCACCCCCAGCACGACCCCCTACACTGCCCGAGCACCACTGCACTGCCCTAAACCCTGAAACACCAGCCCCAGCACGACCCCCTACACTGCCTGAACACTAAGGCACTGCCCTAAACCATGAAACACCATCCCCAGCACGACCCCCTACACTGCACGAACACCACTGCACTGCCCTAAACCCTGAAAAACTACCCACAGCAAGACCCCCTACACTGCCCGAACACCACTGCACTGCCCTAAACCCTGAAACATCACCCCCCATCAAGACCCCCTACACTGCCCAAACACCACTGCCCTAAACCCTGAAACACCACCCCCACCCAGCAAGACCCCCTACACTGCCCGAACACCACTGCACTGCCCTAAACACTGAAACACCAGCCCCAGCACGACCCCCTACACCGCCCGAACACCACTGCACTGCCCTAAACCCTGAAACACCACCCCATGCACGACCCCCTACACTGCCCGAACACCACTGCACTGCCCTAAACCCTGAAACACCATCCCCAGCACGACCCCCTATATTGCCCGAACACCACTGCACTGCTCTAAACCCTGAAACACCACCCCCTGCACGACCCCCTACACTGCCCGAACACTACTGCACTGCCCCAAACCCTGAAACACCACCCCCAGCAAGACCCCCTACACTGCCCGAACACCACTGCACTGCCCTAAACCCTGAAACATCACCCCCAGCAAGACCCCTACACTGCCCGAACACCACTGCACTGCCCTAAACCCTGAAACACCACCCCCAGCAAGACCCCTACACTGCCCGAACACCACTGCACTGCCCTAAACCCTGAAACACCAGCCCCAGCACGACACCCTACACTGCCCGAACACCACTGCACTGCCCTAAACCCTGAAACACAACCCCCAGCACGACCCCCTACACTACCCGAACACCACTGCACTACCCTAAATTCTGAAATACTCCCCCCAGCATGACCCCTACACTACCCGAACACAACTGCACTGCCCTAAACCCTCAAACACTCCCCCCCAGCACGACCCCCTACACTACCCAAATACCACTGCACTGCCCTAAACCCTAAAACACTCCCCCCAGCACGACCCCCTACACTACCCGAACACCACTGCACTGCCCTAAACCCTAAAACACTCCCCCAGCATGACCCCCTACACTACCCAAACACCACTGCACTGCCCTAAACCCTGAAACACTACCCCCACATTACCCCCTACACTACCCGAACACCACTGCGATAAACCCTGTAACACCACCCCCAGCAAGACCCCCTACACTGCCCGAACACCACTGCACTGCCCTAAACCCTGAAACACCACCCCCAGCACGACCCCCTACACTGCCCGAACACCACTGCACTACCCTAAACCCTAAAACACGACCTCCTACACTACACAAACACCACTGCACTACCCTAAACCCTAAAACACTACCCCCAGCACGATCCCCCTACACTACACAAACACCACTGCACTACCCTAAACCCTAAAACACTACCCCCTACACTACACAAACACCACTGCACTACCCTAAACCCTAATAAACTACCCCCAGCACGAACCCCTACACTACCCAAACACCACTGCACTACCCTAAACCCTAAAACAATACCCCCAGCAGTACCCCCTACACTACCCAAACACCACTGCACTACCCTAAACCCTAAACCACTACCCCCAGCACGACCCCCTACACTACCCAAACACCACTGCACTACCCTAAACCCTAAAACACTACCCCCAGCAGTACCCCCTACACTACCCAAACACCACTGCACTACCCTAAACCCTAAACCACTACCCCAGCACGACCCCCTACACTACCCAAACACCACTGCACTACCCTAAACCCTAAAACACTACCCCCAGCATGACCCCCTACACTGCACGAACACCACTGCACTGCCCTAAACCCTGAAACACTACCCCCAGCAAGACCCCCTACACTGCCCGAACACCACTGCACTGCCCTAAACCCTGAAACATCACCCCCAGCAAGACCCCCAACACTGCCCGAACACCACTGCCCTAAACCCTGAAACACCACCCCCAGCAAGACCCCCTACACTGCCCGAACACCACTGCACTGCCCTAAACCCTGAAACACCAGAACCAGCACGACCCCCTACATTGCTCGAACACCACTGCACTGCCCTAAACCCTGAAACACCACCCCCTGCACGACCCACTACACTGCCCAAACACCACTGCACTGCCCTAAACCCTGAAACACCACCCCCAGCACGACCCCCTACACTGCCCGAACACCACTGCACTGCCCTAAACCCTGAAACACCACCCCCTGCACGACCCCCTACACTGCCCGAACAGTACTGCACTGCCCTAAACCCTGAAACACCACCCCCAGCATGACCACCTACATTGCACGAACACCACTGCACTGCCCTAAACCCTGAAACACTACCCCCAGCAAGACCCCCTACACTGCCCGAACACCACTGCACTGCCCTAAACCCTGAAACATCACCCCCAGCAAGACCCCCTACACTGCCCGAACACCACTGCCCTAAACCCTGAAACACCACCCCCAGCAAGACCCCCTACACTGCCCGAACAACACTGCACTGCCCTAAACCCTGAAACACCACCCCCAGCACAACCCCCTACACTGCCCGAACACCAATGCTCTGCCCTGCCCAAAACCCTGAAACACCAGCCCCAGCACGACCCCCTACACTGCCCGAACACCACTGAACTGCCCTAAACCCTGAAACACCACCCCCAGCACGACCCCCTACACTGCCCGAACACCACTGCACTACCCTAAACCCTAAAACACTCCCCCAGCACGACTCCCTACACTATCCAAACACCACTGCACTACCCTAAACCCTAAATCTACCCCCAGCATGACCCCCTACACTACACAAACACCACTGCACTACCCTAAACCCTAAAACACTACACCCAGCATGACCCCCTTCACTACCTAAACACAACTGCACAATTTGTTACAGGCGTTGCAACGCAGGCCTGTGGTGCTTACTGGAAGTACCTGGTGGGCTAGTTGGACCCCAGGGACCCTCAGGATTCAAGGTGACCTAATCCCCCAACTTAAAACGCGCCACGGGCGCGTTTGCACAGTGGTGAAGGGAGGGGGCGGGGCCTCAGGTGACATGTGCGCAAACACGCCCTGTGGTGCATTTTAAGTTCGGGAATTAATTCCCTTGAATCCTGAGGGACCCTGGGGCCAACTAGCCCACCAGGTACCTTCAGTAAGCACAACAGAGTTGCGTTGCAGAGAGGTGAAAAAAGGTGCGTGGCCTCGGAACGCCTCTCTGCAACTCAGCTCTGTGGTCCTAACTGTAGGTACCTGGGGGCTAGTTGGGCCCCAGGGACCCTCAGGATTCAAGGGGACTTAATCCCGCAACTTAAAACGCACCACGGGGCGCGTTTGTACACGTCACCTCAGGCCCCCTCCCTTCACCACTGTGCAAACGCGCCCTGTAGCGCGTTTTAAGAGGTAGTTTTAATCCCCCTGCCCTATTATGTACTAGGGACTTACAGAGGAGGTCATGCTAATCACAGGGCTACCCCAACGCATAGTGTTCCCTAGTGTATGTAGGTGTTTTCACTGTATTCTAAGTGTCTTTTAGCATAGCACTGACTCTGGTTAGTCAGAGTCAGTTACCACCAGTACCCGTCTGAAAAAGTTGTGGGCACAGGATGATTTTGCAACAAGGCCTCTTTCTGCTCCTCTGTTGGTTCTTTCTGCACATCTTTTGCTTCTTCCTGCACTTTTCTTCGTCTTTGTGGACTTCTGTTGCTTCTTTCTGCATTTCTTTTGCTTCTTTCTGTGCGTTTTTCTTCTTTCTTCACATGTCCTACCTCTGTAGGCATAGTTAGAAACTAGCATTTAAAAACCTTTGAAATTCACTTAAAAAATCATAGGTTTCAGGCACGTTATAGTTAGAAATTAGCATTTAAAAAACCTTTGAAATTCACTGAAAAAACCATAGGTTTCAGACACGTTATAGTTAGAAATTAGCATTTAAAAACCTTTGAAATTCACTGAAAAACCATAGGTTTTAGGGACAGTTATAGTTAGTTGGACATTTCACTCGTACAAAACCATAGAAATTCCCCCGTTATAGTTAGTTCAGCTAACTATAACTCGCGCCCCCGCAATGCACTGCTGATGACGTCACATATTACATGGTCAGTGACATCACTGATGACATCACTGATGACATCTCAAATGACATCACTGATGACATCACTGATGACATCATCCAGTGACTGTGCTGAACTAACTATAACGGGGGAATTTCTATGGTTTTGTACGAGTGAAATGTCCAACTAACTATAACTGTCCCTAAAACCTATGGTTTTTCAGTGAATATATATATATATATATATATTCATTGAAAAAAACAAAGGTTACAGGGATGTTATAGTTAGGCTCAGGTTTCCCTCACACAAAACCAGTGAAATTCAGCCATTACAGTTAGTGAGCTAACTATAACTCGCCCCACCGCTCTGCTTATGACTTCACATATTACATCACTCATGACATGGTCAGTGACATCACTGATGACATCCTAAATGACATCACTGACTAGATCATCCTGTGACTGTGAGTGTTAAAAAAATGTGACTGTTAAATATATATACCAAGGTGTATTGGTGCATCAGTGGCTGTATACGTGCCTGTATGGATGATTCAGTGGGTGCATGACTGACTGTATAAGGGAATGATTAGGTATCTCATTGAATACCTGGGTGAGTGACTGGTTGTGTGAATGCCTGTATCAGTCTTTAAGTTGGTGTCTAAGTGGCTGTAAGGGTGTGTGAGTGGGTATTGAGTTTCTGTATGGGTGAGTGATTGGTTGTCTGAGTACCTCTATGGGTGTCTGAGTGTCAGTGTGGGTGGGTGAGGGTATGTGTGACTGCCTGTATGGATGAGCGAGTGGGTGAGTCAGTGGCTGTATGGGTTAGTGAGGGCATGTTTGAGGGGCTGCATGGGTGAATGAGTGTGTGTATGGATGTGTTGGTGAGTGAGTGCATGTGTCAGTGATATATGAGTGAGTAACTGGGTATGTGAAAGGCAGTATAGGTGAGTGATGGGGTATGTGAGTGACAGTATGCGTGAGTGAGTGAATATGAGAGTGCTGTGTGGGTAAATGTATGCTTGCGTGAGTGACTGTATGGGACCTGCAGGAACCAGTATTGCTTCTACACATACGGAGCTGCTAACATGCAGCTCCCTGTGTGTAAAAACAATTGTGCTCCACTTTGAGCAAGTGGGAGAAAAATGCCCTCACTTGCTCAAAGTGGAGCACAGTTTGCTATGGCTTGGCGAGAGTGGATAAGATCTAGAGAAGCCATAGCAAACAGCTATGTCCCAGGGGTGGACACCCCGGGACATAGCAGGAACCAGCCTTGGGGGTCCCCAAGGCCATCTTTGACTCATGGTTTGGGCAGTGCAGCCCCCCTCCGTTTTTTATAATTTGCCCCAGGGAGGTGGTGGTCCCTGGGAATCAGGGGAGTCCACATGGCCCCCACATTCCATGTCATAAATGCCCTGGGGGTGGTGGTCCCCAGGGCTAGGAGGTCTGCGCAGCCCCCCATTAATTAAAGTTAAAACCCCAGGGAGATGGCAGTCCTTGAGGCTGGGGGGCCCAGAAGGCCCCCCATTTACTAAGTAAAGAAGTTCCAGGGAAGTGGTGGTCCCCTTTGCAGGAGGGTGGGCACTCCCTGCATAATTTAAAAGAAAAATTCCAGGGAGGTGGTGGTCACTGGGGTTTAATTAAAATCTAGGAGTGGGCCCTACGCGCCTCCATCCTTTTTTTTTCATATTCCCCCGGGATTTGGCCCACATGCCACAGATCTCCATATCCATCTACGAATCTGCGGCAAACCTGAATTTAAAAAATGCTTTCAACCCCCAGTGGGGTCCCTTTGGAACCACCCACCATATCTGGGGGTCAGGGTATTCCTACCCTGCCTCCTTTTCTTCATTTTTTACATTTTTCAGCTTCAAGCCGAGTCCCAGGATGGCTTCCAACACTTCCTGGGTGAAGTGTTAGCAGCCAATCAAATTTCAGTAGGATGCGCAAGTCCTATATAAGGACTCACATCCCCAGATATCTATATATTTTCAACTTAAATAACACTGAATGGATTTTTAACAAATCACAAAAAGCACACTTTCTGGACCAACAGTTTGCCTTCCACCAAATTTGGTGTAATTCGGTTCAGCGGTCCCCATAAACATAACTTGGGAAAAAACTCATTTTGAGGGCCCACCTTTCTTCTCAACCTCTACTTGACAGATCACCCCAAAACTTTCAATACAGCAGCTTAACTAAAAAGACGTTTTTTGAAAGTTTTGTGAAGATTCATTAAATGGCGCCAAAGTTATTGGCAAAATGAAAAACGCATTCCTATAGAAACTTTGATCCTATAAATTTGTGTCATCAGTGATGTCATCAGTGATGTCACTGACCATGTCATGAGTGATGTAATATGTGAGGTCATAAGCAGTGCATTTCGGGGGCGTAAGTTACAGTTAGCTCAGGTTACTATAACTGAAGAATTTCACTGGCTTTGTAGGAGTGAAATCTGAGCCTAGCTGCCATATTAGATTGTTCCTTTTTTGGAAATTTAATAAAATATGTTTAAAAAAAAAACTATAGCGTCCCTGTAACCTTCTTTTTTTTTCAGTGAATGTCTAATTTTTTAACTTTTTTATTACTAAATGTAACCTGTAAGCTTTGAGACTGAGTGCGTTAGTGAGTGAGTGCATGAGTGTCTTAGTGAGTGTGTGAGTGAATGTGTGAGTGTCTCAACAGGTGTATGTGGGTGGGTGTGTGAGTGTCTGAGTGGGCCTGGGAGTGGCTGTATAAGTGTCTCACTGGGTGTGTAAGTGGGTGCATAAGTATCTGTGTGGGTCTGTGAGTGGGTGTGTGAGTCTCCGAGTGGCTGTCTGAGTGGTGCATGAGTGTCTGTCTGAGTGAGTTTCTCAGTGGGTCCGTGAGTAGGTGTGAAGTGTCTGAGTCGGTTTGCAAGTGCCTCCATGAGTGTGTGAGTCAGTCTGTGGTTGGGTGCATGAGTCTCTGAGTGGATCTGTGAGTGAGGACATGAGGCTTTGAGTGGGTCTGTGAGTGGGTGCATGAGTCTGAGTGGGTCTGTGAGTAGGTGCATGAGTCTCTGAGTGGGTCCATGAGTGGATGTGTGAGTGTTTAAGTGGGTCTGTGAGTGAGTGCAGGAGTCTCTGAGTGGGTCTCAAAGTGGGTGTGTGAATCTGAGTGGGTCTGTGAGTAGATGCGTGAGTGTCTAAGTGGGTTTGTGAGCGAGTGCATAAGTGTCTGAGTGGCTCTGTGAGTGGGTGTGTGAGTCTGAGTGGGTCCGTGAGTAGAAGCATGAGTGTGACTGTGAGTGAGTGTCTGAGTGTCTGAGTGTATCTGCGAGGAGGTGCATGAGTCTCTGAGTAAGTCTGTGAGTGGGTGCATGAGTCTCTGGGTCTGTAAGTGGGTGAGTGAGTATCTGCGTGGGTCTGTGAATTGGCGTTGGAGTATCTGAGAGGGTCTGTGAATGGGTGTGTGAGTGTCTGTGTGGGTCTGTGAGTGGGTAAGTAGGTCTGTGTGTGGGTGTGTGAGGAGCCAGGCCACAATTGAATGGTGGCAAGGGGCCCTGCGGCCTCCCTCCTAGGGCTGATATTTGCCCCAGGGACCCAACCCCCGGGCAAATATATATTTGTTTGAGGGCAGGAGCCACGTGACCCCCCTCCCTGGGCCAATTTCTGCCTTAAAATAAATATAATTTTAATAGGGGAGGATGGGCTGCGAATTTGCTGCAATTTTTTTTTTTTTAAGTGCTTTTTTGCCCTAGCGGGGTCCCTCAGGGACCCCAAAACCAGAGCTAAGGGTTCAGGGTATTCCTACCCTGTGCCCTTTTCTTTTTTACACGGTTTTTTACAGACTTGGCTGAAGCTGAGTACCGAGATGGTTGAAGTGTTGGCAGACAATCAGAGCTCTGCAAGTCTCTGCACGAGCTCGTCATTATTCGCGAAGACTTCACGATCATAGATATACAAATTTGAATTTCCTTTAATATCTTGCAAACTATTGAACAGATTTACAGCAAATAACAAAAAGCACAATCTGCGGACCAAAAGCTACCTTTTTGCCAAATTTGGTGTAATTCTGTTCAGCAGTTTGGGCTGCAGGTGTGTTTTTTGACCCTCCTTTTTTCTTGGCCCCTGCTTGACAGATCATCCAGAAACTTTCCATGCACAACAAGATTCACTATGACACGTTTTTTTTAACATTACGTGAAGATTAGGAACTTATGCTTACCATTTTGTAATGGGAACTCAGTGTTCATAGGTATGACTGTCCTTTTAGTGAAGTGACGGTTCTGGCAGTCTCCATTTCAACATTTCACCAAATGCCACTATTATAACCGATGAATACTTTTCAGATCGGGTGCCTCCTTTGGCGTGCAAGTGGCTGCACGCAATTAACATTTCCAACAACAACGCTCCAATAGGAACATTCAGGAGCACACAGCGGATTCCAAAAACCTTTTAATGTGCCAAGCAGTCTCGTTTAGAAAAAAACACCTTCATTAGGAAATGTCTCTCACAATGACTGCAAGTTCCACAATGCATCTCAAGTTCAAGTGAGTTACTAAACAAACGTTTAAGGGTGTGATACCTGGATACTTGGATGTGATAATTGCGGCTGATCGAGGGGGTCAGAGAATATTACATCATTTTAAGACAAAACCGCTCATGAACTAATAAATGTAAGAACTTGAGATGCATTGTGGATCTTGCAGTCATCGTGAGAGACATTTCCTACTGAAGGTGTTTTGCTCAACCCAAAGGCACTGCAATTGGATGGTTATAAGACCTGGCAACCAATGGGAGTGAGGTTTGTTATATATATATATTTATATGAAAAAACTGATAATATCGGACCCTCGGTGGAGACAAGTATTGAGAAAGGCGAATTCTCGCCGAAACGCGTCTGCGTGGCACAATAAAAGGATTTTGGAATCCGCTGTGTGCACCTGAATGTTCCTATTGGAGCATTGTTGTTGGAAATATATATATATATATATATATATATATATATATATATATATATATATATATATATATATATATATAAGAACTCCGCTGCTACAATCGTGCTCGATGAACGAAGACAGACCCAGAAATAAGGTGTAGTATATTTATTAATCAAACGCCCTTGAAATCCGCTATGACGCGTTTCGACCTACGAAAGGTCTTGATCACATGACGCTTTTTATGAGAAGTGCAAAATTTAGAGTGACAGGTGCAAATTGATACGCTAGCACAGAGCACATGATAATAAACATAAAAGAAAAACTTCGTCATTTAGCTTATGGTTATGGCCTGCAGAACACACATTATTGACAATAATAACTGCCAAGTGAAACACATCAAATATGTCAGTAGTTATAATGCTAAAATCAGATAAAATATATACATATCTAAAAGCATATAAAACCCAACATGAATAAAGAAAGGCATTGCTCTCATTTTTACATGAAAAGAGAATGACTCATTTTCTAAGTCACCACCACGTATTCAAGATAGTAAATGTGTCCGGTACTATTAAAAATATGTACTACCCAAATGGGTAAGGCCACCCTAAAATTATGCTACAGATCTACTGGCAAGTCAGAAAAAATAAATTCTGTGAATTGATGAGACTGCATCATCAATAGAATTAAACCATATAGAGCTGCATAATAGCTAGATAGGGAACAAAAAAAATTATACATGAATGGCCACTATTGTTTCACTTAATATGTTGTGTTCTTTTGCAATTCTGCCCAAGTGGGCACCAAATGCCACAAACCCCGTCTAATAAGACTAAAAATGATTAAAGTGCTAGTGCTAAAAAGTACAAAATAGTGCAAATTGGATAATCAAAAAACCAGAATAAACCATTATTATATCTTAAAAAGTATGTACAAAAGAGGCTGCTAGAAATAGAATACAAAAAAGAGCCATTAATGGCTACCCTACAGGCATGTAAAAAAATCCTCACTGGCGTTTAGCCCTCCAGGCATTTTGGAATCCAAATTTAATATATATTTAGATTCCAACAGACGCAGACGAGCTTCACGATTGCCACCTCGTCACAATGGGGGAATGCAATCAATCACAAAGAATTTGAGTAATTCTGAATCATTACCGTGGAATTCCTTAAAGTGACGCGCTACCGGATAGGAGGCGTCACTACCACGAATTGCCCTTATGTGCTGGAGTATCCTCTTGTGGACTTGCAACTTGGTACTACCAACATATTGCAAGCCACACGGACACTCCAGCACATAAACAGCAAAATCTGTTTTGCAAGTAAGGAGTTTTGAAATTGGCACGAGATTCTCATGGAACGGGACAGTATATGTAGATTTATTCATGCCATGCCTGCAAGCCTTGCAGGTAGTGCACTTCTTAAAACCCGTAACTGAGTTCAACCAAGATTTGGGGGGTTGCAATTCTGGGCTACTCTTCACCAGAGTATCGCTGATAGATCTAGCTTTCCTGAACGATATATCTGGAGTATTCAACATCATATCTCCAATCACTGGGTCATTTCGCACCAAACTCCAATTGTTCTTCAAGATCTTACGTATGGCTTGGTGTTGCCGATTATATGTTGTAATCAAACGGGTCGGAGTGGCCACTTGCCCTTCAGAATCTGCCCTACTCAAGTTTTTACTATTGATAGAAAGGGCCTCCAATATGGAGATGCGATTTGCTTTGCTGATGGCTATATCCACTATGTCTACTGAGTAGCCCCTGGCTAGGAATCTGTTTGCTGGCATTCTGTGCCAACTCACACGCATGTTGTGTGCTGCAGATGCGCCTGATCCGCAACATTTCCCCATAGGGGATACTGCGAATCAAATGCCCTGGGTGATGACTGGCAGCATGTAACACAGTGTTACCCGCTGTGGACTTCCTAAACAATCTAGTCTCAACTATCATGTTCTTGATTAGCACTTCCACATCGAGAAAAAATACCCTCTCCTGGCTAATGTTACCTGTAAAGTGGAGATTGAGTGCATTGATGTTAATCATAGAGATAAAGTCCACCGCCTGCTGTTCGCTACCCCTCCAAATCAAAAAAATGTCATCAATATATCTATACCAATGAATCACATGGTCCTTAACAATATCAGCATGCTGTCCACGGAGGACCTGCTCCTCCCACAGTCCCATATGCAAACAAGCATAACTGGGGGAGAAGCAGGCCCCCATAGCAACACCCTGACCTGCTGAAACACCTGATTGGAAAACATGAAAAAGTTATTATGAAGACACATAGAAATCATTGACATCAACATTTTGTTATGGTTGTACATTTGGATGGGCCTAGTACTGAGATAGCGATCAATTGCCTTTATACCGTCCTGATGGTGTATACAGGTATAGAGGGATGTAACATCCAATGTGACTAACCAATACTCATTTTGCCATTGCACCTCCATGATCTTTCGTAGGAAATCACTAGTGTCCTGAATAAAGGAGGGCAATGCTTTCACATGTTCTTGCAAAAATGCATCAACGTATTTAGAAGTGTTTTCCAACAAGCTGGACTGGGCAGAGATGATCGGTCTGCCAGGTGGGTTACTAGGGTCCTTGTGGACCTTTGGAATGAAATATATAGTTGGAATTACAGGATGATCATTCTTTAAAAATTTGTGTTCATCCTGGCTTAACAAGCCTGCGCTTTTCCAAGCTAATAATTTCATGTTGAATTCGTTCCATGATTGTTTCACCATGCTGATGTCGCTCCTTCTATAACAATGCCTGTCATTCAAATGATTCCAAGCTTCGCTGAGGTACATATCTCGAGGCCAAAGCACGACATTGCCTCCTTTGTCGGCCTGGCGCACAATGATATTGCCCCCTCCTGAAGTTTCCTCATTAGCTGCATGTAACAGTGATTTTGTGGCGTATATTTACGCTGTACCTTCATTGTTTTGGTGTACAGCCTTTTCAATTCAGCAGTCACTAATTCTTGAAACACATCGATGTTGTCGTGTAACATTATTGGCGTGAAAGTTGATTTTGGTCTAAAATCTGTATTGCCAGCCATATTCAGGGTAACCATATCTTCCTTACTGGCGCTGCTTGCGCTTTCGTTTTGCAGGTGTTGCAGGTCCTGTAATAGTGCAAGATCACTAGCTGTAAGCACTGATGGACTGCTGATGCTATGTTCAAGTTTGGATCCCGATTTGTCTTGTTCTTTAAAGAATAAAATGTGCGCAGTTTAAGTTTCCTTGCAAACTTATATAAGTCAATGCGAGTTTCTGCATAATTGAAATTGCTCGATGGACTGTATGACAAACCTAGTCCCAAAACTTGTATTTCAGATTTACTAAGAGCCATATTGGTTAGATTAATGACTGAATTTATGTCCTGTGCCATATTGCTATTTATGTGAATTACTTGCGATTCCATTGTCTGCTGTTGGTAAATTTCTTAGCGTTGCCATGCTTGCCTCTTCCTGTGGCATTGTCGTCTTTCACGGCGCCGCTTGTTTTCTCTTTGGCGCCTATTGGGACTGGCACTCGTGGTCGTAAGGTGGATCTGCGATCTTGTCTCAGACAATCCACCTCCTGAGCAAGGGAAAATCGAGTAAACCCCAACCCCGATGCCTGCCGCCCAGCTTCATTATCCGACTCGCTATCAAGAACCGAACTGAGATCTGACTGACTGGATGCCGATGGTAAGACATTACTGGTGCCAATTGCCTCATTTGCTGTTTGCATGGTGTTTTTAGAAGCTTTAATAACATCAAACTTCTTCGCAAAGGTGAAGACTTGGCCTTGTTGATAGTCAATCTTATCTCTTTGAAACTTAAACGCTTTGCGTTTCTTTATGATTTCTTCTTCTTTCTGCAATCGGATCAGCATGTCTTCCCGATTTTTCTTAGTACTCTCCGCAGACGCAATTTTACTGATTTCATTATTCAAGTCATCGATATTAACCTGTAACGCAGCACGATCACTTTCTGCGTATTTAACCAGAATTATCACTAGCTTTCGTAATGATTCTAAATTGCATTCTGCCCATTCAGTGAGCATATTCGGGTCAGGATTTTCATAGCTGGGAGCCAGCATAATACGAAGACCACGGGGAATCCGGCCACATTCCAAATATCGAGAAAGTGAACGATGTTCCCACCACTTTGCTTGTTCAGCTCGCATGAGCTTCTCTAATTTTTTAAACATGTCTATAACATTGCAACCACTAGAAGGTATAGATTCCCCATATGTTGCGATAGATGAAACGCCAGCCGGCGAATCATCAAACATTTCCATTGCAGCCACCTCTCTGCTTCTCAAAGCGTCGGCGGACATTGTTTCAAAATGGGGGCTGTAATCACGCTAGGAAACGGGACAGCCAGGTAAATGCCGGCACCCCGCTCCCACACACTCCTTCACCGGACTGTTAGGCACTCTCCTACCTCGACGGGGCTCGTAGCGGTGCTCAGGTCTTCCAGCTTTTGCTCCGTTAGTCCCGTACTTTGTCAGGAGATAATGGCGCTGTCCGGGGCTACTGCAGCTCGTCCTCACAGGAACCACAACGTTGTTTCCGAGAATACCGAAATTCTGCTTCCTGCTGCTTGCCCAATATTAAGAAGGAGGGGTCTGTGAAATGCCGAGGAAGCAAGCTCGGCAGCTTAGATACGAAAAGAACTCCGCTGCTACAATCGTGCTCGATGAACGAAGACAGACCCAGAAATAAGGTGCAGTATATTTATTAATCAAACGCCCTTGAAATCCGCCATGACGCGTTTCGACCTACGAAAGGTCTTGATCACATGACGCTTTTTGTGAGAAGTGCAAAATTTAAAGTGACAGGTGCAAATTGATACGCTAGCACAGAGCACATGATAATAAACATAAAAGAAAAACTTTGTCATTTAGCTTATGGTTATGGCCTGCAGAACACACATTATTGACAATAATAACTGCCAAGTGAAACACATCAAATATGTCAGTAGTTATAATGCTAAAATCAGATAAAATATATACATATCTAAAAGCATATACAACCCAACATGAATAAAGAAAGGCATTGCTCTCATGTTTACATGAAAAGAGAATTACTCATTTTCTAAGTCACCACCACGTATTCAAGATAGTAAATGTGTCCGGTACTATTAAAAATATGTACTACCCAAATGGGTAAGGCCACCCTAAAATTATGCTACAGATCTACTGGCAAGTCAGAAAAAATAAATTCTGTGAATTGATGAGACTGCATCATCAATAGAATTAAACCATATAGAGCTGCATAATAGCTAGATAGGGAACAAAAAAATTATACATGAATGGCCACTATTGTTTCACTTAATATGTTGTGTTCTTTTGCAATTCTGCCCAAGTGGGCACCAAATGCCACAAACCCCATCTAATAAGACTAAAAATGGTTAAAGTGCTAGTGCTAAAAAGTACAAAATAGTGCAAATTGGATAATCAAAAAACCAGAATAAACCATTATTATATCTTAAAAAGTATGTACAAAAGAGGCTGCTAGAAATAGAATACAAAAAAGAGCCATTAATGGCTACCCTACCGGCATGTAAAAAAATCCTCACTGGCGTTTAGCCCTCCAGGCATTTTGGAATCCAAATTTAATATATATTTAGTTTCCAACAGACGCAGATGAGCTTCACGATTGCCACCTCGTCTCAATGGGGGAATGCAATCAATCACAAAGAATTTGAGTAATTCTGAATCATTACCGTGGAATTCCTTAAAGTGACGTGCTACCGGATAGGAGGCGTCACTACCACAAATTGCCCTTATGTGCTGGAGTATCCTCTTGTGGACCTGCAACTTGGTACTACCAACATATTGCAAGCCACGCGGACACTCCAGCACATAAACAGCAAAATCTGTTTTGCAAGTAAGCAGTTTTGAAATTGGCACGAGATTCTCATGGAACGGGACAGTATATGTAGATTTATTCATGCCATGCCTGCAAGCCTTGCAGGTAGTGCACTTCTTAAAACCCGTAACTGAGTTCAACCAAGATTTGGGGGGTTGCAATTCTGGGCTACTCTTCACCAGAGTATCGCTGATAGATCTAGCTTTCCTGAACGATATATCTGGAGTATTCGACATCATATCTCCAATCACTGGGTCATTTCGCACCAAACTCCAATTGTTCTTCAAGATCTTACGTATGGCTTGGTGTTGCCGATTATATGTTGTAATCAAACGGGTCGGAGTGGCCACTTGCCCTTCAGAATCTGCCCTACTCAAGTTTTTACTATTGATAGAAAGGGCCTCCAATATGGAGATGCGATTTGCTTTGCTGATGGCTATATCCACTATGTCTACTGAGTAGCCCCTGGCTAGGAATCTGTTTGCTGGCATTCTGTGCCAACTCACACGCATGTTGTGTGCTGCAGATGCGCCTGATCCGCAACATTTCCCCATAGGGGATACTGCGAATCAAATGCCCTGGGTGATGACTGGCAGCATGTAACACAGTGTTACCCGCTGTGGACTTCCTAAACAATCTAGTCTCAACTATCATGTTCTTGATTAGCACTTCCACATCGAGAAAAAATACCCTCTCCTGGCTAATGTTACCTGTAAAGTGGAGATTGAGTGCATTGATGTTAATCATAGAGATAAAGTCCACCGCCTGCTGTTCGCTACCCCTCCAAATCAAAAAAATGTCATCAATATATCTATACCAATGAATCACATGGTCCTTAACAATATCAGCATGCTGTCCACGGAGGACCTGCTCCTCCCACAGTCCCATATGCAAACAAGCATAACTGGGGAGAAGCAGGCCCCCATAGCAACACCCCTGACCTGCTGAAACACCTGATTGGAAAACATGAAAAAGTTATTATGAAGACACATAGAAATCATTGACATCAACATTTTGTTATGGTTGTACATTTGGATGGGCCTAGTACTGAGATAGCGATCAATTGCCTTTATACCGTCCTGATGGTGTATACAGGTATAGAGGGATGTAACATCCAATGTGACTAACCAATACTCATTTTGCCATTGCACCTCCATGATCTTTCGTAGGAAATCACTAGTGTCCTGAATAAAGGAGGGCAATGCTTTCACATGTTCTTGCAAAAATGCATCAACGTATTTAGAAGTGTTTTCCAACAAGCTGGACTGGGCAGAGATGATCGGTCTGCCAGGTGGGTTACTAGGGTCCTTGTGGACCTTTGGAATGAAATATATAGTTGGAATTACAGGATGATCATTCTTTAAAAATTTGTGTTCATCCTGGCTTAACAAGCCTGCGCTTTTCCAAGCTAATAATTTCATGTTGAATTCGTTCCATGATTGTTTCACCATGCTGATGTCGCTCCTTCTATAACAATGCCTGTCATTCAAATGATTCCAAGCTTCGCTGAGGTACATATCTCGAGGCCAAAGCACGACATTGCCTCCTTTGTCGGCCTGGCGCACAATGATATTGCCCCCTCCTGAAGTTTCCTCATTAGCTGCATGTAACAGTGATTTTGTGGCGTATATTTACGCTGTACCTTCATTGTTTTGGTGTACAGCCTTTTCAATTCAGCAGTCACTAATTCTTGAAACACATCGATGTTGTCGTGTAACATTATTGGCGTGAAAGTTGATTTTGGTCTAAAATCTGTATTGCCAGCCATATTCAGGGTAACCATATCTTCCTTACTGGCGCTGCTTGCGCTTTCGTTTTGCAGGTGTTGCAGGTCCTGTAATAGTGCAAGATCACTAGCTGTAAGCACTGATGGACTGCTGATGCTATGTTCAAGTTTGGATCCCGATTTGTCTTGTTCTTTAAAGAATAAAATGTGCGCAGTTTAAGTTTCCTTGCAAACTTATATAAGTCAATGCGAGTTTCTGCATAATTGAAATTGCTCGATGGACTGTATGACAAACCTAGTCCCAAAACTTGTATTTCAGATTTACTAAGAGCCATATTGGTTAGATTAATGACTGAATTTATGTCCTGTGCCATATTGCTATTTATGTGAATTACTTGCGATTCCATTGTCTGCTGTTGGTAAATTTCTTAGCGTTGCCATGCTTGCCTCTTCCTGTGGCATTGTCGTCTTTCACGGCGCCGCTTGTTTTCTCTTTGGCGCCTATTGGGACTGGCACTCGTGGTCGTAAGGTGGATCTGCGATCTTGTCTCAGACAATCCACCTCCTGAGCAAGGGAAAATCGAGTAAACCCCAACCCCGATGCCTGCCGCCCAGCTTCATTATCCGACTCGCTATCAAGAACCGAACTGAGATCTGACTGACTGGATGCCGATGGTAAGACATTACTGGTGCCAATTGCCTCATTTGCTGTTTGCATGGTGTTTTTAGAAGCTTTAATAACATCAAACTTCTTCGCAAAGGTGAAGACTTGGCCTTGTTGATAGTCAATCTTATCTCTTTGAAACTTAAACGCTTTGCGTTTCTTTATGATTTCTTCTTCTTTCTGCAATCGGATCAGCATGTCTTCCCGATTTTTCTTAGTACTCTCCGCAGACGCAATTTTACTGATTTCATTATTCAAGTCATCGATTTTAACCTGTAACGCAGCACGATCACTTTCTGCGTATTTAACCAGAATTATCACTAGCTTTCGTAATGATTCTAAATTGCATTCTGCCCATTCAGTGAGCATATTCGGGTCAGGATTTTCATAGCTGGGAGCCAGCATAATACGAAGACCACGGGGAATCCGGCCACATTCCAAATATCGAGAAAGTGAACGATGTTCCCACCACTTTGCTTGTTCAGCTCGCATGAGCTTCTCTAATTTTTTAAACATGTCTCTAACATTGCAACCACTAGAAGGTATAGATTCCCCATATGTTGCGATAGATGAAACGCCAGCCGGCGAATCATCAAACATTTCCATTGCAGCCACCTCTCTGCTTCTCAAAGCGTCGGCGGACATTGTTTCAAAATGGGGGCTGTAATCACGCTAGGAAACGGGACAGCCAGGTAAATGCCGGCACCCCGCTCCCACACACTCCTTCACCGGACTGTTAGGCACTCTCCTACCTCGACGGGGCTCGTAGCGGTGCTCAGGTCTTCCAGCTTTTGCTCCGTTAGTCCCGTACTTTGTCAGGAGATAATGGCGCTGTCCGGGGGCTACTGCAGCTCGTCCTCACAGGAACCACAACGTTGTTTCCGAGAATACCGAAATTCTGCTTCCTGCTGCTTGCCCAATATTAAGAAGGAGGGGGTCTGTGAAATGCCGAGGAAGCAAGCTCGGCAGCTTAGATACGAAAAGAACTCCGCTGCTACAATCGTGCTCGATGAACGAAGACAGACCCAGAAATAAGGTGCAGTATATTTATTAATCAAACGCCCTTGAAATCCGCCATGACGCGTTTCGACCTACGAAAGGTCTTGATCACATGACGCTTTTTGTGAGAAGTGCAAAATTTAAAGTGACAGGTGCAAATTGATACGCTAGCACAGAGCACATGATAATAAACATAAAAGAAAAACTTTGTCATTTAGCTTATGGTTATGGCCTGCAGAACACACATTATTGACAATAATAACTGCCAAGTGAAACACATCAAATATGTCAGTAGTTATAATGCTAAAATCAGATAAAATATATACATATCTAAAAGCATATACAACCCAACATGAATAAAGAAAGGCATTGCTCTCATGTTTACATGAAAAGAGAATTACTCATTTTCTAAGTCACCACCACGTATTCAAGATAGTAAATGTGTCCGGTACTATTAAAAATATGTACTACCCAAATGGGTAAGGCCACCCTAAAATTATGCTACAGATCTACTGGCAAGTCAGAAAAAATAAATTCTGTGAATTGATGAGACTGCATCATCAATAGAATTAAACCATATAGAGCTGCATAATAGCTAGATAGGGAACAAAAAAATTATACATGAATGGCCACTATTGTTTCACTTAATATGTTGTGTTCTTTTGCAATTCTGCCCAAGTGGGCACCAAATGCCACAAACCCCATCTAATAAGACTAAAAATGGTTAAAGTGCTAGTGCTAAAAAGTACAAAATAGTGCAAATTGAATAATCAAAAAACCAGAATAAACCATTATTATATCTTAAAAAGTATGTACAAAAGAGGCTGCTAGAAATAGAATACAAAAAAGAGCCATTAATGGCTACCCTACCGGCATGTAAAAAAATCCTCACTGGCGTTTAGCCCTCCAGGCATTTTGGAATCCAAATTTAATATATATTTAGTTTCCAACAGACGCAGATGAGCTTCACGATTGCCACCTCGTCTCAATGGGGGAATGCAATCAATCACAAAGAATTTGAGTAATTCTGAATCATTACCGTGGAATTCCTTAAAGTGACGCGCTACCGGATAGGAGGCGTCACTACCACAAATTGCCCTTATGTGCTGGAGTATCCTCTTGTGGACCTGCAACTTGGTACTACCAACATATTGCAAGCCACGCGGACACTCCAGCACATAAACAGCAAAATCTGTTTTGCAAGTAAGCAGTTTTGAAATTGGCACGAGATTCTCATGGAACGGGACAGTATATGTAGATTTATTCATGCCATGCCTGCAAGCCTTGCAGGTAGTGCACTTCTTAAAACCCGTAACTGAGTTCAACCAAGATTTGGGGGGTTGCAATTCTGGGCTACTCTTCACCAGAGTATCGCTCATAGATCTAGCTTTCCTGAACGATATATCTGGAGTATTCGACATCATATCTCCAATCACTGGGTCATTTCGCACCAAACTCCAATTGTTCTTCAAGATCTTACGTATGGCTTGGTGTTGCCGATTATATGTTGTAATCAAACGGGTCGGAGTGGCCACTTGCCCTTCAGAATCTGCCCTACTCAAGTTTTTACTATTGATAGAAAGGGCCTCCAATCTGGAGATGCGATTTGCTTTGCTGATGGCTATATCCACTATGTCTACTGAGTAGCCCCTGGCTAGGAATCTCTGTTTGCTGGCATTCTGTGCCAACTCACACGCATGTTGTGTGCTGCAGATGCGCCTGATCCGCAACATTTCCGCATAGGGGATACTGCGAATCAAATGCCCTGGGTGATGACTGGCAGC